>WOVY01010628.1:0-686471 GCA_013436015.1 Rhipicephalus annulatus | reverse complement strand
CCAACTTTCGTCACTTCTGTGGTATTTGCGGCTGCATATATGGGGGGTAACCAGGAAAGACACTAGGAACAGCAGTCCTCTTAGACGCCGTCTCTTGGGTGAATCAGACGAGTAGTTATCGCCCAAAAATGCAATGAGCAGACGACGCTTACTGGAGGCTTGTCGTTTGGCATGAAATCTTTCCTAGACATGGCTTTAAGCCACTTTTGCTGGATATCCTGGTCTGCAGGAAACACGTGGAAGTTTACACCAAGCTTTTTCTTGGGGCTTGACTTGCAGTACGGCACGCAGCAGTACGGCATGTTTCTGTAAAAGACGGTAATTCCACACACGTAATCTAAAGCAGACCAAAAATTATTTGCCTGAAGTCAGTGTGGTATGACACATAAAATGCATATGAAAACATGTATGCAAGTCGCAGAAAGCCATATCAGCAGCCGTTCAGACAAAGAACCGGTGGATTAGTTCGAATCTTGCGGCCTGCGCTTAAATAGGAATGTCGCATTCGCATCCCTGTCGTATCGTGGGAACATTCAGAATGCAAAGAGACGTGGTCCACAAAAAAAATGTTGCCTATCATCGGCAAGGGGAAAATGACTTCAACATTACGCCGTTTAGTTTTCCAACAGCGTGTTACTCTGAAGACAGTGCTCGACCGCAGAACATAGCTATGCAGTGTCGACGACGACGAAATGCATTTCCATTAAAAAAAAAAAGAATCATGGCGCGCGCCGATACAGGCGGCCGTGCGAGAAACGAGTGTCAAAACAAAGAATAAGAAGAACGGCAAATCGCACACTCAGCACAACAATGTGTCACGGCATTTGAACGCGCAATGCAAACGAAGTCGCCTAAGCCGCTGCTTGGCTCTATCTCGAGCGTAATACGCTACAGTGAACTGCATCACTGTGAAAAGACCGATTAAGAAAATATAACAGCGTACCTTTATTCCAGACACCACGTGAACGATGTCCAATGCGCATTTCTCCAAGCACGTCTGCGGCTGTCTATGGCACCGCCAGCGCAGCGTCGTCCGCAAGGATGGATGGATAAATGGATGTGGCTGTACCCTTTAGATCGTTTGGATCCCGGCTGCGGCGGCTGCATTTCCGATGGAGGCGGAAATGTTGTAGGCCCGTGTGCTCAGATTTGGGTGCACGTTAAAGAACCCCACGTGGTCGAAATTTCGGGAGCCCTCCACTACGGCGCCTCTCATAAGCATATGGTGGTTTTGGAACGTTAAACCCCACATATGAGTGGGCATGGGAGCTGCCTTCGTGGCCGTATGGATCATACGCATCTTTTCTACACTCTTCAGGCTCTGGTGATCCTGGCGACGACTTATCTGCTGGCCACTCCACCCCACTACTTGCACCCAGCTACCTGTGGCCCACGTGGCTTCGGGCTGCCTGACGCCAATAGCCCAGTATGCAGAACAGTTCCCGTACCGGCTATCTGCAACCACCCAGATCTGTTATCAAGACGACAGCAGTGACATCTTCTCAGTAAGACGGTAAGTCAGGCCAGTTGGTTAGGATCCATCGTGAACTTTCTTACAGCGCAACACCAGAAAAAATACAGGACAGGGAAGGAGTAAAACAGAAAGAAAGCGCCGTCTTTTCTTTCTGTTCTACTCCTTCCCTGTCCTGTATTTTTTCTGGTGTTGCGCTGTAAGAAAGTTCACGACGGACATCTTCTCAACCGACGCATATAAAACCCCGGCTGTACGATAGAGTCATCAGTGGGCATTGGAGCTGCCTTCGTAGCAGTATGGATCGTACGCATCTTTTCTACGCTCCTCAGGTGTGTAGAAGCTCCTCTCTTTTCACACAAAAAACAACAACAAATTCCTATTTTTTCTCCCAAGCCCACACGTGCTTTCCATGATTGCTTGCGAGTGCTATGAGATGGTTCTTTTGCTATTTTGTTCTTGCGATATTCAATCGAATCCGGGCCTGACACTTCGCTCCCATAATTCTGAAACGGAACCAGGTGATTCTGGCAAAGCCCTCGAACTATTACAAGCCATCGACGGGCGCACTATAGATCTTTGTACTGACATTAAAGCAATAAAATCCAGCCAGATTGCTATGGAAACTAAGCTTGCAGATATATTTGCCCGACGTAAATTTCTTGAAACTGCAAATAACAACCTTGGTGCATGCAACAAGAACTTGAAATTGTGATAAACACTGCCCAGCACTTGACAGCCCAGAACGATGCTGTAATGTCGCTACTACAAGACCTTGAAGACAGGTCTAGACGAAACAACGTTCTCCTCTATGGTATTCCAGATGAGTGAGAAACTTGGGATGAGACCGAAAAAAAGGCAGTTTCTGTGTTGGCAGCAGCGCTCGGCAGTGAGCAGCCCCCGAATGAAATAGAGCGTGTGCACCGTATCGGATCTTTCTCTTCTTCAAAATGCCGCCCTGTCATAATTAGGTTCCTCTCGTTCAAAGTAAAAATGAAGATGTTAATTCTGCGTTCAAATTAAAAAGAAAGCAACATTAGCATATCAGAAGACTACTCACCAGCTAGTTGCGCAATAAGGCGAAAGATTGTAGATTTCGCAAAGAACTCGCCAAATTCTCCGGAGTTTTATTTGCGGCATGACAAGCTGTTCGTTCGTAAAATATGCTACGTGTACAATTCGTGTAATGAAGCCATAAAAGAATCTGCGTGCGCAGTCCCTAAAACACGCTCATCCAACATACCTCACGAAAGCAAAAGAGCGGCACGAAGCTCGAAATCTTCGACCACATAGGGAAACGCGAGGAGACGTGCTACGTCAACACCCGTGACCGTACTACTTGCAAATGTTAGAAGTATTCTTAATTAACCAGATTCATTTAACTCTTTAGTTGACACGTGTAATGTTGACATTATCGAATTAACAAACACTTGGTTCAACCCAACCGTGCATGACGCCGAACTATATAACAATTCATCTCACTTAAACACCTACCGCTGCGACCGTACTTCGCGATAAGGCGGTGGTGTTCTTCTAGCCATAAACAAATCCATCATATCTTATCCGATTAACCTACGCACTCAGCTAGAAACTGTATGGGCATACTTAGAACTTGAGCACCAAAAAATTGCTGTCGGGGTGTGTTATCGCCCCCCTAACTACCCACTTAATTTCGTTGACGAGCTTCACGACGTGCCCAACATCGTTGTCACGCGGCACCCTATGGCTACAATTTTTCTAATGGGTGATTAATTTTTCAAACATAAACTGGCTCCCCACTGGACCATCCGTTATGCCATTTTCATCCCAAAGCGCGGCACTCGTTAGCCTCTGCTCACTTTTTTCGCTTACACAGCTTGTAACCGAACCAACTCGGATAGTGAACGACTCCGCTAATGTTCTCGATTTAATACTAACTTCCCATCCAGATACTACATCAGTCATCTCTTATTTATCATCCCTGAGCGACCACTTATCACTTAGTTATGACATTCTGATGCCTTTACTGAAAACTAATGAGAACAAAACATATTCGCGCTTATAACAAAGCAGATTTTGAAACATTCAACCAGGAACTCCCAATTTCCCTCGATCTTTTCCTCAAAGATTTTGACAGCCCTACAATAGGAACTAACTGGTCTATGTTTAAAGAAAAAGCGAACGGTTTAATCAACAAATACGTCCCTTTTCACATTATCTCATCCAATCTCCGAGCCCCATGGTATATCAGATACTTAAAGCGCCTCTCGAACAAGAAAAAACGCCTGTACCATGCTGCAAAACAATCTTCTTGTGCTGCCCAATAGGATGCTTACCAAGCAGCTAACCTTGACTACGTGTCAAAAGTAAAAGAAGCGAAAAAACATTCTTTCCGAAACATTTTACCTAACATGCTTTTAAACGATCCCAAAAACTTCTGGCGAGTGATTAACCCCAACACTTGTGATTCAATCAACCTACTTGATGGAGATGGCTCGGTCATTCCTGATAGACTATGCGCAGTGATTTTAAACGATGTATTTTGTGGCAGTTTTGTTACTCCTAGTCCAAACTTTGTTACTCCAAACATACCGACTCATGAATTCCTAGAAATGGATCCAATAATGTTAAAACCCAAAGGAATAGAAAAAGTTCAGAAGCTAAAAGTTTCCTCAAGCCCTGGCATTGATCTAATTACCCCAAATTCTTAAAAAGTGCTAAATTGTATTGTTCTCTTATTTTGTCAAAGATTTTCCAGCAATCTATTGACAACTGCACACTTCCTGAGGATTGCAAGGTCGGGAAGGTGGTGGCCATTCATAAGTAAGGTAGTAAACATTCACCCTTCAACTTTCGTCCAAACTCTTTAAGTAGCATTCCTTGCAAAATACTGGAGCACATTTTTTACTCAAGGATTGTAAAATGTCTGGATACTAACTCTTTTTTACCAGTGCCCAACATGCCTTCCGCAGAACCTTCTCTTGTGAAACCCAACTTATTTCCTTTACTCATAAACTTAACATAATTCTGGATCCTTGTTCACTGGCAGACTGTATTTCCTCCTTAGATTTTTCTAAAGCATTTGAAAAGGTATCACACAAGCTATTACTTTTTAAACTAAGCAAATTAAACCTAGGTCGCGATCTTTTAACATGGCTGGAGCAGTTTCTCTGCAACAAAACGCAGTTTGTTTCCGCCAACAATTACAACTACCCTTCTAGCACTGTTTATTCCGGCGTCCACCAGGGTTCAGTTTTAAGTCCGCTTTTGTCTTTAATATATATTAATGACCTTCCGTCTTGTGTTTCTTCTAACATTCACTTATTCGCGGGCGACTGTGTAATATTTCTGGAGGTTAACGATATAAATGACGTTCACATTCTGCAGACTGACATGAACCCAATTTCAAACTGGTGTGACACGCGGCTAATGGACCCTAACACTACCAAATGTAAATCAATGCGAATTTCTTGGTCCTTATCTAAACCTGGTACGTACTACCTTAACTCTTCCCCTCTCGAGTCAGTCACCTCTTACGGCTATCTTGGTGTTCATATTACTTCCTGCATTACAATATATTTCATATTAACACGATTATCAACAGTGCTAACACAACGTTGGGGTATCTTAGGCGCAATTTCTCTTCCGTCCTTATGTCAATAAAACTAACGTTATATAAAACATTAGTCCATAGTAAATTAGAATACGCCTCTTCCATATGGGATCCCAGTACTGATAACCAAATCAGTTCCTTAGAGCTAGTACAGAATAACTCCGCCCGCTTTATGCTGTGTAACTACAACCGTACCGCTAGCATAACGTCCATGAAAAACACATTGAACCTTTCTTCCCTTGCATCCCACCGTCAATTTTCTCGCCTATGCCAGTTTCATAAAATATTCCATCATAGTTCTCATTTGCGCAACGAACTGGTCCTTCCACCAGTGTACATTTCCTCACGAGTAGACCACGTTCATAAAGTTGGAATCCAGCCCTGCCGAACAAGAACTTGCCTCCAATCCTTCACGCCCCACACTTCAAAAGAATGGAACCACCTCCCCGGACTAACAGCCACCGTTGTCGACCACCAACTTTTTCGTACCGCACGAGCTAATATTGTTTACCCGGGAACATAACAAGCCTGTACTTATTTATTCAATTTGGTATCTGACCTGTATCTTTGTAACCACTCCCCTCTTTAATGCCTCTGGCCTTGAGGGTAAATGAAAATAGATAAATAAAAAAATATCAATCAGTAACCTTTAGATCAGGCGGCTGCTAACGCTACCTAGCCTGCTAACGCCACTAACGGCTAACGCCACTTAGCCGTAAAACTTAGTGAACTAACCACTAGCTTTATCTTTTTTCCCTTTAATTAGTCAGGTTGACGATTCGTACTTTGCAGTGAAGGTTTTAATTTTCACTCGTGCCTTGACTTTAACCACCAATCAGATAACCTCCTTCAAGTTAATTCTACACGCTTAACGTCTATTTTGCCCTCCCTATCCCTAAACCCCAGTGCTTTGAAAAACTCTGCGCCATCATCCTGAACTATAGGATGATGCCCTTTACAGAACAGTATCAAGTGTTCGGCAGTTTCTTCTTCCTCTCCACAAGCACTGCATACTGTGTCTGCCCCTTCGTATTTGGCCCGATATATCTTGGTTCGCAGTACTCCCGTCCGGGCCTCAAACAGTAGAGAACTGCCCCGAGTATTATCATAGATCTTTTCCTTGGCAATTTCCTGCTTAAAGGTTCGATAGGTCTCTAGTGCGGACTTCTTAATCATGCCCATTCTCCACATGTCAGTCTCAGTTTCCTTCACTTTTTTCTTAACCGATAGTTCTTTTTGGTTTGGCCACCTGCTGTTTTCTAAGTATTTACCAGTCAACTTCCTGGTTCGCTTCCTCCATTTTGTATCGACATTCTTCATGTACAAGTAGCTGAACACCTTCCTAGCCCAACGCTCTTCCCCCATTTCTCTCAATCGCTTCTCAAATTTTATCTTGCTGCTAGCTTTCCTGCCCTCAAATGATGTCCATCCCATATCACCTTGTACTCCCTGATTTGGTGTATTCCCGTGAGCTCCTAAAGCAAGCCTACCTATTCCACGTTGCTTAATTTCTAATCTTGCTTGAACTTCTGATCTCATGCACAAGACCGCATTGCCGAACGTCAGCCCAGGAACCATGACCCCTTTCCATATTCCTCTCACAACATCATACCTATTGTAATTCCACAGTGCCCTATTTTTCATGACTGCTGCATTCCTGTTACCTTTAGTCGTCACGTATATTTCGTGTTCCCTCAGATACTCGGTCCCATTGCTTATCCATACGCCCAGATATTTGTATTTATCTGTTATCTCTAGCGTGATCTCCTGTATTTTAAGCTCACTACCTTCGTTGTCATTGAAAATCATGACTGCTGATTTTTCCTTACTGAATCTAAAATCTAACCTGTCTCCCTCATTACCGCAGATGTCCATCAATCTCTGCAATTCTTCCTTGTTGTTGGCCATTAGCACTATATCATCTGCGTACATTAATGCTGGTAGTGCCTGATCAATAAGTTTTCCTTGTTTGACTAAAGAGAGGTTGAAGCCAAGTCCACTTCCCTCTAATTTGGCCTCTAATCCTTGTAGGTACATCATGAATAACAAGGGTAACAAAGGACACCCCTGCCTAAGTCCCCGTTTCACCTTTGTGGGCTTGGATACCTGTTTTTCCCACTTTATAACTACCTTGTTATTTTATCGATTTCCTTTCAAATATTGGTCAGTTCATCTTCCACACCTAGTGTGTCTAGTATTCCCCACAATTCCTCTTGAACCGTACGCTCCCTTGATATCCAAAAATGCTAGCCACAGGGGCCTGTGTTCCTTTTCTGCTATTTCGATGCACTGCGTCAGTGAGAACAGATTGTCTTTCAACCTCCTGTGTTTCCGAAACCCATTCTGCAGTTCCCCCAGCACCCCTCATCCTCTATTCATGCCTGCAGTCTTTCCTTTATAATCTGCATTGCCAGCCTGTAGACCACTGATATCTCTGTTATAGGACGGTAGTTGTTTATGTCAGCTTTGTCCCCCTTTCCTTTATAGATCATGCTTATCCTGCTAAGTTTCCATCCATCGGGAACTTCACCATCGATTAATATTGTGCTCACTGCCTCTCTCAAAGCCTGCTTAGACTTCGGACCCAATGTCTATACCAGCATAAATGGAAGGACATCTGGGCCTGTTGATTTACTACTTGGAACTCTCTTCTCAGCCCTTTTTCACTCTCGTTGTGAAAACGGAGCCATCGCGCCACTTGATTCGTCTTTGCCTATTATGGTGCATAAAGTACTTCTTTGTTGAAATTTTTATGACACCCTTGTTCTTCTATATTCAATAGCTTCGTCCCATTCTAGCCTACCACCTTGGGCTGTAGTTATAAATCTCTGCTCTAGGCTCGTCTGATTTCTTAGGGAGTTTAGATGGTTCCCAAATTTCGCAGCTGCCTTTCTATCTTCTTTATGTACTTCTGCCAGCCACTGAGTTCAATTTCTTCTACTCTTTTCATTGATAAGAAGGGATTCATCCCTTCTACAGCTTAGAAAGGTTTCCTATTTTCTTTCAACATCATCTGTCGGTTCCCCCCACTGCTTATCATGTCTGTGTTCCCTAGAGGCTTCCTGAGGTTTTGCTATGGCTCTCTTAACTTCCTCATCCCACCAACTTTTGGGTTTGTGTCTTCTCTTCCGGGGTGACTTGTCACGCGTCTCATCAAGCTCTAGCTCAAAGAGTCTAATTATATTCGTGCATGTCCACACTGTTTTATTATCCTCTGTGATTACTTTCTCAATTTGTTTAGTGGCTATATCAATTTGCCTTTTTGGATAAAAATTTTCCTGTAGTTGCTCATCTTGTCTCCTTAAGACTTTCACTGCTCTTCCAATACTTAGCTCGATACGTTTGTGATCTCTACCCAGACTTCTGGAGCCACCTTCATGTATGGGCATTCCCCTGAGCTTATCATACATCCTATGTGGCATCAGTGCATAATCTATCGTCAACTGCAGCCTTCCTACCTCCCATGTTATTTGCCCTTCACACTTCTCGGTACTGTTTCAAATGATCAAATCAAGCCTTTGACTCATATCCAAGATAATTTTGCCTGTCGGGTCGGTATACCCATCTATATCTTCTATGTGCGCATTCATGTCTCCTAGTATAATTATCTCGCACTCTCTTCCTAACTCCTCAATGTCCTTTATATGCACTCTACCATTGCCTTGTTTTCCTCTCTGGCTTTTGCTCTCGTCCACAAGCACACCAAACCAAGGAGTGTAATTTGCCCTGCCACTTTCCCTTTTAGCCATAAATGTTTCTTGCACTCCTGCTTGACCCTTTGCTAGTATGTACTTTTATGAATGAATGCCCCAATACCAACCCCCTTTCTGCATCCTTCTGTTTTATTGCAATATTCCCATACGTAGTCCGGATTGCAAGGTGATTGCTCCATGTCCCGAAGATGTGTCTCCACAACCCCATACATTCCTCCCGCCTCAACTGCTCTTCTATCTCTCCCCAGTTTAACTTATTTCTGCCACCCTGTATGTTAATATAGCCTATGTCTGACTTAGCTTGGCCCTTGTGCTTACGTCAATTTCTTCTCCCACGGACTCCGTGTGGCTCGAATATTTGTGCCCCTTTAGAACCGTCTTCGTCTGCACTGTCGGCCTCAGAGCACTAGGCCCTCCTAAAAAAGCTGTGGCTTGACGACCCATCTTATCACCAACCCACCTGCCCGTCGCACCACAGTAGTTAATGCCATCCTGTGCAAAGGGGCGAGCGCCAGGCTCGTACACGTCATGGTTCACCTCGATTACACTGTATTCGTGTTGCGAGCTCATACCCTTGGTCATACTGTTGGCCTCCACTACCCTCCTTTAAATCCCTCGAGACTGCCTCCAGACTCCTGGAACTGTGCACATGGTCACATGCACACTCCCAGAGGCTTCTCGGAGCTTATGCATCCCATACTTTAACTGTTTTTGATGGTTCTGATCGTTGCCCATCAACACATCATTGAGCTCAGCATGAATAATGACGAGATTTTAGCCCCCCATGCTGTCCTCTACAACCTCATGAGCTTTGGCCAGTGCATTTACCATGCCCTTTCCTGACTGGGCCTCCACACTCACTCTCCCATCTTCCTTCACTGTCCTGAAGACGCCATCCCTTACCCTGGCCACGTTAGAGTCCCCCACCACCAGGACCCTTCTACGCTCCAATCCCTGGCTTCCTCTTTGTGATGCCACCCCTGTTTGTTTCACCTGTTTCTCTCTCTGCCGTTTGTCCTGTGTTCCTGCCCTGCTCGAAGACAGTCGCGCCACTGAGCTGTTTGTTCTCGGGGCCTCCGTGCTGTGGCCAGACACTGCGGCCCCCTGACCTCCCTTCTCACCTGTTCCTTCCCGCCTGTCACCTTCGCTACCCATGCCTTCCGTGTCACACCGCTCGGGGCCGGGGCAAAGCGCCATCAGCTCCTTTACCCACTGCTCGAGCTCGGTCCGCCCTTCCCGTTTTTCTCGAAGGTCCCCCTTCATTTGTTCTAATAGGCTGGCGGTAGCCTCCTCCCGCTCACGCGACGCTCCGAGCTGTTTTTCGAGTTCTCTCTTCTGCTCCCGTTCCACCCTAAGCTCCCCCTGAAGCTCTCAATGCTAGCCTCCGTGCGCTGCATGGCCGCCTTCAGTAAAATAGCCTTCAGGGCCTCGCACAGCCTGCACACGAAGCTCGCCTTCTGCGCGTCGGCCAAACTCGACAATTCTGTCTCGTCCAAAGATCACCAGCGCTTGCATTCTTCGCACTGCACCAGCTCTCTCTCGCTCGTGGTTTTCCTAGCCTCCTTAGTCATCCCCCGCCCGACCATCGGACCGAGCGCCGGACAGCCCCACGTTCAACACAAGTCCCGCCATCCAGCCGCCTCCGTTAACTCTCCTACCTCAACAACCGTTTGAAGCTGCCGCCTACACCGCACACATACGTGTTCAATTTCGCTTGTAGCCTCTGACTAGGTCCCTTTCATGTTCAGCTCTAGCTGTTAACAACTAACCGGGTGCCCCGAATTTCATCAAAACAGCCGCCTACCCTGTTCACGTGGTCAACGTCACTACATCGTTGCCCGCGTCTCACACCTACAATACTCGCAGCGCTAATTTTTTATTAAGAAAGAAGATATAATAATGGTGTTCACAAACACAAAGAAATGAAAAGAAAGCCTGAGGTAGTGTAGTGGCCTCTGGCGGTCAGGTTGAGAGTTTTTGGCATTTTAGCACCAAGTGCTCAACTGTCTCCTGTTTCGCTCCGCACACTATGCACAAGGTCGACTAGATCATAGAGTTTCCCAATATACACTAGAGGGAACTCTGGCGCTAGTGTCTATGGGAGCTGCAACGCACGGCGCTTCAGTGAGCATGGGAATGATGGGTAGTACACACATTTGTCTAAACTTCGTACTTCTGGCCTGCTTTTGGCTCCGTATGTGTGTGTTCATGTAGCTTAAAGCTGTTTTCTCATGAAACAAAAATCAGCAAATGTTCAGCGATTGCGCTTCACCACCCTATTTTTCGAGGTACCTTTCCTAATTGGGTCATGAAGTTCAAAATTGTTGAATCTTTCTTTCTAAAAAATCGAAACACAGCAATAAACGAAGCCGCAAGTACGATTCGCAGCCCGCAAGTACGAAGACTAGGCAAATGTGTGTACTACCCATAATTCCCATGGTCGCTGAACGATCGCCGTGCCATGGTGCCCTTCTTGTTAATTTTGAGAAACTGTACGGAGTAGATGTTTGGGTCGAAGTGGCTACAGTATGTGAGCGTGCGAAGCATTCGCGCGCGCGCTTCGAACAGTAGCCCACTTTCACCACTGTTGTCATAGACAGATATCGGTGCAATGGCCTCTTTGTATGTACAATACAGCTGAAGTGTACTCTTCTGCTGCATCGAGATTTCCCATTGCACATTCTCCACTTTGCACATCCGTTTCCGGACTGCTGCAGAAAACTTGTGCTCCATGGTCTCGATTGTTGAGAGGTTCAACATGTCGTACTTGCAGCGCAGAGAGTAGATTCTGTTCGACCACTATGTCTTGAGTCCCACGAAGTGCAGGAAGCGGAACATGCGATGAGCCTATCGCTGATCATTCATGAAGCGTGTGCGCCCATCATAAATGATCTTGCTCGTGGCTTCCCGCGCCTCGTACGTAGACCAACCCATGTCCCCCTGGATGGCCTCCACTGCAACCTTTCCATGGCAGCCCAATGCCAACCGGCCCTCCTTCTTTTGGCCTCGATCCAGCCACTCACGGGTCTTGCTGAACCGGCATACGATGGCGTTTGCAAAGGTCAGACCTGGTACATGAATTGATTTCCACAGACCTCGCACCAATACATATCTGTTGCAGCCCCAGAGGCTTCTCTGGCGCAGAATGCAGCTCGCACGCTGGGAGACCAGCCGCAGTCGACCCTCGTGCCCCGAGAATGGGTCTTTTCTAGTGCTTCTGGTCACCCCAAAATACCGGTATTCTGTTGAGAAAGGCAACTTGTCTCCATTAGGAAGTTTTAACGGGAGGTTTGTGTCCACTTCTTCGAAAAATTGGACAACAGCCGACTTTTGAGGGTTAAACTGGAGGCCTAGGTCTGCCAAATGGAGAGGTGATATTGTCACCAGCTGTTGTAGCTGATGTCGGTCTTCTGCGATAAGAACAATATCATCTGCGAAAACCAGCCCTGGCAGTGTCCATACTTCGGGCTGCCCTTCCGACAGGAATTTCATTTGGAAACCGATATTTGACTGGATGAGCGCACTTTCTAAACCTGATGCATATAGCATGTAGAGCAGTGGCGAGAGTGGGCACCCCTGCTTGAGTCAGCGTTACTGGCTCAGATGCCGTACCTGCCAAGCATGCCACCACCGTGCAATCGGCGCAAACGCGACGCAGAAAATCTATCCATTTTTGTGACGTGTCCAGCTGGGTCATGCGCTGTAGCATTAGGTCATGTGGAACACTGTCGAATGCCTTTGAAACATCTAGGAAGCATGCGAGTAGATGGCGGGATTGTTTACGCGCAACCTCAATGCATTGGGTAACCACGAAAAGATTGTCCTCTAGGCGTCTGTTTGGGCGGAAGCCATTTTGCAGTTCTGTAAGGTGTCCACTACTTTCAGCCCATCTACTCATCCGTGCTTCAACTACTTGTGCGAACAGCCTGTATAGCACACTGGTCACAGTTATGGGTCTGTAGCTGCCCAGGAAGCTGCTGTCAGCACTTTTCTTGGGGACTAGACATATGCGGCTGCGCAACCAGTCTTCGGAGATGGGGTTTCCTTCTATAACACCCGTGAAGATAGCAGCAAAATGTTCCCAGCTATCTTTCCCAGGCATTTTACCAGACCTGCGGGTATATCATCAAGCCCATGTGCCGTCTGTGATGCTATTCGCTCTAGGGCACGTTCTAGCGCTACTCGTGCGACTTTCCATTCACGGTCTGTCTCCTGTGCATCCCCTTGGGCTGGTGGTATATGTACTTCAGTCCCTGCTGCTGTCACCGGAGCCGGGGCTCCGAAAATTTTCTGCATGTACCCAGTTATCCGCTTTTTGACATCGGAGAAATGTTCGCCAGTCATCTCGTC
Organism: Rhipicephalus annulatus; assembly: GCA_013436015.1. Classification (NCBI taxonomy): domain Eukaryota; kingdom Metazoa; phylum Arthropoda; class Arachnida; order Ixodida; family Ixodidae; genus Rhipicephalus; species Rhipicephalus annulatus. Next base: position 673,345 of record WOVY01010628.1, on the reverse strand, counting down.
TCGGAGGGTTGGTCCTGAGGGGTTTTTTCTGTCCAATGCCGACACATATCTCCAAAAGTTCTGCATTCAACCACGACCTGGTGTTGTGAGCATCTTGTTTTTCTAGTGGTCGCTATCCGCAATCTTGCGTTGCACTAGTTGTTGCATGTGCCACTTCAGTTCCAGGTACTTGTGCCACGCCTGCTCGCAATCTTCAGCTGGGAGGTTCCGAATGGCGCTCCGATGCTCTCGTTTTGCCGCCCGTCGGGCTTTCAATGCCTCTTTCACCTCGGTGTCCAACCAGGGTTTACGCTGAACACCTTTGCGAAAGTTTACACGAATCTCATGTCTGCCCATTCATGTCTGCCCAATCTCATGTCTTTCAGTTTTTTGATGAATGCATCGTACGGGACTCGGCCATCTGGATTATTGTGTATATCGCTCGCTTCAAATGCCTCAGCTATTGTGTCGGAGGCTTCTACTGGTAAGAACCACCTTGCTGGACTGCGGTGTTGAAGCGTACAGACACGAATGTACAACAGTGAACAACGTTTATTGGGAGCGAGGCATTTTATAGCCTGTGAAGGGTATGCGCACACAACGTGCGCAGTGGCAGTGACATGTGCAAATGACGATGCATCAGCCTTCTTTCCCCTAAGGCTGGTAGCGATCTGGCGGGCGTCGGTTTCTGGTGGACCTGCGTAACATGGTTTTGCCAGGATCGAACTCTTTATTGCCATCAGATTGCGCGCCACTGGCGTCATTTCCAACCTGGTTGTCATGCGTATTTGGTCGGCTGTCTGTGTCTGGCGCACCGGGGCTCCGGGGTTCTCTTGAGGTCAGTGGTGCACCAGTTTCGCCAGCTTCCGTCTGCGGTGCCTCAACCCCGGGCTCTTGCTTGACTTCTGCTTCACCGGCAGCGAGTCCCGTGCTGTCGGTTTCTCTTCCTCTCAACTGGTCATAATGCCGGCGATGATGTTCGCCGTCTGCGGCCTTGATGGTTACCATGCGGTGACCTTCGGGGGTCTGTACGACGCCAGCCTTCCACCTGGCTCCTGTCCCGTAGTTCCTGTACCAAACAGTCTCCAACTTGGCGAGTGGTTCCGGGGTGCTCCGTATCTGCGTGAGAAAATGGCCGACATGACACGATGTTATCCAACTTGCATCGAGGCTCAAAACCCAGCAGCATGAACGCTGGCGTTTTCCCGCTGGGCAGAGGGGTGCGGCGATACTGCAACAGAATTTGGTCTAATCGGCCTTACAGTGTGCCTCTAGCGTTCTTGCGCAGTCCCAGTTTAATCGTTCGCACTGCCCTCTCTGCTAAACTGTTGGACTGCGGATGATAAGGCGCGGTGCTAAAGTGGCGAATTCCGTTTTCATTCATGAACGACTGAAACTGCACGCTAGTGAACTGTGGCCCGTTATCGGAAACCACAGTTCGGGGCAGGCCAAACCTACTAAACATTGATTGTAAGGCTTCGATAGTCCGTCCCGCGCTGGCTATCTTCACTGGGCTCACCTCTATCCACTTCGTGCGCGAATCAACCGCGATGAGCAACATATGTCCGTCAACTGGGCCGGCATAGTCTACGTGCACCCTTGACCACTTTTCCTTGGTTTCCGGCCATGGCACAGGCTCCTTGGCAGGTGGCATGCTGCTACACTGCACACATACAGGGCAAGTGTTTACCACACGTTCAATGTCCCGATCCAGCCTAGGATACAAAATATGGAGCTCGCCAACTTCTTCATCGACGTCATTCCTTGATGAGTCTCGTGCAGCATGCGTAGTACGGAATTCCGGGCGGCGACCGGAATTATCGCTCGGTGACCCCAGTAGACAATGTTATTACTGCACACAAGTTCATGTTTTTTTGAAAAAGAATGGACGTAAGTCTGGTTTTGATCTCGGTAGTTTCCTAGGCCAGCCGTCGCGAATATAGACAGCGACTTGCTTGAGGGTGCTATCTGCTTTTGTCGCCCGGGCCAAATCACTAGACGACATCAGGGCGGTGTCTAGTTGCTCAGCAAAAAGTACGTACTCACGGGCATCGTTATTGATGGACTCTATGGTACTGGCATCGTGCTGGTAGCTTGCCGGAAGGCGGCTCAGGGCATCAGCTACCGGAAGGGTTTTTCCTGCCTTTTACTCGATCGTGTACGTGTAGCCGCTGAGTAATAAAGACCAACGTTGGATCCGTGCCGCTGCCAGAGCAGGTACGGGCTTGTCCGGGCTGAACAGTCGCAGAAGTGGCTTGTGATCTGTAATTAGCGTGAAATTATTACCCAGTAGGTACTCACGAAATTTGGTCACCCCAAAGACAACTGCCAGCGCTTCACGCTCAATTTGTGCGTAATTCCACTCTGCGGCACTCAGAGTGCGCGACCGAAATCCAACTGGCTTCGCTTCTCCGTTGACCCGGTGGTATAAAACAGCCCCGATGCCGTAAGACGACGCGTCCGTTTCTAACACGAGGGGCTTTTGCGGATCGTAGTGCGTGAGGAACTTGGCGCCTTTGACGAGGCGTTTCGTTGCTTCGAAAGCGGCCTCTTGTCTTGCTCCCCACTGCCAACGGGACGTTTTTCTTTAACAGTTCATACAACGGTGCGAGAACAGTGGACAAGTTGCCAAGGAATGCATGATAATACGTCACAAATCCGATGAATGACCGCAGCTCTGCCACACATGTGGGCCTGGGCATTCCTGATACTGCTTTAATGTTCTCCGCTTTCAGCAAAAGGCCATCTGCGCATATGCGGTGCCCAAGATACTCAACTTCTTTCTTCCGTATTTTGCATTTGCTTGTGTGAAGCTTCACACCGTAGTCCCGTAACCTCTGGAAGACTTCGCGCGATTTTTCGCAGTTGTCTTGCTTCTCTGCCACAACCACGTCATCCAAGTAAACTTGAACACCCGGTATTCCTTGAAGGATGGCTTCCATGCGTCTCTGGCAAATTGCTGGGGCGGACGCTACACCGAAAGGGAGCCGGTTGAAGTAGAATAGTCCTTTTTGCGTGTTAACGACTAGACGCTGCTTTGCGTTCTCATCTAGAGGTAGCTGACTGTAAGCGTCCTTTAGATTGATTGTAGAGAACACTTCGCCTCCACTTAAGCTAGCAAAGATGCCTTGAATTTTGGGCAACGGATATTTTTCCGTCTGGCAAGCAGCGTTGACTGTTACTTTGAAGTCACCGCAAAGTCGTATGGACCCATTTTTCTTTACTACCGGAACAAGAGACGTTGCCCAGTCAGCGCAAGCAACTGGTGTCAAGATTCCTGTCTGAACGAGACGATCTATCTCTTGGCTAACGGCTTCTCTCATCCCGTAAGGCACGGCACGTGCCTTAAAGAAACGAGGTACGACACCTTCGCGCAAGCGTAACTCAACGGGTGGCCCTTTGATTAAACCTGGCTCTTCCGAGAACAAGTCCTGAAACTTGTCTAACAACTGCTGCACTTGTAAATCGTCCTTAGTAGAGGATGGCTTACCGGGGGCAGCCTTCATTCCGACGGCGAGAACCTGCCTTCAGTGCTGTTCGAGGGCTTTGATGACGTCCCGCCCACACAGATCCGGTCCAGAGCACCCCAGCACCACCAAGGTAGTGTCCAGTGTGGTCCCGCCGTACGTCACCGAGATATTGAGTTGACCCTTGACGGGAAGTTGACCGAGGAAACAAGTCAGTTGCAAGGTAGTCTTCTGGAGCCGTGGCCAAAGGTGACGGTATTTGGTGTAGGTAGGCCATGTGATGATTGTCACGGGGGAACCGGTGTCTACTTGCATTCGGAGAGCCACGCCATCCCATTCCATGGTGCGATAAATTGGCTGGACCATGTTCACCGATGCCGCTTGCAAGTTGAGCAGAAATTGTTCGTAGTCGTCATTATCAGACCACTGACTTTCACAGTGAAATACTTTGTTTTGCCGGGACTGGTGCTGCTGGCACACACGGGCTAGGTGTCCTTGCCTCTTACAAGTGAAGCATTTAACAGAACGGAACTTGCATTTTTCCGCTGTATGACCACTTTTGCCGCAGCATGGCCACGTCCCTTCGTGCCGCCAGTCTTCCCTGCTCGCCGACTCTCGTAGTGACGGATGCCTAGTTGGTTGGCCTCTGCGCTTCATCGTCATAGCGTGCACATTGTCCGTGTTTTGCGCGCTGGCCATGTGGTCCACGTTTGCCGCTGTCATCTCTGCTGCACGCGCTGCCTCTTCCGCCTCCCTCAGCGTGAGTTCCGTTTTTGCCAACAGCTGCCGACGAACACTAGCGTCGCGCAGGCCGCAAACAATGTGGTCCCTTAGCATCCTGTCGAGGGCGCTACCGAAATTACCCTGCTTGCAATCTTTCGTATTTCCACGAGAAATTCATTTACCGACTCTCCTGCAAGCTGATTCCTTGTGAAGAACTTGTACGATTCTGCGATTTCGTTGCACGCCGGAGCAAATCGCTCACCCAGGAACTTCACAGCGTCTTCGTATTTCAGGTCCTGTATCTTCGCCGGCACGCATCGTGCAGCCAATAAATCCACTGTCTTTGTGCTCAACGCCGTGACCAAAATTGCCCTGCGTTTCTTCTCGTCCGTGACGTCGTGAACCTCGAAGTATGCTTCCAAGCGTAGCCGGTAAGCCTCCCAGTTGTCCGCCTCCTCATCCAAACCCGGTGGGCCCGCGTGCGCAGCCATGGTCGCAGCGCGACCAACGGTTCGACCGCCTCGTCGCCACTGAAGCGTACAGACACGAATGTACAACAGTGAACAACGTTTATTGGGAGCGAGGCTTTTTATAGCCTCTGAAGGGTATGCGCACACAACGTGCGCAGTGGCAGTGACATGTGCAAATGACGATGCATCAGGTGTCAGCGCTGGGTTCTATGGTAGGGCGAGGCTGCGAAATTCAGCTTTATTCTGTTGTGGTCACTTCCCACACTGTATTGGCCTGCCTCATGAACATGTACTCGGGAGATGTGCATTGCCAGTCTGCGTGACACAAGGGCATAGTCAGTACATGACTGACTGTCGCGCGCACACCACGTGACCATACCCTCGCAGTCGGGTAGAAGATTGGTCACTTCGAATGCCAATTCTTCTGCCAGTTGTACTAGAAGGGATTCGTTGACATCCTGGTACCCATTAAGAAATTGAATATGTCCATTAAAATCTCCCATCAGGAGTACTTGCTTTCCTATGGCCCATCAGATCACATCTTTTTAATTACATTTAATAGTGTGGCAGTTCGCAGTATCTTCAGCGCGTGCTACGCTGAGGTACATCACACCAAGAAGCACTGGCGTGCCCAGAAGTTCACCGGAAATCCACATGTGTTCGTTGCAGGGACCCTTTAGCCTGGTCCAAGTGGTAATGCTGTGCCACAGCACTCCCATGCCTCCTCCCTTGTGGGATCCCGCCGTTCTGTTGCAGCCTTCCCAATGTCAATATGCGTTTGGGGGTGGCTCCTCAAGGTCTCGGAGATGTGTTTCGGCTACAGCAAATAGGGGGAAGTCTTCTGCCTGGGTAGTCTGAAAAAGTTCCTCCCATTTTGACGTCCTCCTCGCACCATGCAGGTTGAGGAAGCCTACATTGACTCCAGGTGTATGTTTGTGTCTTCTTGGAGGGCGCCTACGCCTCACTGGCGTACCCTCATGGCAGTCACGAGGTGATGGCGCACCGGCTTCCCTACAGTGTGATACATGGTAATTGGGGGGTTTGGGATGTTCCATGGGAAAGTTGGAGTCTGTGCCTATGCTGGAAGTCCTGGCAGTGGGCCTGGATGCTGCAAAGTCATAGGATGAGGGGCGTGTGCTGCAGCTACCCTGCTGTTGCTGTTGGGTGGGCGTCCCCATCCTTCGACATAGTCCAGTTGTCTTTCGACCTCCGTGGACTTTTCCAGTGGCGGCGTCGTGGTGTCTGAAGTCTGGGTTGCCTGTCATCACTGTGGCGCTGTTCTAAAAAACTTGAGCCACGGTACTGATTTTTCTGGCTACAAAGCGCACTCCTGTGTTGTTGTAGTGTAACCCGTCTTTTTCCATCATATCGGGTCTCCAACCCTTGTTTATTTTGAGGAACCTTTGTCTGCTGCACTTGCACCATTTCTTCAGCTGCGTGTTGGCCAACTGTATTGCAGCCCTGGTCTCGTCACCTCTAGAGGAGATTTTTGGGATGAAGCATACCACTAGCTTGGCATTGCGATTGTGCCAGCTTGTTTCGAAGATCTGGGTGATACGACGCGGATCTTGCCTCAGTGCCTCAGTGAGCTGGACATGCACTATGTATTGGCGAAACACATTTCTTGCTCTTCGCTCATAGGTATCAAAATAGTGCATCACCTTTTCACATGTGGCCTTTTTCCCAAACGAAAAACCTACCGCTTTGGGGGGATCTACATTGGTTTGTACGTTTGGCACGATTCTTCCCACAATGCCATTCCCCACAATTATGACCTCCCACTCAGCTTCCGCATCCGGCCGTACCCATTTCTTGTTTAAGTTTGGATTCGCTTTGGTTGATGGGTGGTCTGTAGGCTGCTGCTGCAGTTGCTGGCTACCAGTCAGGGCTTTCTCATTTGCCTCTTTGGTGAGTCGTTTTCCCACAGCCTTCTTTGGCCATGCGTCAGTTTTTGTATGTTTTCCCTGGTTGGTATTTTCTAAAGTTTGCGTTTCTGTCAATTTCAGTTGCTCAGCTAGTGTGAAACTCGGTAAATTTGGCTGAACTTGAGTGTCTGCCTCCTTGGATTGTTCAGGTAGGCTTTGCTGATCCGTGTAGGCACAGGCACTAGCTTGTTTCGTCACCATGCTGCTCGCTGGAACGTCAGGAAACTCCGTCTGCAAGCGTTTGCTTATCTCGGGGGCCGAAAGCCTAGAAGGAGGCTGTTCCGACACCCTGTTGCTCGCTTGAGCGTCAGAGAACTCCATCTGCAAGTGTTTGCTCATCTTTGGGGCAAAGGTCACAGAAGGAGGCTGTGGGGCCGACTTGTTTTCGTGTTGGAGGCTCTTGGTGTTTTCACATACCACTGGGAGTTGCTGTTTTTGAGCTGTAGTACAGGCACCTCTCGCACCGTAGCCTCAAGCGTCTCGATCTTGGCCCGGAATTTTGAGCAGGGCCGCTGCTGGCAAGCTAACTGCGATTCCAGCTCGTCTATCTTTCTGCAGAGTGAGCATGTGAACTCCACTTCCTCTGCTGCATCAATATCTTCAAAGTTTGTTTAATCCTTGTAAACCCACCTGCCACACCCATCGCATCTAATACTCGGTGTCTCAACCTCGATACGTCCTTTATTCCTTGATTTTCCTTTCGCCATGCCTGTGTACTGTCCCATACGCGATTTATTTTGTATTTTGCCGCCACACTCCGCCTGCGCCAACCCGCAGCTAGCACAACCTTTTGACGACGTTGGGAAAGGCACGTGTTTGTCCACGGCCGCCTGGATCGGGGCGCGCCGCGGTTGCTCTGGCCGTCCCATTCGGCGTACGCGCCTTTGAAAAAATGTAATAGAAGTAGTTCGGCCGCGTTCCGCGACGCGGCGCTCTTCTCCCACTCCCTTCAGTTGAGTTCGGGCTGTCACGGCGGATGGACGTGTTTTTTGAGCGCTCCGGATCGACTGCGCAGATAAGTGTTTTTGCATGTTTTGAGCTTGTCTTTATAATTATAAGGCAGCGGTTGAAATCTTCGTAGCACTTATTTTATGGTACGGCTTTTTCGGGGGCCAGTCACCAGGTATTTATTAGTTAGTGCAGGTGTGTGTGTTTGAATTTTTTTGTTGTTTTTTTCTTTTGCCACCCCATGGGGGAGGTGCACGTACTTTGGACACGCAAATTTTTGTAGTAGAGCTTAGACTTTCTTTTTTTTTCGTAGTGCACGGCTCGAGCTTAGTAATTATCGAGTATAGGGACAATTGGTGTCAGAAAGACATGGTTAAAAAGACTGTAAAGTGTTCAGGATGTGGAGTGGGTTTGAAAGTGGACCCAAGCGTAGAAGCGGATGGAGAAGAGGCTGACGCGAAGTGTGGACAATGTGAGGTCGAAGAAAAAATGGAGAAAATGATGGTTGCCCAGAGTTAACTGCTGATGAGAATCGCCGATCTCGAGACTGCGTTGGCGACAGAGCAAGAGAAAACGAGGACAATGGGAGAAAGACTGAAGTCCGCCGAGGAAGCACTAGCAGAGTCCTTCAATTTTACTGGTCACGAAACTGCTCCGTAACTCAATGGGAGAGCTTCATATGATGCGTTGGGTAGCCGTGCGGTGGCGCCACCATCTCACTGAGGGGATGTCGGGCTGGTCGGGCGGCGTTGCACTGGCTCGAACGACGCTGCGAGTTGTTTGCTTTGTGTGGGAAACGTGCATATCGCGCTGTTGTGATGCGGCGTTAGTACAGCGACGATGCCGAACACGTGTTGTGTCCCGGGATGTCGTTCCGGGTACAAGGGCAGAACAGAAAAAGTTTCCTTGTTCTGTTTACCCAGCGATGGCGTGCTGCGCGAGAAATGGAAGCGCTTAATTCCAAGGCAAGAAACGGGTGACTTTTGCTTCGACTCTAAGTATGTGAGAGTGTGCGAGAAGCATTTCGATGACAGTGACATCGTCCGCGCAGTTGAATTTGGGTGAATGGCGAAAAAGTGTCACTTCCGCGCGACAAGCCCCTTTTGAAGCCTTGTGCCATTCCAAGGAAGTTTGACGGCTTGCCAGTGTATTTGACGAAGCCGAAGCAGCGGTCACGGACCCTAACAAGAAGGTCCCCAGTGAAGCGACGCCGTGAGTCGTCCTCATGTGCCTGTAAAACAGAAGTTCACGCCAAACCAGGCACATCGGGTGCCGCGTCGTGTGATGAAGGTGAGTTTACGTCCAATGTTGTTTCAACTTTCTTGCCCGTGCAGTGATTATATCGGTGAAATTTTGAAGGGTTGTGTGAGCTGAAAATGCGCTATTTCAAACGATTTTTGAAATTGTTTTGCAGGTCTTGCACTGCCCACAGATCTTGTCGGCGAGGGGCCAACGCGCACTTCGGACTCGGCTTGCCAGACAGATGAATTTACCAGCCCTCTCGCCGAGGTTAAACTGCTGCAGTGCCAATTTCGGGCAACGAAACAACAGCTGACCTTGTGTCAGACGAAATTAGCCAAGATGAGAGTGCAAGCGAGCAAGCACAAAAAACTCGAAGAAAGCCTTCAAAAACGTCAACCCGCACGAAGTTGATTTTTGATCAGTGCGTGATGAAGGCGAATGCCAAGTCTGCGAAAGCTGCCAGGTAAGTTTAGAAACAGGTCAGCGCGTGTGGGATGTTTGGGAGCAGTGTTGGTGTATTTCGGTGTCAAATTTGGTTCTTTAGATTACCCCACCATGCTTCTTCGCTGAAAATACACTTTAATGTTAACATTCCTCGGGCATGTTGAGAATATTGATTCAACAGGCCGTATGCGTGTCACCACATCGATTTTGTTTCAGCACCCCCCTATTTTTTATTACTCCAGCAGTTTCAAATAAAAGTTGTGTTTGCTTTCCACAGCATTCCTTTTATCCTTAACGTGCCAACAGTCTCACTTTGCAGTGTCTGTTGCTGATTGAGGATGAATACAATTACGAACGGGTGAAGTTTTATACATTTTCGTATTGCCCATACTACAAGGTTGGAGAATGCGCTGCATATGTTTGCAACGTGTCAAATGCTATGGTTGCATAACATACGATATGCCAGAGAAACGCCAGATCGCATGTATTTATCCTGAACATGATCCTCTGTGCCTACTGTTCATTGGGCTTTCAGCACATGCAGCTCGAAAGCAGCATACAGCATGTCATGGAATGGGGTATTCTTGAAGCACCTACGCATGAACCTGGTATAACGTGCTTGTATCCTTTTAGCAGTTTCGCTACTGTAAATGCATGTGAAATCCATTATAAAACAACTTTACTATTTAATGCATGTGTTTTCGTATGATGAGCCCCCTCTCCTATTTTTGGTGTCTGGTGCACACACATTATGCATGCATATAAAGCATCTTGTCTGTGTCATGTACATGCATGAAATTCCAAATGCACTGCACGAATGTTTTTTATCCTGAAGGCCCACTATGTAGCATGTTTCGAAATGTGAGAACAGTTCCCTACTTTTCTCTTTAGGTACAGGAAAGAATGGTTTTATGACTGTCTCCTTCTGAAGGTTAAGTCGACGTATGTGTACACGTTCCTTCATGAGAACGAATTTCTACCTCTCCCTAACCCCCGCACTCTGTACGCTTACATAAAGAACCTGAAAGCTGACTTTGGGTTTGATGCAAACTTGTTTGCTGTTCTGAACGAAAAACTTGCAGCGGTCCCAGAGAAAGAACGACAAGGTTTGGAGAAATATCTATATTTAAAATCAAAAGCAGTGCCTGTGACTTTTGACATTGTTCCTAAGCCATTTGGCCATTTCTATTTTGCAGGAGTACTCATGTTTGATGAGATGAGTGTTCGCAAAAGCCTGCATGTCCGAAAATCTTATATGGCCGTGCTTGGAAAAGTCAACTTTGCTGAATACACCAGGCCAAGGGATAACGAGAAAGACGCTGATCATGTGTTGGTGTTCCTGTTTGGGCCCTTTCTTGGGGGCTGGTCGCAAACTGTGGGAACGTTCTGCGCTTCCAGCGCTGCTCCTGGTTCTGTTGTGGCCAAATTGCTGCTGCAGTGCATTGTGCACTTGGAAAATTCTGGCACTGTTGTCCAGGCTGTGACATGCGACAATTCTACAAGAAATCGGTCAGCTTTGAGGTCGTTGGGTAACAACTTTTTCCTGTAACAATCCTAGAGTACTGCTGTAATATATGGTTATACAGCTGAAATTTCTTCTTTCCAGGCATACATGGGGTCAGAAAAAACCCACAAACATCATTTCAACAACCCTGTGACCCGCCAAGAGAGATTTACACTGTCATTGACCCCCGCACATTTTCAAGTGCATAAGAAACAACCTTCAAAAGGTTGGGAAGTTTCTGGTAAGAAAAACTAGGCGTGGTTATGCTATACTTTGCTGTACAAATTGTTTACAACAATTATTGAAATTTTGTTTCAAGCTGCCAGAGGGTGACGTTTACCACGATCATTTCAAGTCCCTTTTGGGGTATAAGGAAGATCAGGCTGGACTCCGAGCTGTGCCTAAACTGACAAAAGCCCACATAATGCCCAATGCCTTTCAGAAAATGAGTGTGAGACTTGCTGTTCAGGCAATTCTCGGAGGCCAGAGCACGTGCAGTATAACGAAGCGGAGCACATTGCAGTGAGAAATACCACTCGAGACTTTATATGTTATTATGGGTATCCTGCTTTTATATATTGTTACAGATGTAACATGAATATATTTCAGACTATAAAAGAGAACGTGACATGGCTGAACAACTGTTGTGATTACATTGAGAGTTTGCCGAAGCAAAGGCAAGCCTGCTTCCTCACCAAGCCCACGTCTGAAGCGCTGCGAGTAACCCTACTCAGTACTATCGCACTTGTGGAGAACCTTCTGGCCTCAGGTTTTCGATATGTGCTGGTTGGAAATTTCGGACAGGATTCTGTTGAGGTAAACATGTAAGCTTTTTTATTTCTGCATTGACTATTCTGTTGTCTCACTTTCAGAGGTTTTTTGGCATTGCGAGACACGTTGCTGGTGACGGAGGGCAACCAACGATTCAACAGTTTCTGTTCATATACCGAATGCTTTCGGTCAACAACCTTGTCCGCCCACCCAAGCGGGCATCAGTTGATGGTGACGGGCCGCAGTTGCTTTTCAAGCTGCAGAACCTCTTCAACAAGGAAGCTGCTCCTGTCAATCATGTATGATGCCATATTGAAAACAAAAGAGCTATTGATAGTTTCTCCACCTGGAATATATTTTCCAGCGAAGAGCTGCTAAACAGACGTTCACTCAGAATATGCACAGAGTTCATCATTTACCTGTGCATGATATTTTTCCATGAACATGCATGTAAACAAAGAAAATTCTCGTTTCAGGTTGACTCCCTGGCCATTCTACTGGATGACGTTCTTTTGGAGCCGACTGAGAGTGAGGAAGAGGCCCTCGCGGACTTGTCTCCAAAGGAGTGCATTTTAGACTACCTTGCCGACTATGTGGCCCAAAAGTTTTCTGAGATGTGCTGCACCGACTGCGTGGAGTCTTTAAAATGCTTGCAACGATCACCAAGTGACCTCATTCTTGTGAAGTCGAGAGGTTACCTTAAGGTCCGCTCCACCAAACTGCTAAACCTCCTCCAAATTGCTGAAGAGCATGCAGAAGAATTTACGGTGAAGCAAACTGCGTGTGCTGGTGTGTACATGGGCATTGTTGAGCAGGTTTTGCTGGACAATCATACAGCTTCAGCTGCTGTCGGCTGCCCCGCCCACTTTGTTGGGACGACTTCTGAAGTTCTACACCTTTTTCTTCGGTGCCGCCTGCATTTTTTCACACGCGAAAAAAATAAGCAGTCCCGTGTGACAAAGCGAGCAGCATGCCCAGCTGGTGGAGGGAGAAAGCCAAACTGAAGGAGTAGTGTAAAAGCAAAGCAGCCCTTTGCGAGCCTCCTGGACCTATAATTGTATAGCTCACTTATAGGCGAATTTTTGTTTGATCAGTAAAATAGTAGCTGTGTTTCCTTATTTGTTTGCAAACTTTATAACCTTGTGGTCAGGCTCGCATGCAAAAAAAAAATTTCTGGTGTGTTTGTGCTTTCACTTTTAATATTTCCACGAACAGTCGCTCAGGATTCGTTTTTTGTTTTGTAACCATGCGTGGCCGCTTCTGGTTTTTTATCTGGTGTTTCAACTGAAGCGCCCATTTGCTCTTTTTTTGTACGTCGCGTCGGGCAATATTGATGATATGGAAAGATTGTCACCTTGTCACTAACTTGATTTCTTGTTTGCTCGAAAATATTCTCGACCCTATTTTCATGTATCGAAAATTAATGACGTCCCGAGAGCAATTTATGCATAGCAAATGCCCCGTGACTCATTTTATCGATGTCTTCTGTGCAGGCCACGCTGCGGACTGCTTCTTCGACGTTTGCGTTTCCTTCTAGTCTTTTGCAGAGCATGAGTTCGCTTTAATAAACTTCATTCAGTAGAACTTTACGTTTGTCTTTATTGCGTGGCAATATTCTGTTTCGTCCGTGTGCTACACATCAAAGTGCAAACAATAAATTTTTGTTTGCTGCACCACGCTCTTTTGTCTCCCTTCATAATATTGAAATTTATTTTTGTAGCATGTGATAAAAGTTTCCGCTTCATTTTTTGCAAGGATTGAAAAGCGGGTTCGCGGAAAGACACACAGTGCAACATACATCATTTCGTGTTTTGATCCTTTCCCTTTATGCAGCGCTTTTAAATGTTACTGTACCACCTCATCGAAAAGAGAATATTACTGGGGTATCTGGGTGCTCAGCGCATTCCAGAGCACTCAACAGATTCATTAAAAGCCTACTCTGAAGAACGCGTACCTGCTTCTTTTCAGTTTTTTTTGTTGCATTATCGATAGGCCCGCAGCAGTACGCAGCTACGGAGCTACCGTACGTATTGTGGTTACAAAGTTTTCTTGAAGGAAACAAACAAAAGATATTTTAATATCGGTAAACACGGCGCAGCGCTTGCGTCCAAAGACGCGAAAGCAGTTGCCGTTCGTGGCCGAGGTCTGCGGCGATTTATTCGAAAAAATAAAACGCCTTTGGAAGCAGGTGGTATACATAATAATTGGGCGATTCATCGCTAACAACTACTAAGAGAAAAAAAGAAACCCAGCGCGCAGAGACCTGAAGCAGCGAGCGTTTTCATGCCAAAAGCTGGAAAGTATGCCGCACGCGCGGTGGCTGGATCCCCTCAGTGCGATGGTGGCACCAGTAGTGGCGCCCGCGGACCCTGTATGAAACTAGCGCCGAAGTTTCGTGACCAGTAAAGCATTGAAGGACTCTGGCACTAGCAAAGCTGAACAAAGAAGCGGCCTACGGAGAGAACAGTAGGTAATCGGCAACCAGAACGGTGGAGAAGGAAGAGCAAGCAAGTTTGGAAAAAACAGGTTTATTCGGTTCAACTGTCGCAAGGCCCAACTTCAGCGAGGTAGTGGTGGGGCTGGGAGGGAACAAAGCAGCCGGTGTCACAGGTGCAAGTAGCCCCCAGTTGCAGGGCGCTCCAGCTGAAAAGTCACAGCATGTGATAATCGCCGGGGACTCGAATTTAAACAGATGCACAGAAGCCATCAAAGAGAGCGTAAGACGTGACAAGAAGGTTGCAGTAGGGGCGTTCCCAGGACGCAAGCTTGAAGCAGTCATTAGGCAAGCGAGCGCAAGACTCAAAACAACAGCTGATAGACGAAACCTCGTGATAATTTCAGGCGGTTTAAACGATGTCTTAAATGAAGATTCAGCAGGACTAGCAACCACACTGGCGAAAGGCGTCGATGACATGCGCACCACTTCTCCTCAGGTAAAGGTAGTGATATGCACGATACTGGAGGTACCCGCGCGTGATAGCAACTTGCAAAAAGCGGTTGTCAACGCAAACCAAGAGATATGGTGGATGAGTCGAGAGAAAGGCTTTGAGGTGGTGGAAATATGCAAAGAGGTGCATAGGTGGGGTGGTTTTCAACGAGACAGAATTCACTTCGATGGGCGGCTAGGTCATGAGGTGGGTTGGCGACTTGCAGGACGTGCAGTAGCTTTTTATGGGGGCAAGCGGGCCCTTCGGGGTGCAAGATAGCTAGTAACGAGGAAAAAAACCAGGGACACTCTTCGACAGGTGGCATGGACAGATACGAGTCTAAAGTGGCACCAGTATCTAAGATAGGTAGAGTCCCGGACAGAAATAGACGTAGCCACGAGCGCCGAGCCAATTCAGACATAGGGTATATTAACATGAAGGGTGGTAGAAACAGGCTGAAGTGGGGAGAGATAGAAGAAGAGCTAACGGAGGAGAGGGCGATTGTGTACGGTTTTGTAGAAACACATCTCAGGGACATAGAACAACCTCCTAACAATGCGGACTACGCGTGGGAATATTGTAATAGAACAGAAGGCAGCAGAAACGGGGGTGGTATTGGGGCATTCATTCGTAAATGTACAAACCGGCAAAGGGTCAAGCAGGAGTGCAAGGAACATTTATGGCTAAAAGGAAAAGTGGCAGGGAAAATGACACTCCTTGGTTTCGTGTACTTGTGGACAGGAGCAAAGGCCAGAGAGGAAAACCAGGCAATGGTAGAGTGTATATCAAAGGACATTCAGGAGTTAGGAAGAGAGTGCGAGATAAGTATACTAGGAGACGTGAATGCGCACATAGAAGATATAGATGGGTATACCAACCCGACAGGCAAAATGATCTTGGATATGAGTGAAAGGCTTGATTTGATCATTTGCAACAGTAGCGAGAAGTGTGAAGGACAAATAACATGGGAGGTAGCAAGGCTGCAGTCGACGATAGATTATGCCCTGATGCCACATAGGATGTATGATAAGCTCAGGGGAATGTACATAGATGAATGTGGCTCCAGAAGTCCGGGTAGTGATCACAAACGTATCAAGCTAAGTTTTGGAAGAGCAGTGAAATTCGGAAGGAGACAAGATGAGCAACTACAGGAAAATTTTTATCCAGAAAGGCAAATTGAAATAGTCACTAAACAAATTGAGAAAGTAATCACAGAGGATAATAAAACAGTGTGGACATACACGAATCTAATTAGACTCTTTGAGCTAGAGCTTGCTGAGACGCGTGACAAGTCACCCCGGAAGAGAAGACACAAACCCAAAAGTTGGTGGTATGAGGAAGTTAAGAGAGCCATAGCAAAACCTCAGGAAGCCTCTAGGGAACACAGACATGCTAAGCAGCGAGGTGAACCGACAGATGATGTTGAAAGAAAATGGGAAACCTTTCTAAGCTGTAGAAGGGATGCATCCCTTCTGATCAATGAAAAGATTAGAAGAAAGGGAGCTCAGTGGCGGGCAGAAGAACATAAAAAAGATAGAAAGGCAGCTGCGAAGTTTTGGAACCATCTAAACTCCCTAAGAAATGAGACGAGCCTAGAGCAGCCCAAGGTGCTAGGCTAGAAGGGGACGAAGCTACTGAATATATAAGAACAAGGGTGACAGAAAAATTTCAACAAAGAAGTACTTAATGCACCATAATAAGCAAGGACGAATCAAGTGGCGCAATGGCTCCGTTTACACAACGAGAGTGGGAAAGGGCTGAGAAGAGAGTTCCAAGTAGTACATCAACAGGCCCAGATGTCATTCCATTTATGCTGGTAAAGACATTGGGTCCGAAGTCTAAGCAGGCTTTGAGAGAGGCAGTGAGAACAATAATAATCGATGGTGAAGTTGCCGATGGATGGAAACTTAGCAGGATGAGCATGATCTATAAAGGAAAGGGGGACAAAGCTGACATAAACAACTACCGTCCTATAACAGTGACATCAATGGTCTACAGGCGGGCAATGCAGATTATAAAGGAAAGACTGCAGGCATGGATAGAGGATGAGGGGTGCTGGGGGAACTGCAGAATGGGTTTCGGAAACACAGGAGGTTGGAAGACAATCTGTTCTCACTGACGCAGTGCATCGAAATAGCAGAAAAGGAACACAGGCCCCTGTGGCTAGCATTTTTGGATATCATGGAAGCGTACGATAGCGTGGTTCAAGAGGAATTGTGGGAAATACTAGACACACTGGGCGTGGAAGATGAACTGACCAATATTTTAAAGGAAATCTATAAAATTAACAAGGTAGTTATAAAGTGGGAAAAACAGGTATCCAAGACCACAAAGGTGAAACGGGGACTTAGGCAGGGGTGTCCTTTGTTACCCTTGTTATTCATGATGTACCTACAAGGATTAGAGGCCAAATTAGAGGGAAGTGGACTTGGCTTCAACCTCTCTTTAGTCAAACAAGGAAAACTCATTGTTCAGGCACTATGAACATTACGTGCGCAGATGATAAGTGCTTATGGCTGAAAACAAGGAAGATTCGCAGAAATTGATGGACATCTGCGGTAATGAGGGAGAGAGGTTAGATTTTAGATTCACTAAGAAAAAATCAGCCGTCATAATTTTTAATGGTAATGAAGGTAGTGAGGTTAGAATACAGGCGGTCACGCTAGAGATAACAGATAAATACAAATATCTGGGCGAATGACTTAGCAAAGGGACCGAGTACGTAAGGGAACACAAAATATACGTGACGACTAAAGGTAATAGGAATGCCGCAGTCATGAAAATTAGGGCACTGTGGAATTACAATAGGTATGATGTTGTGAGAGGAATATGAAAAGGGGTCACGGTTTCTGGTCTGACGTTTGGCAATGCGGTCTTGCGCATGAGATCAGAAGTTCAAGCAAGATTAGAAATTAAGTAACTTGGAATAGGTAGGCTTGCTTTAGGAGCTCTCGGGAATACACCAAATCAGGAAGTACAAGGTGATATGGGATGCATATCATTTGAAGGCAGGGAAGCTAACAGCAAGATAAAATTTGAGAAGCGATTGAGAGAAATTGGGGATGAGCGTTGGGCTAGGAAGGTTTTCAGGTACTTGTACATGAAGAATGCCGATACAAAATGGAGGAAGCGAACCAGGAAATTGACTGGTAAATACTTAGAAAACAGCAAGTGGCCAGACCAAAAGGAGTATCGGTTAAGAATAAAGTGAAGGAAACGGAGACTGACATGTAAAGAATCGGCATGATTAAGAAGTCCGCACTAGAGATCTGTCGAACGTTTAAGCAGAAAATGTCCAAGGAAAGTATCTATGACAGTACTCGGGCCGGTACAATATTGTTTGAGGCCAGGACGGGAGTATGGCGAACCAAGACATGTCGGGCCAAGTACGAAGGGGTAGACACAGTATGCAGTGCTTGTAGAGAGGAAGAAGAAACTGCCGAACACTTGATAATGTTCTGTAAAGGGCATCACCTTATAGTTCAGGATGATGGCGCAAAGTTTTTCAAAGCACTGGGGTTTAGGGATAGGAAGGGCAAAACAGACGTTAAGCGTGTAGAATTAACTTGAAGGAGGTTATCTGATCGGTGGCTAAAGTCAAGGCACGAGTGAAAATTAAACCCTTCACTGCAAAGTACGAATCGTCAACCTCACTATTTAAAGGGAAAAAAAGATAAATCTAGTGGTTAGTTCACTAAGTTTTACGGCTAAGTGGCGTTAGCCGTTAGTGGCGTTAGCAGGCTAGGTAGCGTTAGCAGCCGCCTGATCTAAAGGTTACTGATTGATATTTTTTTATTTATCTATTTCCATTTACCCTCAACGCCAGAGGCATTAAAGAGGGGAGTGGTTACAAAGATACAGGTCAGATACCAAATTGAATAAATAAGTACAGGCTTGTTATGTTCCTGGGTAAACAATATTAGCTCGTGCGGTACGAAAAAGTTGGTGGTCGACAACGGTGGCTTGTTAGTCCGGGGAGGTGGTTCCATTCTTTTGAAATGTGGGGCGTGAAGGATTGGAGGCAAGTTCTTGTTCGGCAGGGCTGGATTCCAACTTTATGAACGTGGTCTACTCGTGAGGAAATGTACACTGGTGGAAGGATCAGTTCGTTGCGCAAATGAGAACTATGATGGAATATTTTATGAAACTGGCATAGGCGAGAAAATTGACGGTGGTATGCAAGGGAAGAAAGGTTCAATGTGTTTTTCATGGACGTTATGCTAGCGGTACGGTTGTAGTTACACAGCATAGAGCGGGCGGAGTTATTCTGTACTAGCTCTAAGGAACTGATTTGGTTATCAGTACTGGGATCCCATATGGAAGAGGCGTATTCTAATTTACTACGGACTAATGTTTTATATAACGTTATTTTTATTGACATAAGGACGGAAGAGAAATTGCGCCTAAGATACCCCAACGTTGTGTTAGCACAGTTGATAATCGTGTTAATATGAAATATAATGTAATGCAGGAAGTAATATGAACACCAAGATAGCCGTAAGAGGTGACTGACTCGAGAGGGGAAGAGTTAAGGTAGTACGTAACAGGTTTAGATAAGGACCGAGAAATTCCCTATGATTTACATTTGGTAGTGTTAGGGTCAATTAGCCACGTGTCACACCAGTTTGAAATTGCGTTCATGTCAGTCTGCAGAATGTGAACGTCACTTATATCGTTAATCTCCAGAAATATTACACAGTCGTCCGCGAATAAGTGAATGTTAGAAGAAACACAAGACGGAAGGTCATTAATAAATATTAAAGACAAAAGCGGGCTTAAAACTGAACTCTGGTGGACGCCGGAATGAACAGTGCTAGAAGGGGAGTTGTAATTGTTGGCGGAAACAAACTGCGTTTTGTTGCAAAGAGAGTGCTCCAGCCATGTTAAAAGATCGCGACCTAAGTTTAATTTGCTTAGTTTAAAAAATAATAGTTTGTGTGATACCTTTTCAAACGCTTTAAAAAATCTAAGGAAATACAGTCTGCCAGTGAACAACGATCCAGGATGATGTCAAGTTTATGAGTAAAGAAAATAAGTTGGGTTTCACAAGAGAAGGTCTGCGGAAGCCATGTTGGGCACTGGTAAGAAAGAGTTAGTATCCAGAAATTTTACAATGCTTGAGTAAAGAATGTGCTCCAGTATTTTGCAAGGAATGCTACTTAAAGAGATTAAATGAAAGTTGAAGGGTGAATGTTTACTACCTTACTTATGACTGGCCACCACCTTCCCGACCTTCCAATCCTCAGGAAGTGTGCAGTTGTCAATAGATTGCTGGAAAATCTTTGACAAAATAAGAGAACAATACAATTTAGCACTTTTTAAGAATTTGGGGCTAATTAGATTCAATGCCAGGGCTTGAGGAAACTTTTAGCTTCTGAATTATTTTTTCTATTCCTTTGGGTTTGAACATTATTGGATCCATTTCTAGGAATTCATGAGTCGGTATGTTTGGAGTAACAAAGTTTGGACTAGGAGTAACAAAACTGCCACAAAATATATCGTTTAAAATCACTGGGCATAGTCTATCAGGAAGGACCGAGCCATCTCCATCAAGTAGGTTGATTGAATCACAAGTGTTGGGGTTAATCACTCGCCAGAACTTTTTGGGATCGTTTAAAAGCATGTTAGGTAAAATGTTTCGGAAAGAATGTTTTTTCGCTTCTTTTACTTTTGACACGTAGTCAAGGTTAGCTGCTTGGTAAGCATCCTATTTGGCAGCACAAGAAGATTGTTTTGCAGCATGGTACAGGCGTTTCTTCTTGTTCGAGAGGCGCTTAAAATATCTGATATACCATGGGGCTCGGAAATGGGATGAGATAATGTGCAAAGGGACGTATTTGTTGATTAAGCCGTTCGCTTTTTTTAAACATAGATCAGTAAGTTTCTATTGTAGGGCTGTAAAAATCCTTGAGGAAAAGGTCGAGGAAAATGGGGAGTTCCTGGTTGAATGTTTCAAAATCTGCTTTGTTATAAGCGCGAATATGTTTTGTTCTCTTATTAGTTTTCAGTAAAGGCATCAGAATGTCATAACTAATTGATAGGTAGTCGCTCAGGCATGGTAAATAAGAGATGACTGATGTAGTATCTGGATGGGAAGTTAGTATTAAATCGAGAACATTAGCGGAGTCGTTCACTATCTGAGTTGGTTCGGTTACAAGCTGTGTAAGCGAAAAAAGTGAGCAGAGGCTAACGAGTTCCGCGCTTTGGGATGAAAATTGCACAACGGATGGTCCAGTGGGGAGCCAGTTTAGGTTTGAAAAATCAATCACCCATTAGAAAAATTGTTGCCATAGGGTGCCGCGTGACAACGACGTTGAGCACGTCGTGAAGCTCGTCAACGAAATTAAGTGGGTAGTTAGGGGGGCGATAACACACCCCGAGAGCAATTTTTGGTGCTCAAGTTCTAAGTATGCCCATACAGTTTCCAGCTGAGTGCGTAGGTTAATCGGATAAGATATGATGGATTTGTTTATAACTAGAAGATCACCACCGCCTTAGTCGCGAAGTACGGTCGCAGCGGTAGGTGTTTAAGTGAGATGGATTGTTATATAGTTTGGCGTCATGCACGGTTGGGTTGAACCAGGTGTTTGTTAATTCGATAATGTCAACATTACACGTGTCAACTAAAGAGTTAAATGAATCTCGTTTATTCAGAATACTTCTAACATTTGCAAGTAGTACGGTCACGGTTGTTGACGTAGCACGTCTCCTCGCGTTTCCCTATGTGGTCGAAGATTTCGAGCTTCGTGCCGCTCTTTCGAGAGGTATGTTGGATGAGCGTATTTCAGGGACTGCGCGCGCAGATTCTGTTATGGCTTCATTACACGAATTGTACACGTAGCATTTTTTACGAACGAACAGCTTGTCATGCCGCAAATAAAACTCCGCAGAATTTGGCCAGTTCCTTGCGAAATCTACAAGCTTTCGCCTTACTTCGCGAGTAGCTGGTGAGTAGTCTTCTGATATGCTAATAATGCTTTCTTTTTATTTTAACACAGAGCTAACATCTGGATTTTTACTTTGAACGAGAGGAACCTAATTATGACAGGGCGGCATTTTGAAGGAGAAAAAGAGCCGATACGGTGCACACGCTCTATTTCAAATTCGGGGGCCGCTCACTGCCGAGCGCTGCTGACAACACAGAAACTGCCTTTTTTTCGGTCTCATCCCAAGTTTCTCACTCATCTGGAATACCATAGAGGAGAACGTTGTTTCGTCTAGACCTGTCTTCAAGGTCTTGTAGTAGCGACATTACAGCATCGTTCTGGGCTGTCAAGTGCTGGGCAGTGTTTATCACAATTTCAAGTTCTTGTTGCATTGCACCAAGGTCGTTATTTGTAGTTTCAAGAAATTTACGTCGGGCAAATATATCTGCAAGCTTAGTTTCCATAGCAATCTGGCTGGATTTTATTGCTTTAATGTCAGTACAAAGATCTATAGTGCGCCCGTCGATGGCTTGTAATAGTTCGAGGGCTTTGCCAGAATTACCTGGTTCCGTTTCAGATATATGGGAGCGAAGTGTCAGGCCCGGATTCGATTGAATATCCCCAGAACAAGATAGCAAAAGAACCATCTCATAGCACTCGCAAGCAATCATGGAGAGCACGTGTGGGCATGGGAGAAAAAATAGGAATTTGTTCTTTTTTTGTGTGAAAAGGGAGGAGCTTCTACACACCTGAGGAGCGTAGAAAAGATGCGTACGATCCATACTGCTACGAAGGCAGCTCCAATGCCCACTGATGACTCCATCGTACAGCCGGGGTTTTATATGCGTCGGTTGAGAAGATGTCACTGCTGTCGTCTTGATAACAGATCTGGGTGGTTGCAGATAGCCGGATAGCCGGTTGCAGATGCTGGGCTATTGGCGTCAGGCAGCCCGAAGCCACGTGGGCCACAGGAAGCTGGGTCTAAGTAGTGGGGTGGAGTGGCCAGCAGATAAGTCGTCGCCAGGATCACCAGAGCCTGAAGAGTGTAGAAAAGATGCGTATCATTCATACTGCCACGAAGGCAGCTCCCATGCCCACTCATATGTGGGGTTTAACGTTCCAAAACCACCATATGCTTATGAGAGGCGCCGTAGTGGAGGGCTCCCGAAATTTCGACCACGTTGGGTTCTTTAACGTGCACCCAAATCTGAGCACACGGGCCTACAACATTTCCGCCTCCATCGGAAATGCAGCCGCCGCAGCCGGGATCCAAACGATCTAAAGGGTACAGCCACATCCATTTATCCATCCATCCTTGCGGACGACGCTGCGCTGGCGGTGCCGTAGACAGCCGCAGACGTGCTTGGAGAAATGCGCATTGGACATCGTTCACGTGGTGTCTGGAATAAAGGTACGCTGTTATATTTTCTTAATCGGTATTTTCACAGTGATGCAGTTCACTGTAGCGTATTACGCTCGAGATAGAGCCAAGCAGCGTGCTTAGGCGACTTCGTTTGCATTGCGCGTTCAAATGCCGTGACACATTGTTGTGCTGAGTGTGCGATTTGCCGTTCTTCTTATTCTTTGTTTTGACACTCGTTTCTCGCACGGCCGCCTGTATCGGCGCGTGCCATGATTCTTCTTTTTTAATGGAAATGCATTTCGTCGTCGTCGACACTGCATAGCTATGTTCTGCGGTCGAGCACTGTCTTCAGAGTAACACGCTGTTGGAAAACTAAACGGCGTAATGTTGTAGTCATTTTCCCCTTGCCGATGATAGGCAACATTTTTTTTTTGTGGACACGTCTCTTTGCATTCTGAAGTTCCCACGATACGACAGGGATGCGAATGCGACATTCCTATTTAAGCGCAGGCCGCAAGATTCGAACTAATCCACCGGTTCTTTGTCTGAACGGCTGCTGATATGGCTTTCTGCGACTTGCATACATGTTTTCATATGCATTTTATGTTGTCATACCACACTGACTTCAGGCAAATAATTTTTTGGTCTGCTTTAGATTACGTGTGTGAATTACCGTCTTTTTCATAAACATGCCGTACTGCTGCGTGCCGTACTGCAAGTCAAGCCAAAAGAAAAAGCTTGGTGTAAACTTCCACGTGTTTCCTGCAGACCAGGCTATCCAGCAAAAGTGGCTTAAAGCCATGTCCAGGAAAGATTTCATGCCAAACGACAAGTCCGCCAGTAGCGTCGTCTGCTCATTGCATTTTGTGGGCGATAACTACTCTTCTGATTCACCCAAGAGACGGCGTCTAAAGAGGACTGCTGTTCCCAGTGTCTTTCCTGGTTAGCCCACTTATATGCCGCCGCAAATACCACAGAAGCGACGAAAGTTGGAGCGGGAACAAACACCGTGTAGTTCCTGCAACGAAGGTCGTCTTTTGCACAGTGAACAGTGACAGTGTCGAAGATTACCCACCAAGTGGCTGTGAAGAAAGCCACTAGCTGGTTCCGACGTTCATTATCTGCCCACACACGAGTTCTCAAACCTTGCTGGAGTCTTAAACTACTCATGATATACAGGCTATCCCCCAAAATATTGAGAATAGGCACCCAGTGAATTCAACAGGATGCGCAACTGAACTACAGGTGAAATCGTCCCATGTCGGCTTTCCGACGTGCGGAAAATAAATAAAATAAACCATTCTATGCTATACTATAAAGTACTCTATTTTAAATAAACTATTCTATGCATCGTGAACGAGTAATGCTTGCAAATACGCTTGAACACAAACATGGCAAGTACAAAAGAAGACAATAATCATGGCATTCCTTCTATACAAGGAATGCCAATGCGCGAGCTTTACGTGCCATAGCGCAATCGAAGCTGTTAGCGCACTCGAGCACCATTATCACGACGGACTGGCGCACACACGCTCAAAAATAAAGAATATAGCGATAGCCGCCGTCCATACTTTTATGTGCGTTTTGTGAGGGTGGGGGAGTAGGTATGCTAAGCCACGGTTACTATACAGCGATATTTTCAAGGCGCCGCAAACCTTCCCGCATAGATAACAAAGGAATAGAGGGGTAGTGGCGCGCGCCGCGGTGCGGCTAAAGCAGCGGCCCCGCCCCTTTCTGCAATTATGCCTCCTCCGTCCGAATGGGACGGCCGGAGCAACACCGCTGCGCGCCCCGATCCAGGCGGCCGTGGTTTGTCGGCGCTGCGCCGATTTATTAGCGCTTCGCCGGTATATTCAGTGGTGGTCCTTCAGTGAAAGGGAACAGGGAGCAGCGGACTGGACAGAGCATTTCACATCACAGCGACGCACAACACATGCCCTCACCACACCACAACTCCACACCACAAAGCATTTTGACCGTCGCGGAATAATCAGGTGTTTGACGAAGCCTGACCCTTCGCCGGTATAAAGAAGCAGGGTCACATTCGGCGGGAGGGAACAAGTAGCGTCAGGCTGGACAGAACGCTTCACATCACATCGACGCATCACTCAACACATCACAGGCAACATATCGCTCAACGCATCACAGGCATCGGTCCACATCGGTCCACGTCGGAATGGGATTGGAAGCGATTTTTTTTTTAGATGAAAGAGTGGCACGCCGCCTAGTCAATGTATACAGCAGATTTAGCACCTCCCTCCCAGATGACAGGGAGGGGGGGCGCCCGCGCCCTTTGCCCCCCTCGTGCGGATGCCTATGGGTAGGCTTTTCGGAGAAGCTTTTCGCATTTGTAGACGCCCTTGAAATTCCTTTTTTAAGTGGTTTAGCTACAACGAGCTTCACAGTGAAAGCTTGAAATAGCTTGTTTCCTGATTTAAAAAAAGTCACACTGGGCTGCGCACAATATTCTGAGCCTCACCGATCCACTGAACAAGTTTTTTCTGCTCACACAATTGCGTCTTTACACAAGGCACTCCACATGGAGCGAGCACCTTACCGTGTGTGAAGTTAGTGGTGAGGTTCGTCGCGCCGCAGAGCGTGTGACGCGTTGCGGATGGAGGAGACGGTATCTGACGTTAACAAACCACACTACAATTGTATTTGACAGCATACACACACGAAATACATAAAGCGGCAGCGTACACTGCTAGTCAATTGTCTCACGTGGCGGTGCTGGGGACCAGGAGGCTGGGGGGCTGGCAGAGTCCCTGTGATGACGTAATCGTCGTCGGGTAGATGTCCGGTGTGGAAACGACGTAGCAGCAGCAGGGGTTAAGGGCCGAGTGAACGAACCGTCGCTCGGTAGCCGGTAGCCAGATAGGGCTCGTCCGCGCCAGGCCAGGACCTTGCGACGCTCGTCTCGACGGCGGTGGACAATCTGGAACCTCGCGCGTAGGTGCGGGTTCTCCGAGAGCAGCAGGCCGCGTCCCAGGTCTTGCCAGGCGAGGACCGTGAGGCGCTCGCTGTCCCGACGACAGGCGCCCTGTGTATGCGAACCTCGCGCGTAGATGCGGGTTCTCTAACAACCTGCCGCCCGTTCTGCCGGCGTTCCAAAAAAAAAAAAACTGTCTCGCCTGCGCGCGCCCTTCTTAATCTTCTCTGCAGCCCGAGCTCCTTCGTTTTTCTCGCCTTCCAGCGATCGGCCACTCCGTCGTCTGCTCTCGCTTTTCCCTGCTTCGTCACAATTACCCCCCACTTAAGAAGGTTCTTCCCTGTGAAGAACTTGCAGCTGCCACTGGATCCCTTGGGACACCGTAGTACACGCGCACTCGGAGCACTGCACTACACTACCGAGCCCCGCACACTCGGCACACATAATAGACACGAAAGTTGTCACCAGTGTTCAGGGCCCCGCACACCCGACACTCTCAAAGGTACTCGCAAGACGAGATGAAAGTTGGTCCGCCACGGTAAGTAATGTGCACCGAAAAAAAAAAATTCCATGAATTATACCCGACACTGCGAAATCCTCAAGCCGTGTAGCGATGATGTTCATGCGCTTGGCAACCGGCTCATATAGTCTGCTCCTACATTCTCACTGCCTTTTATATATTCAACGCCGAAGTCGTACTCCATGAGTATGAGGCTCCAACGTAGAACACGGCTGTTGATGTGTTTGGCGGAGTTGATGTAAACGAGAGGCTTGTGGTCGCTTTGTAGTATGAACGTTCGCCCGAACAAGTAAATATGAAATTTCTGGATGGCCCACGTGAGTGCCAGGGCTTCGCGCTCGATTGTCGAATAGGCAGTTTCTCGTGGTTGCAGTCGTCGGCTAGCGTACGACACTGGGTGTAGCATAGCACCATGCCGCTGCATAAGTATGGCACCTACGCTTGTTGATGAGGCGTCGGTGCGAAGTACAAAAGGCTGAGCGAAATCGGGTGCTCTCAAGACAGGTTGTGTAGACAGCATGGTCTTGAGTGCATCGAAGGCTTTCTGTTCCTGCACTCCCCAAATTACTTTGTTAGGGGCTCTCTTTTTAGTCAGTTCAGTTAATGGTCCTGCTATCTCGGAGTACTTGTGGACGAAATCTCTGTAATAGCCCGTAAGTCCAAGGAAAGAGCGTACTTCTTTTTTCGTCTGTGGGCGCTTGGCTGCCCGTATTTTATCAAGGGTTTCGATCTGTGGTTTGATGATGCCATTTTCGACGTGATGACCGAGGAACTTTACTGACCGCTGACCAATCTCACTTTTCGTTGGTCGAATCGTCAACCCGGATTCGCTAACTCGTTGAAGAAAGGCTTCAAGTGTGGCCACGTGTTCTGTCCACGTCTCGGTTGCAATGAGCACATCGTCGAAGTAAAAGTAAACATGTGGTATATCTGCTACCACCTTCCTCATTAGACGGTTGAAGACAGCTGGGGCGGTTTTAATGCCAAACGGCATGAAACGAAACTGATAAAGGCCTGCTGATGTAGAAAACGCTGTCATTGCTTTGGACTCTTCATGCATCGGGACTTGCCAATACCCTTTAGCAAAGTCGAACTTAGAAAAATATCGTGCCTTCCCCAGTTGTCCAAAAATAACATCAACTCGAGGTATGGGCTCATTGTCGTTCAGCAGTATCTTGTTGAGTTGCCGGAAGTCAATGCATAGACGTATTGTCCCGTCTTTTTCTTGACAACTACTATCGGCGACTGGTAGGGAGACTCGGATGGCTCGATGATGCCTTGCTTCAGCATGTTTCTAATTTCTTGTTGAACTGCCTCTTTGGTAGCAAACGGTAGTGGATACGGCCGTATGTTCACTGGTGTATCCGTTGCGACATTCAACTTGCACTGGGTGAGATGTGTTCTGCCGGGAATGTCGGTGAATACATTCTCGTAGGTATGCAGTATTCTAGCGATCTGCGTGCGCTGTTTAGTAGAGAGTGCTTCCGATATGTTCACATCGGCAGCAGATTCTTTTTGCTGAAAAGGTACGCATGGTAGATCGTCGTGCTCAGTATCATCAGCCAGACACGCGACTGACGCTTCTTTTGTTGGCTGTGGTACCGATGGTCGTTCTTGATATTTTTTGAGGAGGTTGACGTGAAACAGAGATGTTCGCGTTCCTAAATCAATAACGTAATCCACGTCATTCTTCCTCTCTAGAACTGTGAAAGGCCCTTTCCATGTTAGAATCAGTTTGTTGTTGTCCGACGGGAGTAGCAGCAGCACCTTGTCTCCAACAGCTAAACGCCGTGGTCTAGTCTTCATGTCATAGTGCTTCTTCTGCACAAGTTTGGCTTTCTGCAGCTCCTCCTTGGCTAGACGACAAGTGTTTTCAAGACGTCTCCGCAGGTCAACTACATAGCCGTACGAGGTCTTCGTCTCATCATCTAGATGATTACCAGTCCACATTTCTTTCAATATTGACATGGGTCCTCTGACGTAACGGCCATACAGTAAGTCAAACGGGGCGAAGCCCAAACTTGACTGCGGAACTTCTCTATAGGCGAAAAGTAAAGGCGCTAAGTACCGGTCCCAACTTTTCGGGCACTCTTGACACATTCGTCTTATCATTCGTTTAAGTGTGCCATTGAACCTCTCGACAAGACCATTTGCCATGGGATGATATGGTGTCGTCGGCAACTGTGTGAAGGATAGAAGCCTGCTGAATTCGCGCATTAGGTGGGACGTAAAAGACGTGCCTCGGTCGCTGATGATTTCCTGAGGTACCCCCACTCGCGAGAACATCTCCAACAGTGCTTCAGCGATCCTTTCTGTTTCAATACTGGGCAGCGCCACCGCATCAGGATACCGCGTTGCCATGTCCACCATTGTCAAAACGTATCTATTCCCTTTTTCTGACTTGGGAGATAATGGTCCCACAATGTCAATGGCCACTCTCTTAAACGGTGTATCAATGACGGGGGTTTTACCCAACGGTACTCGCCCAACTAAGTGTTTTGGGAAAGTCTCTGGCACGTGTCGCACGATTTCACAAATCGTGTGATGTCAGAAAGTACCCCGGGCCAATAGAACTCCTCGAGGATACGGTCTGTTGTGCGTTTTATACCCTGATGGCCCGCAAGAATTCCTTCATGAGCCATTTGCATTACACAATGGCGGAGGGCTGTAGGTACAACAAGTTGTTCAGTTTCTCTCTTCGATCTGAGCTTGTACCTCCTGTATAGAATTTCTTCTTTTGTAAAGAAAAGAATCTCGGCAAACCTGGTCTGGATGGGTTTATCGACGGCCTCAAAGCATTTCTGTAAGCTAGCGTCATCCCTCTGACTTTTCTGCAAGTCACGTGCACTCATATCCAGGGGACTTATTGTTGGTACCGGCAGGCGACGAGAACTCTGTCCGACTGTCGCGGCGAGTTCGTTTTCCTTTGATTGCCTCGCAACCGAAGTGAATGCATCTGTAGTATAAGATCCAGTCAGCGATCCGTCGTCCGCTCCCACCCTAGATGATATTTTCATCGGACTAGCTGGACGTAGGTGTCTTTTCCAATCTTGATCAGGATCGGAGGCGTCACGGACCCCTTGGACGTTTCCCAGAACGACGTCATACAGTGGGTCATCCATGCAGATCGCGCGAGTCTTGCCTGAGAAAAAGGGTGAAATAATTCGCACGTCTGCCTCCGGCAGTTTCAGTACCCTTCGATCAAGAAGACACACAGAGGAAACTTTCCCCGTCAGATTGCTGACTGGTACAAGGGACCTTCTCACAATAACCGAGTCGCATCCTGTATCCCGTAAGACCGTAACGGGCTGGTTTTCAAGGACGCCTTCGGCCGTAGGCATAGACTTGTCCTCCCACTTGATTCTCGTACGTTTCGAGCAATCAGTACCTTGCCGGGAAGCCTGTGTCTCCTGGTTTGATGCTTTCGGACCTTCTGCTTGCTCTTTCAGGCAAGAGGCTTTACCGCTTTCCTTGTTAGGGCAGTCCTCTTTGCTATGCCCACTACGTCTACATTTTCCGCAGAAGGCTGGTTTTGTCCTTGGCCCTTTAGTATTTGCCCAGCAATCTGAGGCCTTATGACCGCGCTTTCCACAAAGCAAGCAATGTGGTTTGTCCTTTTCCTCTTTCCGTAGTGCGGCCTGCGCTCGATCTGGTGGCTTTTTATGGTCCTTGTCGTCCTTACCTTTACCAAGGTTGACGAAACCCTGCGCCTCCATATAATGATCAGTAGCTTCTACCAGCTTTTCAATTCCTCGGCAATCCCTTTCCCGCAGGAAGATTGCCAACTTCTCGTGGCACTGCGTGATGAATTGCTCTGAAACAATAACGTCTCGCAGAGCTTCGTACGTCCGTTCGGTCTTGGCCATCTCTTGCCAATGGTCGAAATAACCTAGTAATCGCCCAGCGAACTGTCGACCCGTTTCGCAGTCCTCAGGCTTCGCCGACCGAAACTTAGTGCGGTAGCCCTCCTCTGTAAACCGGAAGCGCTGCAACAACGTTTTCTTTAACGTTGCGTAATCCATGGCATGGTCAGGTGCCATTCTGCCAACAACACTTAGCGCTTCACCGGTCAAACAAAGGCTCAGTGAAAGGGCCCACTTGTCTTGCGGCCAATCCTGGCTCCTGGCGACGCGTTCAAAGCGCTGGATGTACGCGTCCAGCTCGTCGCGAACTTCGTTGAAGGGCGGTATGAGTTTGTGCGGACTTTCGTAGCTTTGAGGAGAACCCATGTGCGGACCCTCTACTGATTGACCTGTAGTCACGCTACCCGTTGTCGCATCTAACTCTCGGAGCTTCAACCTTAGTTCGAGAACCTCCTTTTCTGCCTGTAGCCTCGCCAGTGCCTCGGCATCAGCTTCTTTTGCTGCATTGCGTTCGGCTAAACGTACTTCCCGCGCTTCTCGTTCACGTACGCGCTCTTCATCGATCCACTGCTTTAGCCCTGGACCGCTCAACCCCAGTTCCTTTCCAATTGCTGTGAGCTTGTCCGTCTCCATCGTCAACCGTCAGACCCGCATAAGCGACGCGCTGCTCTTTTATAGGATAAGAGCAGTCCTGTCTCGCGGACGCCAGATGTGAAGTTAGTGGTGAGGTTCGTCGCGCCGCAGAGCGTGTGACGCGTTGCGGATGGAGGAGACGGTATCTGACGTTAACAAACCACACTACAATTGTATTTGACAGCATACACACACGAAATACATAAAGCGGCAGCGTACACTGCTAGTCAATTGTCTCACGTGGCGGTGCTGGGGACCAGGAGGCTGGGGGGCTGGCAGAGTCCCTGTGATGACGTAATCGTCGTCGGGTAGATGTCCGGTGTGGAAACGACGTAGCAGCAGCAGGGGTTAAGGGCCGAGTGAACGAACCGTCGCTCGGTAGCCGGTAGCCAGATAGGGCTCG
This sequence comes from Rhipicephalus annulatus, assembly GCA_013436015.1. Classification (NCBI taxonomy): domain Eukaryota; kingdom Metazoa; phylum Arthropoda; class Arachnida; order Ixodida; family Ixodidae; genus Rhipicephalus; species Rhipicephalus annulatus. The sequence goes on along the minus strand of WOVY01010628.1, from coordinate 642,305 downwards.
TCCGCGCCAGGCCAGGACCTTGCGACGCTCGTCTCGACGGCGGTGGACAATCTGGAACCTCGCGCGTAGGTGCGGGTTCTCCGAGAGCAGCAGGCCGCGTCCCAGGTCTTGCCAGGCGAGGACCGTGAGGCGCTCGCTGTCCCGACGACAGGCGCCCTGTGTATGCGAACCTCGCGCGTAGATGCGGGTTCTCTAACAACCTGCCGCCCGTTCTGCCGGCGTTCCAAAAAAAAAAAACTGTCTCGCCTGCGCGCGCCCTTCTTAATCTTCTCTGCAGCCCGAGCTCCTTCGTTTTTCTCGCCTTCCAGCGATCGGCCACTCCGTCGTCTGCTCTCGCTTTTCCCTGCTTCGTCACACCGTGAATAGAGAAAGTACCTGAAGCTCAGGCACGTCACCTAGGCTCTCAGCCCAAAGGAACAGGGCGCTTGCGAACAATAAAACTTTTTTTGATAAAGAAGACGTGTGACCAATTACTAAATATGCATTGTCGTAAACAGATAGTGAGCCAGTTCTCGGAAACGCGTTGTGTGACCAGTGTACTTCATCTAGAAACCGCTCGTGATCATCGTCTCTGAGTTTGACGTTACGAATGATGGGGCTTTATTTACACATTAGGGCTTGAGGAAACGATGGTTCGCCGTGGAAGGTCAGGTGTTGCAAGCAATGACTGCCAACTTAGTTCATCGTTCCACTCTTCTACCACTTCACATCAATAAAATGTTTCAGCGCCGTCACGCGCTCACTTACGGCACCCTGTAGATATTTCAGTTCAGTCGTGCACCCACATAGGCATCCTGTATTCCAGAAGGTGATTAGCATATTTTCTCGGTGGCCATTTGAAACCATGCACGAGCAACAAATTATATATTAAATCTCTCACATTGCCCGCGTGCGTGGTTGATTCCCGTCTCTGCGCAGTGCATCGCCAGCTTGTTGACGTTTTTGATTGATTGATTGATTGATTGATTGATATTGATGTACCCTTTAAATCGGGCGGTGGCTCACACCACCAAGCCGTAATACTTTGTGAACCAAGAAGTAGATTTATTTTTTTCCTTTAAATAGTGAGGTTGAGGACTGGTACTTTACAGCGAAGGCTTTATTTTCACTCTTGCCTTGATTTTAGCCACCAATCAGATAACCCCCTTCTAGTTAATTCTACCCGCGTAGAGTCTATTTTGCCCTCCCTGTCCCTAAACCCCAGTGATTTGAAAAACTCGGCGCCATCATCCTGAACTATAGAGTGAAGCCCCTTACAGAATACTATCAAGTGTTCGGCAGTTTTCTCTTCCTTTCCACATGCACTGCATACCGTGTCTACCCCTTCGTATTTGGCTCGATATGTCGTGGTTCGCAACACTCCCGTCCTGGCCTCAAACAGTAGAGAACTACCCCGAGTAATATCATAGATCCCTTCTTTGGCAATTTCCTGCTTAAACGTTGGATAGATCTCTAGTTCGGACTTCTTAATCATGCCGACTCTCCACATATCGGTCTCAGCTTTAATCATCTTCTTCTTAACCTATATTTCTTTTTGGTTTAGCCCCCTGCTGTTTTCTAAGTGATTAGCAGTCAATTTTCTAGTTCGCTTCCTCCGTTTTGTATCGACATTCTTCATGTACAAGTAGCTGAAAACGTTCCTAGCCCAACGCTCCTCCCCCATTTCTCTCAATCACTTCTCAAATTTTATCTTGCTGGTAGCTTTCCTGCCCTCAAATGATGTCCATCCCATATCACCTTGTACTCTCTGGTTTAGTGTATTCTCGTGAGCTTCTAAGGGAAGCCTACCCATTCCACGTTGCTTAATTTATAATCTTGCTAGAACTTCTGATCTTATGCACAAGACCGCATTGCCGAACGCCAGACCAGGAACCACGACCTCTTTCAATTTGTCTCTCACAAAATCGTACCTATTGTTTTTCCAGAGTGCCCTGTTTTTCATCACTGGTGCATCCACGTTACCTTTAGTCGTCACGTATATTTCGTGTTCCCTTAGGCAATCGGTCCCATTGCTTATCCATACGCCCAAATATTTGTATTTATCTGTTATCTCTAGCGTGACCTCCTGTATTCTAAGCTCACTACTTCATTATCATTAAAATCATGACTGCAGATTTTTCCATACTGAATCTGAAATCTAACATATGTCCCTCATTACCGCAGATGTCCATCAATCTCTGCAAATCTTCCTTGTTGTCGGCCATTAGCACTATATCATCTGCGTACATCAATGCTGGTAGTGCCAGTTCAATGAGCTTTCCTTGTTTGACGAAGAGAGGTTGAGCCCAGTCCACTTCCGACTAATTTGGCCTCTAATCCTTGTAGGTACAGCACGAATAACAAGGGTGACAGAGGATACCCCTGCCTAAGCCCACGTTTTACCTCTAAAGGCTTGGATGCCAGTTTTTCCAACTTTATAACTACGTTGTTATCTTTATAGATATCCTCTGAAAGATTAGTGACTCCATCTTCAACACCTAGTGTGTCCAGTATTCCTCACAAGTCCTCTTTAACTGCGCTATCTTACACTCCCTTCATATTCAAAAATGCTAACCACAGGTGCCCGTGTTCCTTTTCTGCTATTTCGATGGACTGTGTCAGTGAGAAACCGATTGTCTTCCAACTTCCTGTGTTTCCGAAACCCTTCTGGAGTTCCCTCAGCACCCTGTCATCCTCTATGCATGCCTGCAGTCTTTCCTTTATAATCAGCATCAGCAGCCTGTAGACCACAGATGTCACTGTTATATGAGGGTAGTTGTTTATGTCAGCTTTGTTCCCCTTTCTTTTATAGATCATGCTCATCCTGCTAAGTTTGGATCTATCGGGGACTTCACCATCGAATATTGTTTAGCTCACTGCCTCTCTCGAAGTCTGCTTAGACTTTGGGCCCAATGTATTTATGAGCATATTTGTAATGCCATCTGGGCCTTGTTGATGTACTACTAGGAACCCCTCTTCTCAGCCCTTTCCCACTCTCGTTGGGAAAATGGAGCCGCTGCGCCACTTTATTCATCCTTGTATATTGTGGTATATAAGGCACTTCTTTGTTGAAATTTTTTCTGTCACCCTTGTTCTTATATATTCAATACCTTCGTCCCCCTCTAGCCCAGCACCTTGAGCTGTAGAGTATAACCTCTGCTCTAGACTTGTCTCATTTCTTAGGGAGTTTACATGGTTCCGAATTTTAGCAGCTGCCTTTCTATCCTTTTTATGTACTTTTTCCAGCCACTGAGCCCCCTTTTTCCAATCTTTTCGTTTATCAGAACGAATGCTTCCCTTCTACAGCTTTAAATATGTCCTTTTTTCTTTCAACATCATCTGTCAGTTCACCCCGCTGATCAGCATGTCTGTGTTTCCTAAAGGCTTCCTGACGTTTATCTACGGCTCTCTTACCTTCTTCTTCCCACCAACTCTTGGGTTTTGTGTCTTTTTTTTTGTGGTCACTTGTCACGTGCCTTAGTAAGCTTTAGCTCAAAGTCTCAATAAATTCGTGCATTCCCACACTGTTTTATTATCAACAGTGATTACTTTCTAAATTTGTTTACTAGCTATATCTATTTGCTTTTCTAAATAACATTTTCCTGTAGTTGCTTATGTTGCCTCCTTCCAACTTTCACTGCTGTTCCAAGCTTAGCTTGATACGTTTGTGATCAATACCCAGACTTCTGGAGCCACCTTCATCTATGCATTCCACTGAGCTTATCATACACCCTAAGTGACATGAGTGCGTAACCTATCGTCGACTGCAGCCTTCCTACCTCCCGTGTTTTTTGCCCTTCACCATTCTCAGTACTGTTGCAAATGATCAAAAGATGTCTTTCACACATATTCATGATCATTTTGCCTGTTGGGTTGGTATACCCATCTACAGCTTCTATGTGTGCCTTCATATCTCCTAGTATAATTATTTCGCACTGTCCTCCTAACTCCTCAATGTCCTTTGATAATTCCACGCGTTTCATTTCCCCAGTTTTGTTATCGTCCCAAAACACTACACAATTCTCAGCGCAAACCGCGCCTGCAGTTTTCGAGAAGCTTCCGGACTGTAGTAGATCATTTCGATAAGATCATGCCCACTCTGCGAACGGTACAGATTATTCTGGAACCTACGCCACCACCAGCGATAATGCTAAAGCATTCCACGGCAAGAGTATAAATGCCGACGCACTTCGTCGCTTGTCAGTAGTGGATCGACGGCTGACGCTCCGTTCGCCGCTATCAGTCCAAGACTGCTACTGTAATCGGACTTTCCGTTTATTGGGCACAAGTTCGCCCAAATGAGCAGTTAAATTCCAACACAAAGTCTCCTGTCTTCGGCCACGTCACGACCCCGTGACAATATACACTCTACCATTGCCTCGTTTTCCTCTGTGGCCTTTGCTCCCGTCCACAAGTATACCAAACCAAGGAGTGTCATTTGCCCTGCCACTTACCCTTTTAGCCATAAATGTTCCTTGCAGTCCTGCTTGACCCTTTGCCAGTCTGTACTTTATGAAGGAATGCCCCAATACCACCCCCCTTTCTGCTGCCTTCTGTTCTATTACAATATTCCCACGCGTACTCCGCATTGTTAGGAGGTTGTTCCATGTCCCTAAGATGTGTTTTTACAAAACCGTATACCATCGGCCTCTCTTCCCTTAGCTGGTCTTCTATCTTTTCCCATTTCAGCCTGTTCCTGCCACCCTGCATGTTAATATACCCTAAGTATGAATCGGCTCGGTGCTCGTGGCTACGTCTATTTCTGCCCCGGACTCTACCAACTTAGATACTGGTGCTAATTTGGAATCGTATCTGACCATACCCCCTGTCAGAGAGTTTCCCTGGTTGTTTTCCTTGCTACTAGCTATCCTGCACCCCCGAAGGGCCCGCTTGCCCCCCAAAAATGTTACTGCGCGTCCTGCAGTCACCAAACCCACCTCACGACCTAGCCGCTCATGGAAGTGAATTCTGTGTCGTTTAAAACACCCCACCTATGCACCCCTCTATTTATTTCCACCCCCTCAGATCCTTTCTCTCGACTCATCCGCCATATCTCTTGGTTTGCGTCGGCAACTGCTCGCAGATTGCCGTCACGCACGGGTACTTCTGGTGTTGTCCGTAGCACTACCTATACCTGAGGAGAAATGGTGCGCATGTCATCGAACCATTTCGCTAGCGTGGTCGTTAGTCCTGCCGTATCTTCATTTAAAAACTTCGTTTCAACCGCCTGCAAATATCACGAGGTTTCGTCCATCAGCTGTAGTTTTGAGTTTTGTACTTGTTTGCCTCATGACTGCTTCCAGTTTGCATCCTGAGATTGTCCCCTAATCCAATCTCTTGTCATCTCTTGCCCTCTCTTTGATTGCATTTGCGCATTGATTTAAATTCGAGTCCCCGGCGATGATCACGCGCTGTGACTTTGCAGCTGGAGCGTCCTGCACGTGAGGGTTACTTGAGCCTGTGATGCCGGCTGCTTTGTCTCCTCCCAGCCCCACCACTACTTCGCTGAAGCTGGGTCTTGGGATCATTGAACAGCTGAACCTTTTTTTTCCGAACTTGCTTGCTCTTTTTTCTCCGCTGTTCTGGTTGCCGGTGCCTCACCGTTCTCCTCCGTCGGTTGCTCCTTTGTTCACTTTCGGTAGGGCCTCCTCGGCGGACTTGAGCCTTTCTCTCATAGCCCTCGTTTTCTCTTGCTATGCGGCCAACACAGTCTCCAGCTTGGTGATTCTCAACAGCAGTCCACTCTGGGCAACCATCGTTTTCTCCATTTTTTTTCCTCGACCTCACATTGCCTACACTTTCGCGTCAGCCTCCTCTCCACTTGCTTCTGCACTTGAGGTCATTTTCGAACTCACTCCTCACCCTGAGCACTTTAACATACTTTTTAAACCATGTCTTTATGACACCAATTGTCCTTATGACATGTGTCACTCGATAAAAAACAGAACACGATCATTGCCCTAAACCGAAAAAGAGAAAGTCTAAGCTCTACTACACAAAATTTGCGTGTTCATGTACGTGCAACTCCCCATGTGTTGGCAAAAGAAAAAACAACAAAAAAAACAAAAAATTTAAACACACACGCACGCGCAAACTTGTAAATAACCCCGGAAAAGCCATACAATGTAATAAGTGCTACAAATATTTTTAACTGCTTGCCTTATAAATTATAAAGGCAAGCTCAAAACATGCAAAACCACTTATCTGCGCAGTCGATCGGGAGCGCTCAAAAACACGTCCATCCACCGTGCCAGTCTGAACACGTGGCCCATGGATGAATGGACGGATGAATGTGGCTCTACCTATTAGAGCAGGCTGCGGCCAACGCCACCTAGCCATAGTACTTAGTTAACTAACCACTAGACTTGTCTGTTTTTTTTCTCTTTAAATAGTGAAGTTGAGGATTGGTACTTCGAAGTGCAGGATTTAATTTTCACTCGTGCATTCACATTAGCCACCAATCAGATAACTTTCTTCTAGTTGATTCTACTCGCTTGAAGTCTATTTTGCCCTCCCTGTCCCTAAACCCCAGTGCTTTGAAAAACTCTGCGCCATCAGCCTGAACAATAGGGTGAAGCACTTTACAGAACATTATCAAGTATTTGGCAGTTTCCTCCTCCTCTCCACACGCTCTGCATACCGTGTCTTCCCCTTCGTATTTGCCCGATATGTCATGGTTAGCAATACTCCCATCCTGGCCTCAAACAGTAGAGAACTACCCCGAGTATTATCATAGATTCTTTACTTGGCAATTTCCTGCTTAAAAAGTTCGATAGATCTTTAGTGCGGACTTCTTAATCATGCCAACTCTCCACATGTCAGTCTCCGTTTCCTTAACTTTCTTCTTAACTGATAGTTTTTTTTTGGTTTGGCCACCTGCTGTTTTCTAAGTATTTACCAGTCAATTTCCTGGTCGCTTCATCAATTTTGTATTCACATTCTTCATCTACAATAGCTGAAAACCTTCCTAGCTCAGCGCCTCTCCCCTATTTCTCTCAATCGCTCTCAAATTTTATCTTGCCGCTAGCTTCCATGCTGCAGCGCCATGGCGAGCCATGGCGCGAACTAATTAGAGTAGCCTCCCGCTAGGAGCTTTTCTAGGTGCTTTTTTGGCCTAGGTACCATATTGCGTGAACATCTCTAGGCACTTAAGTCTCTAGCGGTGCGCGCGTGCTGGCTGTAGTGGTGAGGGTATGTAAAGGCATCGCTGGCTGTGTTATGTGTTCTGACAACGGCTTGTGTGTGTCAGCGCTTCCTAATTTTTCGGTGTTGTGCAGTGTTTTGTATAATTGCGATATTATTCCTTGCGAATATGGTGATGCTTGAGTGCTGACTGTTCTGTCTGGACGTTAGTTTGAATGCGTGGTGTGCTTTGACGGGCTTTAGTAAACGCTGTCACACGGGTACTTGCTGCATGTGGTCGCGCTGCACTGTACTTGATCCGGACCGTGTAGCGGTAACCAATACCGGTTTTCCTCGAGAAATTGTGATCGCGCGCTACAACTTCGTCGCTGCTGCGCTGTACAGCATCGAGTGTGGCGCAGATGCCCTGAACGTGATCACAACTGTCTGTGTGACACCGGCGGTATGAATATCGCATTATTTTCACTACTCGCACAGGTAGTCCAAGTAGCATAGAGAAAAAAAGCTGTGACTGCGGTATACCCTGTCGGTGATCACACGTGAATGTTTATACCAAGTTAAACCTTTCAGTTCTGTACACTTTTGTGGCCTCTACTTCTTTGCTTGCTGCTTACATGACAATGCAAGAAAAAAGCAGTCTACTAATTACATAAAAATTACGCAGGAACAGTGCATCATACTTATGCATGTCTCTAGAAAAGATAAAATGCCTGCAAAGAAGATCTTGTACGCGTTCAGTCTTGCAAACAAGCTTATTGCTCATTCTTTTGGCAAATTTTGTTGTTAGGGTTCTGCTGACATGAGCCGCAGTGGACCACCGCATTATATATATATTGTATGATTGGTGCGTCAAGTGGTCACCTGTAAATTGCGACTATTATAAAAAGCGAGTGCTATGCCTTCAGCGCAACTTTGGCATGCTCACTTTTTGCTTAACATCTAAATCGAAACCTCGTCGTACATTGAAGGTGTCATCATAATTAGCCTTACTACGCCCACTGCAGGGCAAAGGCATCTCCCATGATCTGCCAATCAACCCGGTCTTGTGCTTTCGTTTTCATGTTATACCTGCATACTTTTTAATCTCATTGACCCACCTAACTTTCTGTCTCTCCTTCATGCCTTTGCCTTCTCTGAGAATCCAGTCAGCTGCCCTTAATGACCAGCAGTTATCCTGCCTATGTGCAATGTGCCCGGCCCATGTCCATTTCTTCTTGATTACAACTATGGTATCCTGAACCCTGATTTGTTCGCTGACCCACTGTGCTATGTTCTTGTCTTTTAAAGTTACACATATAATTTTCCTTTCCTTCACTCACTGGGCCATCCTGAATTTAAGCTCAACCATCTTTGTAAGCCTCCAGGTTTTGCTCCGTAGTAAATACTGGCAAGAGGCAGTTGTTATATACCCTCCTCTTGAGGGTTAGTGGCAGATTACCTTTCATGATTACAGAATGCTTGATGAATGGAATAAACCTCATCTTTATCCTTCTAGTTACTTCACTGTCATGGTTCGGCTTCGCGGTTACTACCTGTCTTAAGTAGACATATTCCTTTACAACTTTCAGCGTCTCTCCACCTATCGCAAAGTGCTGTTTTTTGCCGAGACTATAGCAGAGTACTTTAATTTTGTACACATTCATTTTCAGACCTACTTTTCTGCTTTCCTTGTTCAGTTCTGTATTCGTGAGCTGTAATTCATTTCTTGAGTTACTCATCGAGACAATGTCATCAGAGAATCACAGGTACTAAGATACCTTCCATGAACTCTTATTCCTAACTCTTCCCAAGTTAGGCTCCTAAAAACCTCCTGTAAACACAAGATGAATAGCACTGGAGAGCTTGTATCTCCCTGCCTTACACCCTTCTCTATTGGGATTCTGCCGCTTTCTTTATGGTGGCTGGGCATCCACTGTAGATTTCTTCCAGTATGTTTATGTAGCGTTCTTCAATGCCCTGATACAATAGTGCCTGCATTACTGCTGATGTCTTAACTGAGTCAAAAACCTTCTCGTACTCTATCAATGCTATGTATAGGTGCTGATTGCATGTGAAGGTGTTGTTTGATATGTTTAGGACGTGCGATAACGTCCACATTATGGAACATTCCACAGTGCAGTTAAGTGCGGCGTATTTAGGTCGGTGCATCTTCTTTTCATCACCTAGCAGTAATTTATTTTGGGCAAAAACTATCAGTTATGGTCTTGTTGCTTTTTTCCCACTTCATAATGCAAACTATTTAATAAAATGTCACATCTCATACATTAATAAAAGGACCAGGGCTATAGAGGCCCTTGACACTTTGATCATGCACTACCATATTGCAATTTTCAACTGCAACTCAAAGGCCACTGCCTGGCATATTTAATGCATAATAAATTCTATTGTTGCAATATTTGTCTGTGTAAACTTTTGCTTGTGAAAACATGCTCAGACAATCTACAGCAGCTGGTTCATTAGTTTTTAAATTACCCAAATGGTACTCTATGCCTACTGATTATAGCACAGCATAATAGTATTTGTCTAAAATATGTGGTCAATAGGTATGAAGCAACAGCTGCGGCACTTTAAGCAAGTTATTTGCAGTTAAACAAAAGCTGGGAGCACTTGATAACAGCACTATTGGGAGTCTGTCACCATGTACAGATCTTTTGTACTTGCATAGATTTCTGCCTACGTACGTTGGAACCTATGTTGCTCTCCATTAAAAGCATAATAAAAAATTGATTTACCTATTGCAGGCATACATTTCAACTAGGAAATATGTCTGGTGGTGTTAGTTGAGGAGGTAAACGTACTTATGATCTTTAGATGCTATAATACCTCCCGAGGAGGCTTTGGCGGTCAAAAAGAAAATGATTTCTTAGCAGAAAAATCAAGGCAAGGCTTCTCTTAATTGTGATTTAAAAAAAAGCCTTTGCTAATCTTTGGCAATAGAGTTCTAACGCCCTTTGCTAAAATCAAGGAAAGTCAAGTGTTTTTCTAGGTCTTAAGCTCTCTTGCTGGCCTCTGAACTATGTTATACTAAGCTCTATTTTTACTCTTTATATAGCTTCTTTCCTATCCATTTATAACAAACTGCTAATACCTGAACATTAAATGTCAAGAAATTCAAGTACTTCAGAAGTCAAGATTGTTACAAATTATTTGGATTCTCTTTAGCGTGTCAGCATGGTGTCATAACATATTGAACTTCACTGTAATGAATACAGTATTTTTGCTCTGATTGAACAGGTGATCACAAATGGTCTAATAACAAATGACTCAACTTAGTAAACAGAAAACTTGTATAATACAAATGTGGAGTTTTATTGCATCTCATGAAGAGGGTAACATCCTTCAGTAAAGCATTGCTGGTGATCTCCATAGTCATAGAACTAAGTGAATTCAAGTAATTAGTATTGAGGATCCACTTTGCTGCATGTACTTATAGTAGCACCATATTTATCCCCTTCTTTATGCCTGTGCATTTACTTATTGACATTTGAACAACCCGGAAGTAATAATATTATTGCGTGTCTTTGTTATATTTCACCCAGACTTAGCATAGTGTTTGATGCTAGATGCCAAAAGAGATTATGTCACATCTACTCACCGCGAAGAGGCTTCTTCTTAAGCTATTGTTTAAGGCAGTGATGTTATTCAGCATTCTGCTGTAGAGCATATGAGCAAGACTGTTTGTTTGTACAGAACGCTATACCATCGGTCGCATATAGATGCTTTTTTGGTCTACACATGTAGCTTTAAAAATCATCAGTGTAAATGTGACTGTCTCTATATATGAGGTAGTTAATTAAAAGAAGAAAAGTCTGTATCTTTATTCTGACACTAAGGTAAATGGAAATGGTGCCGTGCAGTCAGGAGTAGATCCAGCCAATCATTTTAGGGGGAGGGGGTTGCTTAAAGTGACACCGGTGAGAGGGGCGTGGTCATTATTTTTTGTTTCTTTACTAGCTTAAAAACTCTATTATAGCATAAATACTATTAATGTGTGCTTAAAGGAATCCCACTCATTTCTGGACGGCAAGCACTGAAGAGAAGGGGAGGGGGTACTGACAGGCTTTGGGGGGGGCAATCGCCTCTTGCGCCTCCTTCTGGATCCGCCAAGTGCGTGCAGTTCACGAGATCACAGGATTAATTCCAAACCTCAGGAGTCGCATTATAATAGTTCAATATGTACTAGTGCCCTAGTTCCATGCACTCAGAGAGATTATAAGGTCCAAATAATTAAGCTTTCACTTGAAACAGTGCATCTCATAACCAGATTTTAGTTTTGCAACATGAAACCGTCGAACTTAATTTTATTATTTCTTCTCTAAACCAGCATAGATGTACAGTGCTTGCAAAATTCTGCTCCCAGTTTTTTTATGTGAATGTGTGGTTCATCACAGAATTTATGTAAATATTTAGCCGTCTGATTTTTCAAGGCCTTCCCTATTGCCATGACATTTTTTCACATTTGTTCAAACCAAAAGACAAGTTCACCAGGGAACATTTACTGCATGGGAGGATGTTTGAAAGAGTTGGTTATGTGCTCAATTTGGCCCATACACACAGCTTTTTCAAATCAACAAAATTTCTTCATCTTCATTAGGCAAACTAATTCTATATAATCGTGCTGCATCCTTGCAGCTATACTGTCAAAAAATAATGTTCAGGACAAATACAAATGTATAATAAAAGTTACTGACAAGAAAATGTAAAGTTAGGCGTCTCTCCTAATCATATGGTGGTTTTGGGACTTTAAACTACACATATCACCGAAAATGATGAGGTAACCTTGCCTGAAAAAGTTGCTTGTTATTTACACCACGCCTCAAGGATCAATATGAATTCTCTGCAATTAGAGAATAGTGCAAATCTAGAAAAAAGCGCATCTTAAAACCAAACGAGGGAGCAGATAAACATTAATACCACCGAGCAATTTTACTAAACATCCTATCCAAGATTGCAGCAAAGTAAGCATCTGCAAACATATGCGCTAGTAATGACAACAGAATGCTAAGCTTGAGGTTTCTGATGCAGGAAAAATAAAGAAATTATGAAAATGACCACATGTTGGATGATGGAGCCACAACAATGCTGTATTATCAGATTTTAAAATGCGAAACTTGTGGTTCGTTTCAATATTGTTTCTGACTTAGCTCGTTGTGCACTTGGATGGAGTGCAGATTCATTTCCACCACTGTTAATTATCCTCCTTTGAGGTCCTTGGCAGCAAGTACACCTACCTGTAACAGACATGGCAAATTACCCCACCTCCTACTTTATTTTCCTGTACAATTCAAGCAGCAGCCTATATTTCCACTCCCAAATGAAGGTGGCGGTGAGTAAGCTGTGCATGCATGCACTTCACTGTATGACTCAGGCTGCAATTCAAAGCATAAACTCTCATAAGAAGCTGTAATAAGTGTCCCTCTTTTTCAGACTGCAGATATTTGGGCATATTTAGTTGAAACACAAGAATATGAAAATAGGTGTGAATGTTTACTGTAAATATCGCACTGTTAAAATAGTGTGAAGAGAACACTCGCAGATAGAGCAACTGAATTGGTGGCAAGCGTTCCTTGGTTGTACGGGTAGTCACATTCAATGGGCCTCTTGTGCAGTCCTGGCAATGCTATGAAAAAAGGACATTCATTCCAACTTCAATTGCGAGTGGGCACTGTAAAACACAGAGCAAGCGCCCCTTTTTACTTTACAGGAGATCTCGAATATGTGCCAATGACCGAGCAAGCGCCCCCTCCACTCCCGCAATTATTTTTCAACTTGTCCTCCACTACGAAATTCTGCAGCAGCAGTTATTTGGAACCAGAGGTCTGAGAGTCCTTATATATGCGCAAGATTTTTTCAAACACTTTTACAGTGTGATGCCTCGAGGCTGCATTCTTAGTTGCCACAAATTGTCTGAACATTTGTAGAACATCCTTCCCGCCTTGTCATAACACCTGAAATTTCACACAAAGATTCTCCTCAGGTCTGTAAAACAGTAAATGCGTATGTTTTCAATACAACATTTCATTAGAAACACAGGTGTGTATTTTTCTTAAAGGCACTTCTATATTGAATTAGTGTCCGAGACCAAGGAAGGGCCCCTTTCCAGATCTTCTTTCAGCGTTGAGGGAGTGATTTCTCGGGATTTTACAGTAGTATGAAGTTGGAGGTAGTGCTTGGGCCAGTGTGCATCTCTTACTTTGAAGTACTAAGAACCTGGACAGCTTGTACCCCAACGCAAAGAGAAGAAACGCAGCATACCAAATACATTTGCACTGTTTCAAGTTTAGGTTCACCATGGTGAAACTCTCATATCCATCAAACAAGGTGTGTAAATGAGGGCAATCTTCAGCCATGTGTAGCCTTTGAGCTTGTGAGGAGACACTTCCCACGTTACCAGTCATAGTCAGCATGGCTATAAACCGTCGTTCTTTATGAAAAGGAAAACGTGAGCACGTGGCCTGCGCTTAGCGGCGACTGGCTACCGTACCATCAACCAACAGCTGAAGAAAGCGTGCCTGCTTCTGTTCTTACAGCGCCTATCCAATAGCCATAATTCATTCCTTTGTTCGCAAATAGATGCCTTCAATATGTGATGTGCTTCGTTTAGCGGTTGTTTTGGTTGCTTCAATTCAGTTAGTAAATAATGGTAAGAGAGTACCGCTACAAAAACTGGACGTGTCATTTCTTTTGTTGCAATGAGTGGCTAATGACCCAGTTGTCTTGACTGCAAACCTTTTTTAACGGAGTGCAAAACAGTTAAAATGTTTATAGACATTTTCATAGTGAATGTCGCCTCACAAGGTACCACAGTGCTGCAGACTTCAGACTGCATATTTTTTTGCTTGTTTGAGAAAAGCAGTGCACGGGCTCGTTTAAATGTACATGTAATGCGTGTCTGTTGCTATAAAATGTCCCTTGTGTCACGCTTCCTATCTTCCATCCTCCTAGGATTATACGCATTGAGATGTGATACCCCTAACATTACAACTACACTGACTTTCATTTCTCTTTAGACCAGGTGAATGAGTTGGTCAGCTACTCTACATCATTCTTGTTAGTTTTTTTTCTTTGGGTGTTGAAGGGACACTAAAGACTGAAATAATTTTTCGCATACTATTGAAGCATGAATTCACAGCACCACTCCTACCACGACACGACGCTTGGGAAGTGCGAAACCGTGCAAAGAAAATGTCTCACCAAACACCATAACATCATTAATTTTGATGGCATTTACTGGTTTCTACATAGCTTATAATCGATAAAAATGAAGGACATTGTCATCTGTGTGTGTAATAGACCTGGAATACGAAGTTTCATAAAACTTCATTGAGCCACTTGCAAAATTATGAAAAATACATTTAAGAACTTTTGACGTCACGCATGGACATTTCGGCACAACTTTCAATAGTGAAACTTCAACCTTAAGTTTCTCCGCTAATAATGAACTTGGGATACTGAAACATATGGCATTGGCATCAGAGTTCTCAGAGTGGAGTTTGTCAATCTAAACAAGGTCACTGTTTCTGTTCAGTATCCTTGTAATGCTCTTGTAAAATACACAGAATAAACTTGTGAATCAAGTGCAAAGCCACACAGCAAACTGGTATTGGGAGGAAGGAGTTTGTAAAATGTGATTTCACCCATGTCACATTGCTGCAGTGAAGGGAACCAAACTGCTCGCCCCGCCGTGGTGGTTTAGTGGCTAAGGTGGCTAAGGCTGCTGATCGTAGGTCGCAGGATCGAATCCCAGCTGCGGCGGCTGCATTTCCGATGGAGGCCGAAATGTTGTAGGCCCGTGTGCTCAGATTTGGGCGCACGTTAAAGAATCCCAAGTGGCCGAAATTTCCAGAGCTCTCCACTACGGCGTCTCTTATAATCATATTGTGGTTTTGGGACGTTAAAACCCACATATCAATCAATCATCAACCAAACTGCTCGAGAATACAGCAGCAGAGGCCAATAAATTCCTCCAGAGTTTCCTTCCACAATTTCAACCACATGGGTTCAATAGTGGCAAAACATGACATTTATTCCACTTGCTCTTTACAACTCTTTCATAAACAGAGACTAACATATGCATTTTTCTTGGTTTAAATGTTGTTTTTTGATCTTTTAGTGGGTAAGTTGTCTTGGGGTAACACTCATATTACTGAAAATAAAATCATTTTGAAGGATAGATTCAATAGCTCTGCTGCTAGCCTCGTTTCTGACATGCATTCATGGCAATCACAATTATTGGCGATAGTAAGAAGTTTCACCCTAGTAGTAAATTTACCATGCATCAACGTTTCAGCAATATTAACTTCCTGGATATGACAGCATCTAATGAAACATTTTTTTATTGTGAGGTGTAAAGAAAGACAAATGCTCCACCCCAAACATATACATATAGCAGGTAATGCCAATCAGAAATGAAAAATGAACAGGGCAGCGCCAAGTGAAATTTTGAGGGGGAAGGGTGTGCAGAAAAGGCGTACACCACCCCAAGTCGAACCAAACAAAAAGAAAAAAATATCTTGGTTTGGTTTACAATGTTGTTCTTGCTGGAAACATGTTTGGCCAAATTTAATCTTCAGTGGTGAATTCTTGTGATGCGCATCTTAATGGGGCTCTCTTATCAACATGATTAAATATTATCAACATGATTAAATATACATATTGTCACAAACAGGACAACATTTTAACGTGGTGTAGTAGCACAACTTCAACAAGTACAACTAACACGAGTACAAGAAAACACGACACTCGCTTTTATTGTCCTCTGTGTCCCCATCTAAGTTGCGCTATTACACCACATGTTAAAATGATTTCTCACCAGCTAGCTCAGCTCTGATCCCTACAGAACAAACAGGACAACCTGTTAACGTTTCATCAAATAGACATCAAACAAGCATGGCAAATAACTGGAAGCAATGGCACAGCATTTTATAGTGGCAGGACATATCTTCAACGATCTTAAACCCCAAATACAGTAACCAGTTTTTTGGAACAAAAAAATTGCGGCACCCTATTCACAAGTTTAGTACATTCCTGCCAACAAATAAAATTGTTTGAAAGAAGGCACTTGAACCAATTTGACATGGCACATACACAACAAAAACCTATAAAAATCAAGCCATTCTTCAAGGAATTTTTTAGGCTAATTATCCCCATTGTCAACTGGTGCTTCCTCAAGGCAAAGATAATTTAGCAAAATGTCTTGTCCTTTTCTACCCATCCATGCGAAACCGTTGCTCCCTCCTGCCCCTCTTTTCTTTCTGTTTTATGGGCTTTTGATTGATTGATTGCCCCTTTTACCCTGGCGCAACCCATCACGGGGGATCGGCTTTTCCCTGTTTTAGCATGTGGCCTTCCCTGCTTTGTTTAAGTTGGAGGAGAGGGTATGAAGAATATACAAGATGCACTAAGGTAGGCAAGGGATGAATTTTTGCCTTGTTGGTACAACATAAGCAAAATGTTTTGTGGTCATTTTCTGATTGTTAACACCAGTGTATGTGGGTTCCCTTCATCTTTATAAAGCTACCCTACACAATTCAGTTAGGTCAAAAGTTGCAGCCTTGAAGAAGACTGCATGTTAAGACGATTGCACTAGCGACAACCCGTGTTCCCAAATGTTTCAACTTTTTAAGCTTGGATTCCTCTCAAATTCTGTGTTTTTCAGTTTCATGACACTTTTCATTAAAAAAAAATTGAAATTGGTGCTGCCTTGTATAATGCATGTTAGTAATAGCTCATTTTTTTCTGTACTTTGGTAGATTTTGAATGCACGGCTGACTTAGTAAACCAATGATTGCTGTTCATCGTTTATTTCCTGCCATCTTGTGTCTACAGGCTAGTACGTACTGTACTAAGATTGAAAATATGAAAGAAACAAAAAGAATGATGTTTCTATACTGTGGCATCGAAATTAGGATATTTAGTAATTGCGTCTTTTTATTTTATTACCAGCATGTCAGGTGCCGGAGGCATGAATGCTGGCTAACCAATGAAGAGTTCATTCCTGAGCGACCGTGAAAATCATTTACCCCCCCCCCCCCCTCCCTTCACCGACGCCTATCTGCAATCTTTTTTGTGGTGGTTCATTAATTCAAATAGCATAACAATCTGAAAAGTGGCCCAAATGTGACGTATCACCTTAATTTGTTATGCAGTACTGAACAGCTGACTCGTCCGTCACTCAGTGTCAGCGCAGCCGATTTTACGTGGTAGAAACGCTCCCGCTGCTGATTGGGCACAGCAGAAGAGCGAAACGTGATCCTAAAATCAGCAACGTGTTTAAATTACACACACAATAAATGGAGATCATGAGTACACGTATTGCAACAAGAGAAATACGCAACACATGCGGTGGAGGTACGGCAAACAATGAAAGTCTTACTTTTGTTGTCAATATCTGTATTAGCCTTTACAATAATCTCATCAGGCTGCTGTACAAACCGAGCAACTTGCGCAGCGAGAACGTTTTCGAATTGTGGTACATTAACACAGAGCGATGTTACCATCACTGCCACGAAATTATATGTGTAAAGCGCGTTAACTCGGAAATTAGTTAGAGCTTGACAGCTTACCCGTCCTTGACACGAGGTGCACTATGAAGCTGTGAACATTCGTGTTCATCACTGTCGTCCCTCAAGAGTAGATTTATCGCGAGCAAGAGCGCTTGCCGCAAATAAACACGTAGCTTGAACTTCGCGCTGGTCCAACGACCAAACCGGAAACCACCATCACGCAGATTCACACAGGAAACAGACACAGTGCTACAGTGTACTAGAAGGGGGCAGTGGAATGAACGAGGCGGCCGCGCCGTATCTCAGTTGATTATCCGGTGGGTGACAGTAGTGGCGGCGCTGGCATCGCATGGTACTAAAAATCTCGGGAGCGTCTGCATTGGGAGCGCCCACAAGTAGCCCGCGAAAGCGTGTATTTGCTTGTTTTTAGCGCGTTCAATGCCTTTAAGTGCCTTTATCAGTGTATGCACACCTTATAAGCGCAATGGAGCACGAGCAAACATGCAGACACGCCGAAGTTGCGTCGAGATATTTACTATTTCAAAAGCCTGCCGCCAAAAAAAAAAGAATTGTAGTACAATCACAAGTTGCATGGATTCACCTAGCTTTTCACTCAAGCAGCGCTTTGAGCTGCGCTACATCATAAGTGGCTACGGTCGAATTACAAAGAGGGAAGTATCAAAACCGCGAATAAATCATGCGCTCATTTTGTCTGCAGTTTCTATATCGATAGCACTGTTCCTCATATAGGTCCACATGCGCTCAATTGTTTCACGAGAAACCCGATTATAAGTAATGTCGTCACACCATTTATATCGATGACGACTTAGTTTTATCATGTCAATTTTGCGGAAGATAATAATTAATGCTTTCTGAAAGGCTTTCTTGTTTTAATCGCGTCTTTTTGTGCTCACTTTGCTTCGTTTATGGAAGCTCCAGGAGGCCGAGCCAGGGAGCCGAGCTGAAAGAACGCCTGTACATTCTAGTCGAGAACACCATGCGAAGGGGGTTATCTCATATAAACATAATAAAGAGTTCCAGTTGTATAGTACACATACCCCGTCCGTTACTCTGCGCAAACTCACTGTAACCAGTTCTAGTTTTGTATAGAAAGCTTAAATTGTGCTGCTTTCCTAATATTATATAGGCACAACGCCGTTGCAAGCGAGAAATGACGATGTTCAGTATTATAGGTGTAGTTCTCTTATTAAGTGTCAAATGTGTAGGCAGGCGTTGGTGCATTTTGTTTTGAAAAATAGAACTTGTGCACACACACACACACACACACACACACACACATATATATATATATATATATATATATATATATATATATATATATATATATATATATATATATATATATATATATATATATATATATATATAATGAGGTCTAAGAGACAGTGATGCCAAGGAATGTACAGGGGAAGTTAATAGAACCAATGGAATGTAAATAAGAAGAAAGAAAAGTGGATAAAAAAATAACCAGCACTCAGCAGGAGCTGCTCACGGCTGATTATTTTTTAATCCACTTTTCTTTCTTCTTATTTACATTCCATCGGTTCTAATAACTTCCCCTGTACATTACTTGGCATTACTGTCTGTTAGATCTCATTAATATTGTGTCAAAACACGGAAAAACAAGCCCTTAGGTATACACTTCTTTCCCTTATTTCATTTAATGAGGGTCTCGTTCTGGCAGACTTGGTGTCATTAGGTTGTATACGAGGGACTATTAATCAGCTGCCCGCTCGTAATAAGTTCACGTGCTACGTGACGCCAAACATGCGCATAAAAGAGTGGTTCACACGCGTCGCATGGCTTATAGATGGCGTTGACTGTCACTCCTACTTCTAAATTCACATATAAACCCAAAAAAGTGGATGGAGGGAAGGCCGCTGTAGTAGCTCAGTGGTTAGAGCATCGAACGCGTTATTAGAAGGTCGTAGGTTCGTTTCCTGCTCACGGCTGGTTATTTTTTCATCCACTTTTCTGTCTTCTTATTTACATTCCATTGGTTCTAATAACTTCCCCTGTACATTCCTTGGCTATACTGTCTGTTAGATCTCAATAATATTGTGTCAAAACACGGAAAAACGAGCCCTTAGGTATACACTTTTTTTTCCTTATATATATATATATATATATATATATATATATATATATATATATATATATATATACATAACTCGTACTCGTACTGTTAACTCGTACTTGATGATAACTCGTACTGTCGAAAAGGTGAAATTTACAGTGCGCATTAGTACAGAGGCACACTATATTCAGCTGTAAACGTTCGGCGCAGGGCTACCCAGAATTTCTTTTTTGTGGCGGGGAGGGGGAGGTGCATCAGAACGACTAACTTTGGCAATTGGTGGTCGCTGTGAATACGTGTGAATATTCTAGTATACCCTGAGAAGTTAAATTACGAAAACAGTTCATGGTGTAGGGGGTTCAGATTCCCTTCCTTGCCCCTTTCTACTTAATTACGGCGTCCTGGTTCTGCGAGCGTTTGACACGGTATTTTTTGCTCGCTCATATCACAACTTTATGAGCGCAGCTAATTTCTAATAAATCGACTCAGTTATTCTCAATATTGTAGACGCCTGCACAATAAAGAAAGAGTTGAGAGAAAAAAATGAGAGTAAGACACGCCTATTCTAAATAATTTTCTGTCTCTGACAAGAACTTTTATGGAGCTCAAATTCAATGGATTGGCGTGTAATAGTTTAAGGGTTATGACATCATGTGCTAGACATGAATGATGGGTAGGTACGAAGAAATCTGCATCAAAAAAGCGCACCGGAGAAGCGAAGCGCATAGCAGTTCCTGCATGCGGAGCGCGGCTCTCTCAGTACTATTCGGCTGTGGCGCCGCCACTACGGGCAACGCGGAAGGCATCAGGCAGCAAGGCGCGGTCTCGCCGCTCAACACTTCTAGTACACTCTAGCAGTGCCAACTACGACCTACTGTATTTTACTGACCTGCCAGCGAGCGAAGCGCCAGCACGCCCTTTCTCGTATTGGCAGCTGCCACTAGGTGCCCTGTGGCGCTACAACTTACCCCATTCACACCGGTTGCTGACGGCCAGAACATGAGCCACCGTGTTTTTTTTTTCCTTTTTGTCATCTGCTCGCGTGACACTGGGAGAAAAGCAGCAATGTTTACGCATGCATACACTTCGTACGATTTAAAAAAAAACGAATAAAAGTCTGTGCGTGCCGAGCTGCTACAGAAGCGTGCAGGTAGGTGCAGTTTGTACACCAGCGAAGCGAGGTTTCTTGGTGCAAATGAGCTATCACGATGGGGGTGTGCTGCGTGTCTTTCTATGAATCAAGACTAGGGAAGACTCCTGATTTGACTTTTCATGAGTGTCCAGTGACCGAGATCCGCGAAAAATGGATCAAGGTGATTTCTATAAAGGATTAGTCTGTTCAATTAGGCGTTGTCTGGCTTGTTGAAAATTTAATGTGATGTAAATGACTGCGTGTCTGTAAAAGAGTGAGTTGCTGGGCTGGTTGGTGGTGTATGACAGGCTGAGACGCATAATAGCACAAAAAAATAAGCCGACAATCTCAAGAAAGTAAACGATGACGCGCTATACTCACAACTCTCTATTAGCAAAAAAAGAAAGATGACAACGGTGCACATATGGAAGCCATGTCAGTATATGTGGTTATGTAACTTGGTTTTCAAACACACCCATCGTGGGAAGAAGCAGCTTTTTTATTAAATGTATGTAAGGAGAGGTTGGTGCCAATGCGTGGCGCCGGCTACTCCTCTTCTCTTGCACAAAAGTCAACATCTCACATTCCGTACCAAACACAAGGCTATACATATGTACATAGCACAACACTTTCACAATGAGTTCACGTTTTTCCGCACTGAGTGTCCACACCACACTGAAATGAGTCCACACTGCGTAGAACTGTGTCCGCGCCACACTGAGTTTCTAAAAAACAAAACAAAAGAAATCCACACAAGTAATCACGCCAATTTAAGTGTTCACACAAAAACGTGAAAGTTCAATAAAACGTGTAAGGTGATCTTGTCGCTTAAATACTGACATGTTTTCAGAAAGGTTTTCCCAAAACATATCGTAGTGAAGCAGGAATATACTGCTTTGAAACATACCGCAGTTAACATTTGTTGTTTGTTTAGTACTTTTGAGCTATTTCTGATTCCTCCAGAAAGTGAACAACTGCACGTGCTGCAGTGGCTTGTACCTTTCCTTTTGGCCATGGACCCAACATTTTTGCAATTGATGGAGATCGCTTATCCAAAGAATTTAGTTTTTGAAAAAGGTTCTTTCGAGGTACGTCATGATTTTTACAATGCAGAAGAATATCTCCACGTCTTCTTGAGCTTCTCCACATGAGCAGGTGAGACTGCCAGCTCTTCTTATTCTATACAGGAAAGCCTTCGTGTAGGCTGTACCAAGTCGAAGCCCATGGATTACTGTTTCTACCAATCAGCTGACTTTTAACGGAATATTCAATTCTATACCGGGATCAATGTTATACAACAGAGAGTCTTGCGCACCATTTTCTAAACAGGTTTCCTTAGACTGTTGACAGCTCATCTTATTTATAAGACAACGTGTATCGCTCATCGATATAGGTAGCAGTGATATATTATTTTCTTCATGTGCGGCACGTGCAATGTGATCAGCTATATCGTTTCCTGTGATTCCACAGAGGATTGGCACCCCCTGGAACATTATAGTGTCGGCTGCTGACCCGCAGGTCGCGGGTTCCATTCCCAGCTGCGGCGGCTGCATTTCCGATGGAGGCGGAAATGTTTAGGCCCGTGTACT
This sequence comes from Rhipicephalus annulatus, assembly GCA_013436015.1. NCBI lineage: Eukaryota > Metazoa > Arthropoda > Arachnida > Ixodida > Ixodidae > Rhipicephalus > Rhipicephalus annulatus. Next base: position 619,859 of record WOVY01010628.1, on the reverse strand, counting down.
CAGATTTGGGTGCACGTTAATGAACCCCAGGTGGTCAAAATTTCCGGAGCCCTCCACTACGGCGTCTCTCATATTCAATTGGTGGTTTTGGGACGTTAAGCCCCACAAATCAATCAATCAACATTATAGTGTGGTTTAAATCTTTTGTTATAGCGTACGTCCTCTGTATTTCATATACGAGATCACTAGCTTTGTTTCCCAAGCTGATTCCTTTTAAATAAACTAATGAGGACTGTGAGTCACTGATAACTACCCATCGAAGTGGACCTGGCTGTAAACATATCAAGCGTAAAGCACAGAGTATTGCATAGAGTTCTGCCGTTGTGGATGTTGTGAAATGGCTGAGTTTAAAAGCTTTTCTCGCTTGGTATGCAGGTACAAATAATGCCGACGTAGAGCTTTGATTCAGACATGATCCGTCGGTGTACACGTTAATATAGTCTTCATAGTAGTATAAATGTGTGTTAAAGCTAATTGCTTTATTACGATTATTGGCAGATCGTTCTTACAATTTATTCCAGGAATCGAAGTTGTAATATCTGGGATAGAGAGTCACCATGGTGGGTGGGGTGCACATGGAGGCCAGTATTCATGTGTAGGCAGTAAACTCTTGAATTCCAGTATATTTTTATGCATTCTTGCAGCTTATCTCTCCTGAATAGCTCGGTATAGGGGATGATTAGCGTGTTGAGTTGCCAACCGAAGATAATGCCGGCAAGTTTCCGTAAATCTCATAGCATGGAAAGTCGGTTGACGAGACTCCGCAATTACTAAAGCACTGGCAGACGCTCGCGGTACACCAAGACATATACGAAGGCTTCTGGCCAACAATCTTTGAATCCTCTCCTCTAAGTTACGTGATATCCCATGTAAAACCAGGGCATAGTAAGCTATTCTTTGTCTAATTATTGCTGAATGTACACGCGATAAAGAAGAACATCAACTACCCCATCTCACTCCGGTCAGTCGCCGTAATATATTGATTAGGGAGTTGACTTTGTCTTCTAATAATTTTATCCGTGGCGCCCAAGACAGACGTCTGTCTAAAATAACACCTAAAAATTTGTGCTGCCACACAAGTTGTAAGCGCTGAGAGTCTATCTGAAGTTGGAATTTGTGAAGGCATTTCTCATGAAGGTTTTCTCATGGGAAAGAATCATGCCTCTGCTCTTAAAAAAAGCCATTGATCCCATCCTGAAGTTTTTGCTGAACTGCTTAAATGCTCGTGTCTGATGCCCAAATGCACAGATCGTCTGCATATATGGAATATTTCAAACTAGTAGGTAAGATATGGGATGTTTCAGCCATAACGCAATTAAATAAAAATAGGCTTAGTACGCTACCCTGTGGGACGCCTTGACTAACTTCATGCTCTTTACTTTTACCGTCAGCCGTGTTAATGAAGATTTCCCTGTCTCTTAGAAATTCTGCAATCCATCTTAGTGTCCTGCCTACTATTCCCAACGGAATTAAACCGCGTAGTACATGAGCGTGGCTGGTTGTGTCAAATGCTCGCTTTATATCTAAAAATACTGCAACGACGATTCTTCCACAGCTCCTCTTATGGTCTACACAAGTTACAATGTCTAGAATGGCATCCATGGTGCAGCGGCGTTTACGAAAGCCTGCCATATTTTCTGGTAGCACGTTCGTACATTCCACCCACCACTGAAGTCTAGCGTCTACCATCTTTTCTATAAGTTTACAAAGACAGCTAGTCAGGCTGACAGGACGGAAAGAATCTATGGATAAAGGCGTTTTTCCGGGTTTGAGAATTGGGACCACTCTTGCAACTTTCCAGGAGGGTGGAAGGTACTCTGTTGTCCATGCATTATTAAATATCTTCAACAAAGTATATGTGGCCACAGAACCTAGGGTTTTTAATGCTGCATATGTTATCCCATCAGGACCAGCTGCTGTCCTCTGTCGGCACACTGCAAGAGCATTATTTAATTCTTGCAGTGAAAACGGATGATCTAGGTCATCATGATGTGTATTGAGAGAAAAATTAATCAATGCTTTAATATCCGCTACAGATTTAATGTATTCAGGCGTGTGCCCGGCTGCACTAGGTCGTGTAATATGCTGACGAAATTCGTCCGCAACGGTTCTTTCCGGCACACTCTTCACTAAAGCTAAGGCTCTAAATGGTTGTTGATGTGTTACTGTCCCACTTAAAGAGCGTAGAACATTCCATAATTTTGATTCGGGTGTAAATGGCGTTAGCGAAGTGCAGAAATCCCGCCAGCGCTTTTTGCCTAGTCTATCCGGTTGTCATCTCATGCGGTCATGCGTTCTTTGACAGTCACGGTAATCTTCAAGTAGACCCGTGCTTCTGTATTTTCTTTCAGCTCTGTGGCGAATGGCCCTTAGTATTTCGTATTCAGCGTCTACTCCAACGTAACCTTCAGGAATTTTAACGAACTTGGAACACTGATTTAATTTGTTCTCTATGAGTGAGACTAAGCTGTCAGTGTCAGTAACAGTATCAGCTTGATGTGATATGTGATAACGAAATGCTTGCCAGTTAGTTATCTTTGCTGAGGGCCTGTATTTAGTAAAGCGTAGTTTTGGATGCTGTATTAGGATAGGTAAATGATCACTACCTCTTGTTTAAATGTCTGTTCGCCATGACGCCCATGATGCAATATTATGTGAGCCGAGCATGAGGTCTAGGCAACTCGAGTAATTGAAACCCCGTAAGAACGTCACTGAACCGTCATTTAACAAGCATATTGAACTATACTGAATTGCTTTTTGTAGGTCCTTTCCGCGACGATCGCAGTACGCACTTCCCCACATGACAGTGTGAGCATTGAAATCTCCGCAATATATCACAGCTTTCGTGTACGTCCGGAAAAGCGCTGTCAATGCAGAAAGCGAGATATTTCTGGAAGGCTGGAGATAAACGCTGACTACTGTTATATTTACTCGACCAAATGTAACCACATGCTACATATTCTGGATAATCCGATGATGTAGCATTCAACTGTACTGATGGCAGATCTTTTCTCACACATATCATCGCTCTGCTCGGTCCTGTAGATCTAGAGGACATATACACAACGTAGTTGGATAACCAAAAAGTGATGTCTACCCCGGCCTCTGTAATACATAACATTGGAAAGGAGCTCTGAGCCACAAATTTTCGGAAGTCTGCACACTTAGGGCGAATACTATTCGCATTCCATTGGAAGATCGCGACATTTTGATAACAATTATTCATGTTTTGCCTGCGCGGTGACTGTTGTGGCTAATTGTAACACTACTTGTTCCATCGACAAGATGGCTTTGACCTCAGAAAGGTTGTTAGCCTATGGGATCGCTACTAGTATGGCTTTCAAAGCCGAGAATAACATTGGTATGACAATATGAGCTATCGACACAGAGGAGTTTTCTGGTTGCGTTACACTTACTGGACGCGATGTGCTAAGGCTTACTCGGATGATAACCACGTGGTTACTTTTCTCTTGAGGTCCCTCCTGAGACTCTTGTCGAGCTTGCTGCTGGCTTGTTGATGTCCCCGCACTTTTCCCTTGCTTTCGTTGTCCTCTTGCAGCTTGCGCGTACGTCATTACATGGTCCCGGCGTTTAGGTGCTTGCGGTCGAGGAGGCCGTGCTGGGTTCATGGTGTTCATGTTGGGCTCATGTGCGTCATGCTGTTGCGTGCGACCGTAGATAATGTCATGTTGATATTGAAGAGAAACCGCCTTGTTCTGTGGGCATCCCGAGAACGACGCAGCGTGGGGCCCCTTGCAATTGGCACACTTAGGCTGTGTTATCGATTTGCAGTCCTTGTGATGGTGGTCTTCGGCGCATATTTTGCAGCGCCTTGTTCCTCAGCAATTTTTCGCCAAATGTCCGAACCTCTGACAAATATAGCAGCGTCTTGCTGGGCCCAGATATTCCTCAAATGGATGGCTTGTAAATCCAAGGAATACTTTCTCTGGAATAGGTCTGTCATATCTGAATTGTAAAATCACACTTCTCAGTGGGTGCGATGCTACAGTGCCATCTTCTTGTCGTATGTAACGAGTCTGGCATCTAGCCGACATCACTCCTGCCTCTCTTAAATATTCTGTAAGTTGTTCTTCTGTGTACTCTAGAGGCACATGTCTGAGTTTGCCCACATTTCGCATGTAAGACTCCGGAATGAATGGCTTCACCAGCAAGCCAGCCACCTGCGCACAAGACAACAAGCTTTTGGCTGAAGCAAGAGAGCTCACGGTGACTGAGAAACTTCCATCTTTGTTCACTCGGAAAGAACGCACTTTCTCTTTAGCAAGTGCAACAATTTCCGAGGCTACAACGTTTGGGTTTACTTTCCAGAAGGTTCTCATTTCCTCTATTGGTCGGAACACCACAGGAATTCTCTCAAATCTTTTCTTTTTATATGTCACTTGAGTGAAAAGATCTGCTTCCTCATCAGATTCAATATCTTCATCAATAAAGTAGTAGGTCGATGTCCCCTCCTGCATGTTGTCCGTATGCTCTTCCACTCTCACCTTTTTCGCAGAGCTTCCTTCGTTTGACATGTCCTCAGGTTTCCTCATCGCCTCCAAAACGAGCGTTCGTGCCCTGATGTAAGAAACCATGGTAGAACCAGGTTGACTCACATGTTCGTCGGTTCCGAAGCCACGCTGTGGTAAAGGTGGCCCTTGCCACGCTTGCACATCCTGACTGGTTCCGCCCGCCACGGTGACGGTGAAACGTCGGCGTTCAGTACCGTCACAGCACTTTCTGCTGTCAGGAAGAAGCAGCTTCTTCGAGATTGCTTTGGTAGCTTAATTACATTACCCAAAAGAGCAGAGATTGTTGCATAAGTGAATATATATCCTCTGTCGCTTAGTTAGACCTCGAACTTGAATTTATGCGCTACCACGTCTGATATCAATGTGTTAGTTTACCCGTCTATGCGCATGCATGACAAAAAGACATATATTTGAAACCATTTCTTCTAATGAAAAGTTGTGAGTAGCGCGTGTCCTTGTCTTCTTTCTTGTGGTCATCATCATCAGTTTTATTTAGTGCGAATGTGTATCAGCCAGTTACGTGTGTCACATCGTTAACAAGGTTAAGTCATACGCTAACTTTATAACTGTGTTTTATTCACATCGCCACCACGGCATAAACTTCTAATTGCACAATATACTCCTTAGAAGAGAACAAGAAGTTTTGTATTTTATTCAAAATAATTCACTGAGTGTTCATCTTCTTCCTTTCAAGGTGCTGGCAATGAAGTTTGGCTCCCAAATGACAAGTCGAAGTTCTGCACTCTGCTTCAACCGTCTATAAGCCGGGACTAAACATAAAAAGACTGAAAGCGGATGTTGTGTCATTAGTGTTTCCACACTACCAAAAGTACATGATGCCTCCCGCGGAATGTGTCCGCCGCACATTGAAACGTTCAAATGTTCAGGAGCGTGGACCCTGCCCAAAGAAAAAAAAAAGATAGCTAACAATATTTAACGTTTGATGCCTCCCCACGGCTCTTGCGTACAAATGGTATCAATGAAAACAAATTTAGAGGAAAGGCGTATAACCTAACAAAATTTTTTAATGCAGGAAAACAACAGGTTCAGCCCCGGTGCAGCGGAGCTTGACATCGAGCGACATGCCATCAGTATCATCTGCAAACACAACGGCGGGGCCATCCAGACATGCTATGCACCCTCCCACTGAATATTAACACAGAGAATCGCCTGAAACTGCACCTGCTGAGAAAGACAAAAATGACCGACGCTCCTTGACCACGCAGACAACTATAACCAGCCAGAAGATGTGCCATGTGATGACTTCCGCAAAATCATTGCGCCGGAAATGCCAAGCCATGCCAAAGAAAAATACTGAATTAAAAGCGCAAATAGCCAAGCTGAACCGTAATAATTTTTGGCGATTTTAATTTTCCGAGCATTTGCTGGTCAACTCTATCCGTTAGGGATGGTCAAAGTGAAGCTCATAATTTCGTCCAGTCTTCTCTCGACTTTTCCCTGGCTCAGCTAATTACTCATCCCAGCGATGTTCCGCCACATCAGCTAATATTCTAGACCTAGTATTTATTAACAACCCTGATATTTTTTTCTGAAATTACTCATCTGGACGGGCTTTCTGATCACGACGTCCTTACTGGAAGCGTCCGGATTTCCCCTAATAAGCGCAAAACTACCAATAAGCAAATAAGGTGCTATAATAGAGCTGATTACGATAGCATTAATAATGAACTCCTGTCTTTCTCAAATAACTTTTTAGGAGGGTATTTATCCTGATCCGTTGAAGATAATTGGCTCATGTTTAAAAATGCACTTGCCAACTTAATCAGCAGGTTCATTCCCCTTATCACCATCAAAACTGTAAACACCGCTCCATGGTATAACCAACAGCTTCGACGCCTCAATAACAAAAAGAAAAGACTTTACCGCCACGCCAATAAAATAGACCCCCTTTCAGTTTCCTGGTTACGCTACAAAATATGTGATAAGGAATATCAGTCACTGATCACATCAACTCTACGTCATTTCTCCAAACATGACTTAACATCCATGCTAATAAATAACTCTCGAAAATTTTGGCGTGTCGTTAATCCTGTTGATCATCCTGAGATAGTCCTTACCACCAGTAATAACAGCGTCATTCCCACGTCTCAGTGCGCACAAGTTTTAAACGACGCATTCATTTCGGTATTCACGTGTGAAGACATCCCGTCATGCCCGAAAGTTAACCTCATTCCTTATATCAGCATGCCAGAAATAATAGTCAGTGAAGCGGGTATATTGTCCTTACTAAATAAACTCAAAATTTCTACGGCTTCTGATCATGTCTGCTTTAATAATAAGATACTAAAGAATATATCAGCTAACATTTGTCCCATACTGTCCGCCCTTTTTTCAGAATCGTTACCGTTAGGCTGCATCCCACATGACTGGCGAATCGCTAAAGTAATTCCCATCTTCAAGTCTGGTGAACGCTCATCGCCATTAAACTATCGTCCCATCTCATTAACCAGTACCATTTGTAAACTTCTTGAACATATAATCCACACCCAAATAATTAACTACCTGGAAGATTATAACATTATACATAAATATCAGCATGGCTTTCGCCGAGGATACTCATGTGACACGCAGCTCGCCGGCTTCATTCATGACGTACATTCAGCTCTCGACGGTGGATCCCAGGTTGATGCTATTTTCCTCGACTTTTCTAAAGCTTTTGACCGTGTCCCTCATCACCGGCTTCTAACCAAACTGTCTAGGCTTAACATTCACCCTAACATTTTGGCATGGGTAAAAGATTTTCTTTCTTCTAGAACACAGTTCACGTCCGCTAACAATTGTAACTCTTCCTTCAGACCAGTAACTTCTGGAGTCCCACAGGGTAGCGTACTTGCTCCACTACTGTTTCTAATCTACAATAATGACTTGCCATCCTGTGTCTCATCCCGAATTAGAATTTTTGCTGACGACTGTGTGATTTATCGAATAATTTCCTCTGACAATGACCGGAAAGCTTTGCAAACTGACCTAAATGCTATTAATGCATGGTGCTCATCTTGGCTAATGACCCTAAACTGCTCTAAAACGAAGTCTACGTCTTTCAGTAAACACATAACCCGGATTCCTACCTCCTACGTGTTGAATAATACTACTGTTGACCTCGTCTCCACTTATAAATATCTTAGAATTCATTTGCAACCTGATCTGACATGGCACTACCATATAAAACTCACCCTGGCGGCTGCTAACCGGTCTTTCGGATTTCGCAAGCGTAACCTTAAACAGGCTCCTCCTAACATACGCAAACTTGCATTTACTACACTAATACGTCCAAAATTAGAATATGCATAAGCCATTTGGGATCTCGAACATGCTTATATCATAAACGACATTTAATCCCTGCAAAATCGTGCCGCTCGCTTCATATTTTTCAGATTATTCACGTCATTCCAGCGTCACAGCACTAAAACGCCGAGCAGAGCTACCTGAACGATTCCATCGTCGCAAACTTGCACGCCTATCACTTTTCCATAAACTTTATCACCACGTGTCACTTCACAGCGATTTCTTCAAGCCACCTGCCGTTATTTTTTCTCGCCGCGATCACCCCTACAAAGTTAAACGCTTAAACTGTAAGTCATCTGCTTTTTCCAAGTTATTCATTCCGCGTACCACAATTGATTGGAATAATCTACCATCACACATTGCCTTAGAAAAAAACGCCACGAAATTTCAAGAACTAATTCAAAATACTGACATCATCTAATTTTTGCTCTTTTACTTGTTTTTCCCTCTTTTCTATAACGTGCAGAGCACACGTGTAGTATTTTTACCTTGATTCGGCTTACTTGAGGTGTGATGAGTGAGTGTATATTTTTTATTCGTTTTTGAGTGTACGGTTTTTTTCAAGTGTATTGATTATTTTTTCTTGCATTTTCATAGGTTGTTCACTGGGTACTTATCTGTATTCCAATAATTTGTCTGTATTCTTATCTGTATTCCAATGATCTACATTTGCCATTTGAGAGGAAGGTATTTATGCGCAAAATTATCCCTATTGGGTTGTTTTTTATGCACGCTGGATGCCGCGGCCACTGTCAAAAATCATAGTCCGTGCCCTTTCTTTCCTGGACAGTAAATGCAAGCCAGCTGAGTATAAGCCAACGGCAACAAGTCTACAATTGTATACACGTATAGCTGGTATCACGAGTTCAATAAAAATTGGGTGGCCGGCACTTTTTACAACCTGTCTCTGTCGTCATTCTTTCTTGTTTTGCACGCTGATACATGTGTTTGTATCTGATTTGCGGTTCTCCTTGAAAAATTATGCGCTGAAATGTCAACTAAAATGCAAAAGAAGATCCTCAAAGTCACATGAAATGAAATAGTTTAAGATAACCGTCACATTTACTCAATGCGTGATGAAAGTCTTCTCAAACCGCGGTAACCCGTGAATTACCATGCATCCACTAGCGCTCAGGATGGATGGATGGATGGATGGATGTGGCTGTACCCTGTAGATCGGGCGGCGCCTAACGCCACCTAGCCGTAATACTTAGTGAACTAACCATTACATTTATCTTTTTTCCCTTTAAATATTAAAGTTGAGGATTCGTACTTCGCAGTGAAGGGTTTAATTTTCACTCGTGCCTTGACTTTAGCCACCAATCGAATAACCTCCTTCTAGTTAAGTCTACGCGCTTAAACTTTATTTTGCCCTCGCTGTCCCTAAATCCCAGTGCTTTGAAAAACTCTACGCCATCATCCTGAACTATAGCGTGAAGCCCTTTACAGAACATTATCAAGTGTTCGGCAGTTTCTTCTTCCTCTCCACACGCACTGCATACTGTGTCTACCCCTTCTTATTTGGCCCGATATGTCTTGGTTCGCAGTACTCCCGTCCTGGCCTCAAACAGTAGAGAACTACCCCGAGTATTATCAAAGATCTTTTCCTTGGTGATTTCCGGCTTAAAAGTTCGATAAATCTCTAGTGCCGACTTCTTAATCATGCCCATTCTCCACATGTCAGTCTCCGTTACCTTCACTTTCTTTTTAACCGATAGTTCTTTTTGGTTTAGCCACCTGCTGTTTTCTCAGTACTTACCAGTCAACTTCCTGGTTCGCTTCCTACATTTTGTATCGACATTCTTCATGTACAAGTAGCTAAAAACCTTCCGAGCCAAACGCTCCTCCCCCATTTCTCTGAATCGCTTCTCAAATTTTATCTCGCTGCTAACTTCCCTGCCCTCAAGTGATGTCCATCCCATATCACCTTGTACTGCCTGATTTGGTGTATTCCCGTGAGCTCCTAAAGCAAGCCTACCTATTCCACGTTGCTTAATTTCTAATCTTGCTTGAACTTCTGATCTCATGCACAAGATCGCATTGCCGAACGTCAGCCCAGGAAACCATGACCTCTTTCCATATTCCTCTCACAACATCGTACCTATTGTAATTCCACAGTGCCCTATTTTTCATGACTGCTGCATTCCTGTTACCTTTAGTCGTCACGTATATTTCGTGTTCCCTCAGATACTTGGTCCCATTGCTTATCCATACGCCCAGATATTTGTATTTTTCTGTTATCTCTAGCGTGACCTCCTGTATTCTAAGCTCACTACCTTTGTTGTCATTGAAAACCGTGACTGCAGATTTTTCCTTACTGAATCTAAAATCTAACCTATCTCCCTCATTACCGCAGATGTCCATCAATCTCTGCAAATCTTCCTTGTTGTTGGCCATTAGCACTATATTATCTGCGTACATTAATGCTGGTAGTGCCTGATCAATAGGTTTTTCTTGTTTGACTAAAGAGAGGTTGAAGCCCACTTCAATTCCCTCTAATTTGGCCTCTAATCCTTGTAGGTACATCATGAATAATAAGGGTGACAGGGGGCACCCCTGCCTAAGCCCCCGTTTTCCCTCTGCAGGCTTGGATATTGTTTTTCCCACTTTATAACTACCTTGTTATTTTTATAGATACCCTTTAAAAGATTAGTGACTACATGTTCCACGCCTAGTTTGTCCAGTATTCCCCACAATTCCTCTTGAACCACGCTATCGTACGCTCCCTTGATATCCAAAAATGCTAGCCACAGTGGCCTGTGTTCCTTTTCTGCTATTTCGGTGCACTGCGTCAGTGAGAACAGATTGTCTTCCAACCTCCTGTGTTTCCGAAACCCATTCTGCAGTTCCCCCAGCACCCTCTCATCCTCTATCCATGCCTGCAGTCTTTCCTTTATAATCTGCATCGCCAGTCTGTAGACCACTGATGTCACTGTTATAGGACGGTAGTTGTTTATGTCAGCTTTGTCCCCCTTTCCTTTATAGATCATGCTCATCCTGCTAAGTTTCCATCCATCGGGAACTTCACCATCGATTATTATTGTGCTCACTGCCTCTCTCAAAGCCTGCTTATACTTCGGACCTAGTGTCTTTATCAGCCTAATTGGAATGCCATCTGGGCCTGTTGATGTACTACTAGGAACCCTTTTCTCAGCCCTTTCCCACTCTCGTTGTGAAAATGGAGCCATTGCACCACTTGATTCGTCCTTGTCTATTTTGGTGCATAAAGTACTTTTTTGTTGAAATTTTTCTGTCACCCTTGTTCTTATATATTCAATAACTTCGTCCCCTTCTAGCCTAGCACCTTGGGCTGTAGTTATGAAACTCGGCTCTAGGCTCGTCTCATTTCTTAGAGAGTTTAGTTGGTTCCGAAATTCCGCAGCTGCCTTTCTATCTTTTTATGTACTTCTGCCAGCCACTGAGCTCCCTTTCTTCTAATCTTTTCATTGATCAGAAGGGATGCATCCCTTCTATAGCTTAGAAAGGTTTCTCATTTTCTTTCAACATCATCTGTCGGTTCACCCCGCTGCTTAGCATGTCTGTGTTCCCTAGAGGCTTCCTGACGTTTTGCTATGGCTCTCTTAACTTCCTCATCCCACCAACTTTTGGGTTTGTGTCTTCTTTTCCGGGGTGACTTGTCACGCGTCTTAGCAAGCTCTAGCTCAAGAGAGTCTAATCAGATTCGTGTATTTCCACACTGTCTTATTATCCTCCGTGATTACTTTCTCAATTTGTTTAGTGGCTATTTCAATTTGCCTTTCTGGATAAAAATTTTCCTGTAGTTGCTCATTTTGTCTCCTTCCCACTTTCACTGATCTTCCAAAACTTAGCTCGATACGTTTGTGATCACTACCCAGACTTCTGGAGCCACCTTCATCTATGTGCATTCCCCTGAGCTTATCATACATCCTATGGGACATCAGTGCATAATCTATCGTCGACTGCAGCCTTCCTACCTCCCATGTTATTTGCCCTTCACACATCTCGGTACTGTTGCAAATGATCAAATCAAGCCTTTCACACATATGCATGATCATTTGGCCTGTCGGGTCGGTATACCCATCTATATCTTCTATGTGCGCATTCATGTCTCCAAGTGTAATTATCTCGCACTTTCTTCCTAACTCCTGAATGTCCTTTGATATATACTCTATCATTGCCTGGTTTTCCTCTCTGGCCTTTGCTCCCGTCCGCAAGTACACAAAACCAAGGAGTGTCATTTGACCTGCCACTTTCCCTTTTAGCCATAAATGTTCCTTGCACTCTTGCTTGACCCTTTGCCATTCTGTACTTTTATGAATGAATGCCCCAATACCACCTCCATTTCTGCTGCCTTCAGTTCTATTACAATATTTCCACGCGTAGTCCGGATTGTTCGGAGGTTGTTGCATGTCCCTGAGATGTGTTTCTACAAAACCGTATACCATCGGCCTCTCTTCTCGTAGCTGTTCTTCTACCTCTTCCCACTTCAGCCTGTTCCTACCACCCTGCATGTTAATATACCCTATGTCTGAATTGGCTCAGCGCTCGTGGCTACGTCTATTTATGCCCCGGACTCTACCTATCTTAGATATTGGTGCCACTTTGGAATTTTATCTGTCCATACCACCTGTCGAAGAGTCTCCCTGGTTGTTTTCCTCGTTTCTAGCTATCCTGCACCCCGAAGGGCTCGCTTGCCCCCCCCCCAAAAAGCTACTGCGCGCCCTGCAAGCCGCCAACCCATTTAATGACCTAGCCGCCCATCGAAGTGAATTCTGTCTCGTTGAAAACCACCCCACCTATGCACCTCCCTGTTTATTTCCACCACCACAAAGCTTTTTTCTCGACTCATCCGCCATATCTCTTGGTTTGCGTTGACAACCGCTCTTTGCAGGTTGCTATCATGCACCGGTACCTCCGGTATTGTGCATATCACTACCTGTACCTTAGGACCGCATTGAGACAGGTTAGATCAGCTGGGGTAACTCGAGCGCCCCCTAGTTGGTGAAGTTCGGAATCTTAGCCGGCGCAGACAGCTCCGTAGACCGCCGCTAGCTTAGCAGGTCAGAAGTACAGTAGGTCGTGGTGCCAACCACGACCTACTGTATTTTAGTGAACTGCCCAGCGAGCAAGCGCCAGCACGCACTTTCTTGTATTGGGGCCTGCCGCTATGCGCCCTGTTGCGCTGCAACTTACCTCATCCTTTAACCTCTCTTTCGTCAAACAAGGAAAACTCATTGACCAGGCACTACCAGCATTAATGTACGCAGATAATATAGTGCTAATGACTGACAACAAGAAAGATTTGCAGATAATGGTGGACACCTGCGGTAATGAGGGAGACAGGTTAGATTTCAGATTCAGTAACGAAAAGTCAGCAGTCAATTTTTAATGATAATAAAAGTTGTGAGCTTAGGATACAGGAAGTCAGCTAGAGATAACAGATAAATACAAATATCTGGTCATATGGATAAGCAATGGGACCGAGTACCTAAGGGAACACGAAATATACAGGACGACTAAAGGTAACAGGAATGCAGCAGTGATGAAAAATAGGGCACTGTGGAAACACAATGGGTATGATGCTGTGAGAGCAATATGAAAAGGGGTCATAATTCCTGGGCTGACGTTCGGCAATGCGGTCTCGTGCAGGAGATCAGAAGTTCAAGCAAGATTAGAAATTAAGCAACGTGGAATAGTTAGGCTTGCTATAGGAGCTCTTGGGAATACACTAAATCATGGAGTACAAGGTGACGTGGGATGGATATCATTTGAGGGCAGGAAAGCTAGCAGCAAGAAAAAATTTGGGAAGTGTCGGGATATGAGGCGCGCCCGCGACAATGCGGGTATTCCGCCACACGGCCACACCCTTTTGCTTTTTCTGCTCTGGTAACGGCTCGTGCCAATAGATGGCGCCACGTGCAGGTGGGGCACGTGTTACGTGCGCACCGGGGGAGCTCCCTCTTCTCCATAGTCAGCGCCGGGTAAGCACGTGTTTCCTTCATCCGCGTCCCCTTTGGGAATCGCCGGACTGTAGCCTGCCTGGGGTGGTCTTTGGCACCTCTGCAAGTGTGTTTAATTGAGTGCTAGCTTCGGTACCGTACGGCAAGTGCGGCTTGGTGTGGTACGACCACTTCAAGCACTAGGCATCTGTTGTGGGCTTAGCGTACGGTACCGAAGCTAGCACTCAAGTAAGATGCCTGCCGAGGTGCCAAAGGCCACCCCAGGCAGGCTACAGTCCGGCGATTCCTAAAGGGGACAGGGACGAAAAAAACACGTGCTTACCCAGCGCCGATCACGGAGAGAGAGCTTCCTCGGCGCGCACGTAACACTTGTCGTGCCCGCGCGTGGCGCCATGTATCGCCACACGCCGATACCAGAGCAGAAAAAGCAAAAGGCTGTGGCGAAATGGTCCCGGTTGCGCCTCAGATCCCCACATCCTCCTCTCCTTAATTCACCCTATATACCGGTCTGAAAAGGCAGCCGGTCATCGCCCATGCATGCAAAGACGTCATGCAATGGGCAACAGCTAGCCTCATCCTCGCTCTGCAACTGCTGCTGAAGAAAAAAAATAGAACAACACAAGAATATACTTGAGAAATACAATGGTGCCGCGGAAGAGGGGTAACGGGAGTTCATAATCCTCACGCAAGAGCGCGTCCATGGCTCGGAGGGGAAGTGTCACGTAATGTTTGACTTGGGTGACTGCGTGGATGCGAGACTGCAAGGCGAGAGTTCTGGGTGAGTCCTTCATGCGAGAAACGGGCTCACCTTCGTCTTGTCGATGTTGACAACAGCCCTGCGAGTCCGATGAACGCCGCCTCGGTGGGGGTTCGGGTGGACCTCAATGCGACAGCCGGCCCCTCAGCTGGAATCATGGTCGCCAAATCCACTGGCGTCGAGGCGTCTTGTGGCATCGGTCGAGTCGTGCACAGCGTCTGCGACAGCTGGCCTCGTGCAGGAGCCGTGATAGAAAGGCAGCCAGAGCTTATCAGCGACGGTCGGGAGCAGGGCACAACCGGGCTGCCGAACGACCGCAGGTCTCCGAACACCTCCAGAATCCAAGGTCGTGTAGGGGTCGGTGACTTCCTAAGTTGTTGTCGCCACACGCACGTACACACGCACACACACCTCCGATGGTCGGGTCTCTCCAAACGCGCCCCGCAAAGGAAATCACAGAGTGTCCTTTGTCCCTCTCCCCACGCTAAAGCACCAATTCACAATCCTCTCCTCCAGGAAGAAAAAAGAAAACATTAAAAAAACATCAAGTAAACAAGAACACTCAAATGAAAATCAGCAGCAGCAAATAAGCGGAGACAACTTCCTTGCAAGCACTGGCTGTAAAGAAGTTAGCTAACTGAGACTAGACAGTAAAAATGAGGGCCTTCGGTTGCGGAAATAAGCCCACCGTTCGGCGCGAAATCATCCAGTGACCGCTTCCTCAGATTATACCGGTGCGTTGTCCGAATGAGATCCGCCACACCGGGTGTGCGCCATTCCTTGCGCGAAGAGCCACTGGACGCTGGCGCAGGCTCGTCAGACCTCGAAGCAAAGGCTTTCAGATCTGCGATGTGGGCAAAGCTGAGTTTTTCTCGAAAACGCGTCTTTCAGCAAGTGCGCGAATGCAGTCCAAGCTTTCTCCACTCGGTACGAACCAAGCCACTTTGGAGCGTGCGAAGCTGAGAAACCCTTGCTCGCGTCGCTAAAAGCGTGGTTGCGCTTCAGGACGAGGTCACCTACTTTAAATGAAAGGTGGCGACGTTTTCGGTCGTACCGGGCATTTCCCTTGGCCCTGGCCGATGCCAAACTCTTCCTCGCTCTACTGAGAGCTCGACAAAGCTGTCCCGAAGTGTTTAAGCGTAAGCAGAACAGTCTGCCGGTTCTTCCTCGTCCCCGAGCTGGCATTGCATGACACTGGTCACCGGATTTTCCAACTCCCTTCCGAAATTAAGGAAGGCGGGAGAGAAACCAGTAGAGCGACTCTCGGAGGTTCGGATTGCAAACGCGAGTTCACTCAAATGGTCTGCCCAATCCTTTTGACTTTCGGCAAAGGCCGCCAACATCGGTTTGAGCGTACGATTGGTTCGCTCCGTCAAATTAGACTGGAGATGGTAGGGCGAAGTGGTGCAGTTATCTATTCCTAGGGAACGGCACGTATCACCAAACACCCGAGTGGTGAAATACGACGCGTTGTCCGTGATCAATTTTTTCGTAAAGCCGAACCGACAAAACACTTCCTGTACCCTCTGTAGCACCGCTCGCGCTGTCACTTTTCACAGCGGAAACAACTCCACCCATTTGTAAAAATGATCAACGACTACCATCGGATGTATGAACCCCTGCTTAATCCTGGGGAACGGCCCCAATAGATCGCAGGTTGCTACTTGCCATGGACACTCACTGACAATCGGTTTCATCAAGCCGGGCGGCTTGCCAATTCTTGATTTCACCGCTTGACAGACATGGCAGGAATGGCAATAGCGAGAAATGTCACGCTTCATGCCTAGCCAAGTCACAACCTTGCTGAGTTTTCGCGGCCCTGTGGCTCGCTAAGCGTGAACCCGCGGTGATCATCCGCTACGGTGAGTAGCGGGGTCACCATAGAAGCGATTGAGAGAAACGGGGGAGGAGCATTGGGCTAGGAAGGTTTTCAGGTACTTGTAGATGAAGAATGTCGATACCAAATGGAGGAAGCGAACCAGGAAATACTGGTAAATACTTAGAAAACAGGAGGTGGCCAAACCAAAAAGAAGTATCCGTTAAGAAGAAAGTGAAGGAAACGGCGACTAACATGTGGAGAATTGGCATGATTAAGAAGTCCGCACTGGAGACCTATCAAACTCTTAAGCAAGAAATTGTCAAGGAAAGAATCTACGATAATACTCGGGGTAGTTCTCTACTGTATGGGGCCAGGACGGAAGTATTGCGAACCAAGACATATCGGGCCAAATACGATGGGGTAGACACGGTATGCAGTGCATGTGGAGAGGAGGAGGAAACTGCCGAACACTTGATAATGTTCTGTAAAGGGCTTCACCCGATAGTCCAGGATGATGGCGCAGAGTTTTTCAAAGCACTGGCGTTTAGGGACAGAGAGGGCAAAATAGACTTTAAGCGGGTAGAATTAACTAGAAGGTTATCTGATTGGTGGCTAAAGTCAAGGTACGAGTGAAAATTAAACACATCACTGCAAAATACCAGTCCTGAAGTTCACTATTTAAATGAAAAAAAAAAGATAAACCCAGTGGTTAGTTCACTAAGTATTACGGCTAGGTGGCGTTAGCTGCCGCCCGATCTGAAGGGTACAGCCACATCCATCCATCCATCAATCCGCACTGGTGGCTGGCGGCAGAAACATGGGCCGCTGCGTTTTTTTGTTTTTTTTTTCGTCTGCTCGCACAACGCTTGGAGAAAAGCAGCAACGTTTACGCGTGCATACACTCTGGACGATTAAAATGAATGAAGCTTCTTTTTAAATAAACTTAAAAGTATAATGACGATCTTTTGCAACCGTCTGCTCGTGCCGAGCTGCGGCAGAAACGTGCATGTAGGTGCAGTTTGTACACCAGCGAAGCGAGGTTTCTTGGAGCAAATGAGCTATCACGATGGTGGTGTGCTGCCTGCCTTTCTGCGAATCAAGGCAAGGGAAGACTCCTGATGTGACTTTTCATGAGTTTCCAGTGACCAAGGTCCGTCAAAAAAGGATCTGGGTGATTTCTATAAAAAGTAAGTCTGCTCAATTAAGGGTTGTCTGGCATGTTGAAAGTGTAATGTGTTGTAAAATCCGATGTGTCTCTAAATAAATGAGTTGCTGGGTTGGTGAGTGGTGCATGACAGACTGAGACGCATATTAGCGCAAAAAAATAAACCGACAATCTAAAGAAACTAAACGACGACGCGCTATACTTACAACTGTTTATTAGCAAAAAAAGGAAGGAAAGATGACAAGAGTGCACATATGGAAGCCTTGTCACTACATGTGGTTGAAAAACATCCATTTTGTGAATAATTAGTTTTGAATAAGTGATTTTAAGTGTTGTTTTGTTTCAAAACAGTTGCAGAGTGTCATTCTTTGATTGTTCACGTACCTCCGATCTGCATTTGCCATTTGAGACAAAGGCATTTATGCGCAAAGTTATCTGTATAGGGTTGTTTTCTTTGCGCGCTGGATGCCGCGTCCACTGTCAAAAATCATAGTCCGTGCCCTTTCTTGCCCAGACAGTAAATGCAAGCCAGCTGAGTGTACTCCAACGGCAACAAGTCTACTATTATATACACATATACCTCGTATAGTTAGTTCAATAAACATTTGGTGGCCAGCGCTTTTTACAACCTGTCTCCGTCGTCAATATTTTTTGTTTTGCACGCTGATACATGTATTTGTACCTAATTTGTGATTTTATTTGAAAAATAATGCACTAAAATGTCAGCTAAAATGCAATAAAAGATTCTCAAAGTCACATGAAATAATTGATTCAAGATAGCCGCCACATTTACTCAATGCGTGGTGAAACTCTTCTCTAACCGGCGGCAACCCATGCGATTCCATGCATCCACCAGCGCTCATGAATGGATGGAGTGATATGGCTGTACCCTTTAGATCGGGCGGTGGCTAACGCCACCAAACCGTAGTACTTAGTGAACCAAGAAGTAGATTTTTTTTCTTTAAGTAGTGAGGTTGAGGGCTCGTACTTTGCAGTGGAGGGTTAAATTTTCACTCATGCCTTGAGTTCAGCCACCAATCTGATAACCTCCTTCTAGTTCATTCTACCCACATAAGTCCATTTCGCCCTCCCTGTCCCTAAACCCCAGTGCTTTGAAAAACTCTGCGTCATCATCCTGAACCATAGGGTGAAGCCCTTTACGGAACATTATCAAGTGTTCGGCAGTTTTCTCTTCCTCTCCACAAACAATACCGTGTCTACCCCTTCGCATTTGGCCTGATATGCCCTGGTTCGCGATATTCCCGTCCTGGCCTCAAACAGTAGAGAACTACCCCGAGTGTTATCATAGATCCTTTCCTTGGCAATTTTCTGCTTAAAGGATCGACAGATTTCTAGCGCGGACTTCTTAATCATGCCAACTCTCCACGTATCAGTCTCAGCTTTCTTGACTTTTTTCTTAACCGATAATTCTTTTTGGTTGGGCCACCTGCTGTTTTCTAAGTATTTACCACTCAACTTTCTGGTTCACTTCCTCCATTGTGTATCGACATTCTTCATGTACAAGTAGATGAATACGTTCCTAGCCCCACGCTCCTCCCCCATTTCTCTCAATTGCTTCTCAAATTTTATCTTGCTGCTAGCTTTCCTGCCCTCAAATGATGTCCATCCCATATCACCTTGTACACCCTGATTTGGTGTATTCCCGTGAGCTTCTAAGGGAAGCCTACCCATTCCACGTTGCTTAATTTATAATCTTGCTAGAACTTCTGATCTTATGCACAAGACCGCATTGCCGAACGCCAGACCAGGAACCACGACCTCTTTCAATTTGTCTCTCACAAAATCGTACCTATTGTTTTTCCAGAGTGCCCTGTTTTTCATCACTGGTGCATCCACGTTACCTTTAGTCGTCACGTATATTTCGTGTTCCCTTAGGTAATCGGTCCCATTGCTTATCCATACGCCCAAATATTTGTATTTATCTGTTATCTCTAGCGTGACCTCCTGTATTCTAAGCTCACTACTTCATTATCATTAAAAATCATGACTGCAGATTTTTCCATACTGAATCTGAAATCTAACATATGTCCCTCATTACCGCAGATGTCCATCAATCTCTGCAAATCTTCCTTGTTGTCGGCCATTAGCACTATATCATCTGCGTACATCAATGCTGGTAGTGCCAGTTGAATGAGCTTTCCTTGTTTGACGAAAGAGAGGTTGAGCCCAGTCCACTTCCGACTAATTTGGCCTGTAATACTTGTAGGTACATCATAAATAACAAGGGTGACAGAGGACACCCTTCTTTAAGCCCCCGTTTTACCTCTGCAGGCTTGGACACCTGTTTTTCCCACTTTATAACTACCTTGTTACCTTTATAGATATCTTTTAAAAGATCAGTGACTCTATCTTCCACACCTAGTGTGTCCAGTATTCCCCACAAGTCCTCTTGAGCCGCGCTATCGTATGCTCCCTTGATATACAAAAATGCTAGTCACAGGGGCCTGTATTCATTTTCTGCTGTTTTGATGCACTGCGTCAATGAGAACAGATCGTTTTCCAACCTCCTATGTATCCAAAACCAATTCTGCAGTTCCCCCAGCACCCTCTCATCCTCTATCCATGCCTGCAGTCTTTCCTTTATAATCTGCATCGCCAGTCTGTAGACCACTGATGTCACTGTTATAGGACGGTAGTTGTTTATGTCAGCTTTGTCCCCCTTTCCTTTATAGATTATGCTCATCCTGCTAAGTTTCCATCCATCGGGAACTTCACCATCGATTATTATTGTGCTCACTGCCTCTCTCAAAGCCTGCTTATACTTCGGACCTAGTGTCTTTATCAGCCTAATTGGAATGCCATCTGGGCCTGTTGATGTACTACTAGGAACCCTTTTCTCAGCCCTTACCCACTCTCGTTGTGAAAATGGAGCCATTGCACCACTTGATTCGTCCTTGTCTATTTTGGTGCATAAAGTACTTCTTTGTTCAAATTTTTCTGTCACCCTTGTTCTTATATATTCAATAGTTTCACCCCTTCTTGCCTAGCCCCTTGAGCTGTAGTTATAAACTTCTGCTCTAGGCTCGTCTCATTTCTTAGGGAGTTTAGATGGTTTCGAAATTTCGCAGATGCCTATCTTTTTTATGTACTTCTGCCAGCCACTGAGCTCCCTTTCTTCTAATCTTTTCATTGATCAGAAGGGATGCATCCCTTCTACAGCTTAGAAAGATTTCCCGTTTTCTTTCAACATCATCTTTCGGTTCACCCCACTGCTTAGCATGTCTGTGTTCCCTAGAGGATTCCTGATGTTTTGCTGTGGCTTTCTTAACTTCCTCATGCCACCAACGTTTTGGTATGTATCTTTTTTTCCGGGGTGACTTGTCACGTGCATTAGCAAGCTCTATCTCAAGCAGTCTAATTAGATTCGTCTAATTAGTCTCCACAGCCAAATTTGATTCCACACTGTTTTATTATCCTCAGTGGTTACTTTCTCAATTTGTTTAGTAGAAATTGCTATTTGTCTTTCTGAACAAAAGTTTTTCTGCAGTTGCTCATCTTGTCTCTTTCACACTTGCACAGCTCTTCCAAAACTTAGCTTGATACGTTTGTGATCACTACCCTGACTTATGGAGCCACCTTCATCTATGTGCATTCCCCTGAGCTTATTATACCTCCTATGTGACATCAGTGCGTAATCTATCGTCGACTGCAGCCTACCTACCTCCCATGTTATTTGCCATTTACACTTTTCGGTACTGTGTCAAAACATAAAATCATGCCTTTCACACATATCCATGATCATTTTGCCTGTTGGGTCGGTCCACCCATCTAAATATTCTATGTGCGCATTCATATCTCCTAATATAATTATCTCGCACTCTCCTCCCAACTCCTCAATGTCCTCTGATATTCATTGTACCATTGCCTGGTTTTCCTCTCTGGCCTTTGCTTCCGTGCACAAGTACACCAAACCAAGGAGTGTTATTTGCCATAACACTTTCCCTTTTAGCCATAAATGTTCCTTGCACTCCTGCTCGACCTTTTTCTAGTCTGTATTTTTATGGATGAATGCCCATATACCACCCCCCTTTCTGCTGCCTTCTGTTCTATTGCAATATTCCCACGCGTCGTCTGGATTGTTAGGAGGTTGTTCCATGTCCCTAAGATGTGTTTTTACAAAACCGTATACCATCGGCCTCTCCTCCCTTAGCTGTTCTTCTATCTTTTCCCACTTCAGCCTGTTCCTGCCACCCTGCATGTTAATATACCCTAAGTATGAATCGGCTCGGTGCTCGTGGCTACGTCTATTTCTGCCCCGGACTCTACCAACTTAGATACTGGTGCTAATTTGGAATCGTATCTGACCATACCCCCTGTCAGAGAGTTTCTCTGGTTGTTTTCCTTGTTACAAGCTATCCTTCACCACGAAGGGCCCGCGTGCCTCCCAAAAAAGCTACTGCGCGTCCTGCAAGTCTCCAACCCACCTCATGATCTAGCCGCCCATCGAAGTGAATTCTGTCTCGCTTAAATCCACCCCACCTATGCACCTCTCTGTTTATTTACACCACCTCAAAGCTTTTTTTCTCGACTCATTCACCATATCTCTTGGTTTGCGTTGACAACCGCCCTTTGCAGGTTGCCGTCACGCACCGGTACATCTTGTATCGTGCATATCACTACCTGTACCTGCGGGGAAGTGGTGCGCATGTCATCGACCCCTTTCGCCAGTGTGGTCCCTAGTCCTGCCGTATCTTCATTTAAGACATTCTTTAAACTGCCTGAATTTATCACAAGGTTTTGTTTTTCAGCTGTAGTTTTGAGTTTTGCGCTTGCTTGCCTCATGCCTACTTCCATCTTGCGTCCTGGGAACGCCCCTACTGCAACCCTCTTGTCACCTCTTACCCTCTCTTTGATTGCTTCTGCGCAATGATTTAAATTCTAGTCGCCTGCGATTATCACATGCTGTGACTTTTCAGCTGGAGGGTCCTGCACCTGGGGGTTATTTGCACCACCACTACTTCGCTTATGCTGGGCCTTGTGAGAATTGAACCGGCTTAACCCGTTTTTCCCAAACTTGCTAGCTCTTTCTTCTCCGCCGTTCTGGTTGCCAGTGCCCTACTGTTCTCTCCGTCGCCCACTCCTTTGTTCAGCTTGGCTAGTGCTTCCTCGGCGGACTACAGTCTTTGTCCTATTGCCCTCGTTTTCTTGCTCTGTCGCCAACGCAGTCTCCAGCTCGGTGATTCTCAACAGCAGTTCACTTTGGACAACCATCTTTTTCTCAATTTTTTCCTCGACCTCACATTGCTTACACTTCGAGCCAGCCTCTTCTCCAGTTGCTTCTGCACTTGGGTCCATTTTCAAAGTCGCCCGGCATCCTGAGCACTTTACAGCCATTTGAACCATTTTTTATGACACCAATTGTCCTTATGACTTGTCTCTCTCGATAACTACAAAACACGATCCCTGCCCGATGAAAAAGAGTAAGTCTAAGCTCTACTACAAAAAATTGCATGTTCATTGTACGTGCACCACCCCCACGGGGTGGCAAGTGGAAAAATAAACACAAAAAACGAACAACCTCACACACGCACAAACTAGTAAATACCTGGTGACTGACCCCATAAAAGCCGTACAATGTAATAAGTGCTACATAGATTTTAACTGCTGCTTTATTAATTATAAAAGCAAGTTCAAAACATGCAAAACCACTTATCTGCGGAGTCGATCAGGAGCACTCAAAAAACACGTCCATCCACCATGCCAGTCCGAACTGAAATCAGCTGGGGTAACTCTAGTGCCCCCTAGGCGGCGAAGTTCAAAATCCGAGCCAGCGCATGCAGCTCCGTAGACCACCGCCAGCTGGGCAGGTCAGAAGTACAGTAGGTCGTGGTGCCAACTAGCCAGCGCAAGCCTAAGTTGATGCGAGCGAACTTCAACGGAGCTACCACCTCAAATACAGCAACGATGAGAGGCGATTCATGCTTAAAACGTTTTCGTTTTTAATCTTTCATTTTAAATATTTGACGAAAACGATCGCTTCACATGCTTGAATTCCATAATAATCATCATCAGTAAGCCTGCCAAAATTGAATGCGGAACTTCAAGTCACAAAAAATGCCATTATTATTATTATTGTTAATATTATTATTATTATTATTATTATTATTACTTTATTTTATTTAAATAATTAATATTACAACTTGCAGAGAAATCGCAAGGCTCCTCTGAAAATTGAGCAGAGCCACACTCACGCGCATTCTCAGCAGTGCCTTAAAGCAGTCGTATGCGAGGCCTTAGAACAAGAAAAAATTATGACATTGAGAAAATAACCAAAAGCATAACTACATTGATTCCTAAAACGCAACTGCAGTTAGGTTAAAGCACTAGGGCAAGAAGTAAGCAAACTCTCCTAAATCACAAAAAACGAAAAAAAGAAACAACCATCTACAAAAGCTAACCACTGAAGATCTAAAGTTTAATTAGCTGAGCTAAAAGGGCTGATTAACAAAAAGACAACTGCCGACATTGGGATTTATAGCACCAAAGAATTAAATGAATAATTCAAGGAAAGGACAGAGCATGACAATAGGAAACTAATTACGAATTCACACTTCAACAGATGGAGTAACATAATCAGCAGTCTCAACATCTATAGTAAGGTGGCAGAAGACTTTTACTACAGCTCACGAATAAGCCACCTAACTGAGAACGTAACCAAAGTTCAACAAAACACCTAAGTTCCATCAGTAATTATAAACAAAATTAGAAAGAAACATGAAATCGGATGCCTAAACAAGAACGAATCTCCTTGGATACCCTACCCTGAGAGAATGGAATAGAACCCTACAAAACATGACCAACGAAAAATCATGCAGCGAAATTGTTGACCCGATCAAAGATGGAGATCTCGTGTTTAACAAGCTTGTGACACTTTCTGCACAATGCCTCACGTACTGCCGAATCAAATGTACAACCAAACTGTAAAAATGCATATAACAAACAAATACAGAAAAAAAAGAGATGAAAGATTTCAAGAATTATACACAGATCAACAGATGTCGCACTGTGGATGATGGTCATGTGCTGTCAGACTGAAAAACCTGCGAAACGGAATATATCCACTTACTTAGCTTGCAGAGGCTAATAAAAGGCATTCGACTCGGAAGAGATACCAGCCATATTTGAGTAGCTAGTGCATAATGCATGCATCAATACTCTAGCCAACATTTACAGAGAGTCCACTGCAGACAGACAATGAACTTAGTAAGGTCTTTAGGGGCGACTAGCAAGGTCGCTTTATGGGAGAAGGGCTGTCGCAGAGCAGAAAAATTTTATTCGTGAAGTGTATCTGGCAAGGGGACGACATCTGAGCAATATTTACAGCATGCTTAGCAGAAGTATATGAGCCACTATTTTAATAAGAAACACAAATAAACATTTACAAAGAATATCTCGGTACTTACACTTTGCAAATGGCATTTTGCTTTTCAGCAGTTGTTCCATTGAACTACAATGAACTGAGGGGCTAAACCGAGAAAGTATTCAGGTAGGGTTTTGGATAAATAAGTAAAAGACAAGGATCTAATGTTACGAGCCAAACAAGAGAGCGGAAGTTCGTAACCGTACACTAGAATCCTTACAATACATATGTATTTAAGTCAGATATTCACAGGACACACTATTGATGAAAAGAAAATTCACCAAACAATATAGATGGGCTAAAGCTTTAATGGCGGGCATTCACAAACCATAAAAAGCAATTTACAACTGTCCCTAAAGCAGAAAGTTGTCAACGAATGTATGCTGCGAGTACTAACATATGATGCAGAAACTTGAATAATAGCTAAAAGAAAGAAAAAAAAGAAAAGAAAAAAGTTCAGAAAAGACCAAGAACTATGCAAAATAGAAACAGAAAATGGTTAGCATAACATAGAGATATTAAAAAAGCCGAGCTCGATAGAGCACAAACAGGGCTAGATGACATTTTATCTGACATTAAGAAAAAAAAGGTGGACCCGGGCAGGTCACGCAATGTTAGGGAAAGACAAGTGACCAGTTAGAGAAATTGTGTGACTACGAAAAGATGGGGAAAATAGCTGAGAAAGGCAAAAGGCAAGATGTGATTTGGACGAATAAGTTCGAATAAGCTTGCACAGGGTTGGGAAATTGTAGGTAACTGGGGGAAGCCTTTGTATAGCATTGGACATAAAAAAGGCTGATATACAAGAAGAGCATGTGTTATCGACTTGTTGCACATAGGAGGTAGGTTTCAATAAAAACAGGTTATTGAACTCACATCGCAGTGCTACTGCTTACGTATTGTAGTTGTACTACGAACTGCGTTTCGACAGGTTTCTGGCAACTTTGAAACATATCTGGAACATTTAGCAGAACCATGTAAAGTCACGTTCCCGACTCTATATAGTACATCTGCACCCAGGCTTAATCCATGGTACCTTGCAGAAGTTGTGGACTCCGACGTGGTGTGCCCAGGAGCACGCGTGACCTAATAGACATGCTGGGCTGCTTTGCACAAGAGTGACCATGTTGAAAGGTGTGCCTGTTTTACCGTAGGTGCACGGTTCCTCGGGGTGCTTTCAGCACGTGATTCTGAGAAATGACGCATTTGGACTGATAACACATGCCTGACTAGGCACTTGTTATTGTGCCTGGTCAAGCATGATACGGTTGGCATTGCACAACTTCTGTAGCGCCAATCACTCCAGTTCCAAACTAAAGCACATTGCATGAAGGAGGTAAAAATTAAGCGCACCTACCACTAAAATTGAGACTTTAAAATTTTACATACTTGCTAACACAACCAAACGAAGGCGTGACTTCCCCGAAAGGCCATGTTCTACAAGAAGTGAGTGGTCTTTTTTGAGAAAGTCACACCTTCATTAGGTCATGTTATGAAAGTATGTGAAATCATAATTTGTGGCAGCAGGTGTGCTTTCTTTACCTGCTTCGTGCCCTTTGCTTCAGTTTGGACCTGGAGTGGCTGACGCTCTAGACGTTTCGCAATGCCAAGCGTTCAGCAGCCCACATCACTGAGGCAAACTGGAACCTGAAGATGAGGCATGCCCGCTGTTTCATACTGAAGAAGCCTACTCGCACGACCTGGGAAGGCCTCACTGGGCTGGGAAATGTTCACATTGCAAAAAGTGTACGCTATTTACTCAACAAAGGCCCGAAATTTAGACACAAACCCCTTTTGCTGGCTCACTATTTACTGGCATTGCACCGACGAGTTGCGACAAAAGTCGATGTCGTAATTAGAGACTATTGCTTGCAAGACAATGTATATGCTGAAGTAAGAACAGGGGAAAAACCCTCTTTGTCAGGAGGATACGTTGGTGGGTGTTGTCATTCTTCAAGTGCAACAATATGTGCCCATTTCAAGTGGAAAAAAGTAGTGGCTCCGTAGCAATGAATGTAGATTTGTGTAACTTCAAGGCAAGACAAGCAGTCTACATGAACTTCGTCAAGTTAAAAGTAGCTGCCTTGCTTTTCAAAACAAGAGTTTTGAAAAGCAAGGCAGCGGCTCTGAGTAAAAACTTGGAACTTGCACAATTAGCAGAGTCCATTGCATACTGTAGCTAGAAAAAATAACACCCTTTCTATGTTTTTTGCGACCAAGATGCATAAGCCCGGTGTTTCATTCAGGACAATTGTGAGTGATTCAGGTATCTGGCAGAACGTGATTAGTCAGTTCCAATGAAGCGGCGAGACTCGGTTGTCATGAGAGACCCATTTTGAACTGAGAATTTCCCATGCATCATTCACTTTCTTCAAAGACTCCTTCGATGGGTACTTGTTCTTGGTTGATGTTGATGACCTATTTTACTCTGTCCTGCACGGTGAATAGTTTTTCTACATAAGAAGTTGCATAGACGAGAGTGGTGTGGTTGCCTTCAGGAATGCCGCGGGCATGCCAGTATAAACTTTTATGGCCCTTCTCAAGTTTTAAGTTGAAGTCAACTTCACTAGCAATTTTATATTCAAAGATGAGGCATTTTCGTAGGCTCGTATGTTGCTCCTGTGTTGTGAAATTTCTTATGTTTGACCGTAAACGCTTTTATTACGTTCCACCAACATTTTAATTAGTGGGTGGTTTTGGCAGTTCTAACATATGATGGTAATTTTTTATTATTTCAAAGCAACTAACCACCTTCATATATCAGCCCATTGTTAACAATATTCTCGCAGGCTTTCGCAGACTGAAAAAGGATTAGTGTTTACACATGAGTTGAAGGCTTGTGGCTTTTTGCAGTTTTTGGCTTAGCGCATCACCTTGCAGAGTCGTCACGGCTGTTGGCTTTTTTGTCTAGGTGCGCTAAAAATTCCTTCCGTATGAGTTGACGTCTTCCAAAACTTTGAAAAAGGCCATATATAGCTGAACAATGTCCAGAGTATGCATGTGCAGGGTCGTGCTCACACGTTACGCAGAAGACTTTTCATAACCAATTGGACAAGTTGTCTGTGGTTGGTTTTCTTCACAAGCTCCTTAACGCTGCAGCTGAGTTGCTCCACCAGACTTTCAAGAGAGAACACCACGGTACTAGGGTAGAGCAAGAGCGCAGAACAGCGAGACCTGAGGATGTATTGTGTATGCACCGAGCTGCACACGACTGCAAAATGGTTGCAAACGGAGATGGTATGCCGGTTCTGTATTTCTGCGCCACGAAAATCATCTCAGCTTTCGCAGTAATACTATCTGATGGAAGCAACAAAGGTGGGTACAGTAAGAGGCATGGCACTCATACACAAAATGTGTCAACGTGGTAGTTTATCAATTTACACTATCTTACGGCAAAAAATGAGTGTTGGCTGGGCAAGAATATACGTGAATGAGCATGCACAGAAACATTAGCTTTCGTTAAATGATAAAGATGGGGCACATTTGATGACGCATCGCAATTCTCATAAGTGTGAGCCATACCTGGATAACTCGAATCGCGGCTGCGGCGGCTGCATTTCCGATGGAGGCGGGAACGTTGTAGACCCATATGCTCAGATTTGGGTGCTTGTTGAAGAACCCCAGGTGGTCGAAATTTCTGGAGCCCTCCACTACGACGCCACTCATAATCACATGGTGGTTTTGGGACGTTAAACCCCACATATCAATCACTTAATCAATATTTGGATAAGGCTTAGATAATTGGCAGAAGCAGGGACACCACTACTCGAGAATGCATGGATGCATTCTTTATAAAACCACAAGGTTCATTAGGTATCAGTGATACTTTGTCTTTCTGGTGCGTAGAGAACTTCCATGTGTGGAGTAAGTTAGGCTCTCATTGTGAGCCTAGCTTACTCCACACATGTGTGCCTATAATTTTCGATGCAGGATATGATGAATAAACTGTCGAAACTTTGAGCTCCCTTGAATCCCTTTTCTCAATATTTTGTCATTAAAACAGTCATATATTTGTGACTTCTACAAGAACATGGACGAATCAGAATAGAAAAGAGTACTTCTAGCCTGACCTTTGTGTCTTAAAAATCCGTAGGGGCAAATTTGACATAGAAGAGGGACATCGTGTCTGGGTGATGCCGATTAGGGAAACATGAGTCTATGACAAGTTACCGATATGCAATCACAAGGAGAATGGATGCAGTGACTGTGTGAGAATTACAAGCTAGAAAAAGGCTAGGAGTGACCAGTGCCTTCTGTCGCATAAACCATGAAATAACAAGAGCAACCACCGTCCCCTATGCCACCATCTAGAACATAGGAGCACTACCAAAGGCTGCATTCATTGTTCTTCTGCACAGGCTTACGGCATGCCACTCCATAAAAGTAAAGCGAGGGCACATAATTGCTTCAATGTGGTAATGTTCAGAAAGCATGCTCAATTGTGGTGCAGCAAAATTGATAAAAAATCACTGCTTTTTTACCTAGTCGTTTTCAAAAAAAAAACTCCAAATTGGTCTGAAGACAGTGTTACATTCTACAGATTTTGCTGGTGAATGGAAATTCTTTGTTAGATTAGAAACTTCATGAGATGCTTTGCTTCATAGAGTTTTATTAGTATTTATTACAAAAAATTATACATTGGGGAGTCATGAAATTGTTGTAAACGCGGGGTGGGTGCTAAAGACGACGTTTTGACAAGTGGACTCGTCTTTTACAAGGCTCAACAAACTTTTGAGAAATTTCGTTAAGTACAAGAACCGTATTACTTTATCATTGTGCCTAACCCAAGAAATGTAGCTTGATGGTATTTAATATTGCACACACGCAGTAACGAAGACCAAAAGCTTGTATCGTGCACTGACTAGTAAGATGGGACAAATGTGCTAATCTGATAGTGAAGTAAACATCACATCCTTTTGATTAAAAAATAACATGCAGGAAAACTAGTAATAAGACCCAAATGACATTGTACTTTCTAAAGAATGCAAAGTCCTTCAATTTTCCGCGTGATACTTGATTTTGCAAGACCAAACTTATACGTGTGCTTGAACGTATTGTAACACAGGGCAGCACTACACTGACACGAGAGAAGGGACAAATTGCTCTTGTGCCCGCATAGTCGTGCACTGTGTTAAAATATGTTAAATTGCTGTCACCAACCGGTCCAGCTTTCAGTCCTTCTTTGTACATTTGTTTATTTGCGGACGTGCCATTATTACAGAACTAGCTACCCAGTATCATGCACATTTTCTGCATAATTTTGATAGAATAGCTTTGTATATGTAGTTAAAGGTTTTTTTGCATTCTCGTCTATTGACGCAAACAGCAGCCAAGAAGCTAGAGACCACAAGAGTGCACAGTAAGGGTTTGAGCATTCGCACGTGCGATCATACCGGTGTCACACGGGCACTTTTGATTGAAATTAGCTAGGGCGTCTGCGCCAAACTCGATCCGGCGCAGCAGCGACAGACCTGTCCACCTCGATCAAAAGTATTCGAGTGTCACAAGTATTAGTCACCACTAACTACCCAAACTAATCGGATCAAATACAGTGCAGCCGTCATCTAACTGCGATATAAAAGGGTACGACATAGCTAACAAGAACCCGTGTGACAGTGGTGTTGTCAGTACAGTGTGTCAGACCCTAAATCTCATTTGGAAGCATGTCTGCACAAACATGATCACTCCTACGCAAGAGTTTTTCAGCTCTACGGCTCGCATGAAGCGGCCAACACTAACGTATAATCGATTGTGCAGGGAACTAAATTTGTCAAACACACCACCACACAGCACACACAAGACAGCCAGCACTTGAGAATATCCCATTGACGCGGGATGTTGGTCATTCGACGTTACCGCTTGCACGAAACACGCACGGCGCTCGATCACCCATTTGAAGGATCGGTCGGCCGAGAATCACTGCCACATCACCAGATTCGCAAGGAATAATACCGCAATCCGTACACACCGCCGCAACACACCAAAATCAACGCTGACCAAACTATAGTGTACACTATAACCAAACTAGAGGAAGCGGTGACACAACTGGTAGTTGTTCTGTGGCTGACACTCGATGTCGGCGCACCGCTAGGGACTAAAGTGCCTAGAATTGTTCGCGTGATTTGGGTGCCTAGGCAGCGCGGGATTGCCAGAAAAGCACCTAGGGTGCGGCCACTTGTATTAGTTCGCGCCATGACTCGTCGTGGCGCTGCAATCACGGACACGACAAGAGAGGTCAGGGGGCCGCAGTGTCTGGCCCCAGCACGGAGGCTCCGAGAACATACAGCTCGGTGACGCGTCAGTCTTCGAGCAGGACAGAAAAACACGACAGACGGCCGAGAGAGAAACAGGTGAAGTAAACAGGGGCGCCATCACAAACAGGAAGCCAGCGATTTGAGCATAGAAGGGTTGTGGTGGTGGAGAACTCTAACGTGCCCAGGGTTAGGGATGGCGTCTTCAAGACAGTGAAGGAAGATGGGAGAGTCAGAGTGGAGGCCCAGTCAGGGAAGAGCACGGTGGATGCACTGGCCAAAGCTCAGGAGGTTGTAGAGAACAGCATGGAGGGCGAAAATCTCGTCATTATTCATGCTGGGCTCAATGATGTGTTGAAGGGCAAGGATCAGAACCTTCAGAAACAGATAGAGGATGGGATGTGTAAGGTCCGAGGAACCTCTGGGAGTGTGCATGTGACCATATGCACAGTTCCAGAGGTATGTGGGCAGCCTCGTGGTATTGAAAGGGGGGTAGTGGAGGCCATTTTGTGTGGTTAAGGGTTTGAGCCGGCAACTCGGATACAGCGTAATGGAAGGTAACCAGGACGTGTACGAGCCCGGCGCTCGCCCCTTTGCACAGGATGGCATACACTACAGTGGTGCGACGGGCAGGAGGGTCGGTAATAGAATAGGTCGTCAAGCCACAGCTTTTTAGGGGGACCCAGAGCCCTGACGCCATCAGTGTCGGCAAAGACAGTTCTAAAGGGGAACAAACATTCAAGCCACATGGAGTCCGTGAGAGAAGAAATCGATGTAAGCACGAGGGACGAGCTAAGACATACGTAGGCTATATCAATATGCAGAGTGGCAGGAATAGGTTAAAGTGGGAACAGATAGAAAAGCAGTTGGGGCAGGAGGAGCTGATGGTATATGGGGGTTCTGGAGATACATCTTCGGGAGATAGAGAAACCACCTTGCAATCTGGACTACGTATGGAAATAATGCAATAGAACAGAAGGCAGCAAAAAAAGGGGGGGGGGAGGAATGGGTGCATTCATACATAAGAGCATGGGTTGGCAAAGAGTCAAGCAGGGATGCAGGGAACATTTATGGCTAAGAGGTAAAGTAGCTGAGCAGATGACACTCCTTGGCTTAGTGTACTTGTGAACGAGAGCAAATGCCAGAGAGGAAAACTAGCCATTGGTAGAAGGTATATCAAAGGACAATGAAGAATCAGGAGAAGAGTGCGAGATAATTATACTGGAGATGTGAATGCAAACATAGAAGATATAGATGCATGGGTATACTGACTCAACAGGCAAGATTATCATGAATACGTGTGAAAGGCATGATTTGATCATTTGCAATTGTACTGAGAAAGGTGAAGGGCAAATAACATGAAAGGCAAGAAGGCTGCAGTCAATGATAGATTACGCCCTGATGCCAAACAGGATGTATGATAAGCTCAGGGGAATGCACATAGATGAAGGTGGCTCCAGAAGTCTGGGTAGTGATCAGAAACGTGTCAAGCTAAGTTTTGGAAGATCAGCGAAAGTGGGAAGGACACAAGATTAGCAACTACAGGAAAATTTTCACTCAGAAAGGCAAATAGAAATTGCTACTAAACAAATTGAGAAAGTAATCACTGCGGAAACTAAAACAGTGTGGACATACACAAATCTAAGTAGACTGTTTGGGTAAGAGCTTGCTAAGGCACGTGACAAGTCACCCCAGAAAAAAAGACACAAGCCCATGAGTTGGTGGGATGAGGAAGTTAAGAGAACCATAGCAAAACGTCAGGAAGTCTTTAGGGAGCACAGACATGCTAAGCAGCGGGGTGAACTGACAGATGAGGTTGAAAGAAAATGGGACAACCTTCTAAGCTCTAGAAGGGAAGCATCCCCTCTGATCAATGAAAAGATTACAATAAAGGGTGCTCCCTAAGAAATGAAACAAAGGGTGCTCCCTAAGAAATGAAACAAGCCTAAGGCAGAGGTTTATAACTAAATTTCAAGGTGCTAGGCTAGAAAGAGACAAATCTATTGAATATATAAGAAAGAGAGTGACAGAAAAATTTCAACAAAGAAGCGCCTTATGCAACACAATAGACAAAGATGGATCAAGTAGCGCAATGGCTCCATTTTCAAAACGAGAGTGGGAAAGGCCTGAGAAGGGGGTTACAAGTAGTACATCAACAGGCCCAGATGGCATTCCAATTATGCTGATAACGACATTGGGTCTGAAGTCTAAACAGACTTTGAGAGAGGCAGTCAGCAGAACAATAATCGATGGTGAAGTCTCCGATGGATGGTAACTTAGCAGGATGAGATTGATCTATAAAAGAAAGGTGGCAAAGCTGACATAAACAACTACCGTCCTATAACAGTGACATCAGTGGTCTACAGGTTAGCGATACCAATTAAAAAAGAAAGACTGCAGGCATGGATAGAGGATGAGGGGGTGCTGGGAGAACTGCAGAATGGGTTTCGGAAACCCAGGGGGTTGGAAGACAATCTGCTCTCATTGACGCAGTGCATCGAAATAGCGGAAAAGGAACTAAAACCCCTGTGGCTAGCATTTCTGAATATGGAAATATCCAGAAATATGGAAAGGGCTCATGGAAAGGAATATTGAAACGGCTCATGGTTCCAGGACCGACGTTTGGCAATGCGGTCTTGTGCATGAGATCAGAAGTTCAAGCAAGATTAGAAATTAAGCAACGTGGAATAGGTAGGCTTGCTTTAGGAGCTCACGGGAATATACCAAACCAGGGAGTACAAGGTGATATGGAATGGGCATCATTTCAGGGCAGGGAAGCTAGCAGCAAGGTAAAATTTCAGAAGCGATTGAGAGAAATCGGGTAGGAGAGTTGGGCTAAGACAGTTTTCTGCTACTTGCACATGAACAATGTCGATACAAAATGGAGGAAGCGAACCAGGATATTGTCTGGTAAATACTTAGAAAACAGCAAGTGGCCAAACAAAAAAGAACTATCGGTTAAGGAGAAAATGAAGGAAACGGAGACTGACATGTGGAGAATTGTCATGAATAACAAGTCCAATCTAGAGATCTACCAAACTTTCAAGCAGGAAGTCGCCAAGGAAAAGATCTATGATAATACCCGGGGTAGTTCACTACTGTTTGAGGCCAGAACGGGAGTATTGCGAACCAAGACATATCGGGGCAAATACGTAGGGGTAGACATGGTGTGCAGTGCATGTGGAGAGGAGGAGGAAACTGCCGAACACTTGATAATGTTCTGTAAAGGGCTTCACCCTATAGTTCAGGATGATGGCACAAATTTTTTTCAAAGCACTGGGGTTTAGGGACAGGGAATGCAAAATAGAGTTTAAGCGGATAGATTTAACTAGACGAACGTTGTCTGATTGGTGGCTAAAGTCAAGGCACGAGTGAAAATGAAACCCTTGACTGCAAAGTACCAATCCTCAACTTTACTATTTAAAGGCAAAAAAGACAAATCTAGTGGTTAGTTCACTAAATATTATGGCTAGTTGGCGTTAGCCGCACCCGATCTAAAGGGTACTGCCACATTCATTCATCCATCCATTCAGCAGTCTAAATGTGTTCCATTTTTTGGACAGCATGGGCTCGATACTGTCTTCTAAGCAGTGTTCGTAGACTGTCTACGTGCTGTCTGAAAATTGGAACACAGCCAAGAAGAATGTCGATACAAAATGGAGGAAGTGAACCAGGAAATTGATTGGTAAATACTGTCATGGGGCCGTGACGTGTATGAAGACAGGAGACTTTATGTCGGAATTTGACTGTTTATTTGGGCGAACCAGTGCCCGGTAAACGGAAATTCCGATTACAGTAGCAGTCTTGCACAGATAGCAGTGAACGGAGCGTCGTCCGTCGATCAACCACTGACAAGCGGCGAAGTGCGTCGGCATTTACACTCTTGCCATCGAATGTTCTAGCATTATCACTAGCGGTGACGAGTGTTCTGAAATAGTCAATAGAGTTCGCGGAGTGGGTGTGATCTTATCGAAATGATCTCTTACAGTCCCGAAGCTTTTCGAAAACTGCAGGCGCGGTTTGCGCTGAGAATTGTGTAGTGTGTTGGGGTGATAACAAAGCTTGAGGAATGGAACGTGGCTTGCCCCCCCCCCCCCTTGAATAAGGCATCGTCCCGATGCTTTAACTAAAGATAAAGGTACAGCAATTATTCAAGAAAGTGCAATGAATAAATTACGATACAGCAATAATACAAAAAACACTGTTTTAGTTAACCCACATGAAACGGCTAGAGGCGCGCGACATGGATGACTTCATGTCGCGATCGACGTCGTTGAGAGTTCGTGATGCTGTCGGGGACAACCTCGTAATCACGTGGACCGAGACGTCGAACCACCCTGTACGTTCCGAAGTACCATCGCAGAAGCTTTTCACGGAGTCCACGTCGGCGTATGGGCGTCCACACCCAAACACATTCACCGGGCTGGTATTCCACGAGGCGTCGTCTAAGATTGTACCGGCGGGTGTCGGTCGTCTGTTGATTCTTGACACGGCGACGCGCGAGTTGTCGGGCTTCTTCGGCGCGATGAAGGTACTCTTTCACATCGAGGTTTTCTTTGTCGGTGACGTTGGGTAACATGGCATCGAGCGTCGTTGCCGGGCTCTTTCCGTAGACTATTCTTATGGAGATATCTACGTCGTCTCCTGGACTGCCGTGTTGTATGCGAAGGTCACGTACGGAAGAATGGCGTCCCACGTCTTGTGTTCGACATCGACGTACATTGCCAGCATGTTGGCGATCGTCTTGTTTAGCTGCTCGGTGAGGCCGTTGGTCATTGGGTTGTACGCTGTCGTCCGGCGGTGGTTTGTCTGGCTGTATGCCAAGGTTGCTTGAGTTAGGTCAGCAGTAAATGCCGTTCCTCTGTCGGTGATGAGGACCTCCGGGGCACCGTGACGTAGGACTATATTTTCGACGAGGAACTTAGCTACCTCGGATGCACTGCCTTTGGGCAGGGCTTTTGTCTCGGCGTAGCGGGTGAAGTAGTCGGTAGCTACCACGATCAACTTGTTTCCGAAAGCCGACGTCGGGAATGGCCCCAGTAGGTCCGTACGAATCTGCTGGAACGGTTGGCGAGGTGGTTTTATTGGCTGCAGAAGTCCCACTGGCCTTGTCGGCGGTGTCTTGCGTCGCTAACAGTCCTGGCATGTTCTCATATTACGAGTGACGTCAATGGTAAAACGTGGTCAGTAGTACCTTTCTTGTATCCTCGCGAGCGTGTGATAAACACCGAGGTGCCCTGCCGTCGGATCGTCGTGCAGGGCCTGCAGGAGTTCTGCCCGCAGAACTAAAAGCACCACAAGGAGGTACTTGGCTCGAATCGGTGAAAAGTTTTTCTTTTGGAGAAGACCGTTTCGCAGGAAGAATGACGCAAGGGCGCGCTTGAATACCTTCGGGACTTCGGCGGTCCTGCCTTCGAGGTATTCTATTAGGGCTTTAAGTTCCGGGTCGGCCTGATGTCGTTCAGCGAAGTCGTCGGCAGTTATCGCTCCCAAGAAGTAGTCGTCATCCGGGTCGTCGGGCGGTGGTGGGTCGACAGGCGCGCGAGAGAGGCAGTCGGCGTCGGAGTGTTTCTTGCGGGACTTGTAAATGACGGTAATGTCATATTCTTGAAGTCTCAGGCTCCATCGTGCGAGGCGATCTGAAGGGTCCTTCAAGGTGGCTAGCCAACACAAGGCGTGGTGGTCGCTCACAACTTTGAAGGGCCTGCAGTAGAGGTAAGGGCGAAATTTCGACATAGCCCAGATGATGGCGAGGCACTCCTTTTCTGTTGTGCAATAATTGACCTCTGCTTTGGATAACAACCCTTTCAAGTCCGTCATCCCTCTGCACAAGAACGGCGCCGAGACCTACGCTGCTTGCGTCAGTGTGTATTTCTGTCTCTGTTTCTAATAAGAGATGTCAGCTCTTATTAGTCCACTTGCTATGAGCAACCGAAGAGGTCCAATACTTTTCACTACATATATAGCTAGATTCTTGAGAGGCACACCTTCGATCAATGATCGTGCAACAAGGATGTTTATTCTGTGTGAGTGTATGTGCTTGTTCTCTTCTGTCCGCATTCAATCGCGCTGTTCAAACTTTGTGGGAGCTTGCTCAAGAAACTTCTACAAGTTGTATACGTCAGGGAGCGCCACTTTCGGTATTCTCACAACAAACATGCTTTACCGCAAATCAAATATGCTTCATCAAGTGACATTTTTGTCCTGCAGTGAAGCCAAACAAATGCTACGTTGTCTTCGAACGCATGTACGATCGGCTCTTCCACATGTGTGGATATGTATGTGTGTTATAGCCACGGTGCATGGTATTCTATGATTATGACAACATTTGTAGCTCCAGCTCCGTTTTCTATCTCGATAAGGGAAGTTTGTTTTGAAATGAATTAGATATTTTGCGTGGCATGCACCTTCTAGCGCCTAAATAATGTCTGCCGTTTTAATAATTTCTATGTACACCTATAACCAAGCAGGGCTCGACCGTGAGTAGATAACATTATGAAAAATTCAATTGACTACGAAGCGAAAATTGATTTATTTGGTCTGTCTATCTGTCTACCTAACCGCCTACGTCTGGTTGCTCTCGTGATGACTCCCTTAGCTCTGGGTAAACCAAATTAGTGTGGGAGGGTAAGATGGTTTGACGAATATGATTGCCCGCCAGGTCATGAATAATTCCGCAATCCCATCGCGTATGTCGTCAAAGCCTTTCTTCCAGATGTGTGGCACATATATTGAGGGTATGCGGTTATGACAAAAAATAATATAGGTAATTTTAACATGACAACGTCGAGAAGTATGTCAGTGTTGATCCTTAGAGCATCAATCAAAACATCAAAGGCAACATGCGCAGGAGGATAAAAAGCCGTGTGCATATACGCAAAAAAAACTTGATAATTTTTATATAGAAATAAAATAGTACTCTGATAAATCAAAGTGATACACACATATATGTTAACATGATTTATATATTATATATACCCAATAATTAAAATAATAAGCGCACAACACCACTGGGCTAGTGAACAAAGATTATATATATATGCACAAATACGAATTCTAATCACGCATGTATCTGCACATTCAAAATTCATTGTGAAACAATGCGACAATAAGTGATTTTTTTATTAATTCGAGAAAAAAATGATGATTTTCGTGCGAATGCTGCATGCAAATGACGCGTTGCTTCAGGTTACACACAGCCGAGGAAAGTGAATATAAATGAATGAGTGCTTGAATTACGATATTGGAAATTAAGCATGCTCTGGAAGAGAACCTAAATAATTGCGGCTGCGGCTGATGCGAAATTCTAAACAAACTGCATGCATCAGCAATAATCGAAGGTGTGCTTATCAAAAGTTAACTACATATGATAAATCGGGTGTCGTACCTCTTCGAACAGGCTCTTGACAAGCATGTCAATAATAATTAGGACCTCGTGTGTATCGAAGTGGCATTTTTATGTGATTTTTCAAGTGTGACTCCACATAAACATTGTTGCATATAGCATATACAGCACTCTGTCGGATTGAAATAGGACAATTTAGGGCTAAATAACGCACATACTTTTGTTTCC
The DNA here is from genome assembly GCA_013436015.1 of Rhipicephalus annulatus. Classification (NCBI taxonomy): domain Eukaryota; kingdom Metazoa; phylum Arthropoda; class Arachnida; order Ixodida; family Ixodidae; genus Rhipicephalus; species Rhipicephalus annulatus. The sequence continues at coordinate 581,133 of WOVY01010628.1, read as the reverse complement.
ACCGCTTTCACCTCGAGTCAAATCAGTGTAATTTCAACTCCAGCCTCTAGATCAGAGTCAGCGTTATCTTTAGAAACCAAAAATGTGGTAATGTGACGTGGTTACCTCGAGCTATTGCGCATATAAGTATGATAAACAAACTAGCCCATCAACGCGTCCACTCACTGTACGAGGTTTAATACAATCCCTAGTTCACAAAGTTTACTGATTGGGACCCGATAAAATACGCGTCGTTATCATGGAGGCTCGCGTTTAGACTACTCGTGGCCATGGGTGCAAATAGTCTAAAAAATTTAGTAGAAGTTTTCAAAGATTCTGGTACGGCCATGTTTGTCGAAGGCCTAAAAATAAGCGCACCCGGCTCTTGGAGCAAAAGCAATAATAAAAATTATACAATGAACTCGGTTGTTATAAACTACAGTCCTGGTTCTCACGTGGGCCGGCTCTGGGAATCATATTATATTATGCAGTGAAATATCGCCTGTATGCCTTGGAAGCTATAGTTGTTCAGACTTCGTTGACGCTTTCACGTGAATGCCGAAATGCCTTTTCACAACTTGTATCACTTTCAGTGGGAATCTACATCTTACGTAACATATTTCTAAGCTCAAATAGAAAACCCACGGCAAGCCATGTTTCTGTAGCTGCAACAAATATTAAAAAAAACTTTATTGGCTGAATTCATTGCAATAACTTTTGCTGTGAAGTGCAGATGTGCGTGCGCAATATGTACACCGGCTGAGATATGGGTGACGTACCATACTTTCAGATCATCCGTAGTACAATTTAAAAAGTGCCTATAGTCCTGCAGTTTTCGAGAATCCGTTACTCTCAGAAAGGTGTGTTTAATGTTTCTCACCAATACATATGCGGTACTGGAAACCTTTGTCTTTTCTTTCCAACTTTAGAATTGCTGAGATTATTTTAACTGTCTCGCAAGTGTAGTACACTCATTTTCTTTTTCAATGAAGTAACGCATACACTAGATGTGGTGCCCCAACTCCCGTAGTGCCCTGCCGCGGTGGTCTAGCAGCTAAGGTACTCGGCTGTGACCTGCAGGTCGAGGGATCAAATCCCGGCTGTGGCGGCTGCATTTCCGAAGGAGGCGGAAATGTTGTAGGCTCGTGTGCTCCGATTTGAGTGCACGTTAAAGCACCCCAGGTGGCAGAAATTTTCGAAGCCCTCCACTACGGCGTCTCTCATAATCATATGGTGGTTTTGAGACGTTAAACCCCACAAATCAATCAATCAGGTCTGCTAAGGACTAGGACGGGTACAGAAGGCATGATTGTGCCGGAAGCAAGCTGGAATTTTCTGAGTGAAGCAACAACCTGCTACATTTGTTGCACTTCGTCTTTTTCACCATCTTCCAGGGCACATAGCCACTGACGCAATAAGTGATCCGGAGGCCACTTTTGCGTCCAATGAGATCAGTGTGGTCAGGCAGGGCTTCACAAGCAACTATAATTTCACGAACCTCATTGAGGCGCCCCACATCTAGCAGCTCATCCAGCTTATTCTGCAATGTTATTGAATTATTGTGGATGCCAAGACATAAAAGGCTGCTCAGAACTCCAGAACATATGTTTCTACTGGAGGGTGACTATGCCAAACTGTAAAAACTGAGGCAATTCACATAGATCAAAAATTGTGTCGGTGACGGGCGATAATACGAGCCAGACATTTGCTTCAGAATTACAAAAAAAATTAAGAGAGTTTTGGCAGAGGCGAGACATCATCAAGTACTTATGGCCCAAGGTTTCCTTGACATAGTGCCGGATAGAAAGGGGGCTGGTTAGAGTGACGCGGAGTCCTTCGGCAGTTGATTCACTCCAGAACCCACCGTCCTGAGGCACAGCTTTTTCCCAAGTTGCTAAGAACCCGTTTATAACATGCTTGTAGCAACGAACGATGAATCTTTCGTCGAAATGAGCTTCGCACACAACGAATTTATTTTCCAGTGGTTTGTCAGCACGAGAAATCATACGCTCCCAGGCCTTGAGGTGTTCATCATCGGCGGGAACAGAGATGACAGATGCTTTCCTCCCTTGTTTGCGGGCCAAAGGATATCCCGCACCGCATCCAGGTGCAAAGCGGTGTCTGCTGTTTACTCAGCACTGTTGCGTGGTCACATTGGCACGTATTCATCCCGAACAAGTCCATATAGGAAAAGAGCAGACGTTGCGACTTGCGAGCACACGAGCACGCGACTAAAAGTGCCGCGCTGTTACATATTCGACGGCTGGACGACCGACGGGTGCCGAGGAAAGACGACGCAAACAGTGCCAGGAAGACAATCCCCCGGCGCCCGTTGGTCGTCCAGCCATCGAGTATGTAACAGCTGGTGGCAGCGGTGGGATGGAGCGTGCGTCGGCGGTGGCCCTTTGCGTCCGTTTGGTGAGAGCACGGCTTGTTTGATTTCATTGGGAGCATTAGCGACATTTTCTTGATAGTAGAGATTTTTTTTACTTTGCTAGATTTAAGTATTACCTGTAAGAGTTACTTTTGTTATCAGCAGTCACGAATCTCGGGTCGCTAACGAAGCTCAACCTTATGTTGCTAGCTGAAGAATTAGGCATCAAATTGCAGAAGTTGATGCGTAAGCCTGAAATTATCGAGGCAATATCCACCTGCGGAGCGGAAGAGGACGAAGTAAAGGAATGTTGTAAGGCAGTCTCCCTTCAATTGAAACAGCAAGAGGTAGAAGTGAAGTTGAAAGAGATGCAACTGCAGAACCTTGAACGCAATGATAGCTTCGACATGCGCGGGTACATGCAACCTTTCAAGGCTGGCAGTGACATCACTTTGTATCTCGTCAATTTTGAGAGAACGTGTATTAGGGCATCACTTGATAAAGAAACCTGGTCGCAACGCCTGTTGACACTGCTTCCCAACGAAGCAGCCGACATAGTCGTGAGAATGACAGATGCAGATGCAAGTGAATACGAAAAAGTGAAGCTTCGGCTCAGAAAAAGGTACAGCTTGTCAACAGAAGCCCTGAGGATGAAGTATCGTAACACAAGGCGTAGTCAAGGGGAGTCATATGGTAAGTTCGGCTACAAATCCATGAGCTTGTTAGAAGAATGGCTTAAAAACGCCAACGCATACGATGACAAGCAACGTGTGATTGAACTGATTGCGCTAGAGCAATTTTATGCATCGATTCCGGAGCAAATGCGCCTGTGGATTCGGGACAAGCTAAACGTCGAAACGTTGCAAATGGCAACTAGTTTGGCTGACGAGTACTGTTGCCGTATGATGAGAAGTTCGGAAGACCTGCGAAAGAAACCGTCGGGGCCTTTCAAGAAATTTCAGAAAGAAGCGAGAGAAGGCAACCAAACGAAACCCGACAATGCCCCCCCCCCCCAGGGCAAACTGTCTACGTGACCTAACTCAAGAGTTCCAAGTTTGAAGAAAAACAGCCGTTGACCTGTTATAAATGCCATCAATCAGGCCACATCGCCGCAGGCTGCAGGCAGCCCAATGTGTCTGCTGATTTGCTAACAGAGGACAGCGACTGGCTCTCACCCTACACGTATGACATGGTGGTGAACGGCATCAGTTGCAAGGTTCTGCGTGATACAGGAGCGACATTTGATATCGTACACCCGTCATTTGTTCAGCCCGAGCACTTCACAGGATCATGTGCGTGGGTGCGCCAGGCACTAGAACCCGACACGAAGTGCTTGCCAGTCGCAAAAATTGAAATGCAAGGTCCTTTCGGGGCCTCCACTACGGCATCTCTCATAATCATATAGTGGTTTTGGGACGTTAAACCCCACATATCAATCAATCAATCAAGGTCCTTTCGGGAAATTCCAGATTGAAGCGGCTGTTTTGAACAAGCTTCCTCGAAAAATCCCGTACATTTTTTTCGAACAGATCGATGAGGGACTTGCAAAATGCAGGAATGGAACTGAACCCCGTAATGGTGGTCACTAGGCCCTCACGAGAGCGCACACAGCCAGCGCTACTCGTGCCGCCGAAATTGCAGCTGACAGTGCCAACAGCCACGTTAAAGAACCACACGTGGTCGAAATTTCCGGAGCCCTCCACTACGGCGTCTCTCATAATCATATGGTGGTTTTGGGACGTTAAATCCCAAATATCAATCAATCAATCAGTGCCAACAGTGCTCCGGTGCAAGCTGCTGCAACGAGCGCAGGCGCCCCAGCCACGCCAGCCACTGAAAGCACTGATAACACCACTCCCGTCGCTTCCGCATCCGGAGGCGAATCGATAAGCTTAGTCAGTGAAAATTTCCAGCTTCTGGCCAAGGTTGACAAAAGCGCTCTCAAGATGGAGCCGGCAAACGACGAGTCACTGCAAACGTGCTGCGAAAGATCGAGACGGAAACAAAAAGGACCAGTGTCGTTCATTGTCAATGACGGCCTCTTGTACAGAAAATTCAAGAACAAAAAAGGTCGATGTTTCGAGCAGCTTGTAGTCCCCCAAAAGTATCGCTTTGCGCTGCTGGGTTTGGTTCACCGTGACAGCTGGGCTGGTAATTTACAAATAAACAAGAACTAGAGCAGGCTGCTCAATGATTACTACTGGCCGATGTGCTTTAAAGTCTCCGAGAACTCGGTGTGCTCCTGCAGCCAAAGGACGGGACGGCCAAACGATCGACTCAAGGCGCCTTTGGTCGAAGTACCTTTGATCGGAGAACATTTTCGCAGATTGGTAATCGACATTGTAAGGCCCTTATCAGTAACAGCGGCAGGCAATAGGTACTTGCTTACGCTCGTTTGCCCCGCGACGAAGTTTCCCGAAGCAGTGGTGTTGCCGGAATTAAGCTCCACAGCAGTTTTTAATTCGCTACTCGCTGTATTTGCCAGAATTGGATTCCCCAGTGAAATACAATGCGACCAAGGATATCTTTTCACAAGCGCGCTTACCACGACATTCCTCAAGAAGTGCGGCATATCCATTCACCACAGCTCTGTATACCATCCACAGAGTAATTTGGTCGAAAAACTTCATTCAGTAATGAAGCGAATTCTGCGTGTGCTCTTCTTCGAGAAGGGCACCAAATGGGACGCGGCTATTCCCGCGATGCTCTTTGCTCTGCGCACCGTCACTCACGAAGTGACTGGTTTCACGCCGGCGGAACTCGTTTACGGCCGAGCGTTTCGCTCCCCTCTCACGTTGCTGAAGGAAAAGTGGGAAGACAAATTCGTGGACAAAAACGGTGGTCGAGTACGTGCTGACGTTGTTGAAGCGCCTACGTCAATCGGAGGAATTGGCGCACATCAAGATGACTGAAGCTCAACAACGCGCAAAAGTGTACTACGACAGATCCGCACGAGCACGAACCTCCGAGGAAGGCGACAAAGTACTCATTGTGAAGTCGTCAAAGGCAAATAAACTGGAAGTAGCATGGGACAGGCCTGTCACTGTTAAACAAAAGCTCTTCGACACCACTTATTTGGTCCCGACGCCCGGCAAGCGCAACGATGTGACACTCTACCACTGCAATCTTATGAAGCCCTTTCTCGAACGCACGGAGACGCTGATCATCGTCTAAAACGAACCAGAGGAGATAAATGTTCCAGTCCCTCAAGTGCCAACCCCTTGTTCTTCCCCGTCAACTGAAGACATATTTGAGCCTGTAGCTACACAAGCCTCTTTAACAGTCGAACAAAGAAAGCAGTTGAAAATGCTTATCAGCAACTGCAGCGATTTGTCCAGCCCCCACCCCGGCAGAACAAACCTTGTCGAACACGACATCGAGTTGACATCTGACCAACCCTTCCGAACCAGGATGCACAGACTTTCACCCCGTCATGAGAAGCTGTTGAACGATTGGGTTCAAAACATGTTGGCCCTGGGTCTAATCGTGCCGGGGGAGAGCGAATACGTGTCACCGATGTTTATCGTAGAAAGTCCTGGCAAGGAACCCCGACCATGCATTGGTTATCGAAAACTGAATGCGATTACAAAGACAAAGTTGTTTCCCATTCCTAATGTCGAAGCCTTGATCGAAAGAGTTTCCACAGCACAGTATGTTTCCACGTTGGATCTAGTCTGCGGCTTCTTGCAAGTGCCACTTACGGAAAACGCCAGCCAGCTAGCCACTTTCTTGACTATGACAGGCACATATCACCCACTTGTGCTGACTTTAGGTCGCATGAACGCACCGTTCATATTTTCAAAACTAATGAATCAGGTGCTCGCAGGCACAGAGTCATTTGCTGTTCCCTACCACGATGACATTGCGGTATTCTCGAACACTTGGCAACAGCATTTGGAACATTTACAGGAGGTTTTCCTTCGACTACGTAAAGCAGGCTGGACTCTGAAAATGACTAAATGTCGTTTTGCGAACCCCTTCGTCCACTACTTGGGGCATGTTGTTGGCCAAGGGAAGCGACGTCCTTCCGAACTAAACGTTGACGCGATCACTAGCTTTCCTTTGCCGAAAACAAAGACCAACATACGTTCATTTTTGGGTTTTGCTGAATACTACAGAAGCTACATTCCTCACTTTGCAAACTTAGCTAGTCCCCTCACAGACGCTCTCCGCAAGACCGAACCAACTACAGTGCGTTGGGATACGGCTCAAAAGGCAGCGTTTGCCGAGATTAAAAATATTCTTGTCAGCCAACCAGTTCTCGTGGCACCAGACTATTTGCTGCCTTTCCTAGTTCAGTGTGATGCCAGTGATCGCGGGTTGGACGTCGTTCTAAGTCAAGTGAACGAAAAAGGCGAGGAACACCCTGTGATCTACGCGAGTAGAAAGCTCACGTCTCGTGAGCAGGCATACAGCACAACGGAAAAAGAATGCGCCTGTTTGGTGTGGGCCCTTGAAAAGCTCTCATGTTATCTGAAAGGGTCTTCCTTTGTTTTCGACACCGACCACTCCCCTTTGGTATGGCTCAACCAGATGTCAAACGAAAATGGCCGCTTGATAAGGTGGAGCCTCACACTCCAACAATTTGATTTCCCAGTGTGGCACAAGAAATGCAAACACCATGCATGCTGACTGCCTCAGCCGCACTCCCTTGTGTTTCTCTTTTTCTCGGCCTCCCATTGTGTGTGCATGCATTTCGGCGCAGGCTGCTCCATTGTAGTTTTGGTTTCGTGTTATCTGCTCCCGGTGAATTCAACAGTCGGGCTTTCCCAAACTTGGGCGTCAGGTTGCTCCTGACGTAGTTACTGCGCTCCTACCGCTTGTTCACTATGCTGTCTCAGATCTTTTCATGCCGCCTGACTAGTCCAACCCTGCGCCAGGTGTCTTCTGCCAGCTCCTTCTCGCTACATGCGTGGCATCCGAGCACCAATCGGCGACCGAAGCCCGTTCTGACCGTCACCTCCTCCTGGGGGCCCCAAAAACACTGCGGGCTTGTTGGTGCTTGAGCACACCGAGTGCCATCTTCGTCCACTGTGCGGGTACCAACCACAACGTGCCCGCATGTGCCGCCATGCATCCCGCCGTCTTCACCCGTGTCAAGCACAAGGACAATGTGAACGTGTAAAACGTGCGGTCAGCGCTTGCTTGGACAAACTTGCCTTGAATGTTGGCCACCTGTTTCTACCTTCAGTTGTTCAAGAAGCGTCATCCTCTTGAACGCCTTCCGACAGGGGTAGCTTTGGCCGAGTTGTAACATTCGCCCAGCTTGCCACGCTCTTTTGTTTGGCTTTCTGATAAGCTTGCCTGCTTGCCACAATATCGGCTTCTCTTGCTTTGTTTTTGCCACCCTCTGATTGGTTCGACAGCGCATAAAAAGCACGTCGCTGAGTGAATAAAACGGGATTGTCTTCCAGGCACTGCTTGCGTCGTCTTTCCTCGGCACCCGTCGGTCGTCCAGCCGTCGAATATGTAACAGCGCTAGCGGCTGGCAAGCGCTCTCGACCAATTGCGGTGGCGACTACCGCGCCGCTCTGCGGCGGAATGAAATGCCAGCACGCCTCCTGTCAAGGCTTCGTCGGGACCACAGAGTTTATTAATATACGCTAGAGGGAACTCTGGCGCTAGTGTCTAAGGGAGCTGCAACGCACGGCACTTCAGCGAGCATGGGAATGATGGGTAGTACATACATTTGTGTAATTTTCGTACTTCTGGCCTGCTTCTGGCTCCGTGTGTTTTCGTGTGGCTTGGAGCTGTTTTTTTTTTGCGAAAACATAAATTAGCAAATGTTCACCGTTTGCGCTTCACAACCTTATTTTTTTGGCTTAACATTTCGGATCAAGTCACTAAATTCAAAAGAGTTCGTTTTTTCTTTCAAAACAAAACCAGTAACCAGCAATAAACGAAGCCGCAAGTAAGATTTGCCGCCCGCAAGTACGAAGACTAGGCAAATGTAGGGCAGTGACTGCTACGACCCGGTGAAAATGAAAGCGTATCCCGGAGTCGGGACTCTCTTGGTTTGGCGCAAAACCGTATCTGACGTTGCCATAGGGAGGTTCTCCCTGCCCCTAGACAGGTACTGTTGTAGCTAGGGAGAGATCCGACAATTCCTCGGCCTTGTCCCCAGCCCCGAGAACACTTACCAGTTCCCAGCCTGCCAGTCATCAGTCACAGTCAAAATTCGTCGGCCTTGTCTTTGCATGTGGAGCTAGCTATGCCTTCTTTGCGTGGCGTGGTGATTGGCGACAGCCAAGTGAAATTTATGTGCAGGAGTCACCTTCCCTTGAACGTCAACGCGGAGCCTCAGGAGATATGCGACAATATTGGGGTACATATTATTATCTTATGCGTGGCGTGAGTTGCTGAAGGTTGCATTTTCTTTACATTTCACAAGTTAGTTTTACAACTGCAGCACGACGTGGCCCCTATTGTCTACGTCGTTAAGGTGCTCCCACGCTGCTTCAACCCTGAAGACGCCGATGCGGAGCGCAACAAAAAGAACGCGCGCTTACTGAACCGCAAGCTGACGGCTACACTAAAGCGCTGGCCATGTGTTCGCATCTTGAACACAAAGGTAAGCTTGCGCCGGCATGAAAATGTCATACCGTCGTGGTCGGCACGCAGGTTTTTAAAAACACTTTTTAGCCGTGCTTGTCGCTCATTGTTTGCGGTAAAATGATGTAATAGGGGTCTTTAGGATTAAAATGCCGAAATGCGGATCACGACCAGCACTGCGAACAGACCCGAATAAAGCGGAATGTAAAATAGCGAAATGATGGTACTGGTACAAAGCACGTCAAACCCTGAAGACAATGGTAAAAACATTGGACATGCTCTAAGCCAGAGTCTCATCTATACGCATCTGCTGTTGGGAGAGCCGGTTTGTGCTATTTGTGTTGCACGGAAACCAAAGCATTCTAGTCCAAATCGCATAACCAAGGTAGTTAATTTTACTTTTGTTAAAGTGAATTCTTGTCTTCAGTCTTCAAAACAATGGTAGGTCAGTAGTCATATATTGATTGGCTCAGCAGAGAAGTCTTTTGCAACGAATTCACGACTGCTGGCAATATTCATAATGTTAGCGGGTTTTCACCTTTGTTTGAGACGTTCCATTTAGGAGTGCAGCATGTATCAATATGTGGAGAGTTTAGTGCAGATGGTTTTATTCACACGTTTTTACTTACATGGCACTGCTCTTGGGTTACATACACAAAGCAGCTTTTACCAGTTGTCTGTGAAAGCCCGCCACCTGTGGCAGCTTAATATTTACGAAGTTTTCAAACTGGGCATCAGAAGTTTTGGCTTTCAGGCATTTCGTGGACATCTAAAAGTCGACTGAGCTTGCGTTATACTAGAATTGCCTTCATATTGTTACATGACATCGGCAACTAAAGAGCATCATAGATGACGAAGATGATGAAAGCGACCGTGCTCGTGTTGTTGTTGCTGCTGTTCTTCCATCTTGGCTGCAGCTGCCTGTGACTCTCCCTGTATATTTTGTAAATATATTTATTTCATTTATTCTCTCACCCCCGTAACAATATTACTTCTTTTTGGAGAGTGTCAGTTGACGAGCTTTACTTCGATGCTGTCATGTGGGCTTCAAGAAAGTTTCATTCGTGAGCTCCATACTTTCATGAGAACAAGGGCTTTGTAGAAGCTTTGCCATGTAATTGAGATTACAGAGATTGCCTTCCCTTCAACAGGCTCAAAAATGCCATTGAAAGCAACAACTTTGAGTGTACTTTAGCTACAGCTCGTTAGCATGTTTAACTAACACTACAAACTTGACCACTATGTAAGAACTTGTTTTGGAAGGGTTGGTCGGAACTTATCATGATTTTAGCACTGAGTAGATGAAATTATGTAAGAGTAAGAACATGTGCTTTTTAGGGCTGAAATCACAATGTTGAGTTGAGCACTATACTTGCATATACTACAATCTAAAAAAATATAGAGTAAAAAGGGTCTTTTTGTCCCACAACAATAATCGTCATCCGGCTTGCTTGCGTTTTATTTCTTAAAAAAGACCTGTGATTGTAATGGCAATCGGCTTAATGCATCGGTGTTCTGATGGTTCTTGCCATGCCTGTAAGAAGATGCTGTCGTCATACGCCGGTAACTTGATGCCCCATCTGGTAATTCGGAGAGAAAGGACTTGAGCCGTTGGCTTTTGTAGACCCAATATGCCAAGCAGTGGTTGATGATCAGTGGCGGAAATCACCTTCCTACCCTCAATATATTTGTGGGCTGCAAACACCACAGCAAGGCCTTCTCTGTACAACCGAGCGTAATTGCGTTCTGCCAGCCCTAGAGTCCGAGTTGCAAAAGAGATTGGCGCCTGTCTATTTTGGCCGTCGCATTGAGACAGAACAGCTCTTATGCCGTATGGTGAAGCGTCACATGAGACAAGAAGCTCCTTCTGTTCGTCGTAGTGTGCCAGTACAGTCTGACTGAGAAGCGATTGTCTTAAGCTTGTCAAATGCTCCCATCTCCCCGTGACGTCTTTCTGAAGGAGCTATTAGAGACAGCTGGCAACTGTTGCCCTGTTCTTCAAGAATCTGTCGTAGAAAGCCAGCATCCCGAGAACTTGAAGACACTGTCCTGACCATATGCGTAAGAGAATGTTGTCAGTCTGAAGCTGTGGTGGGTCATCTGTTCATGTGGCGTTGAACATGGCCTCACTGATGAGTGTGCAGGCTGCACCCGAGTCAACTTCAAAATCCAAGAACTTGACAATCAAGAACTTTCTTGACTGTCAAATCCTTTTCTGCAAACAGCTGTTGCTGGACCTGCTCATTCTGAAGACCGCAAACGAAACGATCACGCAGCATTACGTTGTGTAATGTCTGCCATCGTGTCTGAGCTTGTCCCAAAGTTCCATTCTGCTGCTAGTGTCTTGAGCACCGTGGCGTAATCACTGACTCAGTGAAATCACTGAATCAACTACACGAAAGAACAAGTTAACAGACGTAGCTCAGACATTCAAGCCACTGCCAGCTTGCGTTCAATGCAAGGCCCGCGCACTTGCCACAGCTGTAGGACAGTTGCGCACGCACTTTGTTGTTGTCGTCATCTAAGGCGACATGACACTTGCATATACTGCAATCTGAAAGAATATCAAGTAAAAAGGTGTCTTTTTGTCCCATAACAATAATCGTCATCTGGCTTGCTCCCGTTTCTTTTCTTGAAAAGACTGCGCTGGTCACTTTCCTATCAAGCATCCTATGTCACGCTGACAGCGCGTATGCCATTGGTGACCGAGTAGTGCCAGGCTTGGGGCGATAAGGCAAGGAAAGGAATGCAAGATTGATGAGGATTATTGTTGTGGGGCAAAAATACGCCCTTAAAACTCTATCTTATTTTAGAGTGTATACTGAAGCAGTCCATATATAATTTATCTTGATGACTGAAGGGCAGCAACTAATTGCCTCTGGGCCTGAAAAAAATGTCCCGCTCACGCACTCAGTGACCCTCCCCGACGGCAGGGTCACCAGCTGCGCAGCTCTTGGGGTTAGTCTCGAGCAGGGGACCGCAACCTTTTTCAAGTGGAGGGCCGCAGTATGGCATGAAGCTGGTGAGGCATGAACCACACGTCTGAGCGAAGAGAGGGGGTGGTTGGAGAGGGGAAGGGAGTATGCTATGCACGTAAGGAGAAAAATTTTTCCAAATTGACAATAATGTAATGATGTACAAAAGTGGAATAGAAGTCATGTTTATTTTAAGTACTCACCTCACAGGTACCAAGTTATAAACATAGGTTACAAAAAAAACTTATCGCGACTTTAGATTCAGAACATTGTTGGCCAACTCGCACATGCTATCTATATCAAGGTCGTGTGAGCGACAGACTTTGAACATTGTAGAAGTGTTTCTAAGTTTGTGGAAGAGCAGAAAAAGGGGAAGGAAAAGGAGGTCCGAATTCGTGCCGGGGGCCGCATGTGGCCCGCTGGTTACCGACCTCTAATCTGGAGTATCCACCTTTGACGAAGTGCTGCATGCTTTTAAAATTGTATCCAACAATAGGTACCGAGCATCAGACTTGCACGGTAAACACTTGCGTGAATCGGATGTGCTGAATAGTTCACATCAGGATGTACATTGCTTCTACTTTGCAGATTTTTCTGTCCATTTTGTGCATGTCCACGGAGTCTGGCTACAGCCATGTATTTCACATTTTACAGTCCAAGAGCATTGCTGATTGCACTGGCCATTGTGTATCTGTTTGACGCGTTTACTCTGTTAACGTTGATCAAAACAACCTGATTCTCTCTCTTTTTACTGTAGTAGCACTGGAGTGTGTCGAGTGAAACTACGGCAATACCTGGGACTCGTGACACTCGCGCACTATTAATGTGGATTTTCACCTTGTCCTTGTCAAAAGCACCTTTTAGGTATCACCCGAAGTCGTCCTCATGGCATGGTTTTCATGGCCTTATAGTATTTCTGTGTGAAGTCCCCTAAAGAGAGAGAAAAATAACATTGTCACGCAGTTTATTTACGTACAGACCTACTGGAAGGCCGAGGAACGCCAGAAGAGCGAGGAACGCCAACAGGCCGAAAATACAAAACAAACGCAATCTCGGGTCGCGCGTGCACCAACGCTGTGGCTTGCCGTTTCATGCTGCTTCATCGTCGTTCGCATAGTTCTCTACATTGGCCCCCGGTGAATAGCGTAGCCAACCTGGCGAATTAAGGCGTGGTCACTATAGCGGGGTCGTAATACGGCTTCAGGCGACTCACATGCACAATTTCTCGGCCACGACGGCGTATGTCATGAGACTGTGTCAATGGCTCAATCTCATAATTGACGGGTGACGTACGGGCGAGAATGCGGTAGGGCCCGTGGTATCGTGCCAGTAATTTCGACGAAAGGCCAGGAGTGCTCGGTGGAACCCAGAGCCAAACGAGAGCACCAGTCGTGAAAGTAGAGAGATGTCGGTCGGTGTCAAGCCGTAGCTTCTGGTGGCCTTGGTCCTCGGTTGTCAGAGAACGGGCCAATCGTCGGCAATCTTCTGCGTACCTGGGAACATCAGAAATTGCAGTGTACTCAGAGGAGTCGGGCGTGTATGGGAGGATAGTGTCCAGCGTGCACGATGGTTCGCGTCCGTACAACAGAAAGAAAGGGGAGAACCCTGTTGTCGCGTGCGTAGCGGTATTATACGCATACGTGACGAATGGAAGGACAGTGTCCCAATTAGTCTGGTCTGAAGCTGTGTACATCGTCAACATATCACCGAGAGTGCGATTAAATCGTTCTGTGAGGGCATTCGTCTGCGGGTGATATGCTGTCGTCAGGCGATGAACCATGTTGCACTGAGCGAGCAACGCTTGAATGGCGTCAGACAAGAAAACACGCCCCAGGTCGCTCAAAAGTTCGCGAGGAGCACCATGGCGAAGAACAAAGTTGCGCAAGATGAAAAACGCAACTTCCCTCGCGGTTGCTGCGGGTAGTGCTGCTGTCTCCGCGTAACGCGTGAGGTGGTCCACGCCGACAATTATCCACCTATTTCCAGAAGACGACGTGGGAAGAGGTCCGTATAAGTCGATACCGACGCGGTCAAACGGACGCGCTGGACAAGGCAGAGGCTGAAGTGTACCGGCAGGGCGTTGAGGTGGGACTTTACGTCGCTGGCATGAAGTACAAGCACGTACGTACTTGCGAACAAATGTGTACATGCCGCGCCAGTAGTACCGCTGACGTAGACGGTTGTACGTTTTGAGAGCGCCAGCGTGAGCGCTTTGCGAGTTGTTGTGGAAAGCAGTACAGATTTCTGAGCGCATGTGGTTGGGTATTACTAACAGCCACTTCCGACCTTCAGACGTGTAATTCCGCCGATAGAGTAGGTCGTCTCGAATAGCGAAATGTGTGGCTTGACGGCGGATAGTTCTTGAGACTAAATTAGCTAACGGATCAGTCAGAAAGGCGAGGAGTTGGGAAATCCACACATCTTTGCGTTGTTCCGATGCCATGTCTGTGAAGTCGATTGGAGTTATGACAGCTGAAGAAGGTGACGAGGAGGCTGGGTCAGCCGGTAGCGGCGAGCGGGATAGCGCATCAGCGTCGGAGTGCTTGCGGCCGGATCGGTGTACAACACGAATGTCGTATTCCTGTAGGCGAAGCGCCCAACGACCAAGGCGCCCCGACGGGTCTTTGAGCGATGATAGCCAGCATAGAGCGTGGTGGTCCGTGACGACTTCGAAAGGGCGGCCATAAAGGTATGAGCGGAACTTCGTCAAAGCCCAGACAATTGCGAGGCACTCTTTCTCCGTGACGGAATGATTACACTCGGCTTTCTTGAGGGTTCGACTCGCGTAAGCGACCACGTATTCTTGGTACCCTGGTTTTCGTTGAGTCAATACAGCACCAAGACCGACACCACTGGCGTCGGTGTGGACCTCCGTAGGCGCATCAGGGTCAAAATGACGTAGTATTGGAGGTGATAATAATAACCGCCGAAGCGCGGTGAAGGATTCCTCGTACTCTTTTGACCAAGCAGAAATGCCTTTGGAAGCTGTCAACAGGTTGGTAAGAGGCGCGATGATGGAAGAGAAGTTGCGCACAAATCGACGAAAGTATGAGCACAGGCCGATAAAACTTCGAAGCGTCTTGATGGAATAGGGCTTTGGATAGTCGGCCACGCCGCGGAGTTTCACCGGATCCGGGAGAACACCCTCTTTGCAGACGACGTGACCCAGTATAGTGAGCTGACGTACGGCAAAATGGCACTTCTTGATGTTAAGTTGAAGGCCAGCAGAGGTGAGACACGTGAGAATAGCACGAAGATGAACAAGGTGACTGGAAAAGTCACGAGAAAAAACGACGATATCGTCTAGGTAGCAAAGGTACGTGTTCCACTTGTAGCCGCGAAGGATGGTGTCCATCATCCGTTCGAAGGTAGCTGGGGCGTTGCAGAGTCCAAACGGCATGACGTTAAACTCATACAGCCCATCAGGTGTTACAAATGCAGTCTTCGATCGGTCAGGATCAGCCATTGGAACTTGCCAATATCCTGAGCGTAAATCTAAAGAAGAGAAATATTCTGCCCCTTGCAAGCAATCGAGAGCGTCGTTGATGCGTGGCAACGGGTACACATCCTTCCTAGTTATTTTATTGAGCCGGCGGTAGTCGACACAGAATCGGATAGACCCATCCTTTTTGCGCACAAGTACAACAGGGGACGACCAAGGGCTCTGCGATGGCTGGATGACACCACGCTTGAGCATATCGTCGACTTGTTCGTTGATAATACGGCGCTCTTCCGCTGAAACTCGATATGGTTGTTGGCGTAATGGAGCATGAGTACCGGTGTCAATGTGGTGCGTGATGTTCGCTGTGCGACCCAAAGATGGTTGAGCGCAATCGAAGGCAGAACGGAACTCTCGAAGAAGGGACAAGAGTTCGCTTCTTTGTGTCGCCGATAGCTCAGCGGCAACAGAGGGCTGGAATGAGTCTGGCGCGGGCAGTGTGGCCACAGGTGGCGTCATAGCATTGAGCTGGAGGTGAGGTGCGTGTTCGGCGAACTCTAGAGGGTGCAAGAGGTCAACGTCTTGTATGTTACCTAAACTTAAACATTCTCCGCGAAGTAAGGTAACTGGCGACGATAGCGAGTTCGCGACGAGCATGGTGCTAGCACCGGATTCCACGGTGAGTACGGCAAAGGGCAGGTGTAGGCTACGGCGGCGGGTAAATACGTCAGACGGAGTGAACAAAACAGTTCCGGCAGGAGCGGCCGTACAGGTCAGGGCTACAAGGGCGGATGTTCTCGGTGCTATTTCCGTGTCTGCAACAACGACAAGTTTGTAAGCTTCAGAAAGAGAATCCACCAAACAAGAGGTTGGCAGCGGTGTAAGGGCAACCTCTGCACGTGAGCAATCTATGATGGCCCGATGACGCGAAAGAAAGTCCCATCCAAGAATGACTTCGTGGGAGCAGGATGCCAGCACAAAAAATTCAATGGCATAAAGTTCACCTTGGATAATGACACGTGCAGTGCACACAGCTGTAGGTTCCATGCACTGCGAGTCGGCCGTGTGGAGCATCAAGCCTGAAAGAGACGTCGTCACCTTTTTCAACTTGCGGCATAAGGTCTCACAGATTATAGAAACGGCGGCCCCTGTGTCGATAAGCGCTTTTGCGGCGGTCCCCTCAACATCGACGTCAATAACGTTTTGCGGCGAGAAAGATGGAGGCCTTAAGCAGTTCGAATTGTATGCAGCTGTTGCCTCCGGAGCTGCAGCGATCAGTTTCCCTCTTCCGTAGCAGGTCGGCGACGCATAGGTGACAGGGAGCGTCGTCGTGGCGATGGTGACCGATGGTTTGCATAGGGTCGAGGACCGTCAGTGGTGTACCTTGATGGCGTCCTAGACGACGACGCCATTGGCCTGCCCACGGTGTCGACTGGAGGGGGATCTCGGCGACAGTGGCGGGCGACGTGTCCAGCGATACCACAGGCGAAACAGATGGGCCTATTATCCGGCGTCCTCCAAGCGTCTGAGCGACGATAAAATGGAGCTGAAGATCTCGCGTAG
Organism: Rhipicephalus annulatus; assembly: GCA_013436015.1. NCBI lineage: Eukaryota > Metazoa > Arthropoda > Arachnida > Ixodida > Ixodidae > Rhipicephalus > Rhipicephalus annulatus. Next base: position 564,251 of record WOVY01010628.1, on the reverse strand, counting down.
GGGTACGGCGCCGCAATTGGGGTTGTAGGCAATTGGGGTTGTAGACGCTGTTGCGTAGGCCGAGCAGCGACGGCGGCGTACGTGAGAGGCGCTGTGACTGGTGGTTGCTGATGCACCGGCGGAAGGGCTTCAGCGACTTGGGTCCGAATGACGTGTTGGAGATCCGGTGCCAAAGCTTGCGTGGGCTCATGTGTCAGTGGCAGTAGCGACAGCTGGCGCGTTACCTCTTCGCGGACGAAGTCCTTGATTGTCGAAAGCAGCGGCTGCTGGTCGGTAGGATGGGCAGCTAGGTGCAAGCTTGCGAGCGTGTCTGGCGTCGTGAGGGCTTGACGTGCAATTGCGCGCTGCCTACGCAATTCATTGAAGCTTTGACAGAGGGAAACGAGCACAGCAATGGTGGGGGGATTTCTCGCGAGCAACATCTGAAAGGCGCCGTCGTCAATGCCTTTCAATATGTGCCTGATTTTTTCTTCCTCAGGCATGGTAGAGTTGACGCGGTTGCATAGATGCAACACATCTTCAATGTAGCCCGTGTAGGTCTCGCCTGGTTGCTGCGCACGGTGACGTAAACGGTGCTCGGCTTGAAGCTTGCGTGCCGCAGGTCGTCCAAAGACGTCCGTAATAGCCGTCTTGAATGCAGACCACGTAGTAATGTCAGCTGCGTGGTTATTAAACCACAGTTGCGCGGTGTCCGCGAGGTAGAATGTGACGTAGCCCAGCTTACTTGGGTCGTCCCATTTGTTACTTGCGCCGACTTTGTCGTACCTCGCCAACCAATCTTCGACGTCCGACACAGTGGAGCCCGTGAAGATAGAAGGGTCTCGTTGAGGATACACGGCATCGCAAGTGACATGGACGGTCGAAGGTCCCACCTGGAGAGGCGTCTCGGTGGCCATGTTCGTGTCACGTAGAGGGGGAAGCTTACGGGAGCGAAGTTCCAGGTTTGTACGGGAGTCCACACACCTCCACCAGATGTCACGCAGTTTATTTACGTACAGACCTACTGGAAGGCCGAGGAACGCCAGAAGAGCGAGGAACGCCAACAGGCCGAAAATACAAAACAAACTCAAGCTCGGGTCACGCGTGCACCAACGCTGTGGCTTGCCGTTTCATGCTGCTTCGTCGTCGTTCGCATAGTTCCCTACAACATTTATTTATACATCCTGCGTGTAGGAAGTCCCTGGCCTTACAGGGCGCAGATGTTCCCTCTCTTAAGATTACGGCTATTAGAGTCTGATAATCTTAGAGCATAGACCTTGAGGATGTTGTGCTCCGACTAGGCGACAGTTTCTCGAGTGCCTCCGCACCCGTTAGACGGATCGTCGGCTTCTTTTATCCGTTCCTTTGCCAAAGCCTCCTCAAGCCGCTGGAGGCTCATTCCTCTGTTGCATACCAATGTACGCTAGAGCACGAACAAGGTTGTGAATTATGCCGTCTGCTTCAGCTTTATTCTCATATGGCCTACAGGATGCACTAAAGGACGTCTTCTGAAATGTCTTTGCCTTCTCAGCCTCAAAGGTTGACATCTTGGGCTTGACAGGATGAAACTAAACACTCACAAATTAGGTCATAAAGCGTCTTTGCTCGATCTGTGATCATCTCAGTGTTGCAATATTTGCGCTATAAACTATGGCTGTGTTTCACTGTGGCCTGGAGACGGTCATTCTCATTCCACCAGTCCCCGGGTGTCTTTCGTTTTCTTGTCTCCAATGCAGATTTTTTTTGTGCTTCGTACTGAGCCCCAGTTTGAGATGAATGCTCGACACAGCTAATACAAAGGGGGAGCCGGTATCAGGCCTTAGGTATTCTTTCACAACTAACTGTTCGTCCGGCCATGCTGTGTTCAGCCAACCACTTTTTAGCTCTGTCAAGCATTACTACAGCCTTGCAAGCCTTACTCGCTGCCGGCAGCCACCTCATATGCCCACTTAACTCTTTCTGTACTGCATCCACAGGGCTTTGATAGCTCACTATCGAAAGTTTGAATTGCTGCATTCGAGAAATCTCATGTCTTTCGCGGACATACTGCACCATCCATCATGAAGGAGGAAATCTGTCATTCAATCTATGTCGTTTTTTCCCCTGTATGGCCTTGGTTTTTGAATGAGCTTTGAAGTTGCGCGATCGTCTAGTGGGAAGCGGATATGGCCACAGTGAGGTTCGTGAGCCCTTTTGTCAGGTGTGAACCGAGAATGCTGGCCCTCTTATGTCGCTGATGAGGGGACTTAGACTGGGTAATTTAGTTCGTTTATTAGTGATGCTCACCCGGCGCATTTTGAAATCTGTCTCTCCCGGACCCTCCCCTCGCGTCTGTAAAAAACACTGCTGCACGGGGTCTTTTCCAGTTCATTCACGAAGGTCTTGTTTGAGCGTCACGGTCCCAGCATAGTGCCTCCTCTTGCGTCTGTTAAAAACACTGCTGCACGGGGGTCTTCTCAAGTTCATTCACAGAGGTCTCGTGCGAGGGTCACTCTTTCACGGTGCTTTTCCTTAGCATTCTCCCACTGCTCACTTTTTTTATCCAAGTCGTAGGCACCGCGTCGTTCGTTCAACCCGACAACTTTGCTGCAGTCTTGGGCAGTAACTAGTTGCTTGTAACGTGTTACCGGTAACTAGTTACTTTTTCCAGTATTGCCCAATGATAACTAGTTACTTTTAAGTTAGAGAAACATGTAACTGTATGTAACACTGTTACTTTTTTACGCAGTAACAGTAGCGGAACGTACCGTTAGTTACTTTTTTTAATGTTGTAAAAAGTTATTTAGTAACAACACTCGTTAGAGGCCAATGTTAAGTGCTTTTGACTTTTTCGAACTTTCTTCATCACATTTTCTCCACGTTTTAGCTTTCCACATGAGGGCTCACTCATAGTTAAGAAGTCGCTGAGAGGAATATTCATTCCACAAAAAACGGGGCGTACGACAAGGACACAAGAAGGAAGAGTAGACGCCACAAACACCGACTAGCAACTGAGGAAGCGCAAAAAAGACGAAAAAGAAAGAAGACATGAAAAACTTGTCTGTGCATGCCCATGTGCAAGGCTACCCTATCAATCCGGCCCACGTGGCAAACTACGTGAAAGATAATTGTTGAGACATTTTATTTCCTTTTTTTGCAATTGACGGTTGGCTTACGCAGGCGCTACCACTTACCTCTCATGTGCTGCCACTAATTTGTTGCAAGCATTTTGTGCGCTTCCTCAGTAAATAGTAGGCATTTGTGGTGTCTACTCTTCTCTTCTTGTGTCCTTGTCGTGCGCCCTGTTTTTTGTAGAATGAATACGTGCTAACTAGCTCAACTTTCTGTTATTGTAAGAGAGGAATATGTTCTCTGAAGAAGACCGTATTTGGAATTCACTTGTCAACTACATGTCGTACATCAATAATGTTGCAACTTAACAGCTTGCCAAGTTCACGTTCCACTTTTTAGAGGGGGAAAGGCATATATATTATTTTTGACTCTTGAGCTGCTAGCTCTCTTGTTGTGCCAGGGGAGCCTCCTTCCGAGGCTTCGACCTAATAGTGTTGACAGACAGGTGGCTAGAAAATGGCAGCTTGAAACGGCTGAAAGTCTGATGAGCCATGAACTGGTGAATAAACAAAAGGAGAACTTTAAAGGCTCTTTTTTGTTAGACAGATAATTAATTACAACAAACACATATGCCAAGGAAACTATAGGGAATGGTATTTGTAGTCAATATAATAAAAATGCCAAAAAAGTAAAAAAAAATGGGCGAAGAGATAACTTGCCGCTGGCAGGGACCGAACTTCCACTTTTCAAATAACGTGTCTAATGCTCTACCAACTGAGGTACTGTGGTTTTAATTTTTTTCAGCTTCTTTGTGGCTGACTGTAAAGGTCTACTCCAACTTAATACAACAATTCCAAAATTGACAGATGTTCCGCCTCCTATGCAGGTGGCATCTTCAGTATACATTGGCAACAAAAACAAGAAACAGGAAAAAAATTTGCGAACTTCAATCAGTTCATCAGTCACTCATCTCCTTGCAAACATCCGGCAAATAGCCGCGGTTGCTAATGCAAGCCGATTCGTTGTGGGAAATGAATGACTTTTTCAGAAGTTCCCTTCCCTCACTTTTGCTCATGAGCCAGTGTCATCTCATTGTTTAGGTCAAAGCTACATACACCCTGCCTAGCAGTGTTCAACAAGCTCCATCTAAGAACGCGTCGTATGGTCGACTTTACCAACCTTTGCTTCCCTGGTACTTTCCTCATCTTTCCCTGATCCTTTGCTGCCCGTTTCATCGATGTAATTATGTCGCTTCGTAATCCCCGCATCGTACTTGTAGATGATTCCGTACTGATAGTTTCCAGGTGTGCGGTCTTTGGGTTTTGTGAACACGTGTCCCAAGTTATAGCGGGGCTTAAAAGCGGTTTGTACCCCAGGTGGTCGAAATTTCCGGAGCCCTCCACTACGGCGTCTCTCATAATCATATGGTGGTTCTGGGACGTTAAACCGCACATATCCATCAAAAGCTGTTTGTATGCCCAGCGGACGCAAAGCTGCCTGAACAGCGTCTGACACACAGTGAACAACATAGGGAATAGACTTGATTGATGTCGGCTCCACTTGTTACGCACTCCCTGTTTCTCTTCATATGTTTTTATTAAATACATTATATAATTTCGTATGCACGCAATTACTCATTTTATGTGGTAAAGAAAAAAAGTAACAACGTTACTTTTTCACAGTAACTAACTGTAACATTGTTATTTTACGGGTAACATGTCCATGACTGCTCTGCCGTCACTGTGTTGCATAAACGTCTCGTGATGCAACTGACCTATGTCCGACATCCGCATTTGTGTTTCCTGTAGAGGCTGAATAATGCACTTGAATCACAGAGGGAGTGCAAAGTAGGGATATGCCACTCACTAAAAGCGCTCTTTCCTATCTGTGTGCTAAGAAAGTATATTTCTTTTAAAACGCAATACCAACCAGCCTAAGTAGCTACTCTTTTGCAGAAAAAAAAAACTAAAAGCCCACAGTACCATGACCAGTATAATTCCTATCCGTGCATTCATATTCTACACCAACGAGTGCGGGCTTGCCAGCCGAGACAATGCGTCCACATTCACATTGTCTACTCCTTCTGTGCATAATTGTGGCATTAAACTTCTGTGGTGCCAGTGCCCAGCCCGTCAGCCATGCACTCTAAGCACACGTCAAAGTGAGGAACTTTGGAGAATTATGGTCAGTCACCACTGTGACATTCGCACCAAAAAGCCACGTCTCAAGACACTGTAATGCGCATATGACAGCATAAGCTTCTCTCTCTGTCATGGCCCAGTGGGTTTCGGTTGGTGTTAGCTTCTTGCTGAGAAGAACCAATGGCAATTTCCTGCCATTTTGATTAATTTGAGCAATACATCCTCTTAAAGCTACGTCGGATGCATCTGTTGCCAGTATGTAACCCTTGCTTATGCCAGCAGGATGAAGTGTCGACACCCTTAATAACTGTTCCTTAATGGCTTCAAACGCTTTTTGCGCGGCATTGCTTCACGGTATTTGCAGTTGGACCCGCGCCCTGTAAAATTGTTTGGCGGTAGCACTAACGTACAGTAAATAGACACATAGTCACGGTAATAATTACATAGCCCGAGAAAGCTCCATTCACGTTACTTCTGCGGCCGAGCATAGTAGCATCATGTTGCCAAATTTCTCCCTTATATTGACTAACAGCACAAAAAAGGACGAGAAGAAAACACAGACAAGCGCTGTGCTAGTCCTTTCTTGCGCTGTTAGACAATTTAATGGACCACCAGCTTCTCCCTTATCTTTGATTGATTGATATGTGGGGTTTAACGTCCCAAAACCACTATATGATTATGAGAGACGCCGTAGTGGAGGGCTCCGGAAATTTAGACCACCTGGGGTTCTTTAACCTGCACCCAAATCTGAGCACACGGGCCTACAACATTTCCGCCTCCATCGGAAAATGCAGCCGCTGCAGCCGGGATTCGAACCCGCGCCCTGCGGGTCAGCAGCCGAGTACCTTAGCCACTAGACCACCGCGGCGGGGCTCCCTTATCTTATGAAACAATGCTGTGGCCCCATGTTCACTACCTTGTGTGTGTGTGTGTGTGTGTGTGTGTGTGTGTGTGTGTGTGTGTGTGTGTGTGTGTGTGTGTGTGTGTGTGTGTGTGTGTGTGTGTGTGTGTGTGTGTGGTGTGCGCATCAACTTGAGTTGGCCTATGATTTCTTTCTTGCCTTAATGCATCACATTTTTCCTAATCACAGTAATTTATTGCTCCCACAGCATCGCTTTCTCAACTATTCAAAAGAGCCACGACGTGCACTTTTCGCATTTGACGGCTACCATGTAGACAGAGCCGTGGGCATCAATCAGCTCGCCAAAATCATCGTGGCTTCTCTTGTTCGAGACTTTGGACTCGGAATCCAGTCGCAAGGGCGCAGCGAGCCAGGTGCCCACTACAGGGTGCTCAAGTGCAGCCACTGCATCACTAATGACCACAAATCCTGGGAATGGTCCGAATCCTGGACCTGCCCTCTGGTCATGGTCCAAGACAGCTTTAGACTATCTTAACGTGTGAATCGGCGCACAGAAACCAGACATGTAAGGGAGAATGTGGTTCGACAGGCCAACCCACTGTACTCACAACTAGGTTATTTTGAAGGGGAAAAGGGAAGTAGTAACACTCACACGCACAAGTGCACCCCATGCAACAACTTTATGCATCGTTATTAGCAAAGCTCTTTGTTGCAACTGGTGTACTTGTGCATATGTGTATTATCTCCACCTTTTTTTTCCTTCAAAATAGGCTGGATGCAAGTGCAGTGGTTGGCCTGTCAAATCATATTCTTCGTTACCTGTATGGTTTCTGTGTGCATCATCACACGTTAAGGTGCTCTGTCGCCAATTTGCCAAGTCCAACTTTCAACCTCACTGAACTCTGACCAAACGGCCCTTTTCAGGGCCACCCATGTGTTGTCCGGCGGGTCCGAATGTTTCCAACCGTTACCCTCTCTAGAGATTTCCTGGTTGGCTTGCCTGGCTAGGGATACTTTTCTGTCAAGTTAAGGATGTATATTGTGTATATGTAAGCATTTTACATTCTCCCTCCATCCCTAGTTTCTTTGCAATAGCCTTATTACATGCCTCTTTTTTTCCAGAAATTTCAGTAAGCGTTGTAGTGTTCCTACTTTAAAGAACAAAACAGCATTATAGCTTCAGTATGGAACTGGCGTCCATCTTGATGATGATGATGATGTACCTTCATCTTTGCTGGCACTCGCCCACAAAGGGGGATCGGCCAAGAACCGGGTGGCAGGATTCTCAAGTGTGTTCAGTCAGGCATTCAGGAAGTCTCGTAGTTGTAAGTAATAACAATAGGCTAACAGGGTAATCTCTTTGTTGCCCTTATGTACTCGCACACAGCAGAGAAAACCTCCCTGTGGCTATAACCTAATGTAATCCCTCCGAAGGATAAAATTAGTTCCACGTTTATTTTGAAACCTAGCTTCTCAATTGGTTCGACCAGGTATCTTTTTCTTTGATAAGCATAACGTTTACAGTATAAAAAAATGATCTATTCATTCCGATTCCTTGCAAAAGAGACACAACGGAGATGCTGTTAGTTCAGCTTTATGTAGTTAGTAATTCAGATGCGGAATTCTGCATCGTAACCTGGTGATTGTAGTTTCTAACTGCCGAGATACACACCACTGTTTGTTCCAGCAATATCTTAGATGTACGAAGTCTCTGACTTTATCCAATGATAATTTTTCTATTTATTTGTGCAAACAAGCCTTTCTATATCTTAGTGCTGTTACGTAGGCGAAATCAGGTAAAATAGGTAAGATCGGTCCGCTTAAAGATGCTTTGGCTAACGAGTCTGCCATCTCATTTGGATAAATTCCGCAGTGGCCGGGTATCCATAGCAAGTGAAAATTTTTCAGGTTTTCTGGTAATAAACTGCTAATCATACTCATTAATGTCAAATTTTTTGCTGTAGGTAGTGCAGTGCATACTGAAAGAGAATCGGTAACTATGACCGCTTCTGATTCGCTTGCAGGAAGTTTGCGAAGCGCTAGAATTATAGCAAATAATTCAGCGATGAATATAGGCGTGTAATCTGGTAATCGAATTGAGAAAGACCAGTCGAGAGAGGTACAGAAGATGCCTATTACAGCCTTTTCGTTCAATACGGATGCATCCGTCGCAATAATGTTGTTTATGGACAGATGAGTCAAGTAATCTTTTAATCTGCTTTATTTTTAACTTCATTCTCTTCTTTCCTGCCCCGGCTCTCGTGCTTCTTATTCTCCTGTCCCAAGGCTCATACCACTTCAAGCGTGTAACTATCAACAGCTACTGCAGCTACAACAAGATGCAGGAAAGTTCGTATAGGCGTACACAGTATTGGCTGCATAGATCAAAACACCATTGTTAAAAAATGTATTCGTAGGAATGTCTAATTTGTTTTGGTATAATCGTTGCACTGGCCAAAGCTTTTATTACGTTTTAACAATTGTTTTTATACAATAGAATTTTATGAGCAATACTGATAGTTGTGCTAGTTGATGATATATAGAATTTTAGTCATGAGTTCGCATAAATTCGTTAAAATTGCACGCTGGATATCTTCATTGACTGATTACGCAGCCACAAGCGATAACGCTGGAAGCTTCGATGGTTCACGTATAAAAGCAGATGCGCGTTACCGCTTGCTGGTTTATTAACGGAAGCTGCTCTGTTCGCTGCCATCAGAGTACAGTGAGCATTGCTGTAGTGTGATTTTTGTTTCTTGGCACAAGTTCGCCAAATAAAAGATTTGTTCTCAACCTGCCGACTGCTGCCTTCGTACACGTCACGGCCACATGACAATATTGTTTGGTATTTATATGTCAGTTTTATTTAAAAGCTGTTGCCAAAGTGCCACCTTGTAGCTACTGCAGTATTCTAACATGCACTTACAAAATATTTCTACGGTTTTAGTTGCAGCTGTATACAACATTGCCTCATTTTACAGTTTTCGTATGCTATTATCATCTATAAGTAGACATATTTTTTCTCTGTGAATAATTTTGTCGAGTAAAATGACGAATTCTTAGGCTATTAAGCAAATGGTTACAATAACCATTCTAGTACTGCTTCAAAAACAGTTGCCTTGCCCCGCCGGGGTGGTCTGGTGGCTAAGGTAGTCGGCTGCTGACCTGCAGGTCACGGGATCAAATCCCGGCTGCGGCGGCTGCATTTCTGATGTAGGCGGAAATGTTTTAGGCCCGTGTGCTCTGATTTGGGTGCACGTAAAGGAACCCCAGGTGGTTGAAATTTCCCGAGCCCTCCACTACGGCGTCTCTCAAAATCATATGGTGGTTTTGGGACGTTAAACTCCACATATCAATCAAAAACAGTCACCTCACTACTCAAGAACTACTGAAATGGCATTTGATTCACATTTGTATTCCATTTGATTCAAAAATTTACTATTTATGCACCCCTTGCCTTGTGCAACACGTGCACAACCTTACTTGATGCCAGATGCATTGTATGAAGTGGGTAGATGGTAGGCATCCTCTTCACTATCGTCATTACTGGGTCATCAATAGAAAAATGCATCTGTGTTTTAGAATTTGCTGTACTAGCAAGGTCTATAAAAATGTTAACATTTAATACTTTATCTAACAATATCAGATTTTACAAAGTTCTTGATCTAACAAAGAAATTTTTCTTCTCTGGCGCCTGCCCATACCATTCGATATTTCATTCACCCTCATTAAAGGACCTCTAAACTGGCTTCGATAATTTTTTACATTTCAAGTAAGCGGGCATCGCATTCAGAATGCCATTGCAGTCAACAATGCCAAATAGGACGACACTAAGAGCGATGAGCACGCCGCAAATTTTAAGAAATGGTTCCTTCTCTTCTACAAGTCTTTTGGTGATCTTGAGCGTTTATTGTGACATAAACATTCTTGTCTGCTCTTGTAATTCATGAAAAAAACTTGTTTGCTCACAGGTAAGTGTGCTCACTGCTCTTCGTCTTCACATGGTAAGGAAGAGACAAGTCGATAAACAAAGCATAGCGAAGGAAAAAATCGAAACTTGAAAAAGATTCTTCTAAATCATCAAATGCATGTAGCGCTATTGTTACGGCACACATTTGAAAAATTATCATGGCTTCGTGTTCTTTGCAGACTCCTGTGCAACTAAATTTCAACCTTTAGATGGTTTAGGTGTACTGACACTGTTTTAGGGTGTCCCAGTAGGGACATTTTTTTGTTTCCATGGTGAGCACAGTCAGCGTTCTCCACACACCGGAGCAAGACAACATGTATAACATATTTAACTCTGGTTTTAAAGTTAGCATTCCTCAGCATCTGCAAGCCAGCCTGATTGCAAGAGACAATATCATGACAAGTCAACACATATTGTGGTGCACTTCAAGGTCCGCCATCGACCAGGCTGCCATGCAAGACAAAAGACAGCATGTACGAACTAACGCTTCTTCTTTAATGGATTATCGAATGAATGAGAACAGATGACTTCGTGCCCTCGAGCGATCGGAGCTCGAGAAGCGCAATGATCATGACAGACGTCTGCTAGACTGATGATGTTCACAGGTCACTGTGTTGCCAAATCTGTGTTTGGCGTGCAGCCTAAATTGCAGCAATCATTGTCTGAGCTCTGGGCGACCAGTCACTTGGCATCGTTTACGTGAAAACGTGGCATTGACAGCCATTTCGGGTATTTGCGAGTTTGAGTTTCTCGTGATGTCAGACTTGTTTTGATACATCCCTGTGAAGCCACCTTCGGTACAGAAAAAGCACTACGACACTCTTTTTAAGGTTCTCAACAGTTATTTTTATTTAAAGGAAGGGTCGGTGATCTGCGGCCCGCGAGGCCGTATTATGCAGCTTCAGACAGGTCAGCGTCAGACAACTTCCTTCCTATAATTAGACTATGCACCTCCCTAGTAACCAATGAGCAACTATATAACTTTCTGCGTCTGTTTGGTGAGCACCTTTGGCTTATATAGTTTTGACTTGATTTCCATTCAGGTTTTGTGGATTATTATTGTTAATCTGCCTATTTCCTAATTGACTGGAAATTCAACTCCTTTCCAGTTTGCCATGCAAGCCCCCGCGGTGTCTACTTCGTGCGACTTGTCCCTCCACTTCAAAAGGTTACTGACCTCTGATCTAGAGCAACAACCGAAAGATATTCGAAATTGGCGTCATTATTTTTTAAAGGAAAACTGACTTTGTCGCAAATGTCATTTGGGACGATGACTCAACTCCACAAGTGCGATTTTCTGGTGAAAAATGTCTAATTGAGCTAACTATAACACAAGAAAGCATTCTGAATCTGCTCCTTAAAATAGATGAGAAAAAAATGCCCAGGACCTGATCAAATTATCAACGCCTTCCTAAGGCGATATGCCGAGTGGTGTTCATTTTTTTTACATATTTACATAGTCACTTCACTCCGGTGATGTTCCCACAGATTGGAGGGGTGCCAAGGTGATACCAATTCACAAACAAGGTTCGGAAAATAACGTTGCAAACTACCGAGTACTTGTAAAACTCTGGATCACAATTTGACTGCTCACCTCATGTTCCTTATGTTCCTAGAATTTTTTCTCATTTTTCGTATTTCATGCAATTGTGGCTACGCGGGGCGGCGGCCAAAACCCCACTGCCACTGCAGTTGTGAGCTGTCAACAGCTTTTGCCGTAAAAAAAAAGTGCACTTCATGAACCCGCCGTGAAGTAGTACTAGCACTGCCGTTCGAGTCGGTTGCACCACTTGTGTCCGACGCACCATCTAAGCCGCCGCTCTCGGTGTCCCAAAGGAGATCATCCTTGGTCCCTTCTTAGACGACCTAATGGTAATGTCGACCTTAATACGCTTCCATGTGTCTGAAATGCATGTTGTAGCAATGTTCCAATCACTGTCGCAAACACTGCACGGGTAATCTCCATTCTTTTCGTGATCTCCATTGCTTTCGTCTGGATGGCTTTGGCAAGGACAGTGAAGTTTGTTTTGTTCGTTGCAAACCAAACTCGCAGACTTCCTGTTCAAGATCGGGGTGCCGACCCTTGCGTGCAGGAGCATAGCCAGAAATTTTTTTCGGGAGGGATTTCACCATACTTTTTGCATGTTCGTGCATCGCTTTGTACATGTGGGCATATATACACATGCAGAACTAAAAAAAATAATTCAAGGGACTGCGCAAGCAGGGGCGTAGCCCCTGCTTGTGTAGTCCCGTAAACTTCTTGCAGGGGTGTAGCTGGGGGGGGGGGGGAGGGGGGACATGGGCGGTTCAAACACCCCTTCAATTTTTTTTCTGTTTTGCATGTCTATACACAAGCACACATACAAAGGCACACCCGAACATGCAAAAAGTATGAATGAAACCCCCTCCCCCCCGAAAAAAATTTTTGCTACGCTACTGACTTCTTGCATGTTGCACCACCCATCAAAATCTGCTACCGCTGCTTCCTCCACTTCATGATGCAGGCTCGGTCCATGCCGAACTCTGCTACAGCACTATGGTTGAGTGCTTGGATTCACAAGCAAACTTTTTTCCAATTTGGTTTAGCAGAAACAGGGGGCGTACTTAAAATAACGAAACTATGGTATTACTTTTCTATAATTGACATTGTGCCCCAGGGTATTTCAATTGAAAGGAATACTTGTAGCATGACTTTGCATTAATTTTCTTTCATTGATGCTAATCACTACTCAAAAAAATCGTGCACCTTTCTGTATCGCTATAAATAAATGTAGAAATCACATATATCGCCACACCTTTAATGCACAAATAATTGCATTTATTGCACATTCATCAAGCTAGTGACTGTCTATACAGGACACTATCTCTGCATGCTCAGGTGTGTATGTGCAGGCCTTGTAGTTATGGCCTTGCTATCTCTGCAAGCACTCTGTTCCATTGCTATTTGTGAATTTGCCAAGCAGGTAGGTCTGAACACATTTTAGAGTGCAATGTGGGCTAGTTGGTACTGCTTCATTGGGTTACACCATGAAGGAAGAAGTCAAAGTATGCCGTGCTGTGTCCCATTGTTTGATTCTCTTGGCTTTTCCCTCATTTTTGGAGCGCTGTGACAATGAACATTTGAGGGCATTCACTTGGAGCTTCTGTTATCACATTTGGCAGCATGCTCCAAGCCTAGCTCATCGGCACATGATTAACCCCTCAAGCACTTATGACGACCTGTGCTCGTCGCGGCTCTTCAACAATGTTTCAAGGAGCTCACTGAAATGTTTTCCTGGATAAAACACAGACGGCAGCACAGGTTTCATGACTCCCACTTTTATTGAGTCTGCCCACTAAAAGGGCGATGCGTGCCTTGGTTTCCCGTTCATTATAAACGAACATGGCCTCATCTGTGAGGCAATCTCACATGGGATATCTTTCTCCTTCAGATGATGTAAGGGTTAGTGGTGCGAATTTTGGTGATGGATTATTTTAGTCATGTTTGAATTTTATTTGAGATTACACTTCAAGCGCCTCAGGAATGAGTTATTGCATGACTGTGCAAAAAATGATGAATAATGCGTTACCTACTGCAGAGCGTTTTTGCAAGTATTTTTCTGTTTTGAACACGTCACCGAAGCATTTCACGTCGTACAAAAATCTTCATTCTTTAAAGGTATAACTGCACTAAGCAGACAGGGACATAGAGAAGAACAGTTATACTTTTAAAGAATGAATATCAACCAACTAGCCCAATTCAGTGCTGTCTTGCTATATAGAAATGGCAAATGTTGACCAATTTTTCGCGATTTATTTGGCACTTAAGGTGCTAAAGACATCACAGTTGCGCTCACATACATTATCTGCGTAGAGAACAAATAATTTTGAATTGAAAATTTGCCATTTACCTGCTTTAGCACAAAGCTACCATGAAATACATACCGCTTTCTCAGAAAGAAAGAAAAAAACGTTGTGCTCCTAGGCTTAAGCCAAGAACCAGCACCTTTCGGGAGTTGTTACTCTACAGATATAACTAGGAGGCTAACAATGTGTCGTGCAAGTGCCAATAAGCCAAAAAGTCTGAGCACGCACATTGAATGTGGCAAGAGACCTGCGGAAACATGCTGCAGCTTTTAGCACGTGATTCTTCTTTACCATATATTTAGGAAAATCAAACTTCAAAAGATTACTTGCCGCTGGTGATCAGTGTCCATGCACTTCGAGTTGAATTCACCCTCGCACTGTGATTGCTGGCAGCATATTGGTTAGCTTAAACGGTACAGAGATCATCCCGAAAACGCGTCGGTCACGGTTTCAGACTGCACACCATATCAAATTTGTTTACCAACTAAAATGCTGTTCTTCATGACAAATCCATGTGGACTTAATTGCAGTTCTGTGCAACAAACAGTAGAGGATGGCCTTTTTCACATACATTACCCCTCCCCCGCTCTTTAAAACTGAACTGTTATAAATGAGTTATTCTCTTGCAACTGACAGCACATCACAGTGTTAGTAAAATTGGACAGTTTCCCAACACACCCTACTGAGAACGGCGCAGCTGCATTGTGGGTCTAAAGCATAAGGGCAGTTTGTGCCATCGAGCAAGCTTTTGTTATTGTTATGAGGCCCAGCAGCACATAGTGCTGGGATTGTTGACATAGTTCTTAGAAAGCAATGTGGGTTAACATAGGCACTGCTGAAGTTGAGGCATCTCCGTCATGGTGCAGACGAAAAGTGGCTGCAGAGATTTTATGTTACTGAGAGAAAGCAATGGAAGGCATGGCACCAAGACACCATACCATTTACGAGTTTGCAAGGCATACAATCTTGGCAGGTCAACTGCACCAAGGCGGATGAACTGTAAACAAGAGAGCCACAAGGTGCTTCTAAGTGTCAGGCTGTACGTCGCGAAAATTGAGCTCAATGAAGTGAGCGCATAATGTGCACTGTAGGTGACTGCATCTGTTTGTATATCAAAGCAAGGTCGACAGCTGGGCTAGTTGGTAGAGTTCCATTTTGATTATAGCAATGCAAACAACAGGACGAAGTGGACACACATCGCAAATAAGCTAATTGTACAAGTTGAGCGAGAAGGGTTCAGCAAGAGTTTCATGCCACGCCTTGAGTTTCGGCTGCCACCGAACAATGTCTTTCGCCTTTCTTATCTAGTTACACCTGTATATCCACAAGCTGACCTCCCAGACAAATAGGTATTCTATGGGTGTCATACTGTCAATTTTGATCACGAAGAAGTCTGACCACATAGAATTTCTCTGCCGTGATTACTGCAAGCCGGTTGCAACAAGGAGTCGGCCACTATTGAGAAATTTGATCCTGATTGGGCTTAACTGCAATCAAAGTGCATTATGCACTACCGGTATCATCTGAGTGGGCGCTGGGCAGCCATTGTGCCTATCAGCAAAGTAATATTTATTCGCGCCAATACTTAATGGGACACGATCGTCAACGTGCATGCACGCATGGACACCGCACCACAATCATCGGAAATGAATTTTCAGAGTTCGACACATCTAGCGCAAGTGATCGATCAAACAGCTCGTACTTTTCGAAAGTAGAGCGCGTGGCAATTGTACAAAGCACTAAGATCAATTGGAAGTTGCTTCATAGCACGTACCTTACTCACCTGTCGTAGTGGTCGAGTACGAATATCCAAGAGTGAAGAAGTATCACACCTTCACACATGGAGGAAGGAAAGGTAAGGAGAGGGCATGCCCAGCCGGCGCGGGGCGTGAAAAGTGTGGCGGAAATGACATCATGGCGGCCATAATCACTAGGCACAATGGCGGCGTTGTTATGGTTACGTGTTGCGCAGTGGAGCTGGTCTAGCAGTGAGCAGCCGCGGCTGGCGGCGGAAAGTGTGCCTCCCCAGGTCTCGTGCTGAGCCGTGTCGGACAATATCTGTGCTCTGCGCCACGTTATTGGTTACGCAGTGTTCTCGTGGCAGTTACATTACTCTTAGCAACGTTTACAAATCCCTTAATTCATCACGGGGTTTCAACAGTGCGTAGAACAAGTGCATGTCCATGTGTCGTGCGGCGGTTGACGCGGATGACGCAGTTATAGTGTTCAGCGAAATTGCGTTGAGCACCACGACGAAGCTGAATGACGACGAACACCTTGCAGGTCAGTGACGGTTGAGCAGTGCTCCTGCTTGTGACAACAGACGACGCTGTTGAGCCCAGCAAGACGCCATGAGGACCAGGTGCACATACTTATTTTCGTGTTGTGTGTGTACAGTAACAACTTGCATGTGCGTATTAAAACACCTTTTCTGTTCCGCTTGGTACACCCTTCACCAGCATTGCATGTAATCTCAACGTAACAGCAACCGCGTTCAACTGTCACTAGCACCGTGCTCAAAGTCCCCACGGTCACAGAATGCTGACGCCGGTGAGTTTCACGCGGAACACGGACACAGTGGCAGGACGCTGCGTCGGCCGCATGGCGGAATGTAACCGTAGAAGGCGCACGACCGATCGTGTTGTCTGTACAGTTGCTGAATTAATGACGTGAAAGCACTCGCCGTTGTCAGTGCATCTAGCGCGCGTTCTCTCGTAGTTGCTTCGTTGCCGGCGAGCTGTTACTCCCTGTTATTACTCGGACGAAGCGATTTCGCTGAAAGTGTCCCGCTGGCTCAGAGTGATGAGCCCCGTTCGATTAGTTTCGGATCGTCACGACACACGCGCTGCGCAGCCCACGTGTTTTTCGAGCCGGAGAGAGAGTCGTGCCTTCTGCTTTACATTCGGATGTAAACAAGCGAGGAGAATTTGCCTAATCAATATGGCCGACTTCCGGCTTCATCCCGGCTTCACAACGAGTGACGTCAGGGACTCTCCTATCTTTCCTTCCTCAGTGCCTTAACATGTGACAAAACATACGCCAGCTTCATAACAAATGCAAAAATTAACGCGTATAACTCAAGAAAGTCGCGAAAGAATAATTTGTATCGCGCGAACTTTGCATGCTTGTTTGCAAGTAAATAATCCGCCATTGCAGACAATGTCGATTGAGCTTTTTGTAAATTTGGTACGAAACGCAAAGCACCTTAAAAAGACATACTAATACCGTAGCAACAACAATAATAATAATATTAATATTCTAAGCAATCTAAAACTAATATTTTAAACTGATTTAGACTCCTCCTTAAACATCAATTGACGCGCCGTGCACCCAATCCACGCGGCTTGAAATGTAACTGCCTTGCATCACCATTATGAAAGTAGTGCAGGCACCGCGTTCATGCATTATCTACACAGGAAGACAACCAGGTCACGTTTTCACAATAAGCTTTTATTATAATGCTGTTGGTTGTAAGTGCTAGGCCTTCACTCAGAAAGAACATAAAACTTTGGCCAGGCTTTTGATATCTTGGTTTTTCCAGAGCTTTGGAAAATCTACAAAATCTGAAATGATAAATAGTAGGTGATTAATTGCAGGTCAGGAAATTCACTAACTCAACACTAGGCAATACGTTAAATAATTAAGCAGCTGTATCAGATGGAGCAGATGAGAGACTAAAATTTTATTATTAGTGGAAGCCTCAGTCTAGTGCCAATGTCAACACAATGTACTTGTAATCAGTGCACCTGTTCAGGCAGTGCTCATCATCAGCAATTGTAATTTTTGTAGTCTTACGTGCCCAAACAATGATATTATAAGGCACGCCGTAGTGGAGGGCTCCGTAAATTTTGACCATCTGGTGTTGTTTAACGTGCACTGACATTGCACGTACTACAGTTTACTGCAAACATTTGTCAGAATTACGCCATCAAATCGACGATACTATTCACAAGAGCACGTGCGTCCTGTCCAACACCAAAAAGGGCATGTGAGCTTAGAGAGAAAAACAATAAGTGACGCAAGCCGCAGTACATTTAGTGCGATCGCGAGCGGCAATTAGCCCTTCTGTGCATTATTTTATTTTCCACGCGACAAGCACACGAAAATTGCCTAGCTGGCTCAGTTAATACACGTGCAAGCGATCACGTGCTGTACAGCCGCACCACAAAAGATGATAATAATGTACTAGAATTGCTTTTTCTAACAACTATCAAGCGGTTAAAGCATGGGTCACTCACCTTTATCGTTGAGGAACGTGCGCTGCACGTACTCGGCGACGAATTCGTGCGTAGCGATGTGGTTCCTCACATACTCTTCCAGTGAAGACAGGCCAACGCCACAAACGTCACATTTCACGCGCATATTGACTTCTGGGGTGACAATATGGACGCCCCTGACATGCCGGAGCATGTTTTTCCTCTTTGTGAATTACATACTGCAAATCTCGCAACGACGGCTTTCGTCGTCAGTGGCAGCTCCACCACAGTTGACCTGCGCCATTCCAAAGCGGAGTGAACAAGAACGGACATAGTTGCGAGCACCTGAATTTGTAGATTTTCGTGCGGCATTGTAATCCAATTACCCACGGCATGCCATCGTTGCCCCGTGAGTAGTGAAGATGACACTAGGGACGAAATTCACCAAGCACGTGACATACTAGGCACTCCGTGGCAATACGAGGGAAAGTGAAAACTAACTTAGAGAAAAAAGTCTTCAAGTGACGTCACATGTGAGTGACGTCATTTATTGTTTGCGACAGAGTCCAGACTCCGGCGAAAAGCATGTGTGAAAATAGCGCAAACGCTATTTTCACCCAACTTGGCTTGGACCCGTACAAAGCTATAACTTTTGAGAAATGGTGAGTCAGGCAACTTGAGGTTCTCTGCAGAGTTAAATCTGGTTCTCTGGGCATATTTTTTCCGCATTTGGCGTGCTGTGGCTTTTGGTTACAGTGGGTCAGGCAACCTCAGGTTCTCTCGGCGTGTGTGCATGCGTGCGTGGGATGAGCTGTACGCGGTCGCGAGCTGTACACATCTGTGTTGTGCTGGATGTGGGCTGATTTCGGTGTCCTTGTAGTGGAAGTGGGCACTGCGATTGATCTTATCGTTGCCCATGGGCTTGACGAACGCCGACGGTGTTTGCAGCGCTTGAACTTGCACTAGGTCCCTTGGACTAAAGACCATATTTGCACTGTCACTACTTGACAGTGCAAATATTTGGTTTTCTATTTGAGCCTAGCTAGAAATATGTTACGTAAGATCTATATTCCCACGTGCGCTGCAAGTGAAGCAAATTGTGCAAAGTCATTAATGGCGTTCACGTGAACACGTCAATGAAGTCTGAACAAACATAGCTTCGAATGCATACATGCGATAATTCACTGCATGATATATATTATGAATCCCAGAGCCACACACGTGAGATCCACGACTGTAGTTTATAACAACCAATTTCATTGTATAATTTTTATTATTGCTTTTGCTCCAAGAGCCCGGCGCGCTCATTTTTAGGCTTTCGACCGCCATTTCCCCTATTGAAACGTTCCGTAGCGAGTCCAATAATTCCACATGTTTCCATAAAGAATACATATGTTTCCCATATTTTTTCCATATATTTCCGTAAGATTCTTACGGAAACATACGGAATAATTGGACATCGCATACGGAACGTTTGCCCCTACTGAAACGTTCCGTAGCGAGTCCAATAATTCCGCATGTTTCCATAAAGAATACATATGTTTCCCATATTTTTTCTTGTATTTCTATAAGATTCTTACGGAAACATACGGAATTATTGGACATCGCATACGGAACGTTTCAGTAGGGTGCCGTACCAGAATTTTCGAAAAACTTCGACTAAATTGTTTTAGACTATTTGCGCCCATGGCCACGAGTAGTCTAAACGCGAGCCTCCACGATAACGACACGTATTCTATGCGGTCCCAATCAGTCAACTTTGTGGACTAGGGATTGTATTAAACCTCGTACAGTGTGTGGACGCCTTGACGAGCTAGTTTGTTTATCATACTTATATGCGCAATAGCTCGAGGTAACCACGTCACATCACCACAAATTTGGTTTCTAAAGATAACGCTGACTCTGATCTAGGGGCTGCAGTAGAAATTACACTGATTTTACACGAGGTAAAAGCGGTGGAAACGAAAATATGTGCGTTACTTAGCCCTAAATTGTCCTGTTTCAATCCGACAGAGAGCTGTACATGCAACTATCTTTATGTGGATTAAACTTGAAAAAGCACATGAAAATATCACTTTGATGCGCACGTGGTGTTAGTTCTTATTGGCATGCTTGTCAAGAGCCACATCCAAGAGGTCCGACACCCGATTTCGTCATATATATTTAACTTTTGATAAGTACAACTTCGAACAATGCTCATGTATGCAGTTTATTTAGAATTTCGCATCAGCCCCAGCCGCGATTATACAGGTTCTTTCTCACAGCATGCTTAATTTCCACGATCGAAATTCAAGATATTCGCCTTAGTTGTTTTAAACTGATCGAGTGCTACTATGCACTCATTCATATATTTGAATTCACTTTCCTCGGATATATATGTAACCTCGTTTGCATGCAGCATTCGTGCGAAAATCAATCATTTTTTCTCTAATTTACTAAAAAAATTCACTTATTGTCGCAATGTTTCACAACGAATTTTGAATGTGCATGCATGCGTGATTATAATTCGTAATTGTGCATATATATATTATGTTTGTTAACTAGCACAGTGATGTAGTGCACTTATTAGTTTAATCATTGTGTATATGTAATCTATATATCTTGTTAACATATACGAGTGTATCAGTTCGATTTATCAGGGTACTCTTTTATTTCCATACAGAAATTATCAAGTGTTTTTTTTTTGCGTATATTCACGGCCCTTTTTATCCTCCTGCACATGTTACCTTTGATGTTCTAATTGATGCTCTAAGGATAAACACTGGCATTTGTCTTGACGTGGTCATGTTAAAATTACCAATATTATTTTTTGCCATTCCTGGATAGACGAACTGTCAATCACCTGTGGCACATAACTGCATACCTGCAATATGTGTGCCACACATCTGGAAGAAAGGCTTTGACGACATACGCGATGGGATTGCGGCATTATTCATGACCTGGCGGGCAATCATATTCGTCAAACCATCTTACCCTCCCACACTAATTTGGTTTACCCAGAGCTAAGGGAGTCATCACGAGAGCAACCAGACGTAGGTGGCTAGATAGATATCCAGACCATTAAAGTAAATTTTTCCTTCTTAGTCAACTGAATTTTTATAACATTATCTACCCACTGTCCAGCCCTGCTCGGTTATAGGTGTACATATAAATTAATAAAACGGCAGTCATTATATAGGCGCTCAAAGGTGTATCAACACAAAATATCTCTTAATTCAAAATAAACTTCCCTTCTCGAGATAGAAAACGGAGCTGCAGCTACAGATATTGTCACAATCATAGAATATTACTGTGGTCATTATACACATATTCACACATGGGGAAGGGCCGATCGTATGTGCGTTCGAAGACAGTGTAGCATTTGCGTGGCTTCACTGCAGAACAAAAGTGTCACACGGTGAAGCATATTTGCTTTGCGGTAAAGCATACTTGTTATGAGCATACCGAAAGTGGCGCCCCCTGATTTGATTGATTGATATGTGGGGTTTAATGTCCCAAAACCACCATATGATTATGAGACGAATTATGAGAGTGAAGTACACGGCTGGTCACTGTATGAAACCGTGTATTTTGAGGGATACACCGTCCTTTTGGGCTTGGTGAGGTGTTATATCAGGGAAAATACGATGTGGCCTGAACAAATGTAGTGCTTGTCAAAAATGTAGAAAGAACTCAAGCTCCCCCGCCCCCGAGAAAAAAATCATTAACTGCGTCGCACTAGAAAGGAGCAAAAACTGCTAGGTGTTCTGTGGGAGCAAGCATATCTGTATAAGCTGTCATCAGACTGACTTTCGGCAAATCTATCGCAAAAAAAAAGAAAAATAATGGTGAACCCAGAGCAACACACGTTCTCAGTACAGTCAAAGGGAAGTCAATACAAGCAAGTTCCATTATAAAAATCGAAGAAACGCGCGTCGTAACTTGTACGAGCGGCCAGCGGCGAGCAGCTTCTGCAGGCGAAGCTTCCATTGAAGATGCCTGTGGCGCCACCTCTCTTATGCGACACCAACTGCGTCAGAGGAGCGGTGGAGTAAGCCCATTGTACTGCCATTGTTGCTGAACAATCAATAGGTGTATGAATACAGCTGTACCCTTTAGAATGGGTGGTGGGTAGCGCCACTAAGCCGTTACACTTAATGAACCAAAAACTAGATTTATTTTTTTCATTAAAAATTGAGTTTAGGATTCGTACTTTGCAGTGAAGGGTTTAATTTTCACTCGTGCCTTGACTTTAGCCACCAATCAGATAACCTCCATTCTAGTTAAGTCTACCCACTTAAAGTCTATTTTTGCCCTTCCGGTCCTTAACCCCAATGCTTTGAAAAACTCTGCGCCATCATCCTGAACTATAGGATGAAGCACTTTACAGAACATTATCAAGTGTTCTGCAGTTTCTTCTTCCTCTCCACACGCACTGCATACTGTGTCTACCCCTTTGTATTTGGCCCAATATGTCTTGGTTCGCAGTACTCCCGTCCTCGCCTCAAACAGTAGAGAACTATCCCGAGTATTATCATAAATCCTTTCCTTGGCAATTTCCTGCTTAAAAGTTCGATAGATCTCTAGTGCGGACTTCTTAATCATGCCCATTTTCCACATGTCAGTCTCCGTTTCCTTCACTTTCTTCTTAACCAATAGTTCTTTTTTGGCCACCTGTTGTTTTCTTAGTATTTATTAGTCAATTTCCTGGTTCGCTTCCTCCATTTTGTATCGACATTCTTCGTGTACAAGTAGCTGAAAACTTTCCTTGCCCAACGCTCCTCCCCCATTTCTCTCAATCGCTTCTCACGTTTGATCTTGCTGCTAGCTTCCCTGCCCTCAAATGATGTCCATCCGATATCACCTTGTACTCCCTGATTTGGTGTATTCCCGTGAGCTCCTAAAGCAAGCCTACCTATTCCACGTCGCTTAATTTCTGGATGATTGCAGCGCCAGGGTGCCCTCTAGTTAATTTTAGGAAACTCTATGGGTTCAGCCAACGCCTCCTCTAGAAAGATGCCTGAGGAATGGCTCGCGCTCCCAGCGGAGTTGGCCTGCTTTCAGTTTTAAACAAGTTTCGCGCTGTGGCGCTCGCGACCGACACTATTATCACGGCGACGGGCGGTACCAGTTAGGCGTTCTTCATCTGCGGCTCATAGAGGCGCGTCAGTCGAGAGTTGTTTGAGATCTGCAACTGTGCACCGCTGTTTTGGAGGCTATAGAAAGTGTTGCGTTGTTGCACCGTCCGACACAAGTGACGCTAGCGACCGAGAACATATTCAATATAAAGAGGGAAATGGTGTGGCAGTTGTTTTTTTTCTCATGCGGCAGGCATCTTCCTAGAGGAGGCGTTCGTTCATCAAGGAAGAGTAAAGAAAAATGGCTGGAGTAGAAGCTCCCGTAAAGCCTTGCCAGCAGACGTGAAGCCACCTTTTGTCACTGCCAAGATGGCGGAAACATGCTCTTTTCTGATGATGCCCACTTAGAGATCAAGTGGCTTTGATATGTTATGCAAATGCTACGCTAATTACATATTAAAAGATAGTTGCTCCCAACAAAATAACACAAGGAAACAAGTAGGATGACTAAATCTTCAAAGAACTTTGCCTCCAATGAGAGGCTCACTAAAGAAAACTAGTAACTGTAAGACGCACTTCGAGCACTATATCACCCGAAAAAGTTCCTACAATGAACTCTTTGGGCGTGCGAGAGAAACGCTTCGTTTTTAATCGCTGAGCAGTGATACTTTGTTATGCCTCTAGTAAAATGACCGCCACAGCCGCCATCTTGCCAGAGGAGCGGCTTCACTTCTTTGAAATTATTTTCACTCCAGCACTTTTTTAAAATCCTCCTTGGGGTTCAACACATCAATCTATTCATCTATCTATCCGCCCGGCAGCTTCACAAATAAGACGTCATTGCCTTTCCTATAGGGGAGACCCGCTCAAGTTTGCCCTGCGACGCCAGCGCTTGCCTTTCCCCTGCCAGAAAAAGCGCACAACAGTGGAGCCTTCCGACCCTTCCACTCCCTTTGGCTTCCACGCATTTGCGAAGCACGCGCTGCACGTGAAACGTCGCTCGTTCTGCGATGTCACCCCGACATTAAAGGGGGTGACATCGCTGCGTCAACTGTCGCAATAACCATGCAAACACGACGAGGTCGACTCCACCAGTGAAATTCTACCGATTCCCAAATCGATGGTACGAAAGAAGCAGACGACAGAAATGGATTAAAGCAGTGCGCCGAAAAAAGTATGTAAACAATTTTTTTTCATAAAAATTAGCACGCGCACAATGCATTCAAAATTACGGGTGTTAATTCCTGCGTCACCGTTCCTCTAATCTATTGATTTACTGGGAGATGCACGTCCCCGTCTTAAAAGTATAAATTTTCAATGCCCATCTTTAGATCACTGTTAAAAAATAGCGGAGAAATATTTTATGCTGCTACTAATATTCGATATTGTTTGGGACGTAGTAGTTGAAGCTGTGTGCACATGTGGTATTGGTAATGTGTTGCTATATATTTTTAAGTCTACGCAGCGCCGACGGAAGTGTGTGGTTGCCGAAAAGCTTGGACAACTATGAAAAAAGAAAAAAAATGCATTAGCCGTTGTTGCACGTCCGTTGGCGGATACAGTGAACTAGTTGTTCCTGAGTGTGCAGGGGTAGCCCGAACAACACGGTGCATTTTTGATACGTGACCAAGATAAAATGCCTTTATAGCAATGCGCTCTTCCCCTGCAGATTAGACACACACAAAAAAGTTTCTCTGAAAGCTGGGCGCTCATCATGATGGTGCGCACGCTGTTCGTGAATTCAAGGTACCAGCGATGAGAAGGGTGATAATGCAAGGAAAGACACGCGAGATAGATGTCAAATATTGTTGTGGGTCAGAAAGAAGCCCCAAATCGACCATTAATTTTTGAAGGGCTGTGTATATACCGCACGATAACTTGGGTGGGTGCTAGTAAATTAAGGTATCCCAACTAATAGCAGTCACAGCGCAAGAATTGCTTAACCTAAAGCACGAGAAGCGGCCTTACCCATGCATCCAGTAACAAACATAGTGCCTAGTACTCAGAGTAAACCAAATAAAACAGGTATATAATTATGGACGTACAGAAAGTTTCATTCCCCTCTAACGTCGTAAACAGCGTCGTCTTTAACTTGCGAAACGCACTTCGCTCTGACGAGGACGGCGTCGTCTGCTACGACTTGCTTCGCTGCCCTTTTAGCAAATTGCTGCCACGAAAAAAAAATTCTCAATTGCGGCATTCTATTAAATGCGGACAGAGCGCATACATCACAACCGCGCACGACGCGAGACTCAAAAACACGTGCAGAACGCGTGCGGCGTGCGAGCAAAGCAATGCGTTTTCTCCCCACATTGACCGAGAGCGCCACGCTCCACAGCGCCTCCCTCGGCGTGGGTCTCCTCTATATAATTCCTTCCTCCACTACAGATGCTACAGTACATGGTGCGTGCACCATGTGCGGCCACTAGCGGTTGACCGATGATAAGTGGTGTGTTTTGAGCCGGCGTGGTGTGTTGTTTCATTTAGTCGTGCGTAACTGTAAATAAATTAGCGCCGTGATCAGAAGTGATCGTGTTGGAGTTGGTGGCCGTTTGCACGTACTCTCTGCGTCGTTATCAAGACCTTGGGTAAGCTCACTGACCTCGTCACGGCAGTCGGAGCGGGTGCTGCTGCGAAAGTTCCACGGTAGTAGAAGGAAACCGCGCTGCATACAGATCGTGCTCAGCCTGCGTGATCGGTGTCGACTATAGAATGCTGAGGGCTGTTGCGACTTACTCGCCGGGTAATCTGTAATTTGTGGTCTCTGATGCGACTTTCGGTGCAGATGGGATTCGTGCTGCGAAGCAGTCGTTGAACGCTCTCCACGCCGTGATCTCAAATGCATGCGTTTTGATACGAAAGGCACTTTAGTAAATTCGGGCGGAGCTTCCCTAGTCATGCGGTTCGATACAGCGGGGTTACGTAAGAAGCCGGTATTTCTTGTACACTACTGAGTGATATCGTGACCGATTCCTCTGGAAGTAGATATCATTGAATATCAAATTCGCCAATTTTCATCCGTTTACGAATTTATTGCATCATTTTAAATACCTTTACGAAATCACCCATTCGTATATGTATGCATACAACAGTGCTGAAGCACGCATCGATGGTGGAGCTGTTTCTAGATAAGGTCTGGCCCCGCGGCTGAATGAATAACAGCTGATTTTTTCCGCTGCACTCTCATCTGTTTTATTGCCATTGAAGGAGGCAGATAAAACAAAGTGATGAATGACCTTATGTGTGCTTTAAAATCTGGCTCACACGTTGATTTCATACTATTTGAAGGGGACAATGAAAGGGTGCCGCATAAGGGAAGGAGATGCGAAAAACATGGTGGTCATTTTGGTGTTATAGATTGTCGAGTGATCACCCATAATATCACCCGGAATGAAATGTATCATTGTTCTGCAATGTACACCATTGTTGCTTGTAACATTGTGAAGCGCTATCACTATATACACTCCATTTGCACAGTGTATAAGATCTACGTGATCTGTCTTTCTGGATACTGGTATTTGGGTCTTCCTAACGCTATTCTTGTATCGTGTTTCAGGGCATTTCGCTGCCACAAGTTGAGAAGCTCCAACACAAGTCGAGCCACCATGAAGGCAGTCGTGTTGCTCTTACTGCTTGGGCTGCTGACAGGAGCTACTGCAGCTCATGTTGCGGAAGAGGACAATGAGTTTGCAGAGTTTGAGGAATTCGACGAGGAGGAGGTGCCGCCGACACCTCAGCGGTCTGATGCTCCCCAGCCAGCAGCAGCAGATGACGAGGAAGAAGCTCGAGTTGAGGTATCACTTGCCTTGGCCATAGCCCATGCATACATAGGGGGAGATGTGAATAGAAAAAAAAGTTCCGATAATCTGTAGCCTAGAAAATATATATAGATATATATATATATATAATTGGGGCGTTTATTAGCTGGCACACAGCGAGCATACACAATGGCGACAGTAATGGCCAAGCACGGACTTCCCGCGCGAGCGGCGACCTTTTTTGGGTAGACCCACTTAAAAGCACCTGAGAGTTTGACTCATTTCATTGTTCGTAATCTTCTCTACAATTACCTCAGGGTCGTAGAGGGAGCCGCCTGGCGACCTAACAGCTTGTCACTATGAGCGGGTCATAGTAAGCTTTCAGGAGCTTCACGTTGACAATCTCGCACCCGCAACGGCGTATGCCCGAAGATTGTTCAATTGGTTCGATCAGATAGTTGACCGCAGATGTGCGCTCGATAATACGGCAGGGGCCTTCGTATTTCGGGAACAGTTTGGAAGAAAGGCCAGCTACAGAGGTCGGGATTGAGAGCCATACGAGGGAACCAGGAAGGAACGTGGGCTCAGAAGTGGCGGAGTCATCACGAATACAATTCTGCCGCTCTTGCTCATGCATCGTAAAAGTCCTGGCAAGCTCCCGACACTCCTCAGCAACCCTTGCTGTCTCAGAAATAGGTGCACACTCAGATGGATCCGGCGTGTACGGGAGTATCGTGTCGATGGCGTGTGACGGGTGCCTTCAGTACAGCAAGAAGAAAGGTGAAAAACCGGTTGTGCTTTGAGGGGCGGTGTTGTAGGCGTAGGTAAGGAAGGGCAGTATAGTATCCCAATTCGTGTGGTTGGCGGTGATGTACATTGAAACCATGTCGCCGAGGGTGCGGTTAAAGCGTTCGGTGACACCATTCGTCTGCGGGTGGTAAGCAGTAATCTTTCGGTAGACAGAATGGCACTCCGTGAGAATGGCTTCGATGACTTCTGACAAGAAGACACGGCCACGATTGCTGAGAAGCTCCTGGGGTGGACCGTGGCGCAGTATGAATCGATGCAGTAGGAAGGACGCAACATCACGCGCAGTAGCTGCAGGGAGAGCGGCGGTTTCGGCGTATCGCGTTAAATGATCTACGGTGACGATTGCCCAGCATTTACTAGCCGACGTCAGAGGAAGCGGTCCATACAAATCGATACCTATGCGCCCAAACGGACGGTCAGGGCAAGGTAACGGTTACAGACCGGCTGGCGACAAGTGTGCTGACGGTTTGCGGCGTTGGCAAGCGAGGCAGGAGCGAACGAACGAACTGCTGCACGTAGTGGTACATCCTGCACCAGAAGTAGCGTTGTCGATTGCGATGGTAGGTTTTGGATACCCTAGAGTGTGCGCATTGCAGATCAGAATGGAAGAATTCACATATCTCCGACCGCAGATTGCGGGGTATCACGAGTAACCGCTGTCAGCCATCGCCGTCGTAATTGCGTTGGTGTGGGAGGCTGTCGCGAATGATGAAATGGTGAGCTCGACGACGCAAGGCACGCATGGTTGGCGTTGATCAGAGAGCAAGTCGATCAGCAGGGCGATACAATTATCCTTTTTCTGTTCGAGAACGATGATGTCAACATCAATGGCAGAAATAGCAACCGATGATACTGAGCAGGGCATGTCGTCGTCAGGCGGAGGGAGGGCGAGAGGGCGTAGTTGAGGTACAGCACGCGGATGTCGTAGTTTTGTAAGCGAAGAGCCCGACGGGCGAGACAGCCTGAGGGATCCTTCAATAATGACAGCCAGCATAGTGCATGATGGTCCGTGACGACATAGAATGGGCGACCATAAACATCAGGTTGAAACTTTGTAAGGGCCCAGACGATCGCCAGGCACTCTTTTTTCATGACGGTGTAGTTTGTCTCTGCTTTCGTGAGTGTACGGCTTGCATATGCCACGACACATTCAGGGAATCCGGATTCGCGCTGTGCCAGGACTGCGCCGAGGCCTACAGTGCTGGCGCCTGTTTGCACCTCTGTTGGGGCCGTAGTGGCGTAGAAGAGGAGGAAATGTCAACAAACAACGGAGCTTTGCGAACGCGTCGTCACACTCGGACGATCACGAATGGAGGGGTTGTACTTCTAAGGAGCTTCGTCAGCGAGGATATGATCGTGGCAAAGTTTCGTATTAAGCGTCGAAAGTATGAGCACAGGCCCACGAAACTAGGCAGTTCTTTGACGGACGCAGGTTCGGGGAATTCGGCCATGGCCTAAAGCTCGTCTGGGTCAGGAAGAATGCCATCCTTGGACTCGATGTACCCTAGGATGGTGAGTTGCCGTGCTGCAAAGCGGCACTTCTCCAGATTTAGTTGCAAGCCGGCATTGCTCACACGTGCTAAAACTTTTTTCATACGGTGGAGATGCGTGGAGAAATCTGGAGCGAAGACAGCAATGTCATCGAGGTAACAAGCACGTGTGCCATTTAAAGTTGTGCAGAATTGTGTCCATCATGCGCTAAAAGGTCGCAGTTGCATTACATAGACCAAACGGCATGACGTTGAGTTCGTATAAGGTGTTGGGTGTGATGAAGACAGTCTTCGATCGAGCGTCATCAGCCATGGGTACTTGCCAGTACCCCGAGCGCAGATCGAGAGAAGAAAAAAGTTCGGCTCCGTGAAGGCTGTCAATTTCATCTTCGATGGGCGGCAGTGGGTAAACATCCCTGTGAGTGATCGTATTGAGCTGTCTGTAGTCCACACAGAACCGCACAGAACCATCTTTCTTCGCAACAAGAACAACAGGAGACGCCCATGGACTGTCCGAGGGCCGAATAACATCGCGGTGAAGCATATCGACAACCTGCTCGTTAATTTTCCCGATGTTCAGCAGGCGACACGCGGTATATACAGTGCCTTAATGATGGATGGCCACCAGTGTCGATACGATGTGTAACAGTGGACGCGCGACCGAGAGAACTTCGCCCGACATCGAAAGAAGAACGATATTCTTGCAACAGGTCCAGAAGCTGGGAACGCTGTACCGACGTAAGGTTGTCATCAATGTAGGGGCCAAATACATTAGGAGATGACGGATCAGAAGTGCAAACAGCACTGATGGTACGCGAATTGGGACAACGCGAGTTATCGGGTACGTCCAGGACTTGTGTGTCGTCGACTGGTTCCACTCTGCCAAGACATTCCCCTCGAACCAAGGTAATAGTGTACAGGGATGAGTTGGTCACAAAAACAGCGGCGTTGCCCTGGGTTATTTGCACGGTCGCGAAAGGTACAAGCAACCCTTTCCTTCTGCAAGCACGGTTGGATGGCAAAACGAGTGTAATTGTGTCGAAGAGACCGGCACAGTAGACCGATACACTCACCGTCGAGCTTGGAGGCACTACGATATCGTTTTTCACGAGAATTTCGCTCAGTGTTGAGGGGCTGTCTTCTGGCGTCAAATGCGAGAACGGTGAGAGTTCAATTTTGGCGGCTGCACAATGGATGACGGCATCGTTGAGGTAGAGAAAATCCCATCCCAGGATGACGTCATGAGAGCATGCAGAAATGAAGATAAATTGGGCGACATACAGAACGTCCTGAATGCCAGCGCGAGCTGTGCACCCTGCTGTAGGATGAATATGATGCGAACTAGTGGTACGAAGGGACAACCCAGAAATTGGTGTTGTCACTTTTCGAAGCAAGTGGCAGAGGTATAACAGGTATAAGAACGGTATATATATATAGGCTTTCATGAATATCTCAAAATTGTCATTAGTTTTATGGTAAGTTGCATAGTTTTAGTTTTATGCCATGATGGACAAACTTTTTATGATGCCCCTAAAAAGTTATGATTATCAAGCAATAATGGCTCATATTTCTCTACAATAAGTGATGGATATAAATACCAAGAAAGTGCATATAAGATATTACACATGTGATGTGGAATTGTAATGTGGGAATGCTTGGAATTCTCAGCCTATACTTATTGTTTCCTTATATTTTCAATAATTATACAGGTGATATCAAGTTTAAAGGAGATACACCTTCACATGTGAAGGAATATAGGGTCAAAATTTCTTCTCGATTCGACTGTCAGAAATACCAAAAGCATGATGTCTATTCCAAAAATGGATCTTGAGAATGCATTTTAAAGGTATAGGTGAGAGTACATCTATGCGGAAAAGATGTGTTTTACAAGATGGTTTCTTCCATCATGAGAGCTTGGCAATCGTTATTTTCAGCATGTGACTTTAGTGAACTGCTCATAGAGAATGCAAAGGCAAGCAGCCAGGTGACAATTTGCAGAGGGCTCTAGACAATAAGCTCCTTTTAGTTTTAGTAGCCACCTTGTGCTCTTTAAATGCAATTTTGACCTACTTCAACTTTATTTGCAATCCTCGTTTTTTTTCTCATGAAAGTAGAGAAGCTATACTTATCAAAAAATAAAAAGGAATAATATATAATTTCAGAAAAGCTGTGGTTTCTGACTTGCGCCTCCCCTTAGGTGTGGTCTCAAACCAACAGCGGTGCCACACTGGCACATTTAATCGCTATCAACTTTATAGCCGTTGCTTCATGGACCAAGCTATTCTGGTTCGAGCTTGGGTCAGATGAAGTGCACATGATGGCTCTAGCATGCCCGAGAACATGTCCCTGATGACAAAAAATGTTCAACATTGACGTGTCACTGACAAAAATCAGCACATCATATTTCTTTAGAGCCCTTTATCAGCAATAATATTCATGCAAGAATCAGACGAACGTCAGAAACTTAGCTTGCCACTACAAAAGTAACTTCATAAATCCATCATTCGATAGTTTTCCTTGCACTTACCCGCATTGCTGTCTGTGTGAGATTAATCCTCACTTAACCATTCGCAGCCGTACAGTCGCAGCAAAGCAGCAAGCTTATTGCAATGAGTTAACTAGAGGAGACTCTGGTGCTGCGATCGTTCACTGACCAGTGAAATGGTGGGAAGTACACAAACTGGCCTAGTCTTTGTGCTCGTGGTATTCGAACGCTGTTGTGGCCTTATTTATTGCTGTGTTTCTTGCTTTTGTTTTAAATAAAAGAATGGACTATTGGGAACTTCGTGACCCGATTTGCATTCCATCCTAAAATTTTTGTGCAAGCACCCAGGGACACACAAAGGAAGGCAAACGGGCGCAATCTAACAACTGGTTTGTTTTTCGAAAAATATCCACTTTATGCCCCTTGGATCTGCGCTCTCTGGTCACCAAAAAACAACGCACTGCACACATATCACACATAAAGATAACAAGTTCATTGATTAACAGACATGAGTGAAATTTCTTTCTCTAGTAAGCCTACCGTAGGGTGGCTGACACACTTGTCTTTCTACGTGTCTATAAGATAAGCCTTCATTATCTCTCTTGATGTCTTTTTTCGATTCCTATATACCAAGGTAGTGTCGCAAAAACAAGGAGATCACGCGCACTCATTGCAATGCATCGCCAAATGGGTGTTTGGGAGACCTTTCAGACTTGCTATATGCTCCCTTAGCCTCGTGTTAATACACCTGCCAGTCTGTCCTATATATACACAACCACACGACAAAGGTATGCAATACATCACATTGTGTGATCATGTAACAAACTTGATCTTATGTTTCATGCTGCAATCCTTATGTGCGCTGGTCACTCTGTCACATTTTTGGTTGACCAACATGCACACTCCTCCTATTTTGTTTTTGTCCGAAAACACCACCTTTAAATCATATTTTCCGGCCAACTTTTTTTTATTCTATGCGAAAGCCTATGTACATAAGGGATCGCTACCTTCTTGGAGCTTGAGCCAGTTATCCCACCTGTAGGTTCAACTCGTGACCGTGATGGTGCTGGTGTGACTGTCAAGCGTTTGATGCCGTGAACGCTACGCAGCCACAGAGAGAGAGCACCTCTGCGCACATGCGACGCGCTTTTCATCCCCTTCTGTCGGCGCACGCGCTATTCCTGAATGCCGACTGCGTGTCACAGCTTTTGTGTGCGACACGAACCACGTGTCACTGGCACGCCGGTGCGAGTTCCTCGCAGTTCACTTTGGAGTGTTCCCGCTCTTTGTGGGACGCAGACAACATTTTTGTCGACGAGCACCGCTTCTGGGAGCTCAAGTGATGGGCGTCTTTTGCACTGCCAGTCCTTAATCATGACAGGGTGTACTTCAGCACTCAGTGGAACGACAAACTAATGAAAGAAGATGCCTCTGGTTTGAAAGTCGCCCAACTAAGTTGACCGTCCTTGACGCGATGACTGGTTCCATCATAACCAATGAAATGCAGCGCGCTGAGGGGTAGATTTGACTTTTTCTTAATGTTGGCTTATATATAAGGGGGTGTCGCCAGAACTCGGAAAGATCCGAGTTTCGCGAACTAGGGCAAACCTCGGCCAATCCTGCATAGCGCCCTGGCACACAGATTGTGATATCATTGACATCTGCGCTCCCTCGCCAAGCTTGTGGAAGCACAATAAACAAGAAAACCAAGCATAATTCAATCAATTTATCAATTACCTTGCCTTCTCAGAATCAACAAGTTTGTATTCGATATCACTTGTCTATCAGTTTGATTGACAGACGCTTGTGGCGAATATCTAGTCCGCCCACCACTTTTGCTCTTGCCGAGGAGGAGGGAGCTTCATCGATTTACCAAGTCCCAGATCACTCGCGGATGGCCTGCGGACGCCTCTGCTCACAGGTGGCTACGTTACATGCACGTGATCTTAAAGTCCCGAGCGGCCTCGGGCCATCTGCGCGCTTGATGCTGACTGCATCCGCTCTGGCGTCTGCTATGCCTGGCTATGCTGTCTGCTCGCTCCATAGCTGAAACACAGGCCACAACGCTGACCTATTTGCAACCTAAACAGCAGTTAGATAGTGAAATATACCTATTTCTGTTGTGATGCAACTTGCTGTGTGTGAACTACTCAAACGCGTGCGCATCGTAGACCGGCGCGGTCGTTCCACCGCTGTTTCTCCTAGCGAGCATAACGCGTGTTTGCCCGACCTTCGGGAATACGCATATGCTCGACGTGGCTCAGAACACCGATGACAAAAGCTGGGTGCGCTAACAATGCGAAATCCAGAAACATGCGAGAAGCGGACAGAAAAGCAAAGAGAGAGTAGCGCATCGAAAATTTCCCGTGTCTAACTTAAGATAGCCGGACAGCATGAGCACCGCACTGTCATCTGCCAGCTGCCCAAAAGAAATTGTTCGCATAGTCCCGGGTCACCTGTAGGCCGCCAGGCACGAAAAAAATGAACATGCATCCGAGCGATCCCGGACCAGTGGGCGAAGCTTCCAGTTGGTCCCCGAGAAAAACGAATGCAATGCCGGCGTCTGGAGCTGTCTGGGTCGTGTAAATGCATGAAGCTCAGTGCTTACAAGTGTGGCAGCTAGGGCTAGTTGGTATGGCATGGTGATAGTTATAGCGCGAGAACAAAACGACAACACCGAGACAAGAAGGAGACAAGAAGCGCTATAACTATCGTCGGTGCTTATGCCACAACGCCAGCGAGTGCACGGTTCATCTACCACTTTTTTTTGCGCTGACTATGTACACATGCTGATTGATTGATTGATATGAGGGTTTAACGTCCCAAAACCACCCTAGAATTATGAGAGACGCTGTAGTGGAGGGCTCCGGAAATTTCGACCACTTGGGGTTCTTCAACATGCATCCAAATCTGAGCACACGGGCCTACAACATTTCCGCCTCCATCGGAAATGCAGCCGCCGCAGCCGGGGTTCGATCCCGTGACCTGCGGGTCAGCAGCTGAGTACCTTAGCCACTAGACCACCGCGGCGGGGCAACTACGCACACACGCATGCAGGAGTGAAGGTTGTAGGGAGCTTTAGAATAGCACACAGCAAGCCCTTATGGTGCTGTCGCTGCCACTGCGCATGCGTCTTAACGCGAGCTGCCATTCGCGCTTGCAGCCCGCCCGCAGACGCTCTGAGATAACGTGCGGCTATCGCAACCTGCGAGGCCCGCAAAGTGCTTTGTTTAGCTTCCGTGCATTTGGGCTTGCGGACTGGGCGAACGTCCTACACTTTTCCCTAGGGGGAGCAAACGCTATTCTAAAATTTATATGGTGCCCGCAACTAAAGCAATGCCCGCAACACCTGCGAACGTTATTCTAAATCTCCCTATGTCTCGTATTCAATTTCATCGTGCTCACGACATATTCAATCACAGCCACGTTGGATGAATGGATGGATTGATATGGCTGTATCCTTTAGATCGGTTGGTGGTTAATGCCACCAAGTCGTAATACTTAGTGAACCAAAAACTAGATTTATCTTTTTTTTTTCCGTAAATAGTGAAGTTGAGGACTGGTACTTTGCAGTGAAGGGTTTAATTTTCACTCGTGCCTTGACTTTAGCCACCAATCAGATAACCTCCTTCTAGTTAAGTCTACCCGCTTAACGTCTATTTTGCCCTCCTGGTCCTTAACCCCAGTGCTTTGAAAAACTCTGCGCCATCATTCTGATCTATACGGTGAAGCCCTTTACAGAACTTTATCAAGTCTTCGGAAGTTTTATTTTTTTTCTCTCCGCCCCGCCGCGGCGGTCTAGGGGCTAAGGTACTCGGCTGCTAACCGGCAGGGCGCGGGTTCGAATCCCGGCTGTGGCGGCTGCATTTCCGATGGAGGCGGAAATGTTGTAGGCCCGTGTGCTCAGATTTGGGTGCACGTTAAAGAATCCCAGGTGGTCTAAATTTCCGGAGCCCTCCACTACGGCGTCTCTCATAATCATATAGTGGTTTTGGGACGTTAAACCCCACATATCAATCAATCAATCAGTTTTTTCTCCTCTCCACACGCACTGCATACCGTGTCTACCCCTTTGTATTTGGCCCGATATGTTTTGGCTTGCAATACTCCCGTTCTGGCCTTAAAGCAGTAGAGAACTACCACGGGTATTATCGCAGATCCAAATCATAGCCGACAAAATACAAGCGCCCCTGGTGTCCATTTGTCCTTATATTTATCCGCAATACTTGATAAAAGTGAAACGAGCAGCACGGGAGTGCTGAGTGTGCAGTATTGCTGCCTTCGAGAGTGGAAGTTCCCATGCTTCAGGTGGAACGAAAGAAGCTGTGGGAGGTGCATGTTGAGTTGGCAAAAATACAGTTCGACAATCTTGCTACGACAATCTCGCTGACGTCGCTGCACTGTTAAAATGTTGAGTGAGTGGCAGCGCTGACGTGCTCGCACGCGGTGCTTATTTGATAACCGCCGCAAATGTCCCACATGCGTTTTGCAACGCCACACGCGTTCGTGTAGCCATTTTTATCAATGGTGCTATGACGTGCTCCACATTGTCTTCATGCCACGGCCACCGCGAGCGAGCTCAGAGCAAACTTGGCTGCCCAGAAGCTCGGGCCATCCTGCATTGCACCTCATATGGCGATGCAAGGATTGAGATAGTAGATCCCAATTGGGCCTTGTCACGAATAAAAGAGACCGTGTGGTGGTAGCTAATCCAAATCATGCTTTATCTTGATAGGCACTGATCGCAGTTAACCCTTTAACCTGCAGATCAACAGTATTGTAGACCCAAGAAAAAAACCACTCTTGTTGAAAATGCACGCATAATAGGAGCTTCTTTTGCTATATTTAGCGGCAAAAGGACATGTGCTTTTGATTCTAGTTTGTAAATAACACAACAGAAAGCGCCAGTCGATGCTTTGTTCACAAGAATGTAGCACGTGCGGTTCGCTGACTTTCTCCGTGATGACGGATTTCTAGCTCGTGTTTCAAGAACTCCAACAAGGTAAGCAAATGGAGATTTTTTAAATACGTAGAAGGAGGTACGAGGAACCTGTGGTATGAATGTCATGGCCTTGTTGAGTTGAGACGCTGAGGAAGCAGCCCATTACTGCGGTCCACAATATTGTTGAGCTGCCCGGGAAGGGTTGCAGAAAACCATGCGCCAAGAATAGCATGGCTTCTGCACGCTTCGGGTCGCGCGCTTTTAGTCTTGTAATTGTTAGATGCTGTAACATTTTCATTGCAAATAAAACCAGACAAGCTAATGCGTGTGCAGTCGGAGCCATGAAGACCGAGTAGTCTTTCTGCATGAAAACTTTGTGCCAGGAATATAGTATGTTTCAAAGTGAAACGACGCGAGTGTATTTTCGTAGAACTCACTGATCTTAATTCTTGCTGGAATAGATAAAGACATCTTCTATGGAAAGTGGGGCATGGACAATGTGCTAGAGTGAGTGACAGACGAACGTATGGACGGACAGACACACAGACAGATATACAGACAGTCAGCCACACAGACAGACAGACAAATGAACGAATGGAAGCAAGAACGAGCGGATGAACGGAAGCACGGACGGCCGGACGGACGGAAGCAAGAACGATTGGATGGACAGAAGAATGGAGGAACGTAAGCATGGACGCACTAACAGACGAATGAACGAAAGCATGGACAGACGGAATCACAGAACCACGACGCATGGACAGATGGATGCACGGGCAGACGGACACACGGACAGGCGCAAGCACGGACGAACGCTTCGCCATCATTCACTCTGTGGATATGCTTGGATTTTTTTCGAACCCCACCTATTAACCGTTAACTGGCATATCAACAAAATTGTTGACCTCCTCTAAATATTTTAGTTTTTCATGAAACATCATAAACCTTGTTTTGGTGGTTCTGTGGTGGTTTAAAAAAAAAAGAAATATATCAGCAAAAAATTGTTTCCACTATTTTTTCTTATCTTGCCAGGTAAAGGGTTAAAGATGACCTTGTGACACCTGTGTTAGATTAGCATACCTGCCAACTCTTCCAGTTTTCCCGTAAAAATGTACGAATTTTGATCACGCATACGATTTTATGAATTTTGCTTGAAATTTACTGAAAACATTTCACTTCTGAAAAATAAAGTTAGTAAAATTGCGTGGCCTCAGGCCTTCACAATAGGTAATGGTGCATTGCCGTAGGTGGTCGCGGAGGCCGCAAAAACGGCGTTATGCTATATTCCTCCACCAGGAGAAAACCATATGTATTGGTGTTATGATCACATACTTTCGAAGTCTGCCGCATTGTCCGGGAAGGATTGCGACCGTTTCTTCCGTGTGCGGGGTTGCCATAAAATTATTTGAAAATCGAAATGTGTCTGCAAGATCTGGCTGCACTGACAAAAATGCAGGCCAGTTCGTTCCAGGCTTTTGCAAGCCCACCGCATCATAAACGAATTTAAGATGCGTTCATCTAAACTTACAGTAAAGTCTCAGTGATGCGAAAGCACGACAGATTCGAATTCACGAGATTCCCCAGCCAAATTCATGTGTTCATAGGGCGAAAAATTGAATGTTCCGAACACTTTTCTTAATCGCGGAGTGTGATATGAACTTTAGTACCGAAACAATCGAACGAAAGCCGATCGAGAGCAGCGTGCTCGAAGCTTCTGAAGTACGCGTGCGACCAGCACACGCACTGTCTTGTGGTTGTTGCCACAACCGCTGTGGACAAAACCGCGGTTGTTTTACACGATCGGAACTTCTAAAGCGTGCGCGCGGCCAACCTTCGACCAATCCAAGCAACGCTGCTTTCCGCAAACTCTGTGGAGAAAACTGAGGCAGTTGCGACCATAGATAGTATAAAACGACTTAGTTTTAAGGGCACGTGGGTTGAAAACAAAACTACCGTTTGCTGCCAACCACCGCGCACAAAACCGCGGTCGCAGCGACGCGATAGCAATGTACAAGCTCCGAGGGCGCGTGGCTGATGCAGCGATAGGATGAAAGGTGGTAAAGACGTAAAGAAGGCTAGAGGGGTTTCGCCGTTCCTGTCCGAAGAATCCAGTATCGAGCAAATTCAAAGCTTTTGTAGTGGCTGC
The DNA here is from genome assembly GCA_013436015.1 of Rhipicephalus annulatus. NCBI lineage: Eukaryota > Metazoa > Arthropoda > Arachnida > Ixodida > Ixodidae > Rhipicephalus > Rhipicephalus annulatus. The sequence goes on along the minus strand of WOVY01010628.1, from coordinate 525,521 downwards.
GTGTGCCGCCGATTAATGAACGACTAGACAACTTGAGTACCTATCGTAACAAAAGCCCCTTTATTCCAACTTGCGCATGCTTATATAAATAAACACTGGCACCACCTGCAGCAGTGATTGTGGAATCGAAACCAAACAGACCAATATACAACACATTCCCTTCCTTAAAAACAGCTATATAGATTAGTGATTTAGTAGTATAGTGTGTTAGCACATATGCAAAAAAACGCTCTACAAAAATACAACCTGTACAATGAATGTAACCACTTAGTACTACAAAATCACACAACTTACAAAAGCAATCCACCACACTGGATACGTCCGTTTCATCACTTTAGCACAACTTCTCTTGTTACACCTTGTAGCCATAACGCTCTAGTAATAGCCTCTTTCTTGGTGGTTGTACCCTGCGTTGTTGTGTGATTGCTCCTGGAGACTTGGCTGACTTCGTCTCAGCAGGCGACCCGTGCGCCTGCGCAGCCGAAGGAGACATAGGTGCCTGCGCAGCGTACGCAGGAGACGTGGGTGCCTGCGCAGCCGAAGGAGACGTGGGTGCCTGCACAGCGTACGCAGGAGGCATGGGTACCTGCGCAGCCAAAGGGGCAGCAGCTGAGGTCCTGGTAGTTATCTCTGGGGTGGGGTCCCCGCATGTAGGCAGAGATCCTCCTGCCCTAGCTGTACCGTTTCCTCCCCATGTATAAAGGGCGGCAGAGGCTCGTGCCACCTTTGAGAACTTGGATGCATTCCTAGGCGAAAAGAAGATGGTCCCTTCCTGCTGATCACTTCTCCTGGGTGGCTGAATTTCAGGTCGCCTTTAAATCTATTAGTTCGTTTCTTCACTCTGACGAAGTCACCAAAGTCAACTCTGGTTTTTCTCGCAGCCCTCTGAGCGTCCGTGTATCGTTTGCTGCTGTGTTGCTTTTGCTTTACCAGCTCACGTAAGCGCCGGAGCTCTGAGTTATAGTGCCTGACGACATCCAATCGAGTTCTTGGCAGCCGCCCGTCTAGCAGAAGAGCTGGAGCCCTTGCCTTTGTAGCATGCGGTGTGCATCCGTAAACACCCAGGTTCTGTTAGACCGCCTTGCGCAAGGGTCGCTGCTCAAGAACCGCCACTTGAATGAAGCTTTTTAATACTCTGTTAAAGCGCTCCACTTGGCCGTTTGCTTGTGGATAGTATACGGACGAATGTTTGACCTGGATGCCGCGATCTTGAAGAAATACCTCCAATTCCCGAGATGCAAATTGTGGATCGTTATCGCAAATAACCTCATCTTGGTAGCCTTTGCGCGCGAACACAGCGACTAAGAAGTGTATTACTGTGCCGGTTGTCTCACTACAGAAATGCACTTCGGGCTATTTGGAATAATAATCTACAAGCGTGATTGCATATCTGCAATCGTAGGGCGACCTCTCAAATGGGCCTACAATATTCATGCCGAGTTTGAGCCACGGCTGCTCTGGGAAGCGGACCGGTTGCAAGGGTGTAGCTCGCACCTTGACGCTCTTGTCTACTTCCTGGCATAAGCTACACATCTGGATAGCTAGCTCGACCTGGCGGTCCATGCCTGGCCATCAATACTTTTCTCGCAGCCGCGCTTTTGTTCGCACCACCGAGTTGGGACTCATGTGCTGCAGCGATTACCTGCTGCGTGAGAGACGTGGGAACCACAAGCCGTTCGCCACGCAAGATAAGATTGTCTACCACAGAAAGTTCGTCACGTACTTTGAAGAATGGCTGAAGCTCGGCTGATAACGATTTGTGTGCAGGCCACGACGATTGAACATAGATTTTGCTTTGTTGCAGTGCGCTATCCTGCAATTGGGACTGCTCAAACTCTTCTCAGGTAATGCAGGAAGGAATGTCGAGAACTGATACAACCTCGTCAAACAGCGTTTCTTCGTCCTGGAAAGACGACGCAGGCAGGCGTGAGAGTGCGTGCACCACTTGGTTTTGCGACCCCTTGCAGTACTCGACGGTATAGTTGTACCGTAGTAGACGCTCCGTCCATCGCGCTACCTGCAAGGGGCGCCTTCCTGTTCCTTGGGTTGAAAGCAATGCCACAAAGGCTTGATGATCAGTGAGCAACGTGAAGTGGCGTCCTCACAAGTACACCCTCGTCGCCAATGAAGTGGCGGCGTGTGCCGCCGGTTAATGAACGACTAGACAACTTGAGTACCCATCGGAACAAAAGCCCATTTATTCCAACTTGCGCATGCTTATATGCATAAACACTGGCGCCACCTGCGGCAGTGATTGTGGAACCGAAACCAAACAGACCAATATACAACAGCTTTGACCCGCGCTTTCACGGCAGCTAGCTGCGCCGTCCCATCCGTTGTCTTGTATCCCAGGAAGACATACGCTAGTTGTTTTGACAGAAATGTACTTTGCTAGTTGTTTTGATGACGCGAAATTTCGGCCGGAAGCATTTGCGCTCTCCCTTTTAGACTCCCGCCTTAGTGGAAAACCATATCCTTGTTTGTTCGGCCACTCCAAGCCATTATGAGACCGCAGTGCCGATGTTTGCGCATGCATTTGGGGACCCCCCATCCATTGTTATCCAAGTAATGTTTTCTTTCGTTTTTTTCTTTGGTGCTAAAAATGGAGGAAAATAATTCAGCCTGCTGATTTGAGTTATAATGGCAAAATAGGATTATGCTTGTCGCTAAAGACAAACCTATCACAGCTACGAATTTTAAACAAAGTCGGTAACCCCCCTTCCCCCTCTCCGCTCGGGGGTTTTACGAATTTCTCGGTTGCCAGGTTGGTAGGTATCGATAAAAAAAATGGAACATAATATATAAAAAAAATGGAACATAGCGTGCATAAGCTCAAGATTAGGAGACTGCGGGATCGGGTGTGGTGGTACATGATTGTCAGTGTATATCAGCACAACCGACAAGAGGGGACAGATCGTGTCTTCTCTTCTGTCCGCTCCTGTTAGTTGCACTTATTTGCCCCCATAACTAAGGTATTGGTCAAGCATGACTGTAGAGCATATAGCACGCAAAACCCATGGGACACAAGAAAGATACGCACACAGCAAGCGCTAAATTTTAAGAATAAATTTGGTTCCGTCTTTTGAGGGATAAAATATAGAAACAGGAGCTAGGAAAAAGTGAGTGAGTGAAGATAACCAAGGAAATAGACAAGCTTGCACAAAGTGATCTATCAACCCCAAACGGCCTAGTCACAAGCATTTTCCTGACGTGAACTGAAACAATGAACAATGATTTAGAGGTGAACATGTTTGACAGAGATCTGTCTGGCTAGGTAAACAATTATACGAATAAAATAAGCTTCCCAGCCACTTTTAATTCAAAGTTTCTTATGCTAAAGGGCCAGTAAACAATGATGAGGTCCAAAAACTGTTATAAAAAAATATGCATTCTTTTTCTATGTGAACTTGTTACTGCAAACATTTTGTGAATGCGTGTGATAATAAAGAAGTTACAGGGGTCAAAACATTTCTTTCAGTGGGTTTGAATTTTTGCACGGCCTCACCGCTCTTTTCTGCCATCTCAATTTTAGTGGTACGCTTTTCAAAGGCATAGCTTTTCGTCGTGACTACGCTCAATTCAGCAACGTGCCCAGATGTCAGTGAGGGTGTGCAGTCAACGACTCAGGAGGGCATCCTTGACATGAGTACATGCCATAGCAGCACGGGGAGGACGCGCCATCTCGGAGCACTCTCCCCCCTCGGTGGTAAAGTAGCGTGATGCCTCTTTTTCTCTGAGTCTTTCGTTCTGGCAATACTGCTTCTCACGGTAGTGTCTGGCTCTACAAAATGGCAGAGGGCAGCACTGGAAAATGAAAATGCAGACTGCGTGGCTGAAACTGCATCATCGTATGACCAAGGCGCTTTTTCGTTGATCAAAGGATCAATTGACGAGCTCAGCGGTACGTAAAGTTGCTCGTGGGCTAGCTTTCGTCACTCTGCGCATATGAGGATGATTGGTCAGGAGAAGGAAATAGGCGTGGGATTATTTTTCGAAATGGAGAGTCTGTGCGGTGTGGAGAGCTGTAATATTTGGAAAATGTGATCGCTGCGGTGTACAGCGCAAGTTGAAGAACTAGTTTGCTGGGTGTAAAAAAAAAAAAAAAGTTGAAGCCTGTTTACTAGTCCTTCAGAGCCAAAAAATGACCCGATGTTTTGGGAGCGATTTGGTCCCTTCTTCAGGGGGATACTGTCCGGTTGGCTCTGAAGCCAGTGACTTTTTTTTCGTGGTGTCCACCTCTCCATCGTCGTTCTTCCCGCCATTCTTGCTTCTGCGGTGTTTTCTTCGCTGGTTCTGTAGACCGTCTACATATACACTCAGCAAGGTTCTAGTTGAGCAGTTATTGTTTGGATATACAAAAACTCTTTTTTTTTTTTAAAAAAAGAACTGTCGAACTGTCTTTTTGTGCATCTACCTTCTGTGTCGATGACCCAGGCATCGTTGAAGTTGATACTATGGTCCATATTTTTGCTGTATTCTTTGAGAGCATTTCGTGCAGCATGTCGTTTCGGTGTTGCCGTAGCTTTTGTGGAAAGTTTTTTTGTCTCCGCCTTGATACTCTCCTTTCCCAGTGCTCTGGACAGTTGCTCGCTGTTGGAACCATGACTCAGTAGAAATGTTTGGGCGGGGCTTCATTGTTAGTGCTACACTTTGTAGAAGAGGGCAGGTGGGGGGCACTTTGCTGGCCTTCACGTCGCTGGCATACTCGGTAAACAAAGCTCTTCATGTACCCGTTGTTCAGGAGGTCGATAATGATTGCTTCTTTGATTTTTTTTTTTCATCTTGACCACCCCTGCAGGATAAAATGCTCTTGAACCCTGCAGGTGCCATCTGTAGCTCCAGAGAAAAGTGGAGAACTTCAAAGAAGGGATCACTATCAACCTCTAAAACAATCGGTACAGCCGAGCCCACACTTTCAAGGGTACTTCGACGCGAACGCTGAGCAGCGAGCCAGCCCCCGGCAGCAAAGCCTCCCGCCAGAGTTTGGGCCTCTACCTGACCCAACCCGAAGACTAAAACCCTGATCTCGACCAGTGCAACGATGACAGCCCCTGTGCCACTTGCAACCATCCTGCTCTGGAAGCCCAAAGAGCCTCCCACTTTCGGAAAATCATCGTTTGAAGACCCAGAAAGCTAGCTGGTGAACTACGACTGAGTCGCCGCCTTGAACAGCTGGGACCTCAACAAAGAACTGCGCCGCGTCTACTTTTCCTTAAGGACACTGGAAGACGTAGCTCGAGAACCGAGAATCCACGCTTCGAACTTGGGATCTTTTTCGCACGATGTTCTTGAGCACCTTCACGAGTGTCGTTCGCAAGGAATGTGCCGCAACTGCCTTGGAGACATGTGTGCAACTTCCCAACGAAAACATCAACATCTTCTATGAGAGATGACCCGGTTAATATGACACGTACCAGTATCAACGAATGGGGCTATGCGGTTTCGACATGAACGTGCCGTACCCACAGCGGGGTGAATGACCTCAAGATATCACCGACTACCTTGCTGGAGCACAGGGGATACCATGATGACCTTACCGTTACCGTCGTTAGGTTGCTACATGTCACCACAACGCTGCCAGTACACGGGCCCTACTCAGGGCATTCCACGAGGTCGACTCAGTAAACTAGCAGGTGTGGTTGCTGTACAACGAACAGCCGAAGATTCTCAGCCACTGCTGCCGCGACGAAACTTCGAAACCCGCTGCCACCTCAATGTAGTCCCGACGTCGAAACTTCGCGGCCAGAAAGACACCTGATGACGCAACGTCGAAACAGCAGTACAAACCGTCATAGCCGTGTTCCGACACCACGACCCAACCGCAAAGCCAAGCAAACTGGTGACCTCGACATTTTCATCGAAGGTCACAATGTTACCGCTCTTATCGACACTTGTGCCGAATATTCCGTTATCAGTGGGCCGTTCGTCGCCAAGCTGAAGAAAGCAAGGACTGCTTGGAATGAACCCAAAATCCGAACTGCTGGAGGCCACCTGATAATGTCGGTTTGAGTTTGCACAGCCAGAGTCGCAATCAACAACTGGACTTGTCCGGCAAGATTTGTTGAAGCACACGAATGCTTCAGTGACGTGATACTTGGGATGGAATTCCGAAGTCACCATGGCGGTGTCATCGAGCTGAGGTCTGAAAGAAAGTATTGTAGCGCGAGGTGAAATACAAAATCAGGAAGGAATACACGGAGGGAGTACAGAGCGCTGCCACCCCACACGACGTCGGAGAATCACGCATTGAATATAATAGAAGAGCAGGTCACCGTGCCATTTTTCTCCAGCGTATTATTTCCGTCAGGCCTGAAAAGATCCGAAAACTTGAAGGCGTTACTGAGGGCGATCAACACCTGCTCCTGTCATATTTGCGATGGCAAAACAAAAGTATTGCTAACAAGCTTCAGCCACGAATATAGGCACCTCAACGTTGGTACGACGGTCACCTACATTGATGAATTCATGGATGCCAGCAGTGCTTTTACTTACTTCAATGCTGCCGAAGCTGCTTCGACGAATCGAGGTCCACAACCAGATTTCGATGTCAACCCGAGCCTTCCGAAGCACGAGCAAGACCTGCTCAAGACCCTGCTCTTGCAGTTGAAGGACTGCTTCTCGTCATCATCAAGAATTCAACAAACCCCAGTTGTGAAACATCGCGTCATAACAGAAGAAAGGGCCCGACCACTTCGGCAGAGCTCGTACCGGGTTTTGACGCAGAAACGCGAAGCCATGAAGAAGTCGACGAAATATGAAGTCATTCATATGCCGAAACAAAAGTACACACAGATGCAAGCAACATAGGACTCCGCGCCGTTCTTGTGCAAAAGGCCGATTGCCTGGAAAGGGTTATCAGTTACGCTATCTGGTCATTAACCAAGGCTGATGTCAATTATTCCACAACAGGAAAGGAGTGCCTTGTCATATCAGGGCTGCATCAAAGTTTCGTTTTTGCCTTTATTGTAGATCTTTCAAAGTTGTGACGACCACCACGCCCTGTGTTTGCTCGCTAACTTGAGGAGCTCTTCAGGTCGTCTCGCGCATTGGAGCCTAAGTCTTAAAGAATTCGACATTACCATCATTTGTAAGTCCAGAATGAAACACACCGAAGCCGACTGCCTGTCTTGCTCCCCTGTCGATCCACCACCGCAGGACAACTAGGATGATGAGTGCTTCGTAGGAACCACAACTGCTGATGACTTCGCCAAATGATAGCAAGGTGACCCGGAGCTGAGGTGCCTAGTGGAATTCTTCGGGGGCCAGAACACCGTTGTCCCACAAGTATTCAGGCGAGTACTGCCGTCATTCTCTAGGGCTCCTCTTAGTCTAACCTTGTCCTGCGTCAGGCGTAACCGGCAGTATCAGATAAACAGACAGACAGGCAAACCGATGGACAGACGGATGGACACACAAATGGAAGCATGGACGGACGAATGCACAGATAAATGCACGGACACAGACGGACAGACTGATAGACACACAGACAGACGGACATACGGATGGACGGGCAGACGCTTCGCCCCACTCATCGTCATTCACTCTGTGAATATGCTGTGATTTTTTCTCAAAAAACAGTGTCCTCGCAAAAACTTTTCTCCATCGCGAGCCAGCTATCTCATCATTGTACCTTCAGCAATGCAACCAGAAATTCTTCAAGCTTTACACGAAGACGCAATGACTGGACGCACGCTCGCAAGAGTACAAAAAAAGTAGTACTTGACGTCTGTCGATGTCTCTCGCTACGTAGGGACGTGCCGAGACTGTCAGCGACGTAAGACATTGTCCACAAGACCAGCAGGCTTCCTCCAGCCAATCGACCCTCTCTGGCGATCGTTTCAGCAGAACGGGGTGGACCTCCTAGGGCCGTTCCAAATGTCGACTTGCGGAAAGAAATGGATCGTCGTAGCTAGTGACTACCTTACCCGCTACGCTGAAACAAGAGCCCTGCCCAAAGGCAGTGCTGCCGAGTTCGCCAAGTTCTTCGTTAAGATCGTCGTCCTTTGACATGGTGCCCCAGAAGTTCTTGTCACCGACAGAATTACAACATCTACTGCTGACCTGACTCGGGCAATCCTGAGATACAGCCAGACAAGCCATCGCCGGACAACCGCGTGCCTGCCACAAACCACTGGCCTGACTGAGTGTCTAAATAAGACCATCGTTGACACTACTGGCAATGCACGGCAATGTCGAACACAAGACGGTGGATGCCATTTTATCCTGCTTGACCTTCGCGTACAACACAGCTGTGCAGGAGACGATGCGGATGATACTATACAAATTAGTCTACAGAAGAAACCTGGTAATGATATTCGGTGCCATGCTGCCCAGCGTTGCTGACGTAGAAAACTTTGATGTCATTGCTACCTGCAACGCGCCGAAGAAGCCTGTCAATTCGCCTGCCTCCGCATTAAGAACCAACGGATGACCGATAGCTGCTGTTACAATCTTTGACGAAGCTTTGTGGAATACTAGCCTGGTAACTACGTTTGGGTGTGGACGCCGATACGCTGCCATGAACTCAGCGAAAACTTCTACGATGGCACTTCGGACCGTACAGGGTAATTCAACATCTCGGCCTACTCGACTACGAGGTTGTGTCCGAAGGCATTACGAACTCTCAACAGCCCGTGCACGACCTGAAGTCATTCATGCCGCCCACCTAAAGCCATCATTTCATGCGCATCAGTGAACCTTGTATTTTTGTTGCTCTACGTTATTTCTTGTACTTATACTTTATTTTTATTTACTTGATTATTGTGCTTTCATTTATTGTTAAAGCGTCGAGGCGATGCCTTTTTCAGAAGGGGGCACATTTTTTCCTTAAGTTTTTTTATCACTTCGTTAGACTGTGTGGGAATTGAGGCTAGCCCGCTGCCTTTGCGCGGGCTTTGCCGCCTTTTCTGCCATTCTCATGTCCCGACATGTCTGCCCTCCTTTGCTGTCAGCCGCGCTGGGAAGGGCGGAGTGACGTTTAACTCCCTCACCCGGTAGCGGATGTGGACTGTGGCGCCGCGTGCGGGGACCCCCGAGAGGTTTTCGCGCGCTGCGTCGGGAGCGGTCAGACACTCTCCGGGACAGCAAACGGTGAGCCACGCAATCTTTTCGTCCGTCGACTCCCGTCAGTCGGGGGCTCGTCGGACTTCGCTGACGGCGCCTCGCGCCCAAGGCGAACGCTCACCCGCTGTTGCCCCGCTGCGTACGCACGGCCGAAGGGCGATACGGTGTCCTAGTGCGTGGCCTCGCTACGCCGACCCGTCTCCCTTCGAAGCCAACGCGAGCGCCTTTGCCCTCGCTCGAGCAACCGGGCCTTTGTTCCGGTGTCTCCGTGGATCACCTTTACCGCGGAGACGTGCTCGTGGCACCCCTGTGTAGTACTTTGTGCCCGTGGCGTGGATAAGCCTACTTGCTTTCCCGCCGCGCCTTTTTGCAACGGGCTGTGCTGCGATTGGTGTTGCCACAATAAAGTGTTGCGACTTGAGCAGTTTCGTGTTTCCCGCCACGGCGACGGTTAACGCGTGCCCTGCGCCTCGCTAAGACCGAACCCACGCTGGTGGCCGTACTCCTTCGGGATACGTGTACACCACAACTGTTAGTAATTCTCAGCGCAAACCAAAATTCCAGTGTTCGAGGAGCGTCACAACTGTAGTCGATCGTTTTGTTAAAATTCGGCCACTTTGTGAACATTACTGATCACTCTAGAATCTTGCAGCTACTAGCTATAATGCTAGAGTATTCGGCTGCACGATATATAAATGTCGGCACGCTTCGCTTCATCGCTTGTCAGTTTATCAATGACCGACGCTCTGTTCACCTCTATCAGTGCCAGTTACTTGCTGTAATCTGACTTTCATTTTACATGGCCACAAGTTCAGCCATATAAACAGTTTCATTTAACCATCCAGTCTGCTCCATTCGTTTGCGTCACGACCCCGTCATAATATTATGTGAATCGACCATGCATTTCGTGATTGGGAGAAGTATCACTGGATTATATCTGTGTGCGTGTTTAAATTGCGCTTTGTGTTCCTGTACAGGTGGCACTTCATGGCTGGAAAGTTTGCATGAGTAGTACTTTATACATAATGTTTGTACTTACGGAAGGGTCTTTAGTGGAGTCCAATACAATGCTGTCAGAGCTTTGTTTGTAACTTCTTTTGTGTGAAGATTTGTTAAGCCACGTTTTTTTGTGTTCAAAGACTATGCATATTTTTATTTGTACGCTTCATGTTCTAAGGAGAGGTTCTTGGTCTGATTGCCGTGAAATTGAATTATGAACGCTCAGATGTTATTCCTAATTATTGCTAGCACCATTATTTGGATCGATTTTGGAGGACCTCGAAATGTTTTAAAAAATGCTACTATCCTACTGCAATGAAGCACTATTAAATGCTCTCAAATGTCCTGACATCACAGAGCACTCTTCGAATGGGGTCGGCCTTAGGTTGGAGGAAATAAAACAATATAAGGACTCAGCCAGGGTGTAGCACACTGAATAAACAGTTTGCAGGACAAAATTATGTGCTCGCATAAGACAGCTTTAGTTCCCATGATTTTGGGTGGAAAGGCTAGAAGCAAAATGCAAGAAACATTTTTTTGGGTATACGTATTAAATGGTCTGCAATTGTTGCTGTCCGTTGCTCTTAATCTTTATATCAAACTGGTTTCAGAGAAGCGAAGAACGGTTGGTAGGGCCTTTATGTGAAGATACTCTGCTATTGTGCAATGCATTATAGCAGCTGAGAGGAGAGAGACACCTAGAACTATTTACGAAGCAGGCAGACAAGAAAGTTGATGAAGTAATGCGAGGTTCAGTAAGTTTCGATTTCATTTTGTAGAATGGAGTAGTAGCTTTAAAAAGCGTACATGATTGTGCTGTCACTTTAGATAACTTGAGTGTGATGAGCGAATGAATGACTGTGGTAGTATGATACAGGCGATCTGATGCTGACCATTGTAAACTTTGGTTGAGAAATAGCTTGATGTTAGGACTTAGTCAGACTTGAGACCGTATTCAAGAGGCTGTGCCAGCCCCGTAGGTTGGTTTGTGCACTGAACATGTGCCTTGCTTGTCCCTGAAGGAGGAAGAGGAGTTTGACCACTTCCAGGACGAGGAGGAATTCGAGGGCCTCGATCAGGAGCGCCAACCCAGCCGGCCCCAGGGCGACAAGCCACACTTGACCATTGCCAAGGTCTGTGCTCCCCTTTCAGCTCCCAAGACAGGGTGTGGTTGCTCGCAGACCTCTGTTGCTGGGGCAGCCAAATTTTCCCAGCACACTATCTTCAGTGATGTGATGGCTGCACCGGGAGATGAAAGCTGTGATTTACTGCTACATTTCAGCAAAAGCTCTCAGAAATGCACCAACTGTGTACTTAGAGGTCATCTTTGCAGCTCTTCAGAAAAAAAAATCAAAAAGTTCACTTTCTATGTAATTTAGAGATTGATCAAAATCTGAAGTTTATGTGAGCCGAATTTCAGATGTGAAGATGGTCGAGGACAATCAGAATTCGCTGTGCGACGTGACCACCCTTTCTGAGCATGCACGCCCCTTCCCTATATCCTCTCCTATGCTTGCTTCCCCTCTCTTTCTTATGGGGACTCCTCCCAGCGGCTTAAATACCCCCATTGTGCACTCACATCCTCTCCCCCCTCATATATATATATATATATATATATATATATATATATATATATATATATATATATATATATTTATGGCTAACTTATTTAATAAATTAAATACGATGCACCGTGCTCGGCGAACAAGATGGTGACAGTTCGTCAACAACCAGCCACCAACGTCGTCTTTCTCTTTCTTGCAGACAGGCTGTGCCGGCTGTTGCGTATCATAACCCCCCGGCGGTAGAAGCACTGTCTCGGTGCTTGAGCAACTTGGATGCGGTAGAAGGAGGGTGATAAGGCTTGAATCGAGCTATGTGCACGATGTCACTCGAAGGTGACAATAATGACGTTGAATCGGCTGGAACGATCTCGTATGTAACGTCAGTCACCTGGCGAACGACGCGGTATGGTCCAGTGTAGCGCGGCAGCAGTTTTTCAGAAAGCCCTACACGCCGAGTGGGGGACCAGAGGAGGACAAGGGAACCCGGTGAAAAGTGCACGTTTCGATGATGGGAATCGTAGAGCTGTCTTTGGTGCTCCTGTGAAGCCTGCAGGCGGCTGCGGGCGGGTTGGCCTGCGTGGTCGGTTCGCGCGATGGCTTCGCCGACATACTCAGTGACTGAGGGCAGCAAGGTGTCAAATGGTAGGGCGGGTTCTCGGCCGTATACAAGATAGAATGATGAATAGCCGGCAGTGTCGTGACGTGACAAATTATATGCGAACGTCACAAATGGCAAATGAACGTCCCAGTCCTGGTGGTCGGCCGCTACGTATTTAGAAAGCATGTCGGTTATGGTGCGGTTGAGGCGCTCCGTAAGACCGTTCGTTTGCGGATGGTACGAAGTGGCAAACTTGTGCTTGGCAGAGCAAGAGCGCAGGATTTCATCAACGACAGCTGATAGGATGGTCCGGCCCCGGTCAGTGAGAAGTTGGCGTGGAGCTCTGTGTACTAAAATAATATCATATACCAGAAAGTCCACCACATCGATTGCGCAACTCGTCGGAAGTGCTCGTGTGATAGCGTACCGTGTTGCATAGTCAATGGCGACAGTGATCCATTTGTTGCCTGAGCTGGAGATCGGGAATGGGCCAAGCAGGTCGAGGCCAACTCGAAAAAAAGGTTCAATGGGAATGTCGATCGGCTGAAGGAATCCAGCTGATAGGGAAGATGGCTTTTCGCGGCGCTGGCAGGGCTCACAAGCGGCGACGTAGCGTCGAACAGAGCGGGCAAGACCAGGCCAAAAGAAACGACGACGTACACGGTCGTATGTGCGAGAGACGCCCAAGTGTCCCGCCAAAGGAGCGTCATGAAGTTGGTTGAGAACAGTCGCACGAAGATGTGCTGGTATGACGGGGAGCAAGTCATGGCCATATGAATAGAGGTTACGGCGATACAGGATGCCGTCTTTACCAGAAACATTTGTAGAGATGCATCGCGAGGCATTGACTCAAGCTTGTCAATGATGGTTCGCAGGGAAGCATCCAGGCGTTGTTCGTGGCCAAGGTTGAGTAGCTGCGTCACAGACAGAAGGTCTGGAAAGGTGTCAGTATGGGCAGCCTCTTCCACAGGGTAGCGTGATAACAATCCGCATCTTGATGTGACCGCCCTGTTTTGTACGTTACGGTGAACGTGTATTCTTGTAATCGTAGTGACCAACGAGCAAGGCGTCCTGTGGAATCCTTGAGCGAGGCCAGCCAGCAGAGCGCGTGGTGGTCGGTGACTACCCGGAATGAACGCCCGTATAAGTATGGGTGAAACTTGGCGACTGCCCACACAAGAGTGAGACACTCATGTTCCATGATTGAATAGTTGCGCTCGGCTGTAGATAGCAGGCGGCTTGCATATGCTATAACACGGTCATGTCCGCGTTGATGTTGCATTAGCATTGCCCCGATGCCGTGCCCATTAGCGTCAGTGCGAACCTCGGTTGGAGCTGATGGATCGAAATGGGCTAAAATCGGCGGTGTTGTAAGGAACGTTGTGAGCTGGGAAAAGGATGAGGCTTCATCAGCGCCCCAGAAAAACGGGGCGTCCTTCTTCAGGAGGTGTGTGAGTGGGCGTGCAATGATGGCGAAGTCCTTAACAAACCGTCGAAAATAGGAGCACAAGCCCACAAAACTGCGAACGTCCTTTGTTGACTTCGGAACAGGAAAGTCCGTGACGGCGCGAATCTTCTCGGGATCCGGGCGGACTCCGGCGGCATCGACGATGTGGCCAAGTACGGCTATTTGACAACGAGCAAAATGGCATTTCGACGAGTTCAGTTGAAGTCCGGCTCGACGAAAAACTTCAAGAATCGCCGATAAACGCTTGAGATGGGAGTTCAATGTGGGAAAGAAAACGATAAGGTCGTCTAAATAACATAAGCAGGTTGACCATTTTAATCCTTGGAGCAATGAGTCCTTTTGAATGTGGCCGGCGCATTACAGAGACCAAAGGGCATAACTTTGAAGTGATAAAGCCCGTCAGGAGTGACGAATGCGGTCTTCTCACAGTCCATCTCATCCACAGCAATCTGCCAATAGCCAGATCGAAGGTCGATAGTGGAAAAATACGTAGCACCGTAAAGGCAGTCTAAGGCATCGTCGATTCTAGGCAATGGATAAACATCTTTCTTCGTAACTTTGTTGAGATGTCTATAATCTACACAAAAGCGCCATGTTCCATCCTTCTTTCTGATCAGGACGACAGGAGAAGCCCAGGGGCTACAAGAGGGTTCGATTATGTCTTTTGCAAGCATCTTTTCGACTTCCTGTTGTATGACTGTGCGCTCGGACGCGGAAAAATGGTATGGACGTCGGTGAATGGGACTCGCGTCACCAGTATTGATGCGATAGTAACAACACTCATTCGGCTTAAAGCCGTGCTGGCGAAGTCGAAAATGTCACTATAGGACTCTAGGACTTGACGAAGGGATTCCGCTTGATCAGGAGCGAGGTCTGATGGTACCATGTGGTCAACGTCGATGCCCGATGAACGTGATAGAGTTGGTTCATGGTCTGAGGTGCAGCAATCATCCACTCTGAAGGGTTCAACCGTATGGTCTTGTAGAGCAGTAATTTCGGCCAGGGAGATACCTTGTGGAAAAATTTGGGCAGTGAGGGAAAAATTGACAATAGGAAGGCGTGCGCGGTTTTCAACGATTGTCAAAATGGTGTGCGGAACAGCGACGCCATGCGTAAACATCACGGCATGAATTGGTGCCACCATGTAATCGCCGTCAGGTACAGGTGGTGTAGAGAAGAGGTCGATATGTGTGACACAGTTAGGCGGAAGGCGTGCGAAATCAATGCAGCAAAGGCGACGTTGGGGTGGGTTGGTCAGATCAGAAAGTAGAGGCATTTCAAGGTCAAGACAGCCCGCTGAACACTCTATAAGGGACGAGTGAGCGGTTAGAAAATCCATGCCTAGAATTACTTCATGAGGGCAATTTTCTATAACGGTGAAAAGAACAGCAGTGCTTCTATTGGCGATAGTCACACGGGCAGAGCACATGCCAATAATCGCGGCAGTTCCCCCATCGGCGACT
This sequence comes from Rhipicephalus annulatus, assembly GCA_013436015.1. Lineage (NCBI taxonomy): Eukaryota > Metazoa > Arthropoda > Arachnida > Ixodida > Ixodidae > Rhipicephalus > Rhipicephalus annulatus. The sequence goes on along the minus strand of WOVY01010628.1, from coordinate 510,365 downwards.
CGAACGGCTCGGTTCAAGGCGGGTGTGACAACTTTCTTTAGGCGGCGACGAAGAGCGGCACTCATTATGGACACATGCGCGCCGGTATCAATCAACGCGCGCACAGGTACATTGTCTAAAGTAACATTCAACAGATTCCGGGTGGTCAGTAATGTTACACGAGGATTTCTTGCAGAGGTCGTCGTCAATGCAGCTTCACCTCCAGAAGCTGCACTGCCTAGTTTTCCCGTCGGGGGCGCTGCGAATAGGTCGGAGAGGCAGGGCGGCGTTGAGGGGGCGAACGAGATTGATGGCGAGCAGGGGATGGTAAGCGGGCGTAGCGATGTCTCGTCAGAGGTGCGGCAAAATCAGAGGATGTGGTCGGCATAGGGGAATCAAAATCAAGTGTTGAGGACGACTGGTGGTCAGAAGTGGCCTGGGTAGGAGGCCCATAGCGTGCAGGCGCAGCCCAGTGATTGCGGCAGTGGCGAGCATAATGACCGACACGTCGGCAGTTGAAGCATATGGGCTTGTCATCCAGTGTACGCCGTTCGGACAAATTGCGCTGTTGAGAGTAGTTGGAACCAAATCGAGGAGCCTAGGGACGACGATAAAAGGGCTCAGCAGAGTAGACTGGTTGAATGGGGTGTAGGCCGACGTTCGATAATTCTTGACGAACGACGGCTTGTATCAGTGAGATAGTGGTCGATGAAGGATCAGGCGTTGGAAATGGAGTAGCTACTGGTTGGGCTGCCTCGACCTCACGACGAATGATGCGGGTTGGGTTGTCACATCGGGGAACTGGGCGAACGGAGTCATCACAAGAGGAAGTAGCAGGTGTGTTCGGCAGGCGTGTGATGCCGTGGGTGACGCGGCGGGCTTTAGCCTGTTCTAGATGGCGGCATTCTGTCAGGATCGTGTCAATGCTCATGACATTATTAAAAACCAGCAGGTTGAAGGCATCGTCAGCAATCCCTTTGAGGACGTCATTAACTTTTTCTTCTTCTGACATGCGCTGGTCGACCTTGCTACAAAGCGCCAAGACGTCAAGAATGTATGAGACGTACGATTCAGTAGACGTCTGGGTGCGAGTGGCGAGAGTCTTCTTGGCAGCGAGCTGACTACCAGATGAATCGCCGAAAAGATCACGGATCTTCAATTTGAAAATATCCCAGCTTGTGATTTCGGCTTCGTTGGTTTCGTACCATGTCCGCGGCGTGCCGTCGAGGTGGAACACAACATTGGCGAGCATGAGCGTGGAATCCCAGCGGTGGGTAGCACTGACTCGCTCGTACTGGTGCAGCCAGGAGTCAACATCGATGGTGCCGTCAGCGGAGAAAGTTCCAGGATCCCGCAGGGGTGGCTGGGTGACGTAGGTTGTCGACTCGGATCGAGAGACCGGTGGGGATGAGGCACTGGCAGTTGAAGTAGCCGAAGAGTCCCCGGTGTTGCGACCGCTGCGCGTCTCTATCGAGGTACGGGAGTCGTCCACCTCCACCAATAATGTTACAGGTAACTTATTTAATAAATTAAGTACGATGCACCATGCTCGGCGAACAAGATGGCGACAGTTCATCAATAACCAGCCACCAACGTCGTCTTTCTCTTTCTTGCAGACAGGCTGTGCCGGCTGTTGCGTATCAATATATATAGGCAGGCATGGTGGTTGAGTGGCCGTAGCGTTGCAAGTAGTTAAGTAGATCCCCCATAAGCGGTCACAACGTGGATTATTTCGACGTTTCAACATAGAGTCTGGCCTTCATCAGGATTGAGGGTACAGTTTGTTGGTGCTCAGCTTTATACAATCTTGAATCAGAGGGGGAGAGAAAGAGAAAAACGAAAGAAAAAAGAGGAAAAAAGAAATGAAAGAGAAAAAGAAAAAAAGAAAAAAAAAGGAGAATATAAGGTGGACTCCCCCGAGTGCCCACTTTCACTCTTCCTTCCCCTTCCCCCTCGATCTCTCTCCCTTTTTTCCGTTTCACCTTTAAGATGTCTGCGGTCTGTGTATCCTTCCTTTTACTAACGCATTGTTCCCGACCAGACGGCACCTCCTGGCTCTGGCGGTTCGGTGTTGGGGGAAAAAGAGCTTTTTTAAGAATTTTTATCCTTTAACTACTCATCTCCCCGTCGACATCTCGTCGTAGAAAGAGGGGCGCCGCGTATTGCCGCAGAGGCTGGCAAGCGGGTGCAATGGCAATTCTTGCCCGCTTCTGGATTACGCGTGCAGTAGGAGCCTCCCGACTGTGCACAGGGTTGCTGTTGGGTATGTCAAGTTTGGCACAATGGATTGGATAGTGAGGTAAAAATAGAAAAAGATGACAGCTGTACTTAGGAAGAGTACCCTTGGAATTATTTTGAGTTGTTCAGTGCCCTACGCAGCTGCAGCGCCGTGCCCTCAGTTATTTTTTCATTATTGCCGTTATTGTTTTCTAATGCTTTGATTGCTGCAAGTGTACCTGGATTCCCATTTATTCCTCTATCGAGGGTGTTAAATCGGTGGATAAGGTATGACTCTCGTTGTTCACGTTCTCGGTTTGATTTAAATACCATCTCTAAGAGCGTTACTGATAGTTTGTCGAATGCATGGTCGGGAAGATTGAGATGTTTTGATAGAGGTAGATACGGGGCTGATTTCGCATGGGCTCTGTGATTATTGAAGCGAATCCTAAATCGTGTTTCTGTTTGCCCGATGTACTGCATACGTTGCATTCGAGTAGGTATACCACATTAGAAGAATCGCATGTTAGGTTTCCTCGTATCTTAATCTAAAACTTGGATTGTGTTCTGGTTGTTTTGCGTGTTTCTCGCATCGCTATACATACAGGACATCGTGACTTTAAACAAGGTCGGCGTGAATTATTAGGGGGTGAGGTATTGCTTTGAAAGTGGACAAGTGTGTCTTTGAGGTTGCGTGGTCGTCGGCAAACGACGCCAGGGGCGGATGGGAATGCGCATTTCAGACGTTCACTTTGTTCCAGACTGTTGTAATGTTGTTTAAGGATTTTGTTTACATTGGGAGAATTGATGCTGTAAGTTAAGCAGAGGTTTGCTCGTTGTGGTTCTTCCTGCAGTGGTCGCTTCATGAGTAAGTCATCACGCTTCAGTTTTTTCGCTTTTTGAACAGCGTCGGCAATTACATGTGGGGGGTATTTTTGTTTATCGAGCATAAGTTTTAGCCTCTGTGAGCTCATGTCAAAATCAGGGTCTCTTGAGCAGATTCGCTTAAACCGGTGAGCCTGGCTGTATGGAATACTGTTTTTACAGTGGTGCGGGTGATCGCTTTGGTAATGGAGGTATTGTTGTCGATCCATTCGTTTGCGATATAGGGTTGTAGAAAGCTTGTCTTCTTCTATCGTTATGGTAACATCAAGAAAATTTACGGTTGCTTGCGAGTAGGTGTGTGTGAAGTGTATGTTCAGATGTACAGCATTGTGAGTGTCAGCTTTATTGACACTTGCGTTGCGAGAAACACACAAAGTAACCAGCACACAATCCAAGTTTTCGATTACCATACGAGGAAACCTAACATGCGATTCCTCTAATGTGGCATACCTACTCGAATGCAACGTGTGTAGTATGCAGTACATCGGACAAACAAAAATACCATTTAGGATTCGCTTCAATAATTACAGAGCCCATGCGAAACGAGCCCCGAATCTACACCTATCAAAACATCTCAATCTTTCCGACCATGCATTCGACAAACTATCAGTAATCCTCTTAGAGACGGAATTTAAATCAAACCGAGAACGTAAAAAACGAGAGTCATACCTTATCCACCGATTTAACACCCTCGACAGAGGAATAAATAAGAATCCGGGTACACTTGCAGCAATTAAAGCATTAGAAAATAATGGCAAGAATGAAAAAATAACTGAGTGCACGGCACTGCAGCTGCGAAGGGCACTGGACAACTCAAAATAATTCCAAGTGTAACTACTCTTTCTAAGCACAGTTGTCATCTGTTTCTGTATTTACCTCACTATCCAATCAATTGTGCCAAACATGACATGCCCAACAGCAACCCTGTGCACAGTCGGGAGGTCCCTACTGCACACGTAATCCAGAAGCGGGCAAGAATTGCCATTGCACGCACTTGCCAGCCTCTGCGGCATTACGCGGCTCCCCTTTTTCTACGACAAGATGTTGACAGGGTGCTGAGTAGTTAAAGGCTTAAACTTCTTAAAAAAGCTCTTTTTTCCCCCAACACTAAACCGCCAGAGCCAGGAGGCACCCTCTAATTGGGAACAATAGGTCAATAAAAGGAGGAATACACAGACCGCAGACGACCTAAAGGTGAAAAGGAGAAAAGGGAGAGAAATGGAAGGGAAGGGGAAGGAAGAGTGAAAGGGGGCCCTTGGGAGAGTCCACCTTATATTCTCCTTCTTTTTCTCTTTTCTCTTCTTTTTTTTCTTTTTTGTTCCGTTTTTTCCTCTTTCTCTCTCTCCCCCTCTGATTCAAGATTGTATAAAGCTGAGCACCAACAAACTACCCTCAATCCTGATGAAGGCCAGACTCTAGGCCGAAACGTCAAAATAAACTACGTTTTGACCGCTCACGGAGGTTCTACTTGACTCTCTCTCTCTCTCTCTATATATATATATATATATATATATATACACACACACACACACATTATTCGAAGGTCGCAGGTTCCATCTCTGCCCACGGCAAGTTATCTTTTCACCCACTTTTCTTTCTTCACATTCACCTTACAATTCGATCTAATGACCTCCTCTATACTTTCCTTGGCATTATTGTCTGTTAGATTATTTCATCAATATTGTGTCAAAACACGGAAAAACGAGCCCCTTAGATATACGCTTCTTTCTCTTATATATATATATATATATATATATATATATATATATATATATATATATATATATATTATATATATATATATATATATATATATATATATATAGGCACTGGATCTTGACCTCCAAGGTAGTGTCGGTGGGAGATTTTTTCGGTGCGTTGTTAAACAATAAAAATTGGCAGTGTGTGCATTAACTAAATACGGACTGCGGGTCTCTTTGTCCAGTCATAGTCTTTTGTCTCTCATTGCCCATTAGCAGTGATTGGCATGTTCCAGTAGGAAACACTGGTCTATCATTGTGCGCTTTACATCTCTCCAGGTTTCGCCAGGGTCATTGCCGCCACCAGTGTAAGCGTTAGCGCCTACTGCTTGGCATGTACACATGGTTCCCTATAGCGGGAGATGGTGTGATCTTTTTTCAGCAGTCTACTATGTTTTTATATTTGAGTAAAACTTAAAAAGACCATTAAAAAAATATATATACCTAGCACCTCCACCCTCTATTACGTACAGAAGACGTAGTCATGCATGACTGAAGGGGCTGTTTACTAGCTAAAGTGCTTGCTTGGGCATGTTGGTATGACATATTGGAAGGAATACACAGCGCTGTGTATGTATTCTTCCTTCTCTGGTTTCTCATTTTTCGTGCTGTTTCCTTCCAATATGGGGCTTATTAGGTCGCGAAGGTAAGTGCAGGAATAGCCAACATGTTGAATCTCGTAGTCTATAGTTTGGTGGACACTCGCCTGGCCAGGAAAGAAAGACTTGGATGAAGTTAACACAGCATCAACCAAGGTAAAAATGTATTCAAAAGAAATGTTTCTTTTGCCGTAATGGAGCCGAAGTAATGGAGCCAAAACGTCTTTTTTTAATATATATTTGCCTTGGCTGGCTCTGTGTTAATTTCGTCCATGTTGAATCTCGCAGTGTCATCGTATTCTGTTTAGCTGTGGCTCAGGGCACTTTAACTGGTCTTTGTTTCACTCATGGATACGTGCAGCAATATGTTCAATGCTATGTTTGCCAATAGTACACAGTCAGAGTTATCTATGCGAACAGGAGAATATAGGAAGCCGAAAAAAACGCTTGATGGTGCTGCAACTCTGTACAGGCAGCGCCATATTTGGTAGAAAAGTATAAATCGGGGATGTATATTGCGCGTTTTAGCTTCCCACCAACGCTTTTGCCGGGCGCTGACTTGAGCATGCGTGGTGCGCTTGAGGTGCCTCACAATATTTGCAGTGGGGCTTCAAAAAGATGTCTGACATGTCTGAGCTAGACAAGCACTTCTGAAAAGCCAATTGACCATAAGGAGAAAAGCTCGTTAGTCACGTTTATGATGTGGAGCAGACGGTAGAATAAGAGGAGGCCGGAGTCATCGCGAAATGCTTTCCTAGGTCCAGGATAATACTGTGTACGACGTATGCCTCGAGGTAAGACTCATTCAGTCGACATGAAGCCATGTACTCTATTAATGTGCTATATTGATATTTAGAATAATCATATGACTGTGTTCAGATAAGAGCATTGGTGCATGTCAGCCGACCCCCTCTAATTTCGCGAGGCAAAATATATTTTCTTTTCCGAGTTCCCAGGACCACAAAACCGGTTTTGGTTTCGCAAAAAAAAAGAATTTACCTTCTTAAAGGGGCCTTGAAACACTTTTTTCAGTAACCATAGAATTAATTCACTAAAAAAGTGTATTGCCTCAAAAAATCAACACCGCAAAATTTGTGAAAATCTGTCCAGTAAGAGCGGAGTTACAAAGATTTGTCAATGCTGCGATCCCATTTTTTCTTCTCTCATCCCGACGAAAGTGCTGGAAGCTAGGCAGTGAGAGATGGGAAGGGCAAACAAAAAATGTCACGCGTGCCTCCGGACCTTGAACACTTTTTCCTTTTTTTTCTTCCAATGCTCGGGTTTTTCATTGTGATTGCGCGTGCACACGTGGACAAGTAGCGGCCTCCCTCAGTGATCTCTGTAACGACCGAGCGCGCCATGTTCAAATCAGCCAATGGCTGATAGATGGGCTTACAAGTGATTTTTGAGCTTATTCTGTGATTTTTCGAGAGAAGAAAAAAGCAATTTTTAGCTGACTTTGATTATTTATTGTGAATTCTAGGCCTTGTACTACGCTATACTATTTGGCTCGCGTGTTGTCTGGAGCCTCTACAACCGATTCGCAGCATTTTCTGACCAGGCTCAGAAAATGTTGCGGGGTCCCTTTAAAAAAAATTCGCAAGTGTCTACTGAGCTGTTACTGCTTCTTTTGAATTTCGCGAAAATGGGATTTCGATGAGATGCCGTAAAAAAAACTGTTGTAGCTGTAGATCTAAACAGTTTAGGCCACATACTAAGAATGGTTTTCTTTTTTGAAAATCCGTTATCACTTTGCCGTTTTAGCACTGTTATTTTAACTAAAGAAATAGTGAAATCGGCACACAGTTCACTATTGCTCAATTTTCAGATTTTTTTTCTTTGCACATATAAATGTCAGACTTCCAAAAATTTTGAGAGTTTGCCAAACCGTTATCACTTTGCAGTTTTAGCACTGTTATTTTAAGTAAAGAAATAGTGAAATCGGCACACAATTCAATATTGCTCTATTTTCAGATTTTTTTTCTCCGTGCACATAAATGTCAGACTTCCAAAAATTTTGAGAGTGTTGCCACTTGTTAGGTCAACAAATTTGCCGTACCTAATTGCTGAAAGTGACGTCAAACGTTAAGCAGAAACATTTGACTGAAGACATGTTTCTGAAAATACAATATTTTGAAGACCGTATAAAAAAGCCATCTTTAATTTTCTTCAAACTATTCAAAATAAAACCCAAGCGTGTGCTCTAACTTAAGCTGTAAAAAGATGTCGCATTATTTTTGGAGTTATGAAGCATCGTAACTAAGTAACCGCGGCATCGAGCGAGCAGGATGCAATAGTTGCCATTATCACTATTTCTAGGCCATGGACGTGTTTTGTGGATGTTAGTATTTATTTATTTATTTATTTATTTATTTTCATACTCTCAGGGCCCGAGGGCATTACAGAGAGGAGTGGTCTGACAACAATATATCAATAACTGCAATTTTGAAGGCGGCAGATTCTTCGATTGCAGCAATGGAGGCAGGAAGGTGGTTCCAGTCACTGCTTGTTTGAGGCAAAAAAGAAGCATGGCAAGTGTTAGTGCGGCATATGGGAACTTTAACTTTAAGATGATGGTCTAACCGTGGTGATACATAATCTGGGGGAAGGAAAAGATCATTTTTAAGTGTTGGATTCGTGTAAAAGATTTTGTGAAATAGGTTGAGACGGAAGTACTTACGGCGTGACTTAAGTGTTGGTAATCCTAGGGTAGCTTTCATTGAAGAAACACTGGCGTAGCGGTTGTAGTTAGAGAGCACAAAACGAGCTGCACGGTTCTGAACGGATTCAAGGGCTGTAGTTAATACGGAGCTAAATGGATCCCAAATAGAACAAGCGTATTCCAATTTCGATCTAACGAGTGTTGTGTACAATTTAAGTTTTAAATCTGAAGGAACGGATGAAAAATGACGGCGGAGAAATCCAAGCATGCGATCAGCGTTATTAATTACATGTTCAACATGCATATTCCAAGAGAGGTTGTGGGTTATATGCACGCCAAGGTAACGGTAACTAGTAACGGGGTTTAAAGAGGAGTTTTTGAGGGTATAGGAAAAATGGTCATTGACTTTATTGTGGTGCATTACTCTCATAACTTTACACTTACTGATGTTTAATTTCATGAGCCACTTGTCGCACCAGTTAGAAACAGCGTCAATGTCGGACTGCAATGTAGAAACGTCATGTTGATTATGAATGACACGATACAGTACGCAATCATCAGCAAAAAGCCTAATGGTAGAATTAATTCCGACAGGCAAATCATTAATATAAATAAGAAAAAGCAATGGACCTAAAACCGAACCCTGTGGTACGCCTGATGTTACAGCAACGGTAGGAGAGTTATAATTATTAGCATGAACATACTGCAGACGGTTTGTTAGAAAACAGTGAATCCAGTCAAGGATGTTAGGATCTATACTTAGCTTGCTCATTTTGAGAAGAAGGAGAGTATGCGAAACAGTGTCGAAGGCTTTAGCGTAATCTAAAAAGATGCAGTCGATAATGAAATTATTGTCGAAAGCACGAAAAAGATCGTTAGTAAAAGAAAGTAACTGCGTTTCACAAGAGAAGTGCTTCCTGAAACCGTGTTGCCAAGGGGAAAAAAATGAGTTGGATTCGAGAAAAGATACTAAGTTTGAATAGATGATGTGCTCGAGAAGTTTGCAGGGTACACTGGTTAAAGATATTGGCCTGTAATTGAGGGGAGAGTGGGTGTTACCTGATTTGTGAAGTGGAACCACCTTACCCACCTTCCAATCATCTGGCAAAGTGGAAGACTGCAAAGACTGCGAAAAAAGTTCAGCGAGTATAATGGAAGAATAAAGTTTTGTGTTTTTTAAGAACTTTGAATTGATGCCGTCGTTGCCTGCAGAGCTAGACAATTTCATTTTTTCTATTATACGGCACACTCCAGATGAATCAACAGATATGAAATCCATAGGAAAAAAAGAAAGGTCTTCGACAGAAGGCATAGAAAAGGGTGTTGCCCCAGAAAAACAAGAAACAAATACATCATTCATCACATTGCAGCAGTCACGATTGGAAACAGCATCACCATTGCTATCTAGTAGGTGAAACGTTGTAGATCTGCTGCCACGAACTATATTCCAAAATTGCCGGGGATTATCTTTCAGTAGGGTGGGTAGGGTAATGTTGTGGAATACATTTTTAGCCTGCGCAATGGCGTTTTTGTACTCTTGTTCAGCGACGACGTACGCGTGCCAACGCTCAGGCGTCATCACCACTTTTGCTCGGCGGAAAATCCTTTTCTTCTTGTTTAGTAAGCGCTTCAAATGGGCGTTAAACCAAGGGGCTTTAGAAGAAGAAAGGATCTGTTTTTTAGGAATGTAGTGGTCAATCAAAAAAGCGACCTTTTCTTTAAACATAAACCAATTTTCTTGAATGGTGCGTGTATAAAAACCAGGCATATAGTCTGTGATGAAATTAGCAAGTTCATTATTTATTGCAGCAAAATTGGCGTTTTTATAATCTTTAATAAATTTAACTTGCTTCGTGCAAGGTAAATGGGCATGAATACTACAGTGAATAAAACAGTGATCACTTAGACCGGGCATAAATACTAGGGGTGAGACGAGTTCTGGAGTGGTCGTAAGCAGCAAATCTAGTACATTGGCAGAATGAGGTGAGCAACGAGTAGGCTGAAGTACCAGTTGCTTAAGGTTAAAATCTAAACAAACATTAAAAAATGACGAACATTCTATTGAATTTTCCACAAGACTTGGCGGGTCAGTAGACCAGATTATAGAAGGCAAGTTAAAATCTCCAAAAAGAAATAAAGGACATTTGGGAAACCGCACAGTCAACTTATTTAGGACATCATGTAATTCTTGACAAAATGCTGTTGAAGACTGTGGCGGTTTATAGCACACACTGAAAATGAACTTTCTATGCCCTGTAAATACACATGCGCTAACAAATTCTAAGTTGGTGTCGACCATAATCGCACTAGAGATGAAAGTATCCCGGACAGCTATCAACACACCACCGCCTCGACTACCAGTACGATCCGAACGATAAATTTTGTAGCCCGCTTCGCAGTGCAATATTTCAAAGTCATGAATAGCGGAAGAGAGCCAAGTTTCTGTGAGCAGTACCACATCCACAGAACACGTGTCGATAACGGAAGATAAGTCGTCGCGCTTGTTACACACACTACGCACATTGGAATACAGCAGGGACACCTGACTGGCTGATTGCGTTCGTGCTAGCTATGTTGCTGGGGCGGGTAAACTGGCAGCAGCTGGAAGAGTGACGGGGGAAGCATTACCAATGTCACTGTTGTTGCGCTCCTCGCGTGTCTCAAGTTCGCACACACGGTCGGTAACATGGCAATACACATAGACAGTCTTGTTAATATACAATTTGTTTACTCGTAGCGAGTACGGCTGTCCAGAGTTTTTACCAAATTCATGTAACTTTTTCCGGCATTGTCGTGTTGCCCTCGAGAAATCTTCACTAACTGACACCTTAGAGAGTTGAAACTTCTTCCTCTGATAAAAAACGTTATCCTTTATTTTTGACGACTGAAATTTAACAATAATAGGCCGGCACTTTTTGGGAACATAGGCACCAAGCCTATGCGCACGCTGTATTGCTTCATTTGATAGGCTGAGGTCAAGTTTTTGAGATATAAGGTCAGTGATTATTTTTTCACTCTGCGCCCAACCTTCAGAAACATTGTCAGCAATGCCAAAAAATATCAAATTATCTCTACGAGAGCGATCTTCCAACTCGTCAAGTCGGGAATGAATAGTAAATGACGGATTGAAAAAAACAGGACCAGATACTTTCGAAGGGCAAGTTGTAACTACCTTTTTCTACGCGTTACTCAAAAACTTGTACACGGATCCCAGCCACTGAGCATGCCGCAATGCGAATTCGCATCCTTTGCAAGAATCGCTTTCAAGGTCTTTGGCGAATACAAGCCTGCGCACACCTCAGAAAGAGTGTGATTGTAAAGAATCTACTGCTGGAAATTTATCGCTTCCTGTGGCATGGTGGTAATCTGATAACGCAGAAGGTGCTTAGCAGCACAAGAGGTTCGCCTGCTACCCGACCACCCTCACCAGCCCTTTAAAAAAGAAACAGCTTAACTTGCTTCAGAAAAAGTCAAAGTCATTAGAGAATGTCTCCTTTCGCTTCCTTTCGTCATCCACAACCTGGTAGTCATCCGCTAGAAAACGGACGTCAGCACGCGTGCTCGGATAGCGCCCCACTGAGATTCACGGCTATGATGTGAAGCTCGAAGCGAGCGTTTTGCATTGACTACCTAAAGAGGCATAAGAAGAAAATTGCCTACAAGCGGAACTTTCAAAGTGTGAATGATTTGATTGTCACCTTTATAAAGAAGTGCATTCGAGAAGAAGCCTCATTCATCAGAGAAACCGACATTTAGTGCCAGAACTGCTTAAACCGCTTAAAGGAGATCATTGCCCAGTTTTGAAAGGATCTTAGTCTAATGAAAATTTTGTTCCAGAACAAACTGCTGTTGAGGATCGAAACGTGTTTGTTTAGACAACCGATGTGACACCCCTTAAAATTCTCGCGAAAGTAAAAACACATTGATGAGCATCCTACGCCAAGCATAAGAAATCGGAGATCGAGGGCGCTGTCTTCATAAAAATTTCTTCTGGCTTTACAGCAGTGTACGGGCCTTCAGAGGAACCTGGTCCTTCAGTGGAAACCTGTGAGTGGCTGCGCAATATAAGGGACGCGTTCCTTACCTGCGAATCACACCATGAACGCTGCCGCATCTTGCCATTGCTTCCTGTAAACCTTTCTCAGTAAGAGATTAAGGAAATGATACCATCGGCAACTCGACGCCTCATTCGGAAATCTAGAAAACTTAAAGACACCCCTAGGGGTGTGGTCAAGTTTGGACTTCTGCACCAGATTAAAGCCGAGTCCAGAAGACATCCAGGCAGCAATTAAATTCTACACTGAACATGAACCTAACGTCACCCAACAAAGTCCGAACAAGAAAGATGTTATTGCAATTAGATCAAAAGGACAAAAAGAGTACATTTCCAAAGGGCCGAGGACCATGTCCATTCATGAAATGTTTTGTCTGTTTACAGTGGCTCACCCAGATACAGGTTAGGCTGACAAAGTTCGCCTTTCTGAGGCCGAAATGGGTTATGCGTGCCGCGCTTCACGAAGTCTGTGTCTGCACGTGCTGTGCAAACACTAAGCTCGGTGCGCGGGCCTCAGGAATAGCCACTACTCAGAAAAGGAGCATCGAAGACCTTCGCGATCTGACCATTCTAAAGTGCCATCTTCACAGTGTTTCTTGTTCTTGTGTGACTCGTGCCCCACATCTCAAGCTATTACCGCATCTGATGTATGAATCCCAGAAGAGTAGTATACAAAACGGAGAGGCGAGTGAGTTGATACTGACCCATAACAACATAAATGTATCGCGAAAGACACGGACAAGAAAGGGTACACCACAAGTGCTTAACTCACATCTGGAAGCTTTAATGCTTGAACTGAGAATGTATAACATACACTTGGTGCTCAACACCATCCCGCGCATGCGAATCTGGATGAAATGAAAGGCAATAATACAAACCAAGAATCCATAACAATGTAAATGTAGCGCGAAAAGACACGGACAAGAAAGGGTTCACCACAAGTGCTTACTCACAACTGGAAACTTTAATGCTTGAACAGAAAATGTATACAGTCGAATCTCATGAATTCGAACACGCTTAATTCGAATTTTCGGTTAATTCGAACTCATGCTGAGGTCCCGGTAAAGCTATGTGTATTCTAATGGGTGAAATCGACCTGTAGTTCGAACGCGCGATCACTTGCGACGGCTAATTCGAACACGTCGCGCTCCGAAAATGCTCTCAGCATCACGGCGATCTCGCGATGGCACCTGCGACACCTCAACGCTGTGTGCGAAGGAAAAAAAGAAAGAAAGAAAAGGCTGGGGTGGAATGTTTTTCCTCTCTCAAATGCCGATTTGCTACGTGCCTGTGCCATGCTTCTCCCTTTTCCATCCCTACCACGTAAAGACCCTTCTCCTTTCAACGCCGCGCCCGAAAAGAAAGAGGAAAAAGGAATCCTGGCTCTTTGTCACGTGCCGGTGCCACACTTCCCCCTTTCCCGTCCGTGCCATGTAGACCCTTCTCCTTTCAACGACGCGCCCAAAGAAAGCAAAAAAAGCTGCCGTAGAGTATAGGTTCTCTCTCTCAAAGGCCGATCTGCTTCTCTCCGCGTGAAGACGCTCCTCTTTTCTCGTCACATGCTGGCCATAATGCGGCTGCCTAGTGGAGACACAGCCGTTGTAGTCTTTAGAGAGTGTCGGCGCTTGACTTTGCCGCACGTAACTTCTTTTTCCAAGAGAATGCTGAAGCCAAAGTAAAAATGCCTTGCAAGCTGCATGCGAAATTGACGCGCTGCAAGGCAAACGTGTGCAGATTCGCATCACCGATTACTTTTAATGACGAACGTCCTGGGATTTGTGAATAAATGTAAGTCTTCTGAAACTTCCCCCTCGTGTGTTAGCTCAATGCACTTGCGCCACTGCATGGTGAGCCCTCCGTTCATTTAGCTGTCATTAATTCGAACTTCCTTTACTTTGAACAAATTTTTGGGCCCCTTCGAGTTCGAATGATCAAGATTCGACTGTAACGTACACTTGGTGCTCAACACGATTCCGCGCATGCGCATCGTGGGTGAAATAAAAGGCAATAATACAAACCAAGAATTCATAATAACGTAAATGTAGGGCGAAAAGACAAGGACAAGAAAGGGTACACTACAAGCGCTTCCTCACAACTGGAAGGTTTAATGCTTGAACCAAAAATATATAACATACACATGGTGCTCAACACAATGCCGCGCATGTGCATCGTGGGCAAAACAAAAAGCAATAATACAAACAAAAAACCCATAACATAGTAAATGTAGCACGAAAAGACATGGACAAGAAAGGGTACATCACAAGTGCTTACTCACAACTGGAAGCTTTAAAAGCTTTAATGCTCTAACCGAAAATATATAACATACTCATGGTGCTCAACACAATCCCGCGCATGCGCATCGTGGACAAAAAAAAAGGCAATAATACAAACCAAAAACCCATAACAACGTAAATGTAACGCGAAAAGACACGGATAAGACAGGGTCTATGTGGTGTACCCTTTCTTATCCATGTCTTCTCGCGCTACATTTACGTTGTTATGGAAGTGTAGAAAGTTTTGTTCACAACCTGAGATAAAGAATCAAAAGACTACTAAGTCTGGACGCTTTCATGAAACGTGTAAAACAGTGCTTAAGGAAATGAGTGCCACACGAGTACATTGGGCGCGTTTCGGGGCAGAGGCTTTAGTGAAACTAAACAATCCCCCAAAAGAGGCTGCGTCCTGCATTTTGACTTCGTCGAAAACTGGACCGTACTTCTATCGAAAGAAGGTTCAATTGCATCAGTGGAAAAAAGAAGCCAAGTCTTGATATTTATGTGTGTCGTCGCAACTAGAAAAGGAACCTTCAGTTGCGCTGTCATCAGCGATCACATTGGCCACGACACCGCCCATGCATACTATGCTCTGGCAAAGGTGCACGAGAAGCTCGAGGGTGTCGCTCCCTTATATGCATATGTCATTACGTTAGTGACAGTGCCCCGAGCCATTTTTTCTTGGTTGGAAGCGTACAACGTTTACACAGGAACACGACACACAAGTGCTTAACTTCAACTATACATTTATTGCAAACGTCAGAGTATAGAACGGGGTGAAAGAAGAAAAAGAAAAGTAAAATGGAGAACAACAAAAAGTGCACGTGCAGTGCTATACATTACTCATCCATTATTATCAATCACACCACCCTGAAAAACAAAGTTCTTTCCGCGTGAGTGAGATAGAAGGTGCACTAACACACTCAAAGTCATCACGTGTCATTTCTGCTGCTTCAACAATCAGACGGGCTCATTAATCTCTGTCACAGTAGAAAATGCATGTCTTGTCGAAATACGGCACACAACCGCTCTTTTTACAGTGTATTGCCAAGTGACCATCGGTAGCCTTTTACACTTTATTATAGTGTTCTTTTAACCTCTCATTAATGCATCTTTCAGTATTTTCAGCAAGTTAAGCGCTTGTGTCTTGTGTTCCTATGTAAAAGTTGTGCTTTTCCTTTCAAGATGGATTCATACCAACTGGCGCAATATAATCGTTTATTGAGCCATTTCAAGAATATGTAGATACCAGCTCCACGAAATTGCTGCAACTAAATACGCCTCGGTGCAGTGACTATTTTCTGCAGCGGGGCACACCAAAAATGCTTGCGATGAAATTGGGGGCGTCGTCAAGCCTTACACCACCTTTGCAGTTCCACCAAATCAGTTATTAAGGGGGCTGACTGGTCTTTGGGACCGAAAATTGACAAAAAAATGCATTTTTTCATATTGGCATGTTTGGTTTCTGCTATTATTATTCTATCTCTATGCAAATTTTCATCCTCCAGGAAGTGGTAATTTTTTGTAATGTCATTCAGACTGTCCTGATTCTTGGTGCTAGCACAATGCAGAACCTGCAAAAAAATGGGAAACCTATTTCGGGGCTTCTTTATAATTTGCCACCACCTGTGTCTGAAGCTCTACTACCACTTTATGAGCATTTTTATGAGCATTGCAAAACATGCAAACCATGATTGGCGTTTATTGAAGAAACTGGGTGTTAGCAGTTTTTTTTCCATTTTTCTCAGAAAAGTAAATTTATGACTGTTCTATTTTGACGCCTCAATATCTATGCAGCTAGGGCAGGCACAACAATAATTCTTTTTGCAATAGGAACCTGTACGTGTATACAATGCAAGTATCGGAGCAGAATTTAGAGCACAAGCCTTTTTTATCAAATATTCATCAAAATTTTGACACAATTAAAACTGCTTTTGAAAATGAGAAGTTCACTTTGCTGTAATATAATCAAGAAAGGGTGGAAAAACAAGAAACTCTTGCATACTTCTAATCTCTAGTCATTAGTCTATGTTGTCTTATCTTAAATATTAATTTTAAATTAGCACTTTTTTTCTATGGTGGCCTTAAACAATAGAGGGTGAACTTGAGTTTTTTCAGGAACAAAATGAGTTACAGGAAAAGTAATTACATATTTTAAATCATCAAAAAAATGCACAAGCCTGCGATTTTTGATCAAAATCATTGAAGAAAAAAACAAAAAATGTCTACCATGAGTCTTCCCTTTAGATGTGTTAAAGACGCGGTAGATTTCCTTACCATAATGTTACCGAATGTTATGTTGATTCACCTTCCAAGTACTGACTTGAAAGCCTTCAGGGAAACGAAAAAAAAGTTGCAATTCATCCCGTGCATGGCATTCAGTCGTGGTACTTGTGGCAGTAGGCGCACTTCAGGCAAAAGCGCCACGAATTGCTTGTTCCAAGAACAGCCGAATCCCCATAGAAGAAACTGCGAGAACTGTCTTTTCAACCAACTGCATAAGCAAAAGGTGCGCATGAAGCAGGAATAGTCCACATCATTGCTTCTCCAGCTCTTAATGATTCTACATGATGAAAAACATTAATTGCAAAATAAGTAAATATTGTGATATTGTTGAGCGACTTCCATGTCTCGTGCACAAAAGCAAGAAGCATTGTTCACAAGAACAGCAGTGATACCTGCTAAACAAAGAAAACATGACAGTGATGGTCGCCATCTACATCTATACAGCCGTTATTGAGGGCAAAAAGAACCGTCAACTCTTGTGGGTGGTAATCGCATTACCGTCGTTATCTTCGACGGTCACCTCGGGTGCTTCTAAAAACTAGCGCAAGGTGCCCCCCATGCTGCACATAACCAAAATTACAAGGCTGCCTCACCAGAAGCAAGAAACACAGGACTTCTTCGGAGATGTTTGTGACTGTCTAACTAGCCTGATTGTAAACTTGTTACTCTGACGCCCTGTGTACGCAGGAGTGAATAAGCACTTCCTTCTGAGAGGGCGTTTCGACCACATTTCTGGAAATTTCGCGATTAGTATTTGCGCCAGGACTGAAACTACTATGCGTGCACACATGCATATGTACAAATTTCCACTTTAACACAATTCTTTCATTTTTGCTGTTAAGCTGTAGTCTCGTGAGCACAACACATAATTCACGACCTGAAAATATCGACAATGGCAGCTATTCCTCTCTGCTTGTTCGATGTTGTTCTTTTTGTTTACGTCATTTTTACCGCATTTCGTGCTTTGTTACTTCGTTCTCATAAAAATAATGCAAAAGTCTTTTGAGCTTAAGTTAGAGCATGTGCATGGCTGTAATTCTGAATAGTTTGAAAAAATGGAAGATGGCTTTTTTTTAAAATGGTATTCAAAATATTGCATTTTCAGAGACATGTCCTCAGTTCAATCTTTTTGCTTAACATTAACGGCTGAAAAACCTTGCGTTACCAAAGCTACAATATCAGATGGTGAGAGCTTTGGTTCTGCATAATGCAACAGGTAATGCTTTTCGAGACAGTACTCCAGCAAAGAACCAGACGTGCATATAAAGTCTAGTGCCACATCCCATCTTTCTCGGTCTGTCAAGTAGCCGATCGTTGCCGTGAAAATGATAAAGAAAGAGTTATTTCCGAAGGTGTTGAGTGCCTGACACGACGCACGTCTTCCCACCGTTTGATGAATCAGCCCCTAAAGAAGATTTCAAGGACTCTGAAGGAACTGCAGTTAACATTACTAGAAACAGACAAGGAAGGAAGCTTCGCTGTTCTACCGAACACTCTGTTTCGATAAAAGTCACAGTTGGCTATGGTAAAGAACTTTGAGGATCTACCCTTTGATGCTTCAAAGCAGAAACGCCGTGCATTTCAACTGCTAGAGGAATTTAACCTACTGAACTTCAAGGCAAGGACAAAGAAAGAAGCAAAAGGCTTTCTTGAAGTCTTTTTTACCGTGAAAGGTCACAAACCCGATGTTCAGTTTCGTGCCATTGTTTCTGAAGATGCTACCTGGCAATGCCACGTCAGCCGGTACCTACAAAGGCACCTTCAGGTTTTACTGAAGGACGATTCCTTCGTCATTTGGAAGTCTGAGGACTTCTTGCTGCACCTACGAGGTTTTAATTTGGGCTCTTTTAACGGCTTTGCGGTGGACATTGAAGAACTTTATTATTCTGTGCCACATGAAGGACTGCTTCAGGCTTTTCGAGACAGGATTCAGGAATAAGCTGAACTTCAGTTCTCAGGTGAAGCAGGTGTTTCTGCTGGTGACCTTGTTAGACTCTTAGAGTTCTATTTGGCGTGTACAGTTGTGAATTATGATGATAAGTTTAATGTTCAAAGAAAGGGTATACGTATTGGTTCGGCTGTGGCTCCAGTTTTGTGTGATTTGTTGTTGTCGGTCGTGGTTGCCATATTCAGGATAATTGCAAGTACCGCAACTTGTTAAGATCTTTTTTACTCTTAGAGTTCTATTTGGCGTGTACAGTTGTGAATTATGATGATAAGTTTAATGTTCAAAGAAAGGGTATACGTATTGGTTCGGCTGTGGCTCCAGTTTTGTGTGATTTGTTGTTGTCGGTCGTGGTTGCCATATTCAGGATAATTGCAAGTACCGCAACTTGTTAAGATCTTTAGGTATGTTGATGAATTTCTAGTAATTTTGAATGATGTTGAGGACATTGACATGGTCATTCATGACGTTTTGCAGGTGTTTCAGAGTGAAAGTCAAGGCCCGAAATTGACACATGAAAAGCCTGATAAGCGAACATTGCGATTTTTTGACATTTCTCTGCTTTTTGGCGATAACCACATCTGTTGGAAGTATAATTCTAGATCTAAGAAACCCTTGTTATGTCATGACAGTGCCCATTCGAAGCTTGTTTAGCGAAGCATCACAGTGAACTGTCTGCATTCAGCCCCGAATACGTCGTGTGTACATGTAATTTCATCTAGCTTCAATGCACAGTTTAGCAGATTGAAGCAGGCGGGTTACCCTCCTGAATAAATTTCTGCGGTGTGTGAGACTTTGGTACGGAACATGAAATGCGATCAAGCAAAAGAAGAAGTTGGTAGAAAAAAGATGAAGCATGTTGAAGTCATCTCATACGTCCACAAATTTTTGCATAACTTGAAGAGAATTACATCAAAGCATGACGTGCAAGTTGTACTGTCCGCGCCCTACAAACTCCCGAAATTATGTGGCATGGCCAACAGTGGTAGACGCCCCGGGTGCACAACCAAACACAAGAACAGGTTCACAGAGTGCATTTCCAATGTAGTTTATAGGTTTCTTTTAAGTTGTGGGCTTGAGTACATTGGTCAAACTGGTAGCTATGTTAATGAAAGGGCAAAGGAGCATGACTATAATGTATGTAATATGACTAGTGGTTTTCTGGCTGGCCATTTCAGGCGTTGCGGCTGCTCTCCTGACTTTCGCAGTACTCAGTTTTTTAAAATGGGAAGGGATAAGATAGAGCGCAAAATTGTTTAGGCTTTTTTTATTCATGAAGCAGGTGACAAGTGCGTGAGCAGGCCTTCCATTTCTTTGTCTGGCGCGGAAATTAGATATCTTAGAGGTTTTTTTTGATTTTTCTTGTCATTTGTGCTCTTGTTTTGTCATGGCCTGGTGCTTCTCACTCATCACATGTGCAGGAGTTCTTTTGAAGATTTTATCGTTTTCAGTTTTTTTCTTCAACTGCTGGTTAAAACCAGCCTTGTTATCTTGCTTTTAAACTACCTCCCAATCCCGTTTTAGGCACATATATATGCACAGGTGACGGCACTCAAATTTCAGTTGTTAGTCAGCGCTCTTTGTCTCTACTGTCCTTCTTTTTCCTGTGTTTTTGCGCTGCCTTTTCCAAGTGAGTCTCCTCCTGGCGGTTAGTAACTTTTTGATGAGCCTAATTGTGTTATGCACTTTCTTACCAATACGCTGAATAGTTTGGTGATTGGAGCCATTGGCTTCTATCACCAAGTCCAGGACCCGGATATAATCCACCCTTGGAATGGTGCTTCCGCTCATGGTATAGAGCGTTATCACGTTCTCCTCTGTTGGAATTTATCCCCTGGGTTTGCGGCCTCTTTGCTTAAGTCTATCCAGGACCCGGATATAATCCACCCTTGGAATGGTGCTTCCGCTCATGGTATAGAGTGTTATCACGTTCTCCTCTGTTGGAATTTATCCCCTGGGTTTGCGGCCTCTTTGCTTAAGTCTGTATAGCAGGAGTGCAGACTTCTTGGTTGATTGGTTGAGCATAGGAGTCTCGTTGTAATGAGGTATACTTTTTTTCCCCGCTATATATATATATATATATATATATATATATATATATATATATATATATATATATATATATATATATATATATATATATATATAAAATAAGGGAAAGAAGTGTATACCTAAGGGCTCGTTTTTCCGTGTTTTAACACAATATTAATGAGATATAACAAACAGTAATGCCAAGGAATGTACAGGGGAAGTTATTAAAACCAATGGAATGTAAATAAGAAGAAAGAAAAGTGGATGAAAAAATTACCAACTGTGAGCAGGAATCGAACCTACGACCTTCGAATTACGCGTTCGATGCTCTAACCACTGAGCTATCACAGCGGCCCTCCCTCCATCCACTTTTTTGGGTTTATCTGTGAATTTAGAAGTAGGAGTGACAGTCAGCGCCATCTATAAACCAAACAACGAGTGTGAAAACACTCTTATGCGCATGTTTGGCGTCACGTAGAACGTGAACTTATTATGAGCGGGCAGCTGATTAATTGTCCCTCTTATACAACCGAAACACACTAAGTCTGCCAGTACGAGACCCTCGTTCAATGAAATAAGGGAAAGAAGTGTATACCTAAGGGCTCGTTTTTTCCGTGTTTTAACACAATATTAATGAGATATAACAGACAGTAATGCCAAGGAATGTACAGGGGAAGTTATTAAAACCAATGGAATGTAAATAAGAAGAAAGAAAAGTGGATGAAAAAATTACCAACTGTGAGCAGGAATCGAACCTACGACCTTCGAATTACGCGTTCGATGCTCTAACCACTGAGCTATCACAGCGGCCCTCCCTCCATCCACTTTTTTGGGTTTATCTGTGAATTTAGAAGTAGGAGTGACAGTCAGCGCCATCTATAAACCAAACAACGAGTGTGAAAACACTCTTATGCGCATGTTTGGCGTCACGTAGAACGTGAACTTATTATGAGCGGGCAGCTGATTAATTGTCCCTCTTATACAACCGAAACACACTAAGTCTGCCAGTACGAGACCCTCGTTCAATGAAATAAGGGAAAGAAGTGTATACCTAAGGGCTCGTTTTTCCGTGTTTTAACACAATATTAATGAGATATAACAGACAGTAATGCCAAGGAATGTACAGGGGAAGTTATTAAAACCAATGGAATGTAAATAAGAAGAAAGAAAAGTGGATGAAAAAATTACCAACTGTGAGCAGGAATCGAACCTACGACCTTCGAATTACGCGTTCGATGCTCTAACCACTGAGCTATCACAGCGGCCCTCCCTCCATCCACTTTTTTGGGTTTATCTGTGAATTTAGAAGTAGGAGTGACAGTCAGCGCCATCTATAAACCAAACAACGAGTGTGAAAACACTCTTATGCGCATGTTTGGCGTCACGTAGAACGTGAACTTATTATGAGCGGGCAGCTGATTAATTGTCCCTCTTATACAACCGAAACACACTAAGTCTGCCAGTACGAGACCCTCGTTCAATGAAATAAGGGAAAGAAGTGTATACCTAAGGGCTCGTTTTTCCGTGTTTTAACACAATATTAATGAGATATAACAGACAGTAATGCCAAGGAATGTACAGGGGAAGTTATTAAAACCAATGGAATGTAAATAAGAAGAAAGAAAAGTGGATGAAAAAATTACCAACTGTGAGCAGGAATCGAACCTACGACCTTCGAATTACGCGTTCGATGCTCTAACCACTGAGCTATCACAGCGGCCCTCCCTCCATCCACTTTTTTGGGTTTATCTGTGAATTTAGAAGTAGGAGTGACATACAGCGCCATCTATAAACCAAACAACGAGTGTGAAAACACTCTTATGCGCATGTTTGGCGTCACGTAGAACGTGAACTTATTATGAGCGGGCAGCTGATTAATTGTCCCTCTTATACAACCGAAACACACTAAGTCTGCCAGTACGAGACCCTCGTTCAATGAAATAAGGGAAAGAAGTGTATACCTAAGGGCTCGTTTTTCCGTGTTTTAACACAATATTAATGAGATATAACAGACAGTAATGCCAAGGAATGTACAGGGGAAGTTATTAAAACCAATGGAATGTAAATAAGAAGAAAGAAAAGTGGATGAAAAAATTACCAACTGTGAGCAGGAATCGAACCTACGACCTTCGTAGGTTCGTAGCTTCGTAGGTCGTAGGTTCGATTCCTGCTCACAGTTGGTAATTTTTTCATCCACTTTTCTTTCTTCTTATTTACATTCCATTGGTTTTAATAACTTCCCCTGTACATTCCTTGGCATTACTGTCTGTTATATCTCATTAATATTGTGTTAAAACACGGAAAAACGAGCCCTTAGGTATACACTTCTTTCCCTTATTTCATTGAACGAGGGTCTCGTACTGGCAGACTTAGTGTGTTTCGGTTGTATAAGAGGGACAATTAATCAGCTGCCCGCTCATAATAAGTTCACGTTCTACGTGACGCCAAACATGCGCATAAGAGTGTTTTCACACTCGTTGTTTGGTTTATAGATGGCGCTGACTGTCACTCCTACTTCTAAATTCACAGATAAACCCAAAAAAGTGGATGGAGGGAGGGCCGCTGTGATAGCTCAGTGGTTAGAGCATCGAACGCGTAATTCGAAGGTCGTAGGTTCGATTCCTGCTCACAGTTGGTAATTTTTTCATCCACTTTTCTTTCTTCTTATTTACATTCCATTGGTTTTAATAACTTCCCCTGTACATTCCTTGGCATTACTGTCTGTTATATCTCATTATATATATATATATATATGGAAGTATGGAAGACTCTGACGAAGGCCGTGCCACGGCCGAAACGACGTTAGTAAATACAATTTTCCTTTTCAATTGTGCTATGTGTAAGTCAATATATATATATATATATATATATATATATATATGAGATCTAACAGACAATAATGCCAAGGAATGTATAGGGGAAGTTACCAGAACCAATGTAATGTAAATAAGAAGAAAGAAAAGTGGGTTCACAACAGGTTATTTTTTCACCCACTCTTCTTCTTCCTATTTACATTACATTAGTTCTAATAACTTTATCTATACATTCCTTGGCATTATTGTCTGTTAGATCTCATTAATATTGTGTCATAACACAGAATAACAAACCCTTAACTATACATTTCTTACCCTTATACACACACACACACACACACGCACACGCGCACCACACACACACACACACACACACACACCACACACACCACACACACACACACACACACACACACACACACACACACACACACACACACACACACACACCACACAACACACACACACACACACACACACACACCACACACACCACACCACACACACAAACACACACACACACACACACACACCACACACACACACACACACCACACACACACACACACACAACATCACACACAACACACACACACACACACACACAACACACACTACACACACACACACACATCACACACACACACACAACACACACACACACACACCCACACACACACACACACACACCACACACACACACACACCCACACACACACACACACACACACCACACACACCCACAACACACACACACACACACACACACACACACACAACACACACACACCCACACACACACACACACACACACACACACACACACACACAACACACATCACACACACCACACACACACACACACACAACACACACACACACACACACACACACACACACACACAACACACACACACACCACACACACACACACACACACACACACACACCACAACAACACACAGTAGACTCTCAGTAAACGGAACCTGAAGGGACCAGGACAATATTTTACAGGAGTTCTGTTTACTGAGAGGTGAACAAGGGTGCAGAATACATGCCCAAATCCAAGCATTGCAGAGGCAATAGCTCTGTTTAAGCAGTATTTGCGTTTAACAGGAGTTCTGTTTACTCCGAGTCTACTGTATATAAATAGTGGGGAACAACACAATGACGACACTGTTTTCTCGCATTGGGGAAAAAGAATAAGCGAGCGTCGATAAGCGGCCACGAAGTGAAGTGTCTAAATTGACGGTTGATAACAGCGGGGTAAACGCTGTTGTCATTGAAGGCGTTGTCGAAGTAAATGGTAGATGTGCTGTTTGTGGCGTCCGTTTTAGTTTCGCCAGCTAAATTGGCCAGAATTCATCACACGGCGGTGATTACCAGTGGCTGCTTTTCCGAAATTTCAAAGCGCGTATGAATTATTCGTAAGAAGTACTTTAATTTGTCCATTCAGCTATTTTCACTGGTTAAAAAGTTATTTGTCCTAATGTTTGTAATTACTGCTGTAATCAATGTTTGTATACATCGAAAGATGTCTTTTGTCAATGTAAAGGGAACACTGCAGATAGCCTGGAGGTGCCTCCTTTCTGTGATTTTTAAATAATTTTGTACACATTTCTTGAAACACCCTTATATCATCAGGCTGACTACGGTCAGTGCAGGACAAAGGCCTCTTCCATCAACCCGGTCCCGAGCTTTCTATTGGTGCATTCTAGCTGTTAACTTCTTAATCTCATCTGCCCTGATAATTGTTTGCCTCCCTCTCACGCATTCTCCTTCTCTTGAAATCTAGTGTGTCAGTGAGAACCCTGAAAGGGCCCATAAACCACCACCAATATTTTTTCGAGCATTTTAAGTAAAGACATGCATTGTGTGCAGAATGCCGTCGCGATCAACGATTCTGCACGTGGCAACGCTATGAGCCACCGGTGCGCCATAAATTCTAAGAAACAATCCCTTCTCCTTTCCGGGCCTTTTGACCTCAGCATGACGTGCCGTGCCACATCTCTAGCGTGCTGAGCCAAATTTTAAAGCTAATCTTTCGTAGCCCTTGAGTCTATGATGATTGGCATGAAAGCACTGTAGAGGATGAAATATCGGATCATAAGGCAGTATTCATGTCCATTTCTTGTCCTGTTCCTAAATCAAAATATGTACACACTACTTTTCATGACATTAACCACCCGGATGATGTTTCCATCATAGATACACTTAGTTATTCCTTCAGCCAGTTTGAAATGATTAGCCTCTCTGATGATTTTAATGTTCTAATGAAATTTTTCGGTGACATTGTTTAGTTGTGCCTTGCGAGTTTTGTTCCACTAAAAACCAAGACTACCAATTCAGAACTACCATGGATCACTCGAGAAATATTGCATCTGTCGCGACGATTCGGTTGTTTGCTGCGAGCAAAACGTGCTGATGCTGTCATTCATACGACTCAATTTATTTCTACCAAGGAGGAACTTCGTTAATAGAGCTTATGACTTTTATTTCCAAATAACACTTCCAGCTTTGCTAATCAATAACCTTAAAAAGTTTTGAAGCGCCGTAATACTGAAAGTACATAGAATCGATTTTTTTCAAGATAAATGAAACTGTTACGAGAGATTATTCAGTCATTGCTAATGCATTTAACACCAATTTACATCTGTTTTCACCCATAACAACCGCATCGTTCCTCCTTGTTCACAGCAGTCTCATAGTTAAATTAATAATATTTTTTGTTTCGAATCAGGGAGTACTCAACCTGATATTAAAATTAGATTCCAAAAGTAAAGGTAGTCTGGACAATATAGATAATGCATTCCTCACTAGATATTCATTATGGACTAGTCGCTATAATTTTTCGAAAATCTCTTTTAAGCTCAAATGTTCCTAAATTGCGGAAGTCCGCTAAAGTTTTGCCTCTATTTAAGTCTGGAAACAAATAGTCATTACTCAATTATAGACCAATTTCTCTTACATCTTATTGATACAAAATTATACAAACACATAATTGAATTTCTGGAGTCAAATAACATTTTATGCGATGCTCAGCATGACTTTCGACGTGGTCACAGCACCCCAACCCAACTCCGTGAATTCACTTATCATATCATCGCAGCTCTCGATGTAGGCGACCAAATCGACGCAATCTTCATTGATTTTTCAAAGGCGTTTGACTCTGTATCGCACTCTAAACTATTAAAAAATCTCTCTGTCATCCTGAACAATTAAGCATTAGTTAATTGGATTTCTTCTTTTTTTTTGAATCGGTTTCAGTAAGTACAATTTAAGTCTTTTCAATCATCTGTTTCTAGTGTAACGTCCGGCGTGCCACAATGCTCTATACTAGGCCCTCTACTTTTTCTAATTTACACAAATGATTTAGTACATAACATTTCTGTTAAAATTCACATATACGCTGACGACTGGGTCTTGTACCATACGATTAAAATCTCCAATGATCACATCATTTTAATGATCTTTTGTATCAATTCAATCATGGTGTGACACTTGGCAGATGCAAATTAACTTACGTAAAACTGTCTTCATGTAATTTATTAAACGTTCCTTTTTCTCTTTCTTTGTTTATTAGTTTCGTGGTGCTCCTATGAAAAATGTGTCTGAATATAAATATTTAGGCCTTTTATTCACTAAGGATATGTCTTGGTCACATCACATTGAAGCAATGTGTAACCGTACCCTTAGAAGACTGGGGTACCTACAACGTACTCTACGTTTGGCCCCAACTGACATAAGGCTCCTGACTTACCAAACCTTAGTTCGCCCAATACTCGAGTACGGCTCTGTCATATGGAATTCTCACAAAATATCTGACATTAAAAAAAAATTGAATCCGTCAAAAAAAAAAAGCCGTACACTTCATATATCATTGCAACGACAGGTATTATTCACTTAGTTCTCACTTTCACAGCCTTCAGCTTACTACTCTCTCTCAGTGTTGTCATGGCGAATCGCTAAAGTTATTTTATGCTCTCATTCACAGTCCATGATTTCTTTCACTCAGCGACTACATCACACCTGCCAAACCAACTTCCACTAGACACCATCATGATTTGAACATGTGTCCTTCTAAACACCAAACAAACTCCTACAAATACAGTTTTTTTGTCCGTACTAATGAATTATGAAATGCGTTGCCTGGCCATGTTAAATCTTTATCACGTGATGAATTCATTTTGTACATCACTAATCACTGTACCTCTTGCCTTGTATTAAAATTTGTTTTGTATTCTGTATCCACTCCTGTGATAGCCTATCTACGCCACAGTAGGTTAAAATAAATAAATAAATAAATAAATAAATAAATAAATATGCCAAATATGTCGACCAGCACGAGCCTACAACTTCCGGTCAGTCTTCAAGCAGCTGTCCGTGCTGCTTGTTGTTCGTCATGTTGCCTGCGTGTGTGTAACGCATGTGGGGCACGGCGTGTCCCCATACGGGTTCATCGCATTGGCAACCTTTTGAAGGCATGTGCGCAACGCAGCTTCTATACTGGCACAATTACGGCAGCCATGGTTCGCTCACAAGCTCGCAACTGACGAAGTAGACAGTTGGAGTTGCGGCAACCGGAAGTAGACGGTGTTTAAAGCAGTGCATCAGCGATGACGTATGCCACGCGAGATTGGGAAGGGAGAGAGGGCAAAGTGGCGTGGGACAGGATACCAGTGGAGGGAAGGGCAGGAGAGAGTGTGGTCGTCACGGTTTTGATAATCAAATGCGTCTAACTCCGCTATTACTGCACAATTTTGAAAAATTCTTATGACTCTGTGTTCGTTGTACACTCGTGCACAATTTCCCACGACTGAATTTCGACCTCTGGGTGGTTTACGGGCCCTTTAATGACCAGCGGTTATCCTGCTTGTACACTACATGCCAGGCCCATGTGCACATCTTCCTGATTTCAATTATGAATTTATCAAACTACAGCAGGCAAGAATAGCTGCGAATTTTCATATAGTTACATTTATTTTCATTGAGTTACACCATAAAAGGAACCTTTCATCACCCCAAACGCGACAAGTATTAAATAGTGTGTAAAGGCAGTGTTTCCGCGACTCGGTGGTAAACAAAAGTTAGGCTCTAAGGCATTCACTTTTGGGTTGTTGTTAGGTGTTAGGCTGTGGTATTGTAGTTTATTAGTTTATTGGTTATGCGACACGCTTTAGATGTGTTTTAGATGTCCTTTTATCATATGATCAGTGTTTTAGACGTCCTTTTATCATATGATCAGTGTCCCACTACAGAGAAAATTTCTGTCAACTGAAGTGGTTACAGCCGCACAGGCATACACTGCATTTGCATAGTGGTTACAGCCGCACAGGCATACACTGCATTTGCATATCATGATTGATTTTATTATCTGGATTAACAATTCCTGCCTAGATTAAAAAAGAAAAACATCCGTGTGATCACTGAATTACAAAAAAAAGGGGGGGGGGGGGGTCTGGTATGTGGCCTCACTGTCAGCCACAGCCGCTAAAGCACTGACCCGACCAGGATTGGCCACCCTGGTGCAGTACTCGGCCACTACTTCCCACATGAATACACCAATAACCCATCGCCCTCAGTTCCCAGCAGATGCAAAGCAACTGACTGAGGTAGCGGTGAGACCTGTGACACAGTGGATGTAGCTAAGAATCTCTAGGGTCTGGACAGGCCGCCATTGGAATCTGAACTTGGCTATGCTTAACGCTAGCATATTATCTAGGGAGGAGATACGAGCTTTACTATTCGAGGAATTATAGGCTGCTAAATGGGATGTAATAGGACTCAGGGAAGTTAGGACACATGAGGCTTATACACTGCTAAAGAACAGATACATCCTATG
Organism: Rhipicephalus annulatus; assembly: GCA_013436015.1. Classification (NCBI taxonomy): domain Eukaryota; kingdom Metazoa; phylum Arthropoda; class Arachnida; order Ixodida; family Ixodidae; genus Rhipicephalus; species Rhipicephalus annulatus. The sequence goes on along the minus strand of WOVY01010628.1, from coordinate 481,019 downwards.
CTATCATGGCTTAGTGGACAAAAAAAACTAGGGGGGGGGGGGGTTATTCATAAAAATATATATGGCAACATGCAGTGCTCGTGTGTGTGGTTTGCTTTATCTTTGGGGCATATTCTGCAATTGTGCTGCTATTTTTAGTTCAGGAACATAGAAAAATACTATAGTTGCATAAGTGAGAGGGTGGCAAGTATTTTGATAAAGTTTAATGATTGTATAAGATGAGGGTAGTACGGGCTGACGCGCCTACATCAGATTCCTGGTTCTAGAAAAACTTAGAATCAGGAATGAGTAAGGTGAGGACAATATACAGTGTGAGGTCTCATTGTGGTGAGCCCCACCACCATGCTCTTGGAGTGAACGAACACAGCAGACGCGGTAGGTACAAACCAAACAACATACATTTATTGAACTAATCTAGAATGACGATATTGTCTGCAGAATCGATACATCAATTGTTATCAACATGCTAGGACATCCTTACACAATATTACCATATGTTCCATGACAAACACAATGACATGACACACAATAACACATCCAAGGCAGCCTCGCCAAGGCTTGACCTACCACGAGGGCCCCCGATGTGCAACCCGCGGTGCCATGCACCTGGGACCCACGCTAGAGACAACCGTTCGAGGTAACCGCCATGTGCAGAAGGGAGCAGCTTATTTCTTGCTCGCCACTACCAAGGCTTGTCACCGCCGGTGCTATACGATGATGATGATAGTGGTAATCAATGTGAACACAACACCATTTGCCGCCCGGTAGTTGTAACTTGAAATGCGGCTTTTGGGTGAGACACATGCGCTACGCAGTGCAAACAACATTACAGGGGGTGTCAGCACCCCCACAACAGTGTATACCACTTACAGTGCAACTGCTTGTAGTACAGAGCCAGTTAGAGTGGAGTCTTTTTCAATTCTTGTTCACCCTCTCATAGAGCCCCATGTATTCGCATACCGCCTATTTTGCAGTACCCCCAAGATGAAATACCGGTTATAATGCGGTTGCCCGAAAGTGTTCGTGACAAGCACAGCAGTGAGTGTGTGTTTGAAAGGAGGTGCACTGAGTGCACACTGCGGGGCCTCGCCGGGGGAAAAGGTTGACTGCCTCGGCGACAGATAAGCCTTTGCACCGGCGCCGATGTGACTGCAGTGTACTTGCGTTGCTTGCGGCGCTCTGGCGGGGCACGACTAAACATAGCACGTGCAATTCCCTCTTTATCAACTGCGTTGGAAAATCGTTGTTGTTGTGGAGCTATTGATATCGCATTTGCTATCTCGTCCCTAAACTGATTAAAAGCCTTTTAGTGTTTTATGATGCGAGCTTTCGCCTTGCTGCAAGTGTGCTGTCTTACGTAAGCTTGGCGGGTTTTTGCGGTTACTGATCTTCCGGCAGCGACTGTGAACTTCGTATCACGCACGCTGCTCTTGCTTCAGAGCTTGAGTGCAATCTTTTCTATGGTGGATTTTCATGTCTTGGTGAAACTTTCTGCGACAACATACCAAACGGCAAGCTAGGCCGAATCGTTGTTGGTTGTGTTTTGTTTGTGGTCAGGTGCTATCTAAGTTGAGATTTGGCACGGAATAATCAAGGAAACACTTTGCGGTGGTTGCAATTGACGGGAAGGGATACGATTATAAATGAAAACGAGGGTGGCACGTTAAGCGCTCGATTGGTAGTTCACGAATTGATAGCGACGCCTTGAAATAGGGTGCGCGCCCATGAAGGAGTGGTTGGCGTCTTTGAGAACGTGTGATTCCGGATGTGATTCGACATAGTTTCTGTGTAATGCGTGCAATTGAGGCAGTCTGAAATATTATCGTCAAATTTCCACGATAGTGTTAGATGCCCCTCCCCCCTTTTCGTGTTAATTTCATTGGTAACGTTGGTTCTTGAATGTTAAATTTTAGTCAACATTCGGAAATTTATATGGTTGTAAGCACAGTGCATCACGTGCTTCAATTCTCAGACTTGCTTGTCTGCTTGTTCACGTTTTTCGCAAGTGCGGCCCTTGAAAAACGTTGTTTTGGTTATAGCGCGGTACCGCTTATAATGTTAATATTTGCGACTCCCGCGACTTACGCTATAAGTGGTCTGTACTGTAGGCTGCTTTAATGCCAGGGTAGGCAAAAAGCCGGCTGGAGACAATATAGGGGGGGGGGGGGAGTATTGTCACGGTGTTGTGACGTGGCCGAACACAGGAGACTTTTTGTTGGAATTTAACTGTTTATTTGGGCGAACCTGTGCCCGATAAACGGAAAATTCGATCACAGTAGCAGTCTTGGACTGATAGCGGCGAATGGAGCGTCGGCCGTCGATCAACTACTCACAAGCGACGAAGTGCGTCAGCATTTATACTCTTGCCATCGAATGTTCTAGTGTTATCGCTGCCGGTGGCGTAGGTTCCAGAATAATCTGTACAGTTCGCAGAGTGGGCGTGATCTTATCGAAATGATCTACTAAAGTCCGGAAGCTTCTCGAAAACTGCAGACGCGGCTTGCGCTGAGAATTGTGTAGTGTTTTGGAGCGATAACAAAACTTGAGAAATAGAATGTGGCATTGCCCCCCTCTCTAAAAGGCATCATCCCGATGCTTTAACTAAGATGAAGGTACAACAATAATGCAAGAAAGTACAATGAGTAAATTACGATTCAATAATAATACAAAAAAACACTGTTTCAGTTTGTTAACGCGCGTGAAAGGGCTTGAGGCACGCGACATGGACGACTTCAGGTCGCGATCGGCGTCGTTGAGAGTTCGTGATGCCGTCGGGAACAACCTCGTAATCAAGTGGGCCGAGACGTCGAATCACCCTGTACGGTCCGAAGTACCGTCGCAGAAGCTTTTCACTTAGTCCACGCCGGCGTATCGGCGTCCACACCCAAACACGTTCACCGGGCTGGTATTCGTCGAAGATTGTAACGGCGGCTGTCGGTCGTCTGTCGGTCATCTGTTGATTCTTGATACGGAGACGCGCGAGTTGTCAGGCTTCTTCGGCACGTTGAAGGTACTCACTCACATAGAGGTTTTCTTCGTCGGTGACGTTGGGTAACAAGGCATCGAGCGTCGTTGCCGGGCTCCTTCCGTAGACCGATTTGTATGGAGATATCTGCGTCGTCTCCTGCACCGCCATGGTGTATGCGAAGGTCACGTACGGAAGAATGGCGTCTCACGTCTTGTGTTCGACATCGACGTACATTGCCAGCATGTCGGCGATCGTCTTGTTTAGCCGCTCTGTGAGGCCGTTGGTCTGTGGGTGGTACGCTGTCGTCCGGCGGTGGTATTTGTGGCTGTATGACCAGATCGCTCGAGTTAAGTCAGCAGTAAATGTCGTTCCTCTGTCGGTAATAAAAACCTCCGGGGCGCCGTGACGTAGGACGATATTTTTGACAACTTAGCTACCTCGGATGCACTGCCTTTTGGCAGGGCTTTTGTCTCGGCATAGCTGGTGAGGTAGTCGGTAGCTACCCTGATCCATTTGTTTCCGAAAGCTGACGTCAGGAACGGCCCCAGTAGGTGCATACCAATCTGCTAAAAAGGTTGGCAAGGTGGTTCAATTGGCTGCAAAAGTCCCGCTGGCCTTGTCGGTGGTGTCTTGCGTCGCTGACAGTCCCGGCATGTCCTCACATAACGAGTGACGTCGGTGGTAAGACGTGGCCAATAGTACCTTTCTTCTATCCTCGCGAGCGTGCGAGAAACACCGAGGTGCCCTGCTGTCGGATCGTCGTGCAGGGCCTGCAGGATTTCTGGTCACAGAGCTGAAGGCACCACAAGGAGGTACTTGGCTCGAAGCGGTGAAAAGTTTTTCTTTTGGAGAAGACCGTTTCGCAGGAAGAACGACGCACGTGCGCGCTTGAATACCTTCGGGACTTCGGTGGTCCTGCCTTCGAGGTATTCTATTAGGGCCTTAAGTTCCGGGTCGGCCCGCTGTCGTTCAGCGAAGTCGTCGGTAGTTATTGTTCCCAAGAAGTAGTCGTCATCCGGGTCGTCGGGTGGTGGTTGGTCGACAGGCGCACAAGAGAGACAGTTGGCGTTGGAGTGTTTCTTGCCAGACTTGTAAACGATGGTAATGTCATATTCTTGAAGTCTCAGGCTCCATCGTGCGAGGCGACCTGAAGGGTCCTTCAAGGTGGCTAGCCAACACAAGGCGTGGTGGTCGCTCACCACTTTGAAGGGCCTGCCGCTGAGGTAGGGGCGAAATTTCGACGTAGCCCAGATGATGGCGAGGCACTCCTTTTCTGTTGTGGAATAATTGGCTTCTGCTTTGGATAGCGATCGGCTGGAGGAACTAATAACGCTTTCAAGTCCGTCAGCCCTCTGCACAAGAACGGCGCCAAGACCTACGCTGCTTGCGTCAGTGTGTATTTCTGTCTCGGCGAATTCGTCGAAACGGGCTAGTAACGGAGGCGTCTGGAGGCGATGTTTAAGCTCCTGGAAAGCGTGTTCCTGCGGCGTTTCCCACTTGAACTCCACATCGGCCTTGGTAAGGTTTGTGGGAGGATCGGTGATGCGGGCGAAGTTTTTCACGAACCGCCTATAATAGGCGCACAGGCCCAGAAATCGGCACACCGCCTTCTTGTCAGTGGGGGGCGGGAAGTCTGCGATGGCGGCTGTTTTCCGTAGATCGGGACAAACTCTAGACTTGTGCACTCCGTGGATCGGGACTTGTGCACTCCGTCCGTGGATCGGGACGAAGTCTAGACTTGTGAACTCTAGAAACAAGAGCTCCTTGTACGCAAATCTGCACTTTTCTGGCTTCAGTGTAAGTCCGGAGGTCTTGATGGCTTTAATACAGCTTCAAGGCGCCGAAGATGTTCGTCGAAACTCGAGGAAAACACGACGACGTCGTCCAAGTACACAAGGCAAGTCTGCCACTTCAATCCTGCCAGTACTGTATCCCTAACGCGTTGAAAAGGTGCAGGTGCTGAGCAAAGACCGAAGGGCACCACCTTAAAGTCGAAGAGGCCGTCTGGTGTTATAAACGCCGTCTTCTCTCGGTCTCTTTCGTCGACTTCGATTTGCTAATAGCCAGTCTTGAGGTCCATTGATGAAAAATACTTGGCGTTATGAAGCCGATCAAGTGCGCCGTCTATTTGTGGGAGAGGATACACGTCCTTTCTTGGGATTTTGTTCAGGCGGCGATAATCGACGCAGAAACGTAGGGTCCCATCCTTTTTCTTCGCTCACACCACGGGGGACGCCCATGGACTCTTGGACGGCTGGATGATGTCATCTCGCAGCATCTCGTCAGCTTGTCTCTTCATGGCCTCACGTTCTCCCGTCGAAACCCTGTACGTACTCTGACGGAGTGGTCTGGCGTTTTCTTCGGTTATGATGCGATGTTTCGTGATTGGGGTCTACCGAATTTTTGATGACGACGAAAAGCAATCTTCGTATTGCAGGAGCAGGGCCTTGAGCTGTTCTTGCTTATGGTTCGGAAGTCTGGGATTCACATCGAAAGCTATGGGAGGGGCTTGGTTCCTCTGAGCAGGTTCCCCAGAATCGGCGAGGGCGAAAGCACTGGTGGCTTCGACAATTTCTTTGATGTATGCGACCGTTGTTCCTTTGTTCACATGTTTGTACTCATTGCTGAAATTCGTGAGCATAACCGTTGCTTTGCCTCCCCGCAGCTCCGCAATTCCTCTTGAGACACAAATATTTCGGGTGACCAACAGTTGCTGACTGCCTTCAACGACGCCTTCCATGTCAGGTGATTTAGGAGCGCCGACTGAAATAATGACGCTGGAGCGAGGCGGAATGGTGACTTGTTCTTTCAGCACATTCAAGGCATGGTTTCCTGATGGCGTGCGTGGCGGTAGTGCTTCTTCTGTGGATAACGTTATCGACTTTGTTCTTAGGTTGATGACAGCCCCATGGAGGCATAACCATACCAAGGATGACATCTCTCGAGCGACGCTGTAGCACCATGAAGTCTGTAGGATAAATACGGCCGTTAATGGTGACTCTCGCTGTGCAGATTCCTGTAGGCGTTACGAGATGACCTCTAGCTGTGCGGATTTCAGGGCCTTCCCAAGCTGTCCTCACTTTCTTTAACTTCTTGGCGAACGACCCACTGATGACGGAATAGTCGGCTCCAGTATCGACGAGAGCGGTCATGCTGTGGCCGTCGATAAGAACGTCGAGGTCACTAGTTCGCCGTCTCGCATTACAGTTAGGGCGCGGCGTCGGGTCACGGCTGCGTCGGCTTGTTCCGCTGCTTCCATGTTGCGTCGTCAGGCCACCTTCGGTAAGTGAGCTTTCGCAGTCAGGGCTTTGCCAGGTTGGCGTTGTGTTCGGAAAGCTCTGTCGTGTCGTCGTCGTCGTCAGAGGATCTTCGGTAGTTCGTCGCACAGCAACCGCACCTCCATCGGTTGCTGCCTTTAGTTTCCCGGATACGGGCTAGGAGACCGGCCCTGCCTTGGGCCAGAGTACTGCCGGTGGTGCGGCGACATGCGGCGGCTGGGGGACGGCGAACGGGAACGACTTCGTGCTGTCCATTGAGTTCCTGTCAGGTAGTCGGCGATATCACGTGGCCGTTCTCCTGGCTGTGGACGCGGTGCATTGACGGCGAAGCCACGCAGTCCCATCTGTCGGTACTGGCAACGGCGGTATGTGTGTCCGGCCTCGTGGCAGTGGTAGCAGAGCGGGCGGTGGTCAGGGGTGCGCCAGACGACAGTCTTCCTCGGCGCACTGCGCTGGGTCGCTGGCGAACGGTAGGACGGCGGTGGGGGTGGTGGCGGCGGTAGCGTCTGGCGACGGAAGTGCGATGCGGCAGCGTTTTGGCGTGCGCATGGAGGAGGGGCGTGGCGGCGGGCTGCAGCAGCATAGCTCATAGCTTGCAGCTGAGGCTCTTGAGACTGAGGAACACCCAGCGATTGCTGGATCTCCTGTCGTACGATGTCCTCGATAGATTCCACGTGAGGCTGCGCTGAAGGAAGTAATTTTTGCAGCTCTGCTTGCACGATCGCTCGGATCGTCTCATGCAAGTCAGTGGTTCCAAGCCCTTGAATGCCGGCGTAGCTTGTAGACGAGAAGCTACAGTTATATTGTAGCGTGCGCATCTCGAGCGTCTTCTCTATCGTAGATTCTTCTGAAATGAATTCAGCGACCGTCTTTGGCGGGTTTCTGATCAGCCGGGTGAAGAGTTCCTGCTTTACTCTTCGCATGAGCAGATGGACCTTCTCTTCGGACATGTCGGAGTCAGCGTGGCAGAAAAGTTTTATCATGTCTTCCGTGAACAGCGCCAGGTTTTCGTTTGGCATCTGCATGCGGGTTTTGAGAAGAGCTGCGGCCTTCTCCTTGCGCACCACACTTGCGAAAGTGATGAGGAACCTGGCGCGAAAGATGTCCCACGTTGTAAGGCTTCGCTCTTGATTCTCGAACCAGGTCCGAGCAGCATCTTCTAAGGCGAAATACACATGCCGGAGCTTGTCATCGTCTGTCCAGTCATTGAAGGCGGCGACGCCATCGAACCTTTCGATCCAGCTTTCCGGGTCTTCCAGTGGTGAACCGCGGAAAGTTGGCGGCTCTTTGGGTTGTCGGAGCAGGAGTGGTGCAGGCTGCAAGGGGGCGGTCATGGTTGCAGTAGTTGATGTCGGGATTCGGGTCTGCCTGGCTGCTTCAGGAAGGGGCCTGTACTCCGGTTTTAGTCCCCTCTGCTGGCGGCTTATTCGCTGTTCAGGGTTGGCGTCCATGTCTTCTTTGCCGCTTGGGCTGGGGTGCGGCTTGAAGGGGGCGTCCGGAACATCAAAGAAGCAGCGCCTCCACCAGATGTCACGGGGTCGTGACGTGGCCGAAGACAGGAGACTTTGTGTTGGAATTTAACTGTTTATTTGGGCGAACCTGTGCCCGGTAAACGGAAAATCCGATTACAGTAGTAGTCTTGGACTGATAGCGGCGAACGGAGCATTGGCCGTTGATCAACTACTCACAAGCGGCGAAGTGCGTCGGCATTTATACTCTTGCCATCGAATGTCCTAGTGTTATCGCTGGCGGTGGCGTAGGTTCCAGAATAATCTGTACAGTTCGCAGAGTGGGCGTGATCTTATCGAAATGATCTACTAAGGTCCGGAAGCTTCTCGAAAACTGCAGGCGCGGTTCGCGCTGAGAATTGTGTAGTGTTTTGGGGCGATAACAAAACTTGAGAAATAGAACGTGGCAATATGACATTGGCTCTAGAAAAGCCAGAGGGGGAGTTAATGCTAAAGAAGCATAGTTGGGTGAGCTGTGTTTTGGCTGTGTTGTTAGGTTCTTCCTTTGTCCCTGCCTTTAGTGCTAAATTCTACTATAAAGGAGTTACTGGTAGAGTTGGCAGAACATAATAATTTACGGATAATTAATACCTTCTACATAAACCGGGCTAACCGTAAGTAGACATGGAGGAGTCCTAATGGTAAAACTAAAAATGAAATAAACTTCATTCTGTGTGCACACCCAGGCATTGTGCTGAATGGGGAAGTGGTTGGCAAGATCTGATGCATGGACCATAGTATGGTAAGCGTTCCGAATTCGCCTAGACTTGAGGGGAACAGCAGAAACTTATCCGCAAACAACCAATCAATGCTGAGAAGGAAAGTACAAGAATTTCGAGTTTGGCTTCAGAAGAGATTCGTGGCTCTTTATTAGGAAACTGATGCTAGCGTTGATGCAGTGAATAAATAGTCTGACTATTATCATTAAGGAGCGTGCAATGAAAGTTGGGAATACAGTCATTAGACAGGACACCGGTGATATATACCAGAAGATGAAAAACCTCGTTACGAAACATCAAACCATGGAAACCTCAAACGCAACGGACAAAATAGAGCTGGCGGATCTTTTGAAGGTAATCAATAGGCATAGGCTAGCCGACATAAAAGGGTAAAACGTGGCAAGATTGAAGCATTCTGTGAAGAGTGGAAGAAGCCTAGAATCTGTGAAGGGGATACCGTGAATGGGCGAAAAATCGGATGTATGCATCAAAGGACAAGGTAGGCAAGGTCTCAACCAATATGAATTGGATAGTTGAGGTTGCATTGATGTTCTGCAGAGATCTGTACAGTAGATCTGTACAGATATTGTGAGAAACAGTAATACACTAAAGGAACTGACATCCTAAAAGTAGCATCAGGGGAACTAGAGAAAGACCTAGAGGGAATGCTAAGAGACAAAGCAGCTGGCGAGGATAACATCAAACCTACTGAAAGAGGGTGGAAAGATTGTGTTGGAAAAGAAAAATGGCCACCTTGTATGCGAAGTGTCTCTTGACGAAGAAGGTACCAGAATCTTGGAAGAATACCAACATTGTCTAAATTCAAAAGAAAGGGGACATCAATGATTTGAAAAATTGTAGGCCGATCAGCTTACTGTGCATTGTGTACAAGCTATTTACAAAAGCAATATTTGATGGAATTAAGCCGGCCAAAGTGCCAAGCAGGATTTCGTATAGGCTACTCAACAATAAACTATATTCATACTATGAGAAATGCATGGAATATAACCAACCCCTATACGTAGCCTTCGTCCATTACGAGACGACATTTGATTTGGTCGAGGTATGCAGGCACTGTGGAATTGGGGCAAGGTGAAGCCTATATAAACATTCTGGTCGAAATCTAGAGAGGATCCGCAGTCACCATAGTTCTTCATAATCAAAGCGATGGAATTCCAATCAAGAAGAAGGTAGACAGGGAGACACGATCTCTTCAATGCTATTTACCACGTGTTTTCAGGAGGTTTTCAGGGCCCTAGGGTGGGAAGAGTTAGGGATAAGAGTTAATGCAGACTATCTTAGTAACTTGTAATTGGCTGATGGCATTGCATTGGTGAGTAACTCAGGGGACGAATTACACTTAAAGTTTCAATTTGAGCTAGTATATTCCGACTTAAATACATAACATAGCAGAACAAAACAAAAACATAGAAAGATGCACACAGGACGACTGCTTGACTTCCAACTGTAAATTTTATTCTCGACATGTGACATATAAGGTGAAAAACAATGAAAAATCTAAACTGATGGTGACGTCACCATCTGCCGTCAGTGCAAGCTGCACTTGACTAGCTGCACATCGCGCATGCATCCTTCCAAGAAGCCAATTTTTTTTTTGGTAGCAAAATGGAGGGCACACTTACACACCTATCTGCCTCCCTGTGTTTATACATGGCTTCGCAGATCTCGCATCTGATCTAATCATGACCCTGTTCTAACGCTGGAGTAGCTCCAAATGCTGGGGTACACTCACAGTGCTTACAATCGTAGGCCGAGTAACTCCCGCGTCGAGCGATGAAGCCGCTGTTCAATGCTCTCTTAGCCCGCCATTCAAACAATGCTCCATCTGTCCCCAGTAACGTTTTCTGCACAAGAGCGGGATGCTCTAACGACGGCTTCAACACAGGAGAGAAACCTGGTAGTGTGTTTTTTGAGCATCCTTGCCTTCTTGTCTCATTCACAGCAGGGCACAACTGCATCAACTAACCCAGTGCAGTGACGAGCACATCAACACCACATTTCTTGCCCACTTTCTTCAAGCCTTGTGTAAGCTGATGAATGTAATGCACTCCTACTCGCCGTGTACCAAGTCGGCTTTGGTCTTTTTTTGTGGAAGGACGTGTATCATTTCTTGCTTCGAGAAAGCTTTTCGCGACAGATGCCAGCAGTTTATGGGGGAACTCTGGGTCTTCTAAGGAGAACATTTCGGCTTGCAAGCTTTCTCTGACCCTGTGCTGGCAAGACTTTTGCAGAGAGCTGTGCACACAGCTCATTGCAATCCCATGTTTGACCAACTTCGAATGTATTGAGCTGTAACTTAAAAGCTGCTTTTTGGCCGATCACTGCAAGCGGTGTGGGTCCGCCCCAGCATTTGGTACAACTTGAGTGATGGTATGGGTTTATGACCACATCCGATGCAAGATCTGTGAGGCCATTTATATACATAGGAAGACGGATAGATGTTTAAGTGTGCCCTGAATCTTGCTAACAAAGTTGGCTTTTTGAAAGGGCGCATGCGGGACACGTAGCTTGACACATGCAATACATTGATGGCACACTGGTAACATCACTATCAGTGTGAATTTTTGTTGTTTTTCGCTTTATATACTATATATGCTTATATGTATTTATGATGAATTGCAGATCGTGATTACTGAACTGGACACGGAAAGCAAAAGAGTAGGTCTGAATATCAATATGGATAAAACTAGAGTAATGTTCAGCAGTCTCGGCAAAGAAGAGCGCTTTGTGTTAAGTGGTGATACACTGAAAGTTGTAAAGGTCCTCTTAGGACTGGTAGTAATTGCTGAATCAAACTATGAGTGAAATAACTAGAAGAATAAGAATGAGGGCGGGGGGCACATTCGACAAGCATTCACAAATCATGAATAGTAGTCTATCGTCATGCCTGAAGAGGAACGTATATAAGAGCTGCGTCTTACCGATACTCACCTATGCAGCAGAAACATTGAGGCTTGCTAAGAGGGCTCAACTGAAATTGAGGATGTTGCAGCGAGCTTTTTTTCTTTTTTTCTTTCTAGAAGTTGCTGTATTTTACCTTGTATTGTCGGTTTGTTTATACTTGAGTGATTATGCCCCTCCTGCTTGGGCCCCTTGTGGGGCCTGCAGTATGTCATAAATAAATAAATAAATAAATAATGGAAAAGAAAATGGGAGGTGAGACCGGAAAAGAGCAAAGTGGTTCAGGGAAGTTTCAAGTCGGGGAGATTGGTCTGACAAAAGGGTTGGGGAAAGGATGTCACATGCTGGTAATCAAAGCCTTGTGCAATTGCTTGCCAAAGTTGGTGATGCCTTGAGAGAGCCAGTAAGGGAACAGTACATAGAAATATGCCACCATTTACCGGTGAGGATTGCCGCTTCACAAAACATTTCATCAGACAGGTGTACGCACTAGACCTGTGCGCCGGTGCCAAAGTTGCGAGAGGCGGTGCGCCAGTGTTTCCACCTTTGGTGGCAGCGCATCACCCTTGCGGGGCGCAGCGGATCGGTGGCGGTGCGGCGCTGGTACAGGGATCCTTACGATCAAGATCTGAGAGTTGTTGGGGATAGAAGCTTGTCCCTTGAACTTTTAAAAAGAAATTCTGTTTGCCCCTAAAGGGCAAAGCAGTTGATAGTACGTGATAGCAGCATGTCCTAATGTTACTTATTTACAAGTGCTGCTGGCTGCTGCTGGGCCCCGCCGCGGTGGTCTAGTGGCTAAGGTACTCGGCTGCTGACCCGCAGGTCGCGGGTTCGAATCCCGGCTGCGGCGGCTGCATTTCCGATGGAGGCAGAAATGTTGTAGGCCCGTGTGCTCAGATTTGGGTGCACGTTAAAGAACCCCAGGTGGTCGAAATTTCCGGAGCCCTCCACTACGGCGTCTCTCATAATCAAATGGTGGTTTTGGGACGTTAAACCCCACATATAAATAAATAAATAATACAAGTGCTGCTGGTCTTACTTGCGCAAATAGATATGTTCAGCACTTTGAAAAATATAGAATTTACAAAATGCATGTTTACGCAATTCTTTCTCCCATTGCTCAGCACCGAGTCTCTGCAGAGAATCATCAAGCTCATTTTAGAAATCAACATTCTGCAGAAAAAAAAATCAGAACTTTGTAGGGTGTGCACAATATGCAACGAAGGATATGAAATTGAGGCTTCGACGGAAGCCCGTCTGGTTGGGAAGAATTATTGAATAAAAAGGCAAAAACGCTAACCACAACAGAATAAAAGGTATAATGACATTGTGGCACCCAGAGTGGGAGCTTTGTTCACAATGAAAGAAAAGGTGGAAGCTTAGCATTTAAATAGTCTACAGCACGTGGCCTAAACATCAAGCGTATGAGGGAGGCAGATTACCGCCCGTGCGGTTGAGCGTTCTCTTTTTTGGCTGTACTGTTAGTGATTCTAGATACAATCTAGAAGTCAAGTCTTTCTCGATAGCGCCGACACGGGCCTTGTCCCAGTCTATCTCATTATTTGAACCTTTCAAGTGCTCGGAGTGGGCGTTAGATCACACCCTCTCGTTTTTTACATCATTGCTGTGTTGTTTCAGCCCCTGTCAAAGTTACTGGATACACCAATGTACAGCAATTCGCAGTTCGCGCACGGAACCTCGGACACAATACCTAGGCAGCTCTCCTCTTGTAATTTGTCTTTCACACTAACGAGAGAGTTCCTCAGCTTGTGCATGAATACATGAGCTTCGTGTACGTCGTACTTGCGTAGAACACAGATCAAAGTCTCACTTACGTCAGGCACGTAGGGTGTACTGGACCGTTTCGAGCATTGTGATGGCATGGTGGGAGGGCGCTCCAACTTACTTCCCACGGACGAGACAAAGAAAACCGGATAGCCACTTCTCGACAGGTCACGGCACACTCGTTCAGTATCAGTTGCTCGGTCAACAGACTTGGTGCAAGTTCTGTGGGCACGCTATGTTAAGGACGACACGATGGACCTGTTGTGTGCTGCAGGGTGTACCAAATCGGAGTGCAAATAACGGCCATTGTGCTTGTCTTTTCTAAAGAAAGGGAAAGAAAGTGCTCCACCATCGCCTTTCGCCAGAACATTTAGAAAGGGCAACTGTCCATTATCTCCCTCTTCAATGGTTAACTGGAGGGGCTCTCCAATGGAATTTAGGTGTCATGTAAATAGCTCCAAATCTTTTTTTCTTGATACAAAAACAGTCATCAACATAACGATGGAAGATCGTCAGGCTGAAGCGAACGATGAGATTGCTCGGCATTCCACAGATTCTATCGTCAAATTGGCAGCAATGACCGAAATTGAGGCAGCCATGGCTGTGCCATGGACTTGTCTATGAAGTTAACCCTTAAATACAAAGTACGTATTGGACAGACATAAGTGTAGAAGTGTCACTGTAGTAACACAGGCGCGCGCAGCGAAGCAGCAAGGACGATGGTCGGGCAGTCAACGACAGCGTTTATTGTCCGCAGCGTGGTTATATACCTTGGCATTAGAAGAGGGTGAAGGGAGGGGGGAAAGAGGGAGAATGAAGGCGCACAGGGCCCAAACGAAATGGTGCGCGCGCAGCTGGTTTTGCTGGCGTTACAAACGAAACAAATACAACATTTCTTTCCTCTTAAAAGTGGAACCGTTGTACCGGGTTCCTAACTCTTGTCGATCGCCTCAGCGTTGGCTGATGCGGGACCACCTCAGGCGAGTGTTCGTCCGTAGCGACTGGAGGTTCCGTAGCAGCTGGTGGGGAAAACTCACTCCGACCATCCGCTGCCCGTACCTCTGGGCTTCGCTCTTGCTCATTCCACCTGGACGTGCGTTGCAACGCAGGAGACGGGACAGGAGTAGTCACGCTGGCAGGTTCAGCTTCAGCGTCCGCGCCTTCGGCCGTCCCCGCAGTTGCAGACTCCGGTGTCGATTCGCGGCGGCGGCAGACTTGGTCGATATAACGCTGCACTAACTTTCTTGGTGTGTCCACTGCTATCATTCTCGCCCCCGACGCAGCTTTTACGCGTCCAGGCGTCCATCTTTTGCCGGCACCGTAGTTGCGCACGTAGACGCTGCTTTCTGGCGAGATGGTCCACTCGTCAGCACCCGGCAACCAGTTCTCATCCCTGGGCGGCAGGCAGGTGTCAAGACGGGACCGCAGCTGGTAACCGAGAGGCATCTCCGAGGGTGACTTTCCTTCTTTTTGTGGGGTCCTCTTGTAATGGAATAGCAGGCGCATGATGTTTTCTTTCGAGGTGTCTCCTGACGGGAAGAGTACCAGAGTCTTGGAAGAACGCTAACATCATCTTGATACATAAGAAAGGAGATGACAAGGACTTGAAGAATTACAGGCCGATCAGCTTGCTCTCTGAAGTATACAAGCTATTTACAAAGGTAATTGCTAACAGAGTAAAGAAAACATTAGAATTCAATCAACCAAAGGAACAAGCAGGATTTCGAACAGGCTACTCAACAATTGACCACATTCATACTATCAATCAGGTAATAGAGAAATGCTCAGAGTATAACCAACCACTATACATAGCCTTCATAGAATATGAGAAGGCGTTTGATTTAGTAGAAATATCAGCCATCATGCAAACACTGCGGAATCAGGGCGTAGATGAAGTATATTTAAACATTCTGGAAGAAATCTACAGGTGATCAACTGCTACCATAGTGCTTCATAAAGAAAGCAACAGAATACCAATCGAGAAGGGTGTAAGGCAGGGGGACACAATTTCCCCAATGCTATTTACCGCGTGCTTACAGGAGGTTTTCAGAAGCCTAGAATGGGAACAGTTAGGGATAAGAGTTAATGGGGAGTACCTCAGTAACCTGCGCTTCGCCGTTGACATTGCATTGCTGAGTAACTCAGGGGACGAATTGCAACTCATGATTAGGGAGTTAGACAAGGAGAGCAGAAAGGTGGGTCTTAAAATTAATCTGCAGAAAACGAAAGTAATGTACAACAACCTCGGAAAGGAGCAGCGTTTTGCGATAGGTAATAGTGCACTTGAAGTTGTAAAAGACTATGTCTACTTAGGGCAGGTAATAACCGCAGAGCCTAACCACGAGATTGAAGTAACTAGAAGAATAAGAATGGGGTGGAGCACATTCGGCAGGCACTCTCAAATTATGACAAGTAGATTGCCACTGTCCCTCAAGAGGAAGGTATATAACAGCTGTATCTTGCCAGTACTTAGCTACGGAGCAGAAACCTGGAGACTCACAAAGAGGGTTCAGCTTAAATTGAGGACGTCGCAGCGAGCAATGGAAAGAAAAATGGTAGGTGTAACCTTAAGAGACAAGAAGAGAGCAGAGTGGATTAGGGAACAAACGGGGGGTTAAGGATATCATAGCTGAAATCAAGAAGAAGAAATGGACATGGGCAGGGCATGTAGCGTGTAGACAGGATAACCGCTGGTCATTAAGGGTAACTGACTGGATTCCCAGAGAAGGGAAGTGGGTTAGGGGGAGACAGAAGGTTAGGTGGGCAGATGAGATTAAGAAGTTTGCGGGTATAAATTGGCAGCAGCAAGCACAGGACCGGGTTAACTGGCGAAACATGGGAGAGGCCTTTGTCCTGCAGTGGACGTAGTCAGGCTGATGATGATGATGATGATGTTATCTTCTAGTGGGCCATCTTGCATTTTCCGCAAGCCATCCTTAAGAGTTCGCACTGCTCTTTCCGCTGCTCCATTCGACTGAGGATGGAAAGGCGCTGTACGCAAGTGCACAATATTGTTTCTTGCTACAAACGTGGTGAACTCCTGGCTCGTAAATTGCGTGCCATTATCGGACACGATTGTGCGTGGCACTCCAAACCGACAAAACAGACTTCAAAGCAGCGAATAGTACCTGCTGTGTTCGCATGCATCATAGGTATTGCTTCAATCCACTTCGTGTGAGCATCTACCACCACAAGTATCATCTTGCCGACTAATAGGCCCGCAAAATCGATGTGGATCCGGGACCACCTCTCGGCCGTTTTCGGCCAACTCACCGGTGGTGCTGCCGCAGGCATGGGCAGGTTTTCTACACAGCTTACACACTGCGCCGACAATTCCTGAATCTCCCTGTCCATCCCTGGCCACCAAAACAGTGACCGTGCCACCGCTTTCATTGACAAGGAGCCTTGGTGTGTTTCATGTAGCAGCTGCAACATCCTTTCCTGCGCCTTCCGTGGTATGACGACTCTGTTGCCCCAATAGATTAGCCGGTGAGCCATCCACAGCTCCATTCTGCGATCAAAAAAGGGCAGCAAGTCGGGCACCATTCCACTTGTCCTTCGAGGCCAGCCATGCAAGATGTATTCCGCGACACGGGCTAACAACGAGTCCTTGGCGGTGAGCTCCTGCAACTCGTGCGTCGTCACTTCGGCTACTGGTTCCGCTGCCGCCGGGGCTGGTAGTCTGCTGAGAGCATCTGCTGTCAGTAGTTGTTTCCCCGGAACGTACTGTAGCTTGTACTGGTAGCCTCCTAGGAACAGTGCCCACCGTTGAATGCGCGCGGCGGCCATCGGCGGCGTTTGGCGGTCAGGCTTGAGCAGTCCCAGCAGTGGCTGATGGTCGGTTACCAGGGTGAATTGCCGATCTAGGAGGTAGTCACGAAAACGAGAAAGGCCAAAAATCAGTGCCAAGGCTCCTCGCTCCAGCTGAGAGTAGTTTCGCTCCGCTTTTGTTAACGTTCTGGAGCGAAAACCGATTGGTCTGTGCTCATTTCCCGCCGAGTGAAACAGAACGGCATCCACGCCATACGGGGAAGCATCACATTCTAGCTTCAGTTCCTTGTTGGGATCAAAATGAACGAGAAGCTACGCATTCTTCAACATTTGTTTCACTTTCTCGAACGCTGACTGCTGCGGTTCCCGCCATTCCCAACGGGCTCGTTTTTCCATGAGCTGATACAAGGGGCTGAGCACAGTCGACATGTTGGGCAGGAAACGTGCGTAGAACGTGAGCATGCCAAGGAACGAGCGCAATTCGCTAACGTTACGCGGGTGCGGGGCTTGCATGACGGCGTCTACATTCTTTTCAATGGGGTGGAGGCCTTGCCGATCTATACGATGGCCAAGGTAAGTCACAGAAGGTTGCCGAAGCTTGCATTTGTCAATCCTAAGTTTAACGCCGTGCTCTCAGAACCGCTCCAACACTCTCTTGAGCTGCTCTCCGTTATCACTCTTGCCTTCTGACACTAGCACGTCGTCAAGGTAGGCTTCAACACCCGGCAGCCCGCCGAGTACTGCATCCATCTTTCTTTTAAAAATGGCCGGTGTGGAAGCTATTTCAAACGGAAGTCTGTTATACCAAAAAAGCCCTCGGTGCGTGTTAATGACACACAGCCCGCTGGACGCTTCATCAAGGGGCACTTGATTTTGTGCATCTTTTAAATCCAAGATGCTGAAATATTCGCCTCCGTTTAAGCTTGCGAACATGTCCTCTATCACCGGAAGAGGGTAATGCTCCACCTCACATGCCGGGTTAAGGGTAACCTTAAAGTCACCGCATATCCTCACGTTCCCGTCCTTTTTCAAAACGACCACAATAGGTGTAGCCCATTCTGCATGTTGCACGGGCGATAGAACACCAAGTGACACCAGCCGATCAATTTCACGAGAGACCTTATCGCGGAGGGCATAAGGAAGAGATCTGGGCTTACAGAATTTCGGTGTCGCTGTCTCCTTGAGTTTTAGGCTGGCTGGTGGACCTTTGATTAGTCCAAGGTCTGTTGAGAAAACATCCTCGAACTCGCCGAGCAGTCGGTTCAGCATAGGGTCGCTTGGCTCGGCACTTGCTGTAGGGTCCGGCGCAGTCAGGTCTCCAATGGGAACGCCCGTCTTGCTAAGCAAAGCAATGAGATCGCGGCCACATAGGCTGGGTCCTGCACAGTCAAGCACGATGAGCGGGCAAGGCACAGATACATTTTTATACTTCACTGGGAGTTCGAGTTCCCACAACACCCGAAGCTGTTTCGCGTAACATGACAGCTTGATTCGTGGTGGTTGTAAGCGCGGCCACTGTGCGTGGTGTCGATCGTACACTTGGCGCGATACGACGCACACCGGGGAACCAGTATCTACTTTCATGCCAAGGTCTACGTTGCCCCATCGAAACGTGCGGCGTATGGGTGGTTCCAAACCGTTTTTTCTTACCGAAATCAACGTCCAAACGTGTGCGCTATCCAGGTCGTCGTTGCTAGACGCGCTTTCAACTGTCAGTGCCTTTACACTCGCTGCCCGCCTTCCCACCTTTGCATCAGTTGGAGCACTGTAGCATTTCTTTGCCAAATGACCCCGCTGCCCACAGTGATAGCAGCGTGCGTTAACCCAGCGGCAGGCGTTATCGTCGTGCTTCGTGCTTCCACATCGGCCACAGTCATGCGACGCGCCTAGTGTGCGATTACCTCGAGAGGGGGAGCGATGATGGGCTTGCATTTTTAGCACAGTCGGCGGCTCTGCACTCATATCTTTTGCATCGCTGTCGGTTGCCTCGACTGCAATGGACATTGATTCAGCCTCCTCGAGGGTTAAATCTTTATGTGCTAGTAACTGCTTGCACAAATTAGTTGAGCGTACGCCGCAAACAATCCTGTCCCTCAACATCCGGTTCAGCGCACTTCCGAAGTTGCAATTGTCTGCTATGCGCCGTATTTCGACTAGGAATGCGTGCACCGACTCCCCTTCTTGTTGGCAACGGGTAGAAAACTTGTAGCTTTCTGCAATCTCGTGACGCTTGGGATCGTAGTAGTCATTTAATGCTGCGACCGCTTCGGCGCAAGTAAGAGAATTCGGCGTCCGAGGTGCAATTAGCCCCGCTAGCACTTGCACAGTCTGCGTACTGAGTGCTGCCACCAGAAGTGCTCTCTGCCTTTTGGAGTCAGTAATAGCATTTGCTTCAAAATACGCTGCAGCCCGAACAAGGTATGATTTCCACTTATCTCTTGTGTCGTCGAAAACCGGGAGCTGGATGCTGGTCATGGTCACCGGTACTTGTTGCGGCAGGCCGTCGGCTTCAACTTTCACGACAGCATGGGCGGTTTCCGGGCTCGTCGCCACTGTAGTAACACAGGCGCGCGCAGCGAAGCAGCAAGGACGATGGTCGGGCAGTCAACGACAGCGTTTATTGTCCGCAGCGTGGTTATATACATTGGCATTAGGAGAGGGCGAAGGGAGGGGAGAAAGAGGGAGAATGAAGGCGCACAGGGCCCAAACGAAATGGTGCGCGCACAGCTGGTTTTGCTGGCGTTACAAACGAAACAAATACAACACTCACCAGGTCTGGTACGTCAATTGATGTTCTTTCAGCGAGAGTGGAGTCGAATTCAAGGGCCTCCTTGCAAACTTATACTGCCAAATGAATGGGCACACTCGAGAAAAGTGACACCACGTCACCATGACTTCACAATGGTCTAAAGACAGGTCCATTGCTTTTTCAATGAAGTGGCTTGAATTCTCTCAGTGGTAAGGAAACCTTTCACCGTGACGACGCGCGCAACTCTGTCATAAGCTTTCTCTTGAACATCTGCTCATGGGCACTCGAATTCTCCCTCACGCCTGAACAACACGGTGCCATCAAGAGCCTTCGTATTAACAAGGACATCAGGGTGCTCCCCGCAGATAAGGGCAATGCGACCGTTGTAATGAATAGGAGTGGCTACGTCAAAAAAATACTGGCGTTTATTTCTGACGAAGAGATGTACACTCCTCTTGAATAGGGATCGTACGCCAAGACTGCTGAAGGATTTTCAGACACTTCTTGCCGATGTTTTCCGGGTTATTCCAGCCCAACACAAGTATCTTTATTACAAGCTACTGTGCCACAATTGTTCTGCTCCTGCACTCTATAGCATCCTTAACATCAACAAGCCTGGTTTTCTATTACAACCCATCGTGGACTTCACCCGGTTTGCCACTCTACAGGCTGTCTGGTTACATGCATGGACTGATGTCTTCTCTGGTCAGTCAGGGTCACACTCACGTCCATAATTCAAGCCACTTTATTGAAAAGCCAAGGGCCTGTCTGATGGGGACGTCATGGTGTTGTTGACGTGGTTGATTAATATGTGGGGTTTAACGTCCCAAAACCACCATATGATTTTGAGAGGCGCTGTAGTGGAGGGCTCCGGTAATTTCGACCACCTGGGGTTCTTTAACGTGCACCAAAATCTGAGCACATGGGCCTACAACATTTTCACCTCCATGGGAAATGCAGCCGCAGCAGCCGGGATTCGAACCCACGAACTGCGGGTCAGGAGCCGAGTACCTTAGCCAATAGACCACCGTGGCGGGGCTCGTTGATGTGGTGTCTCTCTTCACTAGTGTGCCCATTCATTGGCAGTCGAAGTTTGCAGGGAGGCCTTGGATGAATCCACTCTCGCTGAAAGAACGCCAATGGATATGCCAGACCTGGTGAGACTTCTATACTTCTGCCTGTCCAATGAGAACTTCGTTTTTAAGAACGAATTTTATGGACAAGTTTATAGCACAGACATGAGTGCCTCAATTTCAGTCATTGCTGCCAATCTGATGATGGAGTCTTTGGAATGCCGAGCACTGTCATCGTTCACCTCAGCCTCAAAGATTTTTTCGTTACGTTGATGACTGTTTCTATATCATCAAAAAAGATTTGGAGCCATTTAGACGACGCCTAAATTCCATTGAAGATGCCCTCCAGTTTATCATTGAAGAGAAAATAATGGACAGTTGTCCTTTCTGGATGTTTTGGTGAAACGCGATGGCGTAGGGCTTTTTTACGCTGTTTTTAGTAAAGACAGGCACACTGGTCGTTATTTGCACATCGATTCGGTACACCCTGCAGCACAGAAGAGGTGCATCATGTCATCCTTAATACAGCCTGCCCACAGAATTTGCACCAAGTCTGTTGACCCATCGACTGATACTGAACGTGTGCGCCGTGACCTGTTGGGAAGTGGCTACACGGTTTTCTTTGTCTCGTCAGTGGAAAGTAAGTTGGAGCGCCCTCCCACCACCCCGTCACAATGCTCGAAACGGTCTAGTATACCCTCCTGCCTAGTGTAAGTGAGACTTTGGCCCATGTTCTACGCAAGTACGACAGGGGCGTAGCTCATGTACCGATGGAAGCTGAGGAACTCTCTAGTCAGTGTGAAAGACAAATTACGAAAGGAGTGCTTCCCTGGTGTTGTGTACGAGGTTCCATGCTCGAACTGCAAATTGGTATACATCGGTGTATCCGGTAACTTCGACAGTGGCTGAAACAGCATATAAGTGATCTAAAAAATGAGAGGGTGTGATCAAACGCACCCGCCAAGCTTTCGCAAGCTTCAAATCATGAGATAAACTGAGGGAAGGCACGCGTCGTCGCTATTGAGAAGGACTTGACTTCTAGATTGGATGTATAATCACTAACAATACAGACAAGAAAAAGCACGCTCAATGAAAGGGATGATAATCTGCCGCCTTCATACGCTTGATGTTTAGGCCACATGCTGTAAACTTATAAACACTGAGCTTTGAGGGGGTAATAATACCCCCTGTAAAGTATCCCGGCTGTGGCGGCTGCATTTCCGATGGAGGCGGAAATGTTGCAGGCCCGTGTACTCAGATTTGGGTGCACGTTAAAGAACCCCAGGTGGTCTAAATTTCCGGAGCCCTCCACTACGGCGTCTCTCATAATCAAATAGTGGTTTTGGGACGTTAAACCCCACATATCAATCAATCAATTACCCCCTGTAAAGTTGTTTGTGCCTCATGGCGCATGTGTCTCGTGCATAGGCCGCATTTCGGGTTCACAAATACCGAGCGGTAAATGGCGTTGTGCCTGCGAGCACTTGTTATCACCACCATCATCATCATGGTTAGTGCCAAGCGCCGGCAGTGATGCCTGGTGGCAAGCCTCTTTTGGCGTGTGGCAGTTGGCGCAAACGGTTGTCTCTAGCATTAGGTCTACCGTAGGCGGCACCGCGGGCTGTCTGCGGTGGGCCCCCGTGATAAGACAGGCGTTGGTGAAACTGCCTCGAGTGGGTTCTGGTGTTTGTTATGTTTTTGAGTGATGTGTAATATTGAGTAAGGTTGTTTAGCGTGTTTATCACAATTTTTGTATAATAATTCGGCTAAGGATATCATCGTTCTAAAAGTTGTTAAATAAATGTGTGAGTTGTTTTGGTTGGTCCGACCGCATCTGCTGTGTCCGTTCTCTCTAAGAGCGGTGTGCTCTCTCCATTTCGAGACCCCACAGCTTTCACCTTTTCCTTCATTGGGAACAAGGCTCCCGTTCTGGGTGCCGAAACATCATTATACCTTTTATTATGTTGTGGCCGGTGTTTCTGCCTTCTTATTCTACATAGGATATGGATGTTAGAACACTCGAACAAGTGTGAACTATCTCATTTATGTAGAAGGATGACATGAGTAGTTACAAGTGTACCAATGCTCGAGGAGGGCTGCAGTGAAAAAGCATGCTCAGGGAAATAGGTGAGAAATGCTGGTAATAGCGACAAAATATAAGCAGTATTGGTTTTTGTTAAACGGAGACTAACATAGTTATGTCAATATTGTTGTGAGGCGACCAAACAACCAACGCATATTCCAGTCTGACCAAGGTCTTGCGTTGTCAGTCATCATTTTTTTGTCGAGCTGCTTAATGTGCGCCAGAGACACCAAAGTTTTCGAAGAGCTTGTTGCATATTGCTTTGACGTGCTTGTGCAATTTTAGATTTTCTGTGGTAGTCACACCAATGTATTTAAACTGAATAACACTTGCACCATCATTAGTATATGCGTATGTGAAATGAAGAGGCTGTTTGTGATTTGAAAAGTTCGTGACTAATGTTTTTGAAGTTTGGCATGTTTCACTGCATTTACAAAATGACGAAAAAAAAAAAACACCATTGAAGAAGAATGCTTTATTTTTCAATGAAATTGCTTACAAACATTTGTGCAAAAACATCCGGATCCGTAGCCAACATGGCTCTATAAGGATCCGTTATAGACAAGGCATTTTGTTTAATTAACAAGTAAAAACTTTATACAGAGAATTCAATCACAGACTACAAAATGATATGCAGACATGTATGGAAAAAAACAGAAATAATGCGACATATGCATATATTTCCACAATATTAGCATGATAATAGGTAACTCTCCAATAAAAAAAGTTTCCTGAGTGACTGCATTATATATGGTAGACATTTAGTTAGGGTAAGGATACTGTTCCAAATATTAGTAGCAACAAAAGGTATTGTTCGACGGCTGTAAACATTGTATAGTATTGGCAGATTAAGATATTGTTGTTTGGCCTGCCGAGTGTGACCTCTGGGTTTTAATGAAATTGATGCAAGAAAGGGTACATTCTTATTCATGATTTTGTGTACTAATACTGCGCTTTTGAATTTCCTAACCATATCATAAAGCAATATGTTGAGATTTCTGAAAAGTTCAGTTGATGGTGCATTCTTGGGTGCTGACGCAATTGTTTGTACAGCTCTTTTTTTTTAAGATGGTTATAATTGAGCAATATGAGGCATATGTGTAGCTCCATGATTCAATGCATTAAGTTAGGTGATAGTGGAACACGTTGAAGTACAAAATACGGAGTATGTGTGCTCTAAAGTATTATCTAGCCTTAAAATAATGTAAAGCATCCAAAGCTTATTTTTCTGCACAAATCGTCTATATGCAATGTCCTGTGCAATTAATGGTCCACTGTCACACCAAAATAAGTATATGCGTTCACTTTATCAATGGGAGTTTTCCCGATGAATAGACCATGTGTTTGAGGTAATACTTTTTGGTTAGAGGGGAAAACTATGTACTTGGTTTTTTTGTATTTAGTAATAAGTTGTTTTGTTCAAACCACTGAGAAGTCATTTTTAGCTCTTCATTGGCTAGTAATTCGGCTTCCTGAAGAGAATGACGTGCAATGTGTAAAGCAGTGTCATCTGCATACAGAGCTGCTTGCATATAGGTCAAGGAAAGAGGATAATTAATAATAAAGAGGGAGAGCAAAATCGGTCCAAGTACTGAATCTTGCGGCACACCAGAAGCTTCCTGTTTGATTTGTTACCAAGTATCTGTACATACCGACTACGAAAGAACTTTGAAGATATACCTCTAAATCCATAGCATTCAAGTTTGTTTAGCAAGTTTGTTTAGCAATATATTGTGGTCTACCGAATCAAAAGCTTAATTTATTTCAAAGAAGATGCCGAGGATGAATTGGTTATTGTTTAATGCTTGGTTGACTGTTTCTGCCACAAAGCTTATTGCAGTACCTGTACTGTGTTTTTTTCTGAAGCCATGTTGATTTGAAGCTAAGATATCATATTTTGTAATGAAGTCCATCATTCTTCTGGCTACAAGCTTCTCAAAAAGGAGTGTTCACACATGATAGAATTGTTATAGGGTGGTAATTGGCTATGTTGTCAGAGCATTTGACTTTGTGGATTGGTGTCACTCTCCCTATTTTAAGCTGCTCGGGGTACACGCCTTTCGTAAAGAACAGGTTGAAAAAAACAGCTAGAAGGGTGCTTTAGGTTTCGATATTGTCCTTCAATATTTTAACTGGTACTCCATAATGTAATGGCCTTGTGTGATGACATCTGGCGTACAACTACAATAATTTCAGCTTCCGTAATTTCACGAAAAAAGAAGGTATCGTCGTAAACAGCAGGGAATGGCGAGATGTTTTTCGTTTGTACTTGTCGCTGACTGTTTTCCTATGGTTACGAAATAATCATAAAAAGTTTCGATAGCTCTTGTTTATTACAACCCACGACATCTAAATTTGGTAAAACAGGTTGTCGGGGCTCCAGATTTACTACCGCCTTTATTATAAGCCAAATTTCCTTTGTGTCACCGTTTGCTTTCGTGATGAGGCTACTGTAATATTCCTTTTTTCGTTTTCTCATCATTGAAAACGACAGGTTGCGCGTGTTTCTGTATCATTCTTTATAATTACCATTGTCCTTATTTTGCTTTATTTTAGTTAGCCAGTGTTCTCTTAGTCTAACAAACTTGAGTATTTCTTCGTTCATCCAAGGGCAAACTTGAGTAGACAAGTACGCTGATCTGCGAGATTTGCACTACGTTTTTATGCATTGTGACTGCAACAGAGATATCAAATCTGCATAACCTGCATTCGCATCTGTATCACTTGAACAAAAACTGCATTTCTTTGATTGTGTTGTGTTCTGGGTTTCGGTTTCGGATTGACATGTGAGGATGCCAGGGGGCGCCGCTCTGGCATCTAGGATTTCAAGGCGACTGTAAAATAAAGACAGTGTGCGTTGGGTAACCGTGGAGTGCGGTTGTTGTGCTTTCTTTCGGCACTTCGCGCCAACCCGCGTGTTCGGGCTGGTTGGTGCAATTCCCGTCCAGCAAATCTTCCGGAACCAGTTTCTTCGTCCGCTCCTTCGAGCACTGCACAAACCAATACGGTCACTGTTTTAAATGTGGATGGCCTCCACACTACGTCCGAGCTCAGCATCATAGTTTCATAGTTTCAGTGGGCCATGTACCCCTGTCGTTTCTCGTGGACACTGGTGCCTCAGTCTCTTTAATCAGTGCCGCTGACTTTCACAGTCATTTTTCCAACATTCGGCTTTTGCCTTCACACGTCGTTCTACAAACATATTCCAAGGAAACGATTGATAATTTAGGTCAATTTACAGCTCAGGTCTCCTATTGCAGTCGCACTGCTTTCATTACTTTTTATGTAACAGCCAATGGCAGCTCACTTTTGGGACGTGATGCCATCAGGGCTTTGTCCATCAACATCGTCGGTGCGTCTATGACGTGTGCTCAAGTCGACGTCCAAGATAATCTTCCGGCCAACGCGCCTTCTGAATTCCACCACCTGTTCACCCGTGAACTGGGTTGTGTGCGTGGTTTTGTGCATAAAGTGATGCGTCGACCAGGTGTGTGCCCTGTGCGTGCCAAGCTGCGCCGCATTCCTCTTCTTCTCCGTGAGCAAGTCTCTGCGGAACTGTCTCGCCTTCAAACCAGCGGAATCATCGAAGCCTGTCTCTGCTTCCAACTGGGTTTCTCCACTGGTCGTCATTAAGAAAAAAGATGGATCCCTTCGACTATGCGTCGACTTACGAGAACCGAACAAGGCGATCGTCGTAGACGGGTTTTCACTTCCTCACATTGAAGAACTGCTTCATCAGCTCTCCGGAGCGGTATGTTTCTCCAAGCTGGACCTCGCGTCTGCTTATCACCAAGTTGAACTTTCTGAGTGCAGTAGAGACTTGACCACATTTGTATCGCACGAAGGCTTGTTTCGGTTTCGCCTCGTGTGTTTCGGGCTTGCATCTGCTACTGCAGTGTTTCAGAAAATGATGTCAATTATTCTTAAGGGTTGTAATGGCGCCCTTTGTTACTTGGATGACATTTTGGTGTGGGGACGTACTCGCGAAGAGCACGATGCTAACTTGCATACTGTTCTCAACCACATCAGTGAATGTGGTATGAAACTTAATAACAAGTGCATTTTTTCTGTGAATGAGTTACAATTTCTAGGACATAATGTCAGTTCCCGCGGCTTGACACCTGTTGAATCTAAAGTTCAGGCCATTGTCAATGCCCCACGGCCTACTGATGCCAAAACCTTGCAATCTTTTTTAGGTCTTGTTGGTTATTATGCCAAGTTTGTTCCTCACTATGCTGATGTTGTTGAACCACTGCGTACTCTACTTCGTCAAGCACAGCCTTTTAACTGGTCAGCTGAAGCTGAGCAGAGCTTCATTCAAGTTAAGTCAATACTGGCCTCAAAGCCAGCTGTTAGTATTTTCAATGAGAAGCTTCCCATCGTCATCACGACGGGTGCATCCGTTGTTGGACTGGGAGCAGTGTTTTAACAACTCAGAGATGATCAGCTGATCACTATCGTTTTTGCATCTGGTACATTGACCCCTGCTGAACGCAGATATTCAGTAGGAGAGCGTGAAGCTCTCGCTTGTCTTTTTGCCTGTGAGAAATGGCATGTTTACTTGTGGGGCCGGCACTTCACATTACGTACAGATCACCAATCACTAGTTGCTCTTCTTTCTGCAGGATCCGAAGGCCGCTGCCCCATTCGCATTTCCCGTTGGTGTGCCAAACTCATGTATTATAATTTTAGTGTTCAATATTGTAAGGGTTCTAATAACGTGGTTGCTGATGCACTGTCACACCTTCCTCTTCAGATACCGGTTACTGAAGAGCGGGATGAGGAAGTTGTTTCATTAGTTACTTCCTGCATTACTAAAGCTGAGCTTCAGGCAGCTACAGCTGCAGATTCCACTTTGTCTCAAGTTCTCAAATATTTACATGAAGGATGGCCTTCCAAAGGTGCTCTTGCTTCTGAATTCTTGCCTTACTTCGCAGTCCGACAGGAACTGTCTTCTGTCGAGGACTTGCTTTTCTGCGATGAACGCATGATTCCCCCTGCTTCTTTCCGTAACAAGCTAATACAGCTTGCCCATGAGACCCATTCAGGCATTGTCCGCACCAAACAGAATCTCCGAGACAGGTACTGGTGGCCAGCCTTAGACAAGCGGGTCGAGCATGCAGTTTACAACTGCCATATGTGTCAGGCAGCTGACAAGTCTGTCAAACCTGCATTTTCTCCGTTGCAGCCAGTCCAGTGGCCTGATCGGCCTTGGCAGAAACTCGGCATGGACATCATCGGTCCTTTGCATAATGTTCCGCATAATGCCCGGTTCATTGTTTCTCTCATCGACTACCATTCCAAATGGCCAGAAATTTGTTTCACACATATGGTTACTTCTGAGGTCATCATTGAGTTTCTGTCTTCAATCTTCAGCCGGGAAGGTTTTCCTGATGCCATAGTTACGGACAATGGTCCACAGTTTCAGTCCCAACATTTCGAGGCTTTTCTTTCACAACGAGGAATTCAGCACTTGAGGTCATCAGTTTTCTATCCCCAATCAAATGGCCAAATCGAGCGCTTTAATCGCGTTCTGAAGGAACATATCCAGATCGCCCAATTAGAGCACCGTCCCCTCAAGCAAGTCTTGACTGAATGTTTAGCTTCGTACAGGTTCACACCACAAGGCACCACAGGAGTGTCTCCTGCTCAACTCCAACACAGCAGATTGTCCGTTTACTTTTTTCGTAATGTGATGACGTTTATTGAACCAGAGAAGTTGCAACAATGTCACAACGAAAAACGGCCGTACGACAAGTCTGGCAAAGGCGGCCCAGGTTCTCGTGCAATCAGAGCACGGGGTTTTTCGTTCTCTTTGGGAGGCGCATACGCGTTAGTGCGTATGCTCCACTACAGTAATCAATCCTGAATGGTTGTGTGTCAGTCTGTTTATCTGCGTGTAGATAAATGCCAGGCACATAAATGAAAGGGGGAAATAATCTGTCACGTTTTTTGCTATCACTCCACCAGTGATAGCTTCACTATCAATGCTTGACAAAATGTGGTCAACTGTTGGGGATGACATTGGTGTAACTCTTGTTGGTGACACAATATGATTTCTAAAACCATACCTTTAAGGTAAGTATTCATACTCTGCGCTTGTTCGTTTGCTTGTGTCTATATTAAAATTACTGCATAGCACAACTAGCGCACCCTGATAGTGCACCCTGATCTTGAGTATTAAAGATGGTTGTACAGATATCGCCATTATTTACAAGTATTCTAAATTTAATTTGAGTATCATTGATAGTATCTTCTCTGTGATTTATAAAAAGAACAAACAAATGCAAACTAAGCACTGAGCCGTGAGGCTTTTTTTTGATGTGATATGTACGTCACATGACTTCGCGTGGCTAAACATGAAAAAATTTGAGTGCGACAGCAAGTAATCTGTTATCAACCAGCTTGTTGTAGCCAAAAAATTTGTGAAAAAGCTAGAAGTTTAGCATGGGAAACCATGTCAAAGGCAATCAAATAGTCACTAAATATGGCATAAACCTATTCTTGATCATTAAAAGAAGCAACGTCATGCGTAAATTGAAGCAACTGTGTAACACTAAAATAGAAAGCAAGAAAGCCATGCTTTGATCGTGAAGGTATATTGTGTGCAATTAGGTATTCTACAATGTATTTGTTAATGATATGCTCAAAAAGTTTAGAGCTGTTGGAATGCAAAGTTAATAAACTATAATTTTATATTATTTGTTTGTTTCCAGACTTAAATACAAGCAGAAAGTTTGCTGATTCCCACAGCTGGGGAACTGTTGATATTACAGTGAGATAGCACACAATTCAGGATACCACTTTAGAAACATACTTGGAATACCTTCTGGGTTACATTGTTTTGAAACCTCAAGATTCAGTATAAGGCTATGAACTCCAGAGGAGCTTAATTTAAGATTAGAAAGAACAGGTAGTTTGCTGCATTTGAAAAAGAAAGAGTAATGTCGTTGTCGGTAGAAAAATAGATTTGAAGTAATTATTACAGGTATTTGCTACAGCTTCAGGATTTGAGGAGGTTTGGACATCAAGAATGAGCGATGAAGGCATAGAAAATGCTAGACTAATTGACCTCTGCATACCAGTGATCCCTTTCCTGCGCCAACTGCGCCGAAGTGTGCTATAGTGCGCCAAATCAGATTTACTGCTCCATTCTAATAATATCAACGGAAATCACACTAAACTGCGCAAGGTCAGATTAGGGAGCGTCTGTCGCCGTGGCAATAGCCACGCCAGCATGCCAATAACGTGCGCTTTGTTTTGTTTTTTGGGGCCATCAAAGTCACAATCGTGCACCTATTTTATTATGCTGAATGAACAGCATGCGCGCGTGCGTCTTTAATTCATGATAATATGTTTGGCGGGGATGCAACTTTGTTGTGGAAGTCCACTTAACGGCGAAACGCGCTCTTTGCAGGGGCTCATGATGTCTAGTCCAATCGGTAGCACGGAAATGTGGCGGCGATTCATCGGCAGGGGCCGTTCATTCCAGGAAAGCTGCTGATGGTTCGTTCGAAGAGTTTCGCGGCATGTAATCAAGCAATTTTCATTATTACCTGTACCCGTGCTTCCAGAATGTCTGTCACGTCTATGTCTGGAGATCGCGATCTAATTTTCTGTGCTTCGTGTTTGCAGATGAACACGTAAATGGTGGGAACGCGTTGACACTTTTTCTCGAATATGCTTTATTCATGGATTATCATACATAAGAGCTGTTTCGTAATTCCATCTATCAGCACATCTGCGCCTATAATCACTGATGCGGTAAAAGCCCCTAAAACTCGAGGTTGCAAGTATCCGAATTGAAAATTCTCATGTGGCCATTGGCCATACCATGCTGAATGCGCCGGTTCTCCAAATTCTCGTGTGCTTTCGTTTTAAATGTCATCTCATTAATGAAAGCATGCATTTTGGTCAGAGCAGCCGCAATTCGGTTTTAATATGCGCAGCTTTCTGTACTGGGACTATCGCTGGCAGCTCTGCTGTTGGCAGGCCTGTGAAGCTGCTACGCCACGTTGCACGTCCGCTTCTCGCTTTCCAGGGTCAATAGCTGACGGTTAAAAAAAAAAGAAGAAAACACCAGCTGGCCACTCCAGCTGGCATTTTCTTCAGAAATATATAAAGAGAGATGCCGTAATGCTACCAAACAGTGTTGTACTGTGTGTTTGCCTCTTGTACTCTAATGTAAGCATCAATGGGAGCTTGCAGCTAACGTGAGATAGAAGCTGCGGCCAACAGCAGTGTCGACAGGCACATGCCCTGCTGCTCTAGACCAGTGTGATTCTATCTGTACAGCACGAATGGCATGTACAAATGGACCTCCGAAATGGTGCGACGATGGTGTGGCCACCTTGCGATCAAGGCTCAGTGCATATCCTTATATGGCCACTCTGAAAAGGGAAGCATTTTTTACACAGTCTGTTTGCATTGATATTACAAGGTAGAAGGCTATGCCAGCCGTAAATAGCACATGCTGCAAACGATCACCCCCTTAATGTTAAAGTTCATACCCCCCCCCTCGCATTTCTAGCTTGATCATTCCTGTCCCTTGGACACAGGCAGCGCGTTCTTCTCTGCTTGAGTAACAATCGATGGGAGGTCTGGCATGCGGGTTGATGTTATCGCATCCACTATCAATGCAAAGGAGATAAGTCGGCTCTTCTTATCTCTGCTTTAGCTGTCTTTGTCGACTCCGCTAGCGCGTTTTTACCCGCGTGTAAAACGCGGTACACTGGGGAATGTTATCGATTAGGACATTACACAAAGCATGACGGCCAGTGGCGTAGTCATGGGGAGAGGGGGCTAACGGGATTGTGCCCTGCTCTCCCCTTCCGAATATATTTCGCCATGGTTTATAGATAGCGTAAAGTGACATTTTGCCTACCCCCTCCCCCCCTTTTTTAAAGATTTCTGGCTACACCCCTGCCAATGCCAAAAACCAGTCGAGAATGTCCAAGTAATTGCTATCCCATTAAAAACAAAAACGCCTTTGTGTTGATATGCATAAGGTACCTGTGATTCTTTTTTTTATGCACTGTTTTCTAAAGGACATGGTAGGGGACTTTAGGAGTATAGACAGAACACCCTAGCCACATAAAATATTGTGGCGAAAAGAAAATGAAGTTTGTTAAAGGGCCACTCACCAGGCCCCCACTCACCAGGCCCTATACCGAATTTTAGTTAGACAGTGGGAGTTGTTGGTTGTCAGATGAGGAACATTGTGCCACAAAAATTTTTTGAACCGGTTCATCACGAGCGAAAAAAACAGTTTTTTTGAAGCGGCGCGAAATGAGGATGTGAGGAGACGTGCTCGAAATCCTTGCCACTCCTTCGCGTAGCCTTCGCAAACCAAATCTCTTCCCCATCCTCTACAGCATCCGACCACGAGGTGATGTGTGCATGACGTGCCCAAACAATTCCAACCTCTGAGCACGCGAGCAGCGTTACTTTGTTGACCAGCGTTATTTTGTGGTCTTCTGCCTGTTTCTACGGGATGGTTAGGAAACCATGGCTTAGATGCGGTAGAGTAGATGAGCACAATGAGTGTGCGAATGCGTAGGAGCATTTCACGGCGGTCGTCTGCTCAATGCGCTGACCGCGGGGACACGAACGCATGCGAAACGCTGGCACATTAGCCCTGCATCTTGTAGCATTTCACGGAGAAGAATGAAACAAAAACGTGCACAATTTTTGATTGTCTTATTATTGATTTCAAATTTATTAATCTCCTAAAGCAACAAATACATAAACTACGCAGGTTGTGTTAAATAATTTTTGCCATGTCACTTGGTGTACTGTTGACAACGTCAGACCGGAGTCGTCTACTTAGAAGACCAACGTCATTGCATAGCCGTGTACGTAGGGTCATTCATATGCCCACGTCATGCCCACATTCTCTAGGCGCGCTGGCAGAGGGGAGGGGGAGCAGCGTTCATCTTGAAATTTGACCCATTTCTGTGGCTCGTAACGTTGCAAATTTTGGCAGACGTGATCATGAACGCCTCGTCTACGCATTGCGCTTGTCAGCTCAAAGTTGTCAAAGCTGGTGATTGGCCCTTTAAATTGTGTAGTTTCAGCACAGAGATGAGTGCCGGAAGAGGTTGGCTTTCTAAGACTAGCTGAGTGACGTCATATTATGCCCAGCAGTCTAATCAGTATGTCAGAGAAATGCACTTGGGACTGTGAGAGTCTCTAGCGTACGTCACAGCGTTTTTCTACCATATCTACTGATAACCACTTAGGTGTATTCATATTGTTATTTTATAAACTATAGTTTCATTCAACTGAATATTCTGTTTATTTTCTATAAAAATAATCACTGAGCAAGTTTTTCTGAAATGCTCAACTGCATGACGTCATTATTCTTGCATCATGAACAGAAATAGGGAGTGCTTCTAAGAACAGGCTCCACAAAATTTGCAATTAATCTAAATATTTCTAGTTCTTCACAAGAGCCTCAGAATAGTTTTTCATGTCCTTGAACGTAAATTCAACTCGCTTCTCCTTCAGGATTTGAAGTTAGCTGCTTCATATTGCTCCAAAATAAAAAATTTTGTTCCAAAGTGCTCCAATGTAGAAAATTTTGCTGCTCCAAAAATTGCTCTGAACTGGATGACCTCGGTGGCATCACCGTGGATGAAATATTC
Organism: Rhipicephalus annulatus; assembly: GCA_013436015.1. Taxonomy (NCBI): domain Eukaryota; kingdom Metazoa; phylum Arthropoda; class Arachnida; order Ixodida; family Ixodidae; genus Rhipicephalus; species Rhipicephalus annulatus. Next base: position 447,517 of record WOVY01010628.1, on the reverse strand, counting down.
TATAAATGTATCAAAGGCATTGCTAAAGTAGTATTTTTAGTGTCTTTCATTTTAGCTTCTAATTTACGTGTCAGTGTAATAAATGAAGAATCATCATTTACCTTGAACCATGATTCTTATGTAAGTGTTTTATGCAATAAGTGAGATGAATTATATCTTCATGGTGTCATGCGTGTCCTCCCCGCAGGGGCGCCTGCGCAAGTAGGCGTTTGGTGTGTAGCGACACCACGGACCCGAGCTAACGGAAGAGTTTCGACTCCCTCCCACGCCTAGCCGTGCGTAGCTTTGCCGTGTTCGGGGAAAAGGGGATCCTGGGGGTTGAGCCGACGCTGGGTGATTGGACCTTGAAGGCCCCCCGGTAGAGGCAACACACCCCTTTGGCCCTGGCTTCACGTAGACGGCACCCCTGGGCTGACCCACCCAGGGGAAATCGGCAGTCGCCTTTTCCTATCTCTCTCCCCCTACATCTTCGTCTTTTGTTCTCACTTTACATCTTTCCTCTCTTCTCCTCACTTCATTTTACTTCCAATTTTTCCTGGCGGCAAGGGTTAACCTAGTGTAAATATCCAACCTTGGGTAGATATATTAGGTTATAGCGGCCATTTACAGCTGGCGCCTGCGCCTCCTTCGCGTCTCGCAGCGTCCCCTTGTTGGGCTCGGTGGTGGGTGGCTGGCATGGCCGCCGAATAAGCTATCAAATTTATGGGAACCCCTAGCCCTCTTACAACTAATCGCCCCTCCAAAAGGTGGCGCACCGATGCAATTTTTGAGTTAGTTCCAAACAAAAAAGATAATTTCCCCAAATACCACATAATTCACTGTGAAAGTACAGAGAAGAAAGCTAGAAGTATTTCACCTTTCCTTGTGTCCAAATGTCTCATAGAAACGCTGGGCGCAGGCTACAAGGCCACAAAGACTGCCAGTGGTGACCTGTTACTTGAATTAAAAGACAACGCACAGTACCAGAGACTACATAAACTCACAGCATTTGGGGATCAGCCTGTCACAATCACACCGCATCGAACCTTGAATACAGTGAAGGGTGTTGTATCAGATGGAGACCTGATGGACCTCTCTGATGATGAACTTCTAACAGGCTGGAAAGAGGAAAACGTCATTCAGGTGCAGCGTATCAAAATAAGAAGAGAAAATAAGGAAATCCCAACGAAGCACATCATACTAACTTTCGCATCTAGCACCCTCCCAACTGAAATAGCAACAGGATATCTTAAACTGCCAGTTAGACCATACATACCCAACCCGAGGCGCTGCTTTAAGTGTCAGAGGTTCGGGCACGGCTCCCAGAGCTGCCGAGGACAGATTACCTGCGCGAAATGCGGCACCAAAGGTCATACCGCTGACGATGACTGCCAGCTACAAGTGCACTACGCAAACTGTGAGGGTGACCATCCTGCATATTCCAGGTCATGCGTGGCCTGGAAAATGGAAAAAGAAATTATCAGTACAAAGTTTAAATTGAACATAAGCTTCCGTGAAGCGCGGCAGCGCGTTTCCCCGCATTTTGCTGGGAACACATCGTATGCCGAAATGGTGCGAGAGGGGGTCAGCACCACTTCGGTTTTCGGCAATGCCTTGGACCACGGCCAGCGTGCCGAGGCAAACGCCACAAGCCCCCATGGGGGGAGCAGCCTCGGCTGCCCCACCCTCCTTGAATACAGCCCCACCGAAGGCTCCTGTGAACCTTGGCAGCAGCCAGGGCACCACACAAACTAAAGAGGTCCCCTCGACCTCCAGCCCGGTGGGGTTTAAGGCTCCGTCTGTCACGACGAAGCCTACAACGAAAACATTATCTGTCGCCTCTCCTGAGGCGATGGACACTTCAACTGCACCGGCGCAGACTGCGCCAAAGGAGCGGCGGGGTTCCCTCGAACGCTCTAAAAAAGACAAAACGGTAATTACAGGGCCTTCTAAAGGCTCTGTAAGATAAGTCACTTCTCTCTTTAGACACCAGCCACACTCATTTCGTACACACAGCACTTCTTTACTCCCATAATGGAGACACAAATTATACAATGGAACGTCAGAGGGCTACTTCGAAACCTCGACGATGTCCAAGAACTTCTACACAAACATTCTCCAAAAGTGCTGTGTGTACAGGAAACACACTTAAAATCCAAGAATACAAGTTTCTTGCGTCAATATGTTGTTTTCCGAAAGGACAGAGATGATGCTGTGGCGTCATCTGGTGGTGTAGCCATTATAGTTAATCGAGGAGTAGCATGCAGTCATCTACCACTACTAACACCCCTAGAGGCAGTGGCTGTTCGAGCAGTTCTATTGAATAAGCTCGTCACTATCTGCTCTCTATACATACCGCCGCAACACCGCCTGGAAAAACATGATTTCCAGTCTTTAATAGATGAGTTACCAGAACCTTATTTGGTTCTAGGGGACCTGAATGCGCACAGCGGTTTATGGGGTGACTGTCGATGTGATGCACGAGGTCGTCTCATTGAACAGTTCCTCTTTTCATCAGGTGCTTGTCTGTTGAATAGAAAAGAGGCAACATATTATAATTTTGCAAACAATACTTACTCCTCCATAGATCTCAGTATCGCATCTCCTTCACTTGTACCATTACTTCAGTGGAAAGTCATAAATAATCCACATGGAAGTGACCATTTTCCTTTAGTTTTGAGTACACCAATAACATATGAATATCCTCCACATGTTCCCAAATGGCTGGTGAACAAAGCCGACTGGGAACAATATCAAAAGATTACACACCTAAGTTGGACCGACATATGCGGATTAGGCATAGATGAAGCTGTGCAGTACTTCACGGCTTTTCTTACTGACGCAGCAGCCAAGTGCATCCCACAAACATCTGGACTGCCCGGCAAACGACACGTCCCGTGGTGGAACACTGAGTGTCAGAATGTGCGAAAGGAACAAAACAAGGCATGGAGGTTGCTGCGCAACTCGCCGACAGCGGAAAACCTTGAGAGCTTTAAGAAAATAAAATCTCGTGGCAGGAGAACGCGTCGGCAGGCCAGAAGAGAAAGCTGGCAGAAGTTTTTATCAGGGGTCAATTCATACACACAGGAGGCTAAAGTCTGGAACATGGTCGGTAGGATAGCAGGGAAACAAGTACACACACTTCCACTCGTAAACACTCAAGGTGATACCTTGGAAGATCAGGCAAACTTCCTCGGGGCACATTTTGAACGGATATCCAGCTCGTCCCACTATACTGACACTTTCCAAAAATACAGAACAAGAATAGAAAAGCAGAAACTCGAACACAAATCCACTAGATACGAGGCATATAACCAAGCTTTCAGTCTAGCGGAGCTCCGAACATCTCTAAACTCCTGCAGCACTTCTGCCCCAGGTTCTGACCGTGTGGTGTATGAAATGCTAAAAAACCTACCAGCCGAAACACGAAAAACCCTACTTTGTTTGTACAATGCTATCTGGTTTTCTGGCACTATCCCTACCTCCTGGAAAGAGGCTATTGTTATTCCCATTTTGAAAGAGGGCAAGGACCCTTCTTTACCCTCGAGTTATAGGCCTATAGCACTTAGAAGCTGCTTGTGCAAAGTCTTCGAAAAAATGATAAACTGCCGACTTGTACATATCCTTGAAACAAACAATTTGCTCGACCCATTTCAGTGCGGGTTTCGAGAAAGTAGATCCACCACAGACCACCTTGTTCGTATCGAGGCACAGATCAGAGACGCCTGTGTCCATAAACAATATTTTCTCTCTGTGTTCCTCGATATCGAAAAGGCGTATGATACAACATGGCGTTTTGGAATCCTAAGAGACCTGTCCCACCTTGGTGTGCGCGGAAGAATGTTTCATATAATCGAAAGTTACCTGTCAAACCGGACATTCCGTGTCCGTCTGGGCAGTGTGCTCTCTCAAACATTTGTCCAGGAAACAGGCGTGCCACAAGGTGGCGTGCTTAGTTGCACACTTTTTATTATCAAAAGGAATTCTTTGCACTTGTCCATTCCCCGTAATATGTTCTATTGTACATATGTCGACGACGTTCAGCTTGGCTTCAAGTCATGCAACTTGGCCTTGTGTGAGCGGCAGGTTCAGCTGGGTTTAAATAAGGTCTCCAAATGGGCAGATGAAAAGGGATTTCGACTTAACCCACAAAAAAGCACGTGTGTCTTGTTCTCTCGAAAGAGAGGCATGCACTCGGAACCTGACATTCGACTGAACGGGCAACGTCTGTCTGTCAAAGCCGAGTATAAATTCTTAGGCTTAATCTTGGACAACAAGTTAACCTTTGTACCGTACATCAAGTATTTAAAAACAAAATGTTTAAAAGCCACGAATGTTATAAAAGTGTTGTCACGTACTACGTGGGGCAGTGATAGGCAATGCCTCATGAACCTCTATAAAAGCCTCATTCGCACCCGCTTAGATTATGGGGCCGTTGTCTATCAGTCTGCTACTCAAAGTGCCTTGAAGATGCTGGACCCCGTGCACCATTTGGGCATCCGCCTTTCTACGGGTGCCTTTCGCACCAGCCCCGTAGAAAGCCTTTACGTTGAGTCAAATGAGTGGTCGCTTCATCTGCAAAGTACCTACATGTCCTTTGTATACTTCCTTAAGGTGAAAGCGGACAAGAGGCACCCCTCATACTCTACTATTAATGACTTGTCGAGCTCCATTCTTTTTCAAAACAGGCCTTCAATGAGGCAGCCCTTCTCAGTTCGCCTGAAGGGTCTAGCTGAGGACACTGGAGTGTCACTCGAACACAGTTTAATGGCTCCTGTAGCATACCCACCACCGTGGCAGTGGCAGACTATAGACTGCGATGTGTCTTTTCTAGAGGTTACAAAACATGCGGCCATTGCCCATATCCGAACATATTTCCTGGAACTTCAACACAAATACACACGTCCTGAGTTTTTTACAGATGCCTCTAAGTCTAACTCCTCTGTGTCCTACGCTGCTGTTGGCCCTTTCTTTTCGGATGCTGGCCCTCTACATCCAGGCACAAGTATCTTCACAGCGGAAGCTTACGCGATACTTGTGGCAGCTAAACACATTAAACAATTACAAATACAAAAAGCAGTAATTTATACAGACTCCCTCAGTGTGGTAACGGCTCTGCACAGTCTTAAAAAACAAAAAAAACCCTGTCCTTGTCTCACTTTACTCCATATTTTGCACACTCTACACACTCAACCAACATGTTGTGGTGTGCTGGGTGCCAGGGCACCGTGAGATCCAAGGCAACGTGAGGGCGGATCAGCTCGCTGCATCCGTCCACAAAAACACTGCCCCTACACCCATATCAATCCCGGTCATTGATCTGAAGCACTCTCTCAAACGAAACCTCCGGGACTACTGGCAGAGCAAGTGGGATACACACACACAAAACAAACTACACGTTATCAAGCCACACCTTGGCCACTGGCCACCAGTATCAAAATCAGGTCTAACAGAGGTAACACTAACAAGACTCAGGATAGGACACATATACACGACACACACACATCTTTTGTCCGGTGGTGATCCACCATTGTGTGATAAATGTGGTAAGGCATTAACAGTTCTTCACGTTTTAATTCAATGTAAACATTTAGACACTCTAAGAAGACAACACTTCCCACTATCCTACCGACAACATATACCTTTACACCCTGCAATGTTCGTCGGTAGGGAACCGCTTTTTAGTCACAAATCATTATTAGCGTTTTTAAAGGAAATTCATAATTTTCATATCATATACCCGGGCATACCGTAGCACGACCTCTCTAGAGAGGTTTTTGCTGCGGTGGCTACACAGGAAAGCACTTGCCTCACGGCCCTTGCACGCAAGGGTACTAACGTGTGAGGTACTTGTGCTAATGCCATACATGTCCACCATCGTTTTTCATTATCACCAACTTTTGTCACCTATTCACACCATGCACACCTTTCACGGCATAGTCATGATTTTATTACTTGTATGTTTTTACCCGCTTTACTGCGAGGAATTTTATGGCCCTTATACAGCCGCTAATCACAACCATTGTCCACATTCCTGTCTCATGAACTGGCGCTCTTTGGCCATCAAATGGCCCTTGCGCCAAAAAACACCATATATCATCATGCGTGTCCTAGGGTCAACTTAATATATTCTTGAGGCACATACTTTGATGGCATTCACAAGCAATGTAAAAAAACTTATAGGGCCACTTACCAGTCCCCATAACAAATTTTAGTTAGACCATGGAAGCTGTTGTGCATCTGATGAAAAGCATTATGCAACAAAAAATGTTTTCAATCGATTGATTACGAGCTGAGAAAACTGTTTTTGAAGTGATGCGAAACGAGGATGAGAGGAGGCGAAATCGAAACCCTTGCCGCTCTCCCGGGTCTTCGCAAGCTAAATTTCTTCCCTTCTCTCTCCGGCGTCCGACCAAGAGGTCACGTGGGCATGACGTGCCCAAACAAGCCCAACCCCCGACCACGCAGCGGCATTGTTGACCAGTGTCTCTTTCGTGGTCTACTGCCGTTTCTGCAGGATGGTTTGAAAACGCTGGCTTAGACACGGTAGAATAATTGAGCATAATGAGTGCGCTAATGCGTAGGAGCGTTACTTTCACTTCCACGTCTGTTGTCTGCGTGATGTGCTGACCGCGGGGACACAAACGCATGCGAAACGTGCTCACATTAGCCCCAAATGTCGTTGCGATTTATGGGAAAAAAAATAGAAAAAATATGCACACATTTCCTTATTGCATATCATTAAATATCTCACGTTTTATTAATTATTTCAAAGAACAAATTATATAAGCTACGCATGCCATGTTAAATAATATTTGCCGTGTCACATGCCACTGTTGGCACTGTCGTGTACGTAGGGCAATTCATATGTGCACATCATGCCCTCATTCTCTGGGCGCGCACCCATGAAAGGAAGGGGGAGCAGTGTTCATCCAGAAATTTGACCCATTTTTGGCCCTTTAAGGAGTGCATCAACATTGTGAAATTTGGTACAACATTCAAATTTCTCAAGAGATTGGACTAAAGTGTCCAGTACGAAAGTGTCATCAACATCAAGAAAGTTCAAAACAGTTTTGATTTCAAGTCAAGGAGAACATGTTAAGTTTGAGGTGACTTAAACAGTTTTATGGTCAGAAAACTCTTCTACTTTACATTTACACCTGCGATAGGAGCGCGCAGCCCCATAACGAACTTCCACTGTAGATAACTTTTTCGTCACATCTCGCGAAACTGCAAAACGCTGGTGTATGGGAATACAGTCACTCCTGGGAAAAAAGCAGTGTTTGTGCAGTGATATCATAGCCTGTAGAAGGGTATACGAGCCATTGGCTGATTCCTGGCGAAACAGCGCATGCTAGCACTCGCGACCACGCTCGTATAAGCAAAGTTCACAGTTGCGAATCGAGCCACGCAGCCTCTTCACTGAGTATCTTTTCATAATTCTTTGTCCACCAAAGACAGACAGCGCTTCCTTTTCGGTTGAGGAGCAATCGACAGCAGGCATCACATGTGGAGTGATGTTATCGCATGCGCCCTTCGTGCGACGGAGATAGGCAGCTTGTTTCATCTGTACTTTAGCAGGGTTCTTCATTAGCGCTCACGTAGAACAGCATACAGTATGCCTAGAAAAGTTATTCATTTGCACTTTATATGGAACATGACAGCGACAATGAAACCTATATAATTCTTCTCACAAAAAAATTACAAAAAATTGTTGTAGCGGGCTGGCCTTTTTTCATGTAGAGCTGCATCGTTGTCACTCTAAAGAATTTTGTCTGTTGGCAGAATAAAATAATCCGCAGCCTCTTCCTGTAGTTTTGTTTTTCATTACACTTCACTGCACTCCTTTCAGTACAATTCTTATAGGCATTTAGTATTCTCTTTGACATTTAGTATGTCTTCATAAAGCACATGTGCAATATGAGCGCTAAACCTTGAACCTATCTGGACTTCTACCTTGTGGACTACACTTCCTTATTTCCACTTGCGCAATCAGAAATTCACAAAATGCAGTGTAATCACAAGTTCAACGCAGGTGATAATCATATGAGACACGGGGAAGAACAGAGAGGTGGATGCATGGGAAACCAGAGTAGAAAACAATTTACAACTGGTATTTTTTCCCATATATGGACTACTCGAGAGTATGTGCCCTAATCATGTCACGTGAATCACTGTTCTGGTGTCACCGAGAGCCCCAAAAGAACGAAAAACGCCAAGTCAGAATAACGCGCGAGATGGCGTATCGTCTGAGGCTGTTTAAGGGTTTCATATAGACAGGGCATGCCAACACGGACACAAGAGATCAGCTAAAACACCACAAACCCCGCTCTAAAAAATCTTGAAAGTTGCAGAAAAGAAGGTGAAGTGATGGATTTTATGCCCCAGATTCTCGCCTCGAGTTAAAATAAAAAACAAACAGCGGCTCGCTGCAATTATTGCGCGGCGGCATGGTCTCTCTTGAAACTTTGGTGGGGGCACAAATGGCGTGAGCAAAAAGGGGTGGTGGTATGGTGGCTAGAAGGGGAGGTGGGAGCAACGCAGCCAGCAGGGGTTGGCGGAGGGTGTAGCAGTTGTTCATGTCAACGAGAGGTGGTGCACGCGTAGCTTCTTAGATCCCTCTCTCTGGTCAGAAGCATCATAGCATGTGTATGTATGGTGCACATAGCATGTGTGCCTCTGTTGCTACGTATGCACTATCGGTGAAATTTTAAATTATTGCCATGGCGTGAATAACGATGAGCAAGCCTACGAAGCCTGCAACGAGCAAGCCTGCAAAGATGGAAGACTCGTTCACACACTGCTTGAGCATCAACAAACTGATAGCAAATAGCGTAATGGACTTGATTTCATCGCTAAGAAAAAATGTACTGACTTGTGATGGCTGCGAACAACATTCCACAGATTTAACTAACAGCCTGACTAAGTTATGTAATACAAGGCTGCATTTTATAAGTAAAGGCGGAAAACGTGGCACGCGAAAGCAAGTGGTGTCAGCGAATGCGCTATTTAAAGCTTCGTCGTGTTACTTAAGTTTCATTGCACGAAAGGACTTTGATTTCCTTTAATTCTTTCAGAACTGCCTCTGGCACGACGTTTGCGAATTAAGAATAAGCACGATGTTTTAAGTACTTTGAACGCCGCCTGTGTCACTCACGATAAAGAAAATGCATCAAACATGAAACTTTCATCTGACAGATGAAAAGGAAGCAACCATAAAAGTTAGTAAAATGATATACTGTTCATGACAGCTGCATAGTATCTAAACAATTCGAGTGTGCCTTTTGTAATGGGTGGTCGGCTGCAAGTAACAAAGTCCTTATGATGATCAAATTCTGATGCCCGATTGCAATGTACGCTTGTACCATGTAATACTACTGTGATACTACATGTTGCATTGTGAAGCCTGATGTGTACAGGATGCGTGTGTTCGTAAAGCATGAACATTATTTTCACTGCATTCCAAAGCAGACGCATGGCTGTGTGTAGAACGCCTACTTGCCACTCGGACTGCCTGAGTTCAATCCTCACTAGGACCTGGAAATTACTATTATTATTTTCTTTCGTTTTTCTTGATTTTTTGTTCACGAACAAGATGAATATTTTTCCCTCACAAGCGCCGACTCAACGCCTACACTGATGTCGGAATTTCTGTGAAATGAACTCTTTAAAGCCCTCGAGATTCCTACCATCTCGAATGCCGCGTGACTGGAATCTTGGCAGCAGGGCATCCGCTGCGGCCAGACGAACTAAGCTGCGACGGCAGCGCCGCCGCTGCTGACTCGATATGCTGGTGCACCCCGCGGCCGCTGTTGCTCCCACCTCCCCTTCTAACCACCATAGCAGTGGCGCACGGCTTCTTATTCCTTGATAACTTTCTGGGATGGACTAATGACAGTCAATGCTAGCTCATTTCAGCAGGTGACTTAAATATAGATTTAAGCAAAGTTTCAGTGCAACAACAAGAATTCTGCAGGCTTTTGGAAATGAACGGGTTTCAAGATACTATAACTCTTCCTACACGTATTCATAGGGACTCATACACGTTACTTGATGTCATCATCATCATCATCATCATCATCAGCCTGACTACGTCCACTGCAGGACGAAGGCCTCTCCCATATTCCGCCAGTTAACTTGGTCCTGTGCTTGCTGCTGCTAATTTATATCCACAAACTTCTTAATCTCATCTGCCCACCTAACCTTCTGTCTCCCCTTAATCCTCTTGCCTTCTCTGGGAATTCAGTTAGCTACCCTTACTGACCAGCGATTGTCCTGTCTACGCACTACATGCTAGGCCCATGTCCATTTCCTCTTCTTGATTTCAACTATTATATCCGTATCCCCCGTTTGTTCCCTAATCCACTCTGATTTCTTCTTGTCTGTTAAGGTTACACCTACCAGTACAGTATGTTATGTTGGGCTAGTTGGTACATATTAAGTTGAAATACGTCGCGCAAGTTTACCAAAGGGAAGAACGAGAAGAGACACAAAGAGCACCAACTCACAACTAAGTTTATTAAGTTTATTTTCATGAAGCATTCACAATATATAGGCTCTTGGAGGACATGCGCAGAACATTTCGTTAACCGCACATGTAGGCATGAACATTTTGATGATGTAATAAACGATTATTGCAATCACGATATCTGGGAACCAGCAACTAACATAATTGCCTGAAGTAAGAACGTCGAAAAAAAAACCAAACACACCCAAGCCTGCACGAACAAATGCGAGGAAAAAACAGCAAAAAAGGACTGACAGACACTTTGTAGCAACCATCTAAAGTACATCTAGATCTAACAGTGGGAATTCATTATTAAGCAGCAAAACTGGAGGCACACTGATGCACGAGTCACCTTTCTTTCTTATGTGAAAGGCTTCAAGTAACTTCCGCGCCAGCACATCCCGGCTCGTTCCAAGTAGTCGTGTGCGATCGAATTGCGGCGTGCAGCCACACGAAGCTCAGTGGAAGGGCAAATGAGACCCTGTTCCATTCCTTATTGATAATGATGTGCCGGTAGTTTTCTCTGCTCCGAATAAGCTTTCAAGGCTCCGTGCCCGCATTTCTTCAAGAGGTGCCAAGGCGTTGTGCGATAAGAAGCATGAAAAGCCCTTTCTGCGTTGTGCCGTGGGCACTGTTTATGAAATTCCTCTGAGCTGTGGCAAGGTCTATATAGGCCAGACAGGGCACTGTGCAAATGACTGTTTAAGGGAGCATTCTTCATTATCGGCCCCGCGAATGCTTTGAAGACGCCACTGCTACGTAGTCTCCGTAAAAACCCCTGAGGAAGGAACCAAGTCGGTTTCGAAACGTCAGGTTTCTTCAAAACTTTTGGTTGGAGTCTAAATCATTTCCCAGTCATGTAGCATCATTGTAGTTGACATACTTTTTATACCATCGTTAAATCGCAAATCATTGCCACTCTTTCATCTTTTTCCTGGCGGTCTTTGGCCAAACATGACCCTTGTGCCATTAAAACCTATATATCATCATCATTCATGGTGAATTAGCTGAGATGCACAATACAGGTAGCACTCCTAATAGCTGTGACAATTTAGTATGGAGTATTGTCATCTGACCTGGTAAGGTAAGGCAATAAAAAAAAATCAGTGTCTCTGGAAAATTGCCTGAAAGGACTCGCCGGGACATTCATAAAAAGAACGGACTCTTTTACACAACAATATTTTTTGAATTTCCTTTCTAAGACCTTGTAAGTTGGCTCCTGGTTACTCCCATTGTTATAATGCACACTCAGTTTGGTTGCATTACCAAGCAGTAAACAGAATGTTTGGTGCTGTATGCTCAACGCATGTTCACATAATAACATATTAGTTTTCCAAATCACCTTGGCAGAAAAGTAAACTCAAGGGGATATAAACGTGTTCATAGCAGCAAAAGTAGTGAAGACAAGTAAGAATAAGAAATAAAGAGAGAGTTTATTTGGACTGCACTTTACAAGAGGCATAGTGTATTCACGAGACCCCCCCCCCCCAAAAAAAAAAAAACAGTTCAGAGCCCTAGGTGATGTATGGGATGCAAGAGAGGGAAATTTAGAAAGCACTTTTGCTTCCTTTCACATTGTAGTTTCAAGAGCTCTTTGAATAGAAATTGCAAGAAGAAAGCGACGTGGTATGCCTAGATTTCGTCTGCTAGGTAAACGCTTGTTCAATTGAATACAGCATCAATACCGGCAGTGCTATATTAGCACGTAGGAAAGCGGCATCAAAATTTGTGCGGTCACCATCACATGCATTGTGGAACGCGGCACTTGCAAATGGCTAAGTGTAAGTGTCATGGCTCTCACACACCTAAAAGGGAAAGAAATCGCGAAAATAAAAGGCAGGTGGGCAAGCACGCTAACATAGTTTCTGTCGAGAGTTCTCACAAGTTGCTCTGCTTCACCGAGTGGGATTCACACACCTCATCGCCTGCATGCCCTGACTGGTGGAGTAGGGCACAAAGATAAAATTATGTCACTGCTCTTAGTGGCAACAGTGCCAGCCTGAAGAGTGGAGTTCAGTCAGCGATTAACGTTTCGCTGAGTAGTGTTGCGATCGCAGTATCGTGTATCATCTTAAGATACATGATATGTTATTGAGTGTAATGGAAATACAGATACAGATATTCACCTTGGGAGACGTATCGCGGTACAGATACAAGATACCCAAAGAGTATCTAAGATAGTATCTTAGATACATGTATCTCCGATACTGCCCAGCCTTGGCCAGTGCACTACTGAGGCTTTTGTTCAATAGCGAAGAAGGTGCACACCACCAAAGATTTTGCATATGTAGCAACATTGTGATAAGATAAAAGGTTTTAACTTATAAATGTGTTTTTCTCCTTTGCAGTTTTGTGTGATGTGTGCGACTTTGATTGAGCAGAGTTGATATACTTAGAATTGTCATACCTCTACAAAATTTTTTATATTGTTTGGAGGACAGCCTTATAGTGTAAGAAAACCTGTAGAGTGCAGTTATCTACTTAGACTTTCAGTTCTGTTTTCTCATGTTTTTGAGAATATAACATAACCTTGAAAGTCCTTGGCAACTAGAGGCATGGTAGAGTTTTTAACATGAAAGCGTTTAAGCTGGGGTGCACCATGGCTCCTCTGACGTACTTCTGTCACAGAAGTGACGTTCCAAAATCTATGCTAAGAGATTAAAAAAATAATAATAAAAACCCGAAGGCAAGCATCTGTTGCACGGAATCGTACCAGCAGCCTGTCGATTCCCAGCGCGCGGCACTAATTACTGCACCACAGAGCATACGTTGTCTAGAATGCTGACGAAAAGCCAATCATATTCACCATACACCGTTTGGCAGTCCTCAGAGCTTTGAAACTTTAGCGAGTTTTCGTTATCAGTGGCGATATGGCACGACAGGCTCGCGTTTGGCATGCTCTAAAGATCGTTGCGTCTACAGAGCGTAATCTCTCCTGCGCGCACTTAGCAGACTCGTAATTTGGGAGAGAACGAAGGTCACATCACACACTGCCAGGGCTGCGTTTATGGAAGGCGCGCGCTGCTTACATACGAAGCAGAAAGAATTGTGACAGTTGTTCGTGGTTGTCCTGTGTATACTTGTGTACTCTTTTCGTGCGTCTTTCTGTTTGAATAGTGCGCTTTAAGTGTCGAGCTGTGACAGTTGTTAGCTGCACTTATCCTGTGTATTCAAATTTCGTGCATGCTTTCTGCTTGAGGTATTCGCTGCAAGTTTCGAGCTGCTTGCCATTCCTAACCTGTCTTTGCAATGTGTTGCTGTTGCTGAAATAATGCACAATAAATGCTCAACTACCTCTGTGAAGACACCTTTTGCTTTCATGTTTTATCGATTTATATATCGGGGTATCAGCCACATTTTTGTGTTTGATTATTTTATTATGCTTTTATTACTTTTTGTTGCTAAAATTTGCATAGTTTTTTGCACTCTACAGTTCCAGAGAATCATAGTTAGTTATATATGTGTGCCTTATCTGAATGTTTTACAGGTCACACTTGCTAAAGCAGCCAAACAATTATACCCATGAAACACAACATCAAACACGACATCATGCACTCATACCATTCAGAATATGCATGGCACTGATAGCAGGATTATTTACAGTACCTTTTTTAAAATAGCAAAAAAAAGTGAAATATTTATTCAGCTTGTGTGCTTCCATGCAGTGACTAAAACATTGAAGAAAACCTCATTTAGTTACGAATTTGTTTGTGGATCAGTGTGATGTGACAGATGGTTACAAGACTGAAGAAATGGGGGGTTGGGAACAAGCACACGAGGAGCATTAAACTGACTTCTTTTGGGATTTTACAAATGAACATGTAAAAGGTGTCCATATATTCATTCCAATAAAGATGGTACAACTGCTTCATATTAAAAACACAAATGCTTGTATTCGAAAACCTGACACTGCTAACTTCTCCAAAAGGCATACTTGCCACTCGAAATTAAAGTTTTGTGTGCTCTAGAAGCTGTGTCTACATATAGTTTCAATCAATTGCATCTCTGGATCTTACACCGAGTTACACCGTGCAGGATTGGAGTACTGCCTGTGCGACTGAAGGCTTTGATGCTCAAGAATTCTTCCTTGTATAGCCTAACTTTATGTAGGGATCGTCCCTATTGCAGGGTCTGCTCACCGCACGGGGTGGTCTCTAAAGTTGCTGAAGACATTACGGGACAGCTGGAGCGAGTTGTGACATTGAAAGAAAAACGAGAGGATTAAAATTTGATGACGATGGTGCGCAGGTCCCGCTGCACCTTCGGAGCAACTGGGAAAGCTTCTATCTGGAGCTGCTGATGCTGGCAGGCTTGGCTGTCTACTTTGGCAACTTCTTGGCTGGCCGTAGCAAGAACCACCGACTGGCTACTGCCTGGTTTCAGAGCCACCGGCAGCTACTGCTCGACAACTTTGCCCTTGTTGGTTAGTTCAGCTTCCAAACAGTACGAAGCCGAGGTATAAGCAGAGAAATAATCCAACTGAAGCATACAATAAGCCGCCAGAGACGCAAAGTAACAAAAGACCGCGCAAAAGTAACTGCATTGTCTGCACAACAGCGTTCCATGATTACAGAAGCCAAAAATAGATATTACAAAGAAACACTGACAGAGTTCATGACAAAGCCTCCTGATAAATTTTGGCGTCACATGTCAAAAAAAGATAACGAGTCACTTAGCATTGTAGTGGATAACACAGTGGTTACTGATCCTGCAGTAATCGCTTCTTCTTACAACGAATTCTTTCAGTCGGTGTTTTCTACTCCGTCACAATCTGGTGTCGAATCCGCTCCCTCTCCATTGCTTCGCTCGGAAAAAATGCCAGATGTTGAAGTCTCTTATGAGGGAATTGTGATCCAACTACTGAATATTGACGTAAAAAAGTCAGTAGGCCCTGATGAAATACCGAATGCGCTTCTGCACAGGTATGCGGAATGGGTTGCTCATTAGTTAAAGAGTATATATGACACATCACTCGCAGATTGCCGAATCCCTGATGATTGGCTTACGGCAAGGGTTATACTTGTGCACATATCTGCTGATAAGCAATTCATTGAAAACTATCGTCCAATATTGCTGACCTGCGTTTGCTGCAAGCTCCTAGAACACTTTGTAGCTAAGTCAATTTACACGTATATTGAAAATGACAACAAATTTTTTCCCAACCAACATGGATTCTGACAGCGCCTTTCCACAGCAACACAGCTTCTTGAAACAATTAATGACTTTGCCATGACGGTAAACAAAAAGAAACAGATAGATGCCATTTGTCTTGATCTGTTGAAAGCATTCGACAGAGTGCTACATGCAGAACTGCTTCTGAAACTGGCAGTTATGGGAATAAACGAACAAATAGTAAAATGGATAACCGCGTACCTTTGGGGCAGAACGCAGTACGTAGAAGTAGAACACATTAAATCAAAACCGTTGAACGTGACGTCAGGTGTTCCCCAGGGGTCTGTGTTAGGCCCAGTGCTATTCCTAGTCTATATTAATGACATCGCCTCTGAAATTGACGAAAGGATCACGGTCCGGCTTTTCGCTGATGATTGTCTATTGTACAAAGAAATTGATAGCCCGGTTGATCAGGAGTTACTCAGTGATGCTCTTAGGACAGCAGAAGAATGGTGCGACAAATGGAAAATGAAAATAAATGAGAATAAAACTGTTTTATTGCATGTAACAAATTAAGTAAATAACATCTTCTACTTTAATTACATAGTGAATTCCTTGGTGCTTTCTGCGGTTGACGTGCTAAAATACTTAGGCGTAAATATATCCATGAATTTAAGATGTTCTTATCATGTTGTCAAAATATGCGAAACTGCGGAAAAGAAGCTCTGGTTCTTGCGACGGAAACTGCAAGTAGCCTCACAGTCAGTAAAACAAACGGCTTATTTGACCTACGTTCGGCCCTCGCTAGAGTATGCCAGTATAATCTGGGACCCTCATCAGTCAGGGTTAATTCAGAGACTGGAAAGAGTTCAACGACAAGCAGCAAGGTTTATTCTAGCGCGATACTCTCGTACAGATTCTGTCACCGAAATGCTCTGTTTGCTAAACTTGCCCACGCTTGCTGAATGCAGGCGCATAGCAAGACTAAAGTTTTTTTACCTTCTCTCTAAAAACAAATTCAACATTAATAGCAGTCAGTACTTGATAGCACGACAAGGTAGAGCATTGCGAAGAATCAAAGATGGTACTTTTGAAATACCTCATATGCACATTAACAGTTACGCGTTTTCTTTCTTCCCAAGAACCATTAAAGAATGGAATCAAATGCCACTACAAATGCGAGAAAGTAATAGTGTAGAACAATTTGAAAATAACCTAGTAGGTCATTAAAGACGCACGCCTTTACGCATGCTGTCTATTTAGTGGTTGTCCTAGTTAAGTTGTGTTGTTAGCTTGTTGTTAACAACAAGCTGTTAGCTTGTTGTTAAATTGTGTTGTTAGCTTTGTATTGTTTGATCGGTGTATGTGCAGATTATTTCGCATGCACTGCTGTGTGTTTTTGTACGGTAATGGTCGGTTATATTTTCTAATATCGCTTGTTAACTGTGCATTTATGATGTCGTATAATTTGATCATGTATACAGGAACTATTTCGCTTATGTACGCTTATGTTTTCTTGTGTGTGGTATCTTATGTACGGTTTCTTATGTAGTATGGTTTCTTTCTTTTTATGTACGCTTGTGTTTTTTTTCTCTTATGTAATATGGATTCTTATTTTTTCTCTTCTCAAGTCACACGATGTTGACCATGCAAATGTCCCGCTTTGACCCGCCCTGTAACGGTCGACAGGCCAACAGTATGAGCAAATAAAAAAAAAAAAAGGCCTGTTTGCTCCACAAGTAATGTTAATGAAGGAGGAAAGGGAAGGCGTTGACCACTGAACAAATTCGAAGGCATTTTCTTACTTCCATTGGAGCCTAAATGGTAACTGAAGCAGGCTAACTAGCTTGCATAGTATTTTAGTGCAAACAGCTTGCATACTTCAATAATGCATGCTGCTGGGTGAGTCGGTCGTACATCACTAAACAGGGTGCTGCGTAAAGGAAACCCGAACAAGCTTGCATACACTTAAGAAAGAATTCTGTAATTCTGATTATAAGTGCACTCTGTGGTTTGGATAGATAATGATTCCAAATTCGATCTATTATAATAAAGAATTGTAACAGCCAAAACTGGTATTTGAGACCAGGTAGGAGCGTAGGCCTAGCCAGCGAAAGCAGTGACAACGTCTGGGCTGAGCGCTTCATGCTTAGCACTGACGATGTGTTTGCCCCGAGCTTTGCATGACCCACTACTTCTTCATTACATATTTCCCCCTCGCTGAAGATAGAGCCAAGTAGGTGTTCTAAGGGGTCGTGAGGAAAAGTGGTTCCTGATACGGTTTGAGACGATCCACGTGTACGCTTTCGCGGCCTTGGCAACACAGGTCCGCAGTGGCCGTGAGGGGTTCGATGAGGTAGTTGACAGCGTAAGTTTGCTCTATGACGCGATAAGGTTCATGGTACCTGCTGAAGAATTTTGTCGACGTACCAGGAGCAGCAGTGGGAGGCACCCACAACCAAACAAGAGAGTTCGGTAAAAACTGGTACTGGGACCGTTCATTATCGTGACGAAATTTCTGTAGCCCTTGTTCTTGTGTTTTAAGGGTGCGAGCTAATTGCTGACATTCTTCCGCATACCGAGCGGCTTCGAAAACTGGTTGGTGTTCCTTCAAATGACTCGGGTTGGTAGGGGAGAATGGTGTCGATTGGAGATAATGGCTCTGAACCACAAAGTAAAAAGAAGGGAGAAAAGCCTGTCGTCGCTAGAGGTGTTATGTTGCAATCGTACGTTAGGTAAGGAAGGATAAGATCCCAGTTGATGTGGTCGAAGGCGACATACATAGAAAGCATGTCGCCAAGAGTGTGGTTGAAACATTTGGTCAAGCCGTTTGTTTGTGGGCAATATGCGGTAGTCACATGGCATTCAGCAAGAAGTTCTTGAATAACATCCGTGAGAAAGACGCGGCCTCTGTTGCTCAAAAGTTCACATGGAGCGCCGTGACGCAGAACAAAACGTTGCAGCAGGAAAGACGCAACGTCACGTGCCGTCGTGGCTGGTAGAGTGGCCATTTCTGCATATCTCGTGAGATAGTCGATCGCTACAATAATCCAGCGATTCCCAGCTGATGTATATGGTAGAGGACCTTAAAGGTCTATTCCACCCGGTCAAATGGTCGCACTGGGCACGGTTGCGGCTGCATTGGTGCAGTAGGACGGCTAGGATCGTGCCTTCGGCGTTGGCACTCAGTGCAAGATCGAATGTACTTTTAAACGGATATGTACATGCCGCGCTAATAAAACCAAAAACATAGCCTGTCGTAGGTTTTAAACAAACCAGCGTGTGCACACTGCAGATAGGCATGGAAAGCAGCACATATGCTGGCATGAAGATGCCTCGGTATGACGAGTAGCCATTTGTGGCCGTTAGAATGGTAGTTGTGGCGATAAAGTATTCCATCACGGATGGCGAAGTGAGAGGCTTGTCGGTGTAGCGCTCGAGATGGCGGGCAGGCGAGTGTTTCAGATAGGTAATCCATCAAAGATGCAATCCACGAATATTGGCGCTGCTCTGCAGCCATGTCGATGGGTCCTGATAGTGGAAGTAACTTGTCTTGGATAGAGACACTCAATATCAGTAGAAACAGGCGAACGCGAAAGAGCATAGGCATCGGCATGCTTCTGGTCTGAGCGATAAGTGACATGGATGTCGTACTTTTGGAGCCGTAAAGCCCACCGTGCCAAGCATCCGGAGGGTTCCTTGAGGGAGGATAACCAGCAGAGCGCATGGTGGTCTGTAACAACATCGGAAGGGCGGCCGTACAGATAAGGCCGAAATTTTGTAATGGCCCAGACGATCGCTAGGCATTCTTTCTCAGTTACCGAATAATTTGCTTCTGTTCTTGTGAGAGTGCGGCTTGCGTAGTACGCAACAACATATTCTTGGTAACCAGGCTTTTGTTGGGCGAGTACAGCGCCAAGATCGACACCGCTGGCATCCGTGTGGATTTCTGTGGGAGCACTTGAATCGAAATGACGCAGTATGGATGGTGTTGTAAGCAGTTCACGGAGCTTTGCACAGGCTGGAGACCACTCATATAGATTGTGGTGTCCCTGAAGTAGGTCTGTCAGAGGTGCCATGATCGAGGCGAAATCTCGGAAAGCAGTTCACGGAGCTTCGCACAGGCTGGAGACCACTCATATAGATTGTGGTGTCCCTGAAGTAGGTCTGTCAGAGGTGCCATGATCGAGGCAAAATCCTGGACAAAGCGGTGGAAGTATGATGAAAGCCCAATGTAGCTCCTTGAAAGACACAGGCCTCGGGAACTAGCAAACAGCCCTTAGCTTAGCAGGGTCACAGAGAACGCCATCCTTTGACACGACGTGTCCGAGAATGGTCAGCTTGCGTGCTCTAAAGTGACACTTCTTCAAGTTTAGTTGAAGGCCTGCTGCAGAAAGACAGTGTAGAGCTTGTTGCAAGCGACGAAGGTGCGTGGGAAAATCGGGCGAGAATACCACCACATCATCTAAGTAGCGCAAACGCGTGTTCCATTTGGGGCTGCGTAGGATAGTGTACATCATGCGCTCAAATGTTGCAAGTGCATTGCATAGGCCGAATGGCATCACGTTAAATTCGTATAAGCCGTCTGGTGTAACAAAGGCAGTTTTCGGCCTATCATCCAGATTCATGACCACTTGCCAATACCCAGAGCGCAGATCGAGAGAGAAAAGAACTCTGTGCTTTGTAAAAAGTCGAGGGAATCGTTGATTCGAGGCAAAGGTTAAACATTGTTTCGTGTTATTTTGTTTTAGACAACGATAATTTTCGCAAAAGCGTATCATATCATCCTTCTTTTTAACTAAAACAACCGACGACGCCCAAGGACTGTTTGATAGTTGAATGACGCCGCGTTTTAGCATGTCATCTACTTGTTCATCAATGACACAGCGTTCAGTCGGCGAGGCACGGTACAGTCACTGCTGTAGTGGTGGGTGATTACCTGTGTAGTGGTGGGTGATTACCTGTGTCGATCTGGTGGCATACAGTAGATGTTCGAGCTAAAGTAGTGCTGTGACTGTCAAAAAATTGCCAAAACTTGTCAAGGAGGCTCAAAAGATCACACCTATGTTGTGGGTTTAGGCCTTCGTTGATGACACGGTTGAAATGTCGGCACTGGAAAGGCCATTCACGAAACTACAGGAGACCGCACTGACTTTCGATGATTCATCAGGACAACAAGCGTAGCGATGGTTTCAAATGTTTCTATTGAGCCAATAGATTCGCCCCAAAGCAGCGTAATCGTGAATGGGAACGAGTTCCCCACAGGCACGTCGGTCGCACCACCTTGATGAGTAACGAAAGTGGTCGGAAGCTGTGAGAAGTGGCGATGAACGAAAGTAGCGGAAGCCATGAAGAATGCGATAGCGTTGACGACGGTGAAACAAGACACAGGTGCGAAGACAGTAGCGCGTGGAGGGATCTGGGTGTCGTCACTAATGACCAACTTCGCGTAGGAAGGGCAATCGTCTGCAGGTAGAGCATCACCAAGTGGACAAAAGATGACTTCAGCAAAGGCGCAATCAATGATGGCTTGGTGATAGGAGAGAAAATCCCAACCTAAAATAATGTCATGAGAACAGTGTGGGAGTACTACGAACTGCACTGTGTAGGCTACTCCTTGAATTACAAGTCTGGCTGCACCGGCTGGGCTGTGCAGTGGTAGTATGAAGACACGAGCCCAAGTAAGGCGTTGTCACTTTTCGAATTGAACGGCAAACTTTTTCGGCGATGACGGAAATGGCATCACCAGTATTATTAAGGGCAAGTACAGGCACACCTTCAAGAGCGGCATTAATTACATTTGGCGGCGAACGAAGAGGGCTTCAACATATTTGTACAGCGCAAGACTACGAGTAGTTACGACTTAACTACAGAAGAAGAGACAAGGACAGAAAGAGCGCTGACTTCAACTGAAATTTCATCAGCGAAAACGCTGGAAATATATACTCGTGACAGAATATCACCACGTAATCGCGCAACCTATTGCATCACAGCAAGATAACCATCATCTCATTATATGGCTACAACGCCACATCTCAGCACAAGTTCACAATCTATTGTGTCAAAGCCAGAAACTCGATTTCTTTTTTTAGTCAGAGCAAGCGAAGGCATGCTGATACATCGATCACCCAGCATTTGCATTTCATTGGCCTCCATAATGTCTCGTGTTAGCTGGTGATGGTGTTTGGCTACAACAGTGCACTTTTCAAATTCCGGTCTGCAACCACAATCCCTACAATGGATGCCCAAATGACCTTGCACAGCTGAGTATACATTTTAATGATGCTCTTTTAAACGCTCAATCAGGCACCGACCCATTTGCCCAACATATTACTAAAAAAGAAATCGAGTTTCTGGCTTTGACACAATAGATTGTGAACTTGCGCTGAGCTGTGGCGTTGTAGCCATATAATGAGATGATGATTATCTTGCTGTGATGCAATAGGTTGCGCAATGGCGTGGTGATGTTCTGTCACGAGTATCAATTTCCAGCGTTTTCGCTAATAAAATTTCAGTTGAAGTCAGCGCTCTTTCTGTCCTTCTCCCTTTTGTAGTTACGTCGTAAGTACTCGTAGTCTTGCTATGTGCAAATATGTTGATTCCCAATCACCAACTAGCCCAAGCATCTGTCTTATCAAAGAGGGCTTGTGCTTTGCGACGAGGACGCAATTCTTGGCTCGGGAACTGCGTCATTTAGTTTTCCGCGTTGATTGTAGGGGGATGTCAGAGCATCGAGGAGGGTGAGCGACAACGTGGAGAAGGAGAACAGCGATTAGAATCTGGTCAGTGGCCTGGTCGAGGAGGGTGCAATTCGGGGTCTGAAGTGTAGGGAGTGTACGTGTGGTCGTACTCATATGGACGTGGGTTTTCACGTGAGTGGAGTGGGCGGTGGCGGCACAGGCGTGGGATGTGTCTGGGTAGACCACACGAAAAGCAGATCTGTCGGTTGTCGGCAGTGCGCCATGGATTAGGGACTAGGTGGACTGGAGGTCGTGGCGGCTGGGCGGCATAAACAGGAGCAGGCAGTGAAGCCGGTGCTCCAAACGTCTGTGGTGGTGGTCGGGCTGCTGCTTCAGCGTACGTTAATGGTGCATTGCCTGGTGGCACCAGCTGCGGAGGAAGGACCTCAGACACTTGGTCTTGTATAATAGTCCGTAGTGTAGGGCTAAGCGGGGCTCTGCGCTCCCGTAGGCCGGAGATGAGCGAGAGTTGGCGGGCAACTTCTTCGCGCACAAAATCTTTTGATCTGCAAGAAAAGGATGGGATCTTGCGAGGGAGTAAAGCCGGACATCGATTCCTGATGTCGGACAGCACGGCGGGTGACGAGACGTTGCCAGCGGAGCTTATCATAACGTTGGCAGAACTTGGTAACTTGGGCGACAGTAGCCGAGCTTTTTGAAATGAGCATCTGGAATGCATTCGCGTCAATACCCTTAAAAATATGCTTGATGCGGTCCACCTCTGCCATATTCGCATCAACGCGTTTACACAAGTCAATGTCGTTCTCTATGTAACTGGTGAAATTCTCACCAGGAATTTGAGATCTTGACTAAAGGCGCTGCTTCGCACAAAGTTTGCGAACAACAGGACGACTGAAGACTTCGCTGAACTTTGTCTTGAATGCTGTCCAGGTTGGAACGTCGGTTTTATGGTTCCGAAGCCACTGAGGTAAATGCAGACGGTGGCCAGTCTCGTGGCTTCATTTGTTCAAGACATTCAGGAGTTCATAGGTAGCCAGCCAGTCATCGACGTCATGATCGTCAGTACCGCTTAATATGGGCAGGTCCCGCTAACGGACCGTGCCGGAGCACACGATGGCCTGAGGAGCCATAGGTGGAGGGCTTGTGGCAGATGCAGTGTTCATGGCGGCAGGTCGAGTCCGGCTTCGCAACTCCAGGATTGCGAGGAGACCCAGCAAACTACACGAAATATAATAAAGAACCGAGACAGCCAGAACTGTTGTTTGAGACCAGGTAGGAGCATAGGCCTAGCCAGCGAAAGGAGCGACAACGTCTGGGCTGAGCGTCTCGTGCTTAGCACTTATGATGTGTTTGCCGAGCTTTGCATGACCTACTACTTCTTCATTACACTAGAGATCAGTAGGCCCGTGTGCTCAGATTTGGGTGCACGCTAAAGAACTCCAGGTGGTCGAAATTTTCGGAGCCCTTCACTGCGGCGTCTCTAATAATCATATGGTGGTTTTGGGATGTTAAACCCCACATATCAATCAATCAATCAACACTAGAGATCAAGCTTTGCTTCCTTTTTTTCATATCCTGTACTATAGAGAGGCCTAAATTGCAGGCATTCTCACACGAAAATGTGTGAGTGAAAGGCTTGACCATGTTCTCCTCAGTCATGGCTAGAGACCGAATTATAGGTAAATGCCTATTTTGTTTTATGCACTCCTACTGTGTCACTTTGATATATAAGCATGAATTAGAAGTATTTATCCCCGTATTCATAAACCTAGCTTAATCTTATGCATAAGTCCGCCCTTAACGCGTTTCGAGAACCTACCTTGTACTTATCACGGAACTTTCCTCGTATATAAGTAAGGCTCGGTTAAGGTAACGTATAAGACCTACCATAAGGCTTTCTTAAAGAGCATGGTGGGGGGATGACAACTTTGCGTATTCGGTTTATTATGTGGACCGCAAAGAAGAAATATTGAACGGCACAGCGTACATGTACATGTCATCACTGTGGCGAGTCTTCAACGATCGACGGAACCTGGTTGAGCCCCGCCGCGATGGTCTAGTGGCTAAGGTACTCGGCTGCTGACCCACAGGTCGCGGGTTCGAATCCCGGCTGCGGCGGCTGCATTTCCGATGGAGGCGGAAATGTTTTAGGCCCGTGTGCTCAGATTTGGATGCACGTTAAGGTAACGAAGGGTTCACCGACAGAGCAGAGGGATCCTAGAATTTTGCACATAGAGCGTGAGAATGTGCAGCTCAAAGTCGCGTTGGAGCACCTAAGGTCCCAGTTTGAGTCCTTTTCCAAATCGCATTCGTCGCCGCCGGTCGCCAGCAAGGTCCCTGTGTAGACACCTGCGGGAATGCGATCCACCGTGAAGCAGGGCCTTGTAACTCTCGTTGAGGGAGAAAATATGAGATTGCAAACTCCATGAATCGGTAAATAGACTGAGGTGCAGTCATGACCTTAATCGAAACAGTGAGTGCTCTCACAAACAGGATCGATAACCTCGACCCTGTACTAGGATAGGTCTCAGAGACTCTAACTCCAGGTTCTCTGGGGCGTTCATAAGTGATCACCCTTCAGAACCGGAGGGTTTTAGATGAGGTTCACCCTATGAAAGACCAAGCAATAGCTTCAAACACAGCGGGTCAGGATAACAAATTCCTAAACTGGCAATGAAACTTTGCCACGAGTTCCTCCTGAAAAAGGCGATCCTGCAGCGGTTTGTTTCCAACATAAGCCACCCGTAATTTTACTTCAGGAAACTTAGGAATGCAGTTTCGCTGCAGGGTTACAAGTCTCACTCGGACTTTGGTGACTACAGGAGGGGCATTTGCTCTTTGTGTCCAAGCGATGTTCTCTTCTAGTACACTTAATGCACATGAACCACAGCAAGGTCAAGCATTCGCTGATTGAGATAATTCCCAATGCCTAGCTCAAATCCAGAACCTTTATTCTCAACATATATAGCTCCCCAGGGGCCACAGACCTCACTTGCATCCCTCATGGCTAAGGTGTCCCACTTGTGGTCACGGGCGGCTTTAACACCCCTAACTGCGAGTGGGGCTACCTGTGTTTCACAGCGAAGGGGAGTGATCTCCGGCAAATGGCCGCCTATCACGCGCTTGTACTCTTGACGGAGCCATCATTTCCCACCAGAACAGGCAGTTGGATTACTAGGGACTCTACGCTGGACCATGTGGGGTCTCAAAGTGGTGAGCGCCACACTGTTGGAGTGAACGGAGACAGCAGACGCGGTCGAAACCGACCAAACCTAACACACAATTATTTAACTACTTTTGGAAACGACGATATCATCAACCGTATTACATCACTCAACATCAATCGTGCACAATGTGACAAACAAGGCGGTGTCACGAACGCCTGACTCACCACGTGGGTCCACCGTAGACGGCCTGCGGTGCCGTCCACGGCAGACCCACCACTGGATGCAACCGTCCACACTACCGCCCTACGCCATAAGAGACAAGCTTATTGCTTGCGCACCGCCACCAAGGCTTCCCCGCCAAGCTTCGCCGCCGACGCAAACGTTTACTAACCATGATGATGATGATGGTGGCGATAAATGCTCATGAGCACAACGCCACCTACAGCCCGGTAGTTGTAACTCGAAATGCAGCTTTTTTTTTTCAACGTCGCCATGTGTGGCCTTTCTCCCTGTCTCTCCAAAGTAGACGGTGTTAATCATGCTCTCTGCGCCAATGACATTATGGTGTGGGGCGATGGCAGCAATGAAGGTAGAGTCAAGAAATCCCTGCAGGAGGCATTGAGCTGCACAGAATAATTCTTTGAGGGCGCAGGACTACGGCTCTCACCCTCCAAGTCCAAACTCATTGTGTCCCTCTACAAAGACGGGGCGCACCCTCAAAGGAAGGTCCCTTTCAGTAAGGTCGACATTTCCATTCGCACGACCATCAGGCAGGTCATTCCAAGAGTTCATCTGCGTCCTCGGTATGCTGACCGAGTTGAACGGTTGTAACGAGCAAATGATTGCTTGTATTGCCAGCAAAATAGACAACATGATGAAGATCGTCACCAGGATCTCCAACAGCTGTAGAGAGCAGGGGTAGGAGAACCTTCTCCGTTTGTATCACGTCTTTTTAATTAGCCATATCACGTATGTGGCCGCCACTCATCGCTGGCATGGATACAAGACAAACCTCGAAGCACTGATGGATAAGAGCATAAAAAAGATGCTCGGCACATCAATGGAAGCCTGCAGGAATAAGCTTATGCAGCTACGAGTACACAATACCCTCGATGAGGTTGTCGAAGCACAGCAGATGGTCCAGGTAGCGAGGCTCTCTTCCTCGCTTGCAGAGCGGAGGGTCCTGGAGGCCCTTGGCTGTTATCCCACTGCCATCAGGGACAGGCAGTGTGCGCTCAATACGCAGACCTGGGAGGCCCTCATGGTCTCACCAATCGTGCACAACGTGTACCTACACCACAATGTTGGCAGACAAAGGGCCAGGGCGGCCCGCACTTCTCCATACCGTTGCCGGCTACCTGCAATCTGTCACATTCATCAACGCCATACAATACAAATCATCTGACCAGTTCGCGGTGCCCGTGGTAGATTACAGAGGCAACCTCCTTAACGCCACTTCGGGGCAGGGCTCAATTCCGCAGCTGGTAAGATAGGCGGCGGAGGCTCTTGCTTTGCAGGATGAAAGCAGACCACCAATCTATACATACTCTCCGGCGGCGGCCTTCGCCTTCGCCTCAAGTACAGTATCAGTGGAGGCGGCCTCCATGCTTTGCAGTAGGAGCGGTGGCCTTCATGTCATCACTTGGTTCCTTTCTTATATGAGGCCAGCGGTCTCCCCAGTTGTTCTGAACACCAACAAGCTGGCCCACACTTGCACGCGCAAACTTCGTGCAAGCAGTGCTCACAGGTGCAGCAGGATCACATCGTGCAAGCAGTGCTCACAGGTGCAGATGCGGGGGCTCCAAAAGGACTCACTCCAGACATTCAACGAAGTGACAAAGCAATATAATAACCTCAGCAGGAGGGTATATCCCCCACCTCATGCCAGGCTCTCCAGGCCTCAGTCTTCAACCTTTCGCATGCTGCAGACGGAGTCTTATCCTGGTAAGCCAGGTTCAGCAGGTACGCAGACTTCTACAAGCCTGATTACCCAGGTTATGGAGATCCCTTTTAAACTTTAGAGCACATGCTCTGGCGGTGTCCCTTTTTATAGCACAACAATCATCTTACCAGGGAAGCAGAGTGGAAAGAGCTTCGCAAGAGCTCCGACCTCACAGCTCAACTACGAGCCGGCCAGAAAACACACGACACGGCGATCACGCTCTCCTTATGGGAGAGAATTTGCCCGCAGTGGCTCCTCCCACGTAGGGGGACTTTCTTAGTCATCCATCAGGACCATAATAAAGTCCATTGTCCACCCTTGTCTGTCTGTCTGTCTGGGTCCACCGCAAAGTCACTCGAGATTCTTGTACTTTGTTATTAAATATGTAGTTGGTATTGCTAATTAAATGCATTTCATCATGTCATTTGGCAGCAGTGGCAGCACGCTACAGACACAGCATCCGAGCCTTGCTCTAGCCTTTTTTCAGCCATACCGTGAGGCCACAAGGGACCGCTTCCCTGGTACCCGCCAGACTGATGCCTTCTTGCCAGTGCAAGTGAAAGCCAAGCACGAAAAACTCTAGAATCTACAATCCCCAGACGTAGAGCCAGAACCGCTTCGCCAGCTGCATTAACAGGCCGACAGCAGTGTCAGCTACGGTGCATCGACAAGGGGCATAGCAGTCATTTTGGCAGCAACGGCAATGCACGACAGACACAACATCTGAGCTTTGCTCTAAATTTTTTTCATGTTGGTGTACCATTTTTTTTTTGCACTTTACGATAGGCAATTCCCTGCCACTGCTGCCATTGACTTTGTTTGTTAAAGTGAGCATTATCTTGTTCATGTATCTCCCGTGATATTGCGCATGCCAACAAGACCTTGGTGAGGGTGAAGAACGTATGGGTTGCAATGATTGCAAATATCTGTTTCATTTGAATGAGTACTCTGGTGTTTCAACAGAAATGCTCACTGCAAGGTCTAAGTCAAAAAAGGCATAGAAGTGGCAGTGTAGTACGCAAAGGCGGTAACAAAAAAAATCAAGCTGACTCAAATGGACTAAGGGTGGACAAAACAGTAGCCGAGCCCTTACTGTCATTTAATCAGAAGATATAGGTACTTCTTAGTTTACCTGATAAACTGGGAGCGCTAGAAACTTCTGTGCAAATGTTCTCAGATGAATTTTATGAGTTCAACACTCGCTTGCATGCTCAAGAAAAACTGGTTAAAGACCTGGCGAAAAGTGTCGACAATCCTGAAAAAGAGAAAACTGGCGAAGCTTCAACAGGGATTAGATGAGACATACACATCTCGAATTTTGCAGTCACCGATTAAACCAGGAAATACATGGTATCGCAGAAAGCGATAACAAGAATCTCTTGACTAATGTAATAGTATAGAAAAATGCGCAAGTTCGTTTGAGGACATTCTTTGTAACATTTCAACGCGTACACAGTGAACGAGAAAATTGAAGACGAGAAGACAAACAAGCTCATATTCAGAGCTCAGTTTTGAAAGTGTGACGTGGTTTATTGACGCTAGCTGTAGGGAAGCTCAACAAACGTTAACCGTGAAGCACCAAGGAGCGGCGGGCATCAAGCAGCCAAAATACGGGCATGCGCGAGCTCGAGTCTGGTGCTGCTAATGACGCTGGTGCTTGCTTGCTTGCTTGCTCGTGTCCTTCGTCATCGTCTTTCCTTCATAACATTTGCCTCCGGGGACTAGAGGAGCCATCCTGGCGACTTAAGGCGTTGGTAGTATAGCCGGGTCATAACAGGGCTTGATGCAAAGACGATTTCTTGGCTGTGACAAGTCGTCAGATGGTGTCAAGGACCCGACATCGCAATTGACCGAAGAAGTCCAAGCAAAAATGTGGCTGGGGCCATGATAGCGGGCCAATAACTTAGAGGACAGGCCAGGAGTATACGGTAAGACCCAAAGCAAAACTAGGTCATCTGTTTGGAAAGTAGCATGAGGTTGGTCATTGTCACATTTAAACTTCTGGCGACCTTGGTCCTCGCTCATAAAAAAACGAGCCAACTGTTGACAATCTTCAGTGTACCTGGGAATGTCAGAAATCGGACAGTACTCGCAGACGTCAGGCGTGTAAGGAAGCATGGTGTCAAAGATGCATGATGGTTTGCGTCCGTATAAAAGAAAGAACGGTGAGAATCCTGTGGTCGCTTGTGTTGCAGTGTTCTACAGATATGTGAGGAAAGCATAGTAATAAGGGCTGCAGCGCGAGCACGAATGTGCTAGAAGAAACAGACAAAGTCGAGGTACGGAAGGCAAAAGAGGACAACACGAGCGCTGAGAAGAAACAGACAAAGTCGAGGTACGGAAGGCAAAAGAGGACAACACGAGCGCTGACTACCAACTGAATTTTATTCGCAGCACACATGATAATATATACAACAGGAAACCTTTTGAACAGCACACGTGAGCAACGTGACATAGTCTGGGGCATGTTCGGATAAAAAGAAGGTACTAAAAATGGCTAACCTTTATCTAAAAGTGCGAACTCTTTTTCATGCAAGGCCACTGAAGGTTGGCTCACGCATCCGTCACCATTTTTTCTAATAAAAAACGCTTCAGCTATTTCCCGAGTTAACTTGTCCATGTGGCGTGCCAGCACACTCACGCCCGGAAAACCAGACTTGTGTCAGCAGGATTTCCAAAATCTGTAATTTCTTCAGTGTGCGAAGCCTTGTTGCAAAAAATCAAACAAAAACAAGTAAATGCAGGAGGAAATAAAGACCGAAAAAGAGTTGCAGTCATCCCATACTTCCACAATATATCTCATGGTTTGAAGAAGGTAGGCTCGAGATATGGTGTGGATGTAGTTTTATCAGCTCCGTGCAAAGTAAGCCAGATCTGCAGAATGACGAATGAGCGGCTTAGTGGAATCACTAAAAAAAGTTGGACATGCGCCGTAAAACACATAAATAAATTTGTAGAATGCGTTGTTGGTGTTGTTTACATGCTTCCTTTAACGTGCGGTCGTTGTTATATAGGCCAAACTGGGCGGTGCATTAATAAAAGGTTAGGAGAACATAAGAATGACATATGCAAAGGTATCAGTTCAAACCTTGTTTTGCACTGCAAAAGCTGCGGGTGCCAGCCTCTTTTTCCGGGCGTGAGTGTGCTGGCACGCCACATGGACAAGTTAACTCGGGAAATAGCTGAAGCGTTTTTTATTAGAAAAAATGGTGACGGATGCGTGAGCCAACCTTCAGTGGCCTTGCATGAAAAAGAGTTCGCACTTTTAGATAAAGGTTAGCCATTTTTAGTACCTTCTTTTTATCCGAACATGCCCCAGACTATGTCACGTTGCTCACGTGTGCTGTTCAAAAGGTTTCCTGTTGTATATATTATCATGTGTGCTGCGAATAAAATTCAGTTGGTAGTCAGCGCTCGTGTTGTCCTCTTTTGCCTTCCGTACCTCGGCTTTGTCTGTTTCTTCTAGCACATTCGTGCTCGCGCTGCAGCCCTTATTACTATGAATTCAAACCAACTAGCCCAAATCGCCATTCTTCTTCAATGTGAGGAAAGGAAGGACGGCGTTTCAGTTTTCATGGTCGGATGCGGTGCACATCGTCAGCGTATCACCGAGAGCACGGTTAAATCGTTCGGTTAGGCCATTGGTTTGTAGATGATATGCGCTGGTCTTGCAGTGAACGATGTTACACTGAACGAGCAATGTTTGGACGGCTTCAGAGAGAAAAACACGTCCTCTGTTGCTCAGAAGTTTGCGGGTGCGCCGAGGCACAGGACGAAGTTGCATAGGATAAAAAAATGAAACTTCTATGGCTGCTGTGGGCAATGCTGTCGTTTCTGCATAACGCGGAAGGTGGTCTACATCGATCATGATCCACCTGTTCCCATAAGTGGTCGAGGGAAGCTGGCCGTACATATCAATGCCAACGCAGTCAGATGAACGCACCGCACACGGGAGAGATTGAAGTGTACCGGTGGCTCGATGAGGGGGAGCCTTTCTTCACCGACAGGCAGTACAAGTGCGAATATACTTGCACACATACTGACACTTCTAACGCAAGCAGGTGTAAATCTTAAGAACGCCTGAGTGAGCGCTTTGCGGATTGGCATGAAAAGCAGCACGCATTTGCATGTGCATGTGGCAAGGTATCACAAGCAGTCACCTCCGGCCACCAGATGCGCAATTCCGCCGATAGAGGAGGCCATCTCAAGTGGCGAAATGTGGCGCTTGACGACGTAGAGCTCTGGAAGCAGGGTAAGCTGATGGATCTGCCAGAAAGTCGAGCAGGTGACAAATCCACGTATCCTCGCGTTGCTCCACTAACATGTCGTGACGTCGACTGGCGAGACGGAAACGGACGGTGAAGCCGTGGCGAGTGCTAGAGGTGAACGGGAAAGAGCGTCCACGTCAAAGTGCTTGCGGCCTGATCGGTATACAACACGAACGTTGTAATCTTGTAGCCTCAGCACTCGGCGACCGAGTCATCCCAATAAATCTTTCAGCAACGAGAGTAAACACAGAGCCTGGTGATCCGTGACAATGTCGAACGGGCGGCCATAAAGGTACGGACGGAACTTAGCCAAAGCCCAAATTATGGCGAGGCATTCCTTTTCTGTGATAAATTAATTGCACTCGGCTTTCTTCAGAGTTCGACTCGCGCAAGCGACGATGTATTCTTGGTATCCCGGCTTTTTTTGAGCCAACACGACACCAAGGCAGACACCGCTCGCGTCAGTATGAGTACCCATTGCCGCATCTAGGTCAAAGTGTCAGAGTATCAGAGGTGATGTAAGTAGTGCCGGAGTGTCTCGAAAGATGTGTCGCACTCTTGTGACCAAGCAGACAGGCCGTTGGATGTTGTCAGAAGGTTGCTAAGAGGGGCGATGATGGAAGCGAAGTCGCGCACGAATCGGCAAAAGTAAGAACAAAGCCCAATGAAACCTCAGAGTCTCTTCATGCAAGTGGACTTGGGGAATTGGGTCACGGCACAGTGCTTCGCTGGGTCTGGCAGAACGCCTTCTTTGCAAATGACGTGACCCAGTATCATCAACTGGTGTGCCACAAACTGACACTTC
This sequence comes from Rhipicephalus annulatus, assembly GCA_013436015.1. Taxonomy (NCBI): domain Eukaryota; kingdom Metazoa; phylum Arthropoda; class Arachnida; order Ixodida; family Ixodidae; genus Rhipicephalus; species Rhipicephalus annulatus. Next base: position 415,036 of record WOVY01010628.1, on the reverse strand, counting down.
TTTATATTGAGTCGAGACCAGCAGAGCTGAAGCACATCAGAATCTCCTGAAGGCGAAGAAAGTGAGTTGGAAAATCCCTAGAAAAGACTACGATGTCGTCCATGTAGCAAAGGCAAGTGTTCCACTTGTAGCCGCGAAGGACGTTGTCCATCATCTGTTCGAATGTAGCTGGGGCGTTGCACAATTCGAACGGCATGACGTTAAACTCGTAGAGTCCATCAGGCATGACGAAAGCGGTCTTCCAACGGCCAATGCCAGCCATCGGGGCTTGCCAATACCCTGAGTATAAATATATGGACGAGAAATATTCTGCGCTTTGTAAGCAGTCGAGAGCATCATCGATGCGCGGAAGCGGGTACACATCCTTCTGGGTTATCTCATTGAGGCGGCAAGAGTCGACACAGAATCTCATGATTCCATTCTTTTTGCGCACAAGAATCACAGGAGAGGGCCAGGGGCTTTGGGACGGCTGAATCACTTCGCGCTAAAGCATGTCGGCTACTTGTTCGTTATTAATCTAGCACTCCGCCGCGGAAACTCGATAGGGTCATTGGCGTAATAGAGCATGGGAACTGGTGTCGACGTGGTGAGTAACGCTCTTCGTGCAGCCCGAAGTTGGCCGGGCGCAATCGAAAGATGAGCAGAAGTCGTGCAGAAGAGCGAGAAGTTTGCTGCAATACGATGACGGCAGGTCGTCGCCAATAAAAGGGCAAAACTTATCTGTCTTTGACCCCTGAAGAAAATTTTAAAGATGTTTCGTCTCTGCTGAAAAGAGTTTGTTCACAATGATGAACGAAGTACAGTAAACCAGGCTAAAGTACTAAAATAATGTGGTGGAAGCAGCGCACTTACCACTGAGAAGTAGTTCCATTATCCTTAATGAAATTAAATTCTGTGGTTGCAATCAACAGCGATTCCAAACTGTGCCTATAAACCAAGTTTATGTCCTTTTCCAGTGCCTTCACATTATACCAATAAATTTGATGGCTGTTCTGCATGTAGTGAAAGTGCATTACATGTAACAGTTTTCTTTTTATATCAAAACCTCAAGTTTCACTCAAGTCTATGCTGTCACAGTCCTTAGATGAAATGCAGAAGATGATCCCAGGAAACATATCCTTAGAAAGTCTCTCTGACAAGTACAAGGAGCTGGCATAACTTTTTTGGTAGCATGTGGACAACTTGGATGTCATGACTAGAGGCCGGATTTATAGGCACTAAAGAGCCGGATTTTCTGTGCCAAAAACAGGCGGGCAAAACACTGTTTTAGGCCCCCAAATTTGTAAATATAGGCGCAATAAACATTCACGAATTTCAAATTTTCAAAGAAATACCTGTTGGATCTGTGTCTACGACAGGAAAGCAAATAGAAGTTTTGTATGATGATACAAAGGCACCAATGATTTATCATAGCAATGCATTTTTTTCCCTCAGGGTTTGCTGAATACGGTCTCTCCATTTCTAGTCTAGCACGGCGAGTTAAGTGTCCCCGGTCGAATAAACATGTTCCTGGGTCTCTTGTTTTTTTTGGCATGGCTGAGAAGGGCAACACAGGGGCAAATAGCCAGAGCGCTAATAGGCCAGAAGGTTCATTCTGCTTCGTATTAACTTGACCTAACCGTACAGGGTCAATTTCCGATATGTTTGTGAACACCTTAAAGGGCTCTCATCTGGTTTGAGAATCTCGAGAAGGTAACGGGAATGCATGCACTCGGCACTCACGATCTCATCTGCCAAGATTCGCAATGCTACACACCCCGGAAAGAGGTGAAATGTCAGACTGAACGTCCCTTGACCTTCATCTCACCGCACGTGCCCAGCATGGTGAAGGTGACGTATACAGTAGGGAATGGTCTTGCGTACGTCAAGTAGTACGTGACATTGCATGAATTATACAAGGCCACGTGTGTAATTTACGCAATCTGTCGCCTGAATAGTGGTATGAAGGTTGACAGAAATATTAAAGCATACAAACAGAATATATGCAGATTTTTTTTTTCAACTTCGTATCCATAAAGATGAGAGACTATGCTGCCTCCATTTCGTTTGCGTTGGAAACTATGCTTCCTCCATTTCGTTTGCGTTGGTGTTCTCACCGTTCACGTATCGTGCCAGTGCTAGCACAACACTTGGAGTGTTTTTAATGCATTGTGCCTTAGAGCAATTTTGCCAGGTAACATGAATACCGATCTCCAACTCTACTCGAAAGCAAGATATGAGGCTAAAAAGCATTCATATATCCATTGATTTTTAATATAGGCATTCATTGGCACTTACAAAAATTTAGGCCCAAACAACAAAAATAGGCATTTGTAGGCACCATAAAAACACTAAAATCCCTTAACCTCTTATCACCATATTCATGAACCAACCTTAAGTTATGGCAGTAAGGCTACTTACAAAAAGATGAGAAAAGTGTAAGTATAAGAAAAGTGCAAGGTGCGTTTGAGGAACCTCCCTTATCATGTCATAAGGGCACCTTATGAAAGGCGTCCTTAACTCGCCAAGTATAGCCCCTGGGTGCGAGGGTAGGTAAATTTTCGCTACAAAATCATTCCCTCGAGCAGATGTAAATTAGCTTTACTCCAAAAAACCTCCAACAGTATGCACAGAAGCAGCCAAACATAAACAATAGCCATGTTTGTTTAGGCACCGGCAGCTTTTGGTAAAACACACGTTTTTCGCCTGGCAACTCTTCTTCAACTCCTATCGATGCAGGTCACTTTTGGTATTTCAGTGCCTTGTATATTTTTGCTATGTTCAGTGGCGTTATCATGCTGGCTTCAGCATGTGCTGTTTTTTTCGTTTTTTTTTTAAATTTCACTACATTTATTTGATATTTTCAGCCGTTCTACAGTTTTCTTTATGAAGTTGCATTTATTGTGAACCGGCGCACTGAAGATAACTTCCCCGATGAAGTGGCTACGTCCTGACAGATTCTGTGAACAAGTACCAAGACGGACGCCGTGTGCCTTCAGAGATAACAAGAAACGTGGAAGTAACTTGCAATATAATTCAATAGCTGACCAATTGTGCATCCGCGAACGGCTGACCAAACAACTAGAAAAGTGTTTGTGCCACTTCGAGAAGTTTTACCAGAGCAGGAAAAAAGTGTTTTTGCAACCATAGCGGGTATCCGCTCGCCTGTATACTCATGACACGGTCGGCTACGACACAGTGACAAGGCCATCGCTCCGAAGTTGAAATGTGCCCACTCTATAAGTGCGATGCAATTAGCAGCTGCATGAGACGGGACACAACGAACCCACGACCATGAATGGATATTTTCCTGAAGAAACAGCACAGCAAGCAAATTCTTCACAACATTTTTTGTGAAGCGGGGGTGGCACAAGAATTCCTGCTTGTCATAGGTCTCAACCAGGTTCCGTCGATTAATATGTGGGGTTTAAAGTCCCAAAACCACCATATAATTATGAGAGATGCCGTAGTGGAGGGCTCCGGAAATTTCGACCACCAGGGGTTCTTAAGAGGCTTCTGCCTGACTCGATCACCCCAGCTGGTGTGCTTAGCCTGGGCTCCTGAGTAAGGGCGCCTGCTAAGCGAGAGCGCCCGCTGGAGTGGTAGCGTCCACTGGATCAGCTCTGATTGCTTGAATGGCGTGGCAAAACGTGTGAGGGGGTGTTGACACCCCCTGTGAAGTTGTTTGCGTTGCGTAGCGCACGTGTTCTTCACAGAAGCCATATTTCGGGGTCACATCTATTGAGCTGTAGGTGGCGTTGTGTTCGGGAGTGTTGATCACCATTATCATCATCATGGTTATATTGTCAACACAAGTGGTGTGAAAAACCCTAACATCTTGGCATCACCTCATCTCATTGCAATGATGTCACGGACTGCCAGAATTTGTAACTTTGTAACGTAACTGTCACATGATTATATCATTACAAGACATTGTCACTCGACATAGCTTTTCGGATCGGTAGGCCAATCACGGAAGCAATGTAAAACCAAGTTATGTGTAAAAAACTTTGAATGCTTCTGATCCTGGAGGTAACGCAATACCAGGTTACACCCAGGAAGCATTAGGAGAGGGACGGGGAAGGAACAATACATTGACTGAAAGAAAAAAAAAAGATGGCTTTTGCCTTCGAGTAATCTTAGGGAAATGCATAAAGGACTCTGTAAGTCTTTTGTACAGTGTCTGCACCGCACCCTATCAGGATTCGATGGTTGAGTATTTTGCACTTATTTTATTCCAAATACATCTTGTGACGACTTTTGATGGGAAAGCTTGGTATTTATCTACGTTTGTATGATTACAATATTGCTACGGTATGAGCCGGGCTGTAGGATGTGCCGGGGAGATAGAAGAGGAAGACGACGTGGTCTAGTGCGGCCTGAGGACTCCATCTTTACCGCGACTGCCAAACTTCATCCTCACCCTGTAAATAAATCCACTTATCTTTTAATTCACCCGTAACAGTTTTTTGGTGGAGGAGCTGGGTAATCAACCAAGCAACACGATGCTTCAAGCACATGATCTATGACGAAGCCGCCGCCTTGCTGGACTGCCGCCGTCATCACTGGCAGCTGAGATGTCTCACGGCGAAGAAGGAAACCGGATCCCCGCAGCTGCAGACCTTTTACCAGTCCCAGCAGCACCGCTAGTACCAGGTTCGCATGCGGCTGGTCCCTGGTTGCGTCAGGATCTGATAGTGCCTTGCACATTCGGTGGCGAATCTGGCGAGGACGTGGATCGCTGGCTCAGACACTGCAAACGGGTGAGCAAATACTACCAGTGGGACGCGGTGACCCAGCTGACCAATGTAGTATTTTTCTTAACGGAAACAGCACTCGTGTGGTACGAGAATCACGAAGATGCCCTCACGTCATAGGATCGCTTCATTTCCGAAATAAGAGCGTGCTTCGGAGACTCCGTAGCTAAGAGAAAGCAGGCTGAACAGACGTTACTGCAGAGAGCTCAGATCCCAGGAGAGACGTGCATGACCTATGTCGAGGCAATCTTGAAGCTCTGCAAAATTGTCAACCCTTCTATGTCAGAGGAAGACAAAGTTGGCCACGTGTTAAAGGGCATTAGCGAGGACGTGTATCAGTTCCTCATCAGCAAAGACAGCCTTGCTACGGTAACCGACGTCATGAGCCAGTGTCGCACATTCGAGACCCTGAAGATGCGACGTATCACCCCCAAGTTCGGTCGCCTACTGAATGTAACCACCGTGGCTAGTGTTGACAGATACACGCCGTTTGATCTCGCGTCGACAATACGCCAGATCGTTCGAGAAGAGCTCACTCGACACGCTCGCCCGACGCCGTACGAACCTACACCCGCACCGCTCCCCTCTCGCCCTTCCGTGTCAATTGCCGCAGCAGGCAACGATGACTGCAACTACAGGCCACCCTCACCACCGAGGTCACAGCACAATAACTACCCGCTGCCGAGGTACGAAGAACGCCTCAGTTACCCTTATCAGCCAGCCAACACCTATTACGACCCGAACGAAGATGTACTGGTACCACCACCACGTCAGCGCAATGCCTTCCAGGAGTACAATGCATACCGCCAAGCCCCTGTGTGCTACCATTGCGGTATCGCCGGGCATATAGCTCGGTTCTGTTGTCGACAGAGAGAGCCGACATCCCGATATCGTTCCCCATCAGAGTTTCCGCCAGCGGGCACTGGTCACAACAACGGTCATTGGCCCGCCTATTCCAGGAGTACCTCACGGCGGGGAAATCACCATGTCAGTTCTCCCGCTTCTGACCGTAGTTTTACGCTTCATCTGGCCAACTGCATCGTTCCCCTTCGCCGGGACGACGCCTGTCATCGCCGCCGCCGAGAAACTAGCCAGCGCGACCGATGGAGGTGAGGTCACACTACAGGATTTGCCTCAGATGCCTCGGCCAGTTATAATGTCCAAGAACAAGATACGTGTGGGAAATAGATGGCTTCGATACAAGTGCTTTGGTGAACACTGGTGATACGATATCAGTTATGCGTCTTTCTTTCAAAAGTCGCATTGGCCGCAAAGTTATGTTTTCTTGGGGTGAATCAACAAGGTTTCGTGGTGTTGGTGGGGAAGTACTTCATCCTGTCAGAGTTTGTGCCGTGAATGTCTTATTGGCAGGAAAGGTGTTCCTAACAGAGTTTCTTGTGCTGCAACATTGTACCCACGATGTGATTCTTGGTCTTGACTTTCTCCAAGGATGTGGCGCTTTCGTCGACTGTAGAAGCAGTGAGCTTTCCGTCACCGGTGACATTGTTCCTGCCCTCGTCGATGAGGAGCCGGAGGCCGCGAAAGACGCTGTGATTGTTTCTGATGAGCTGACAGTGCTGCCATGGTTAATGAGGTCAGTTGCGGTGTTCGCCCCAGAATCTGCCACATTTTTTGACGCCATCGTTGAACCTGCCATCGTTCAATGTGCTAAGAAAGGCATACTCGTCTCTCGTTGTTTGGTATCTGTTGATGAAGGAGCAACCTTTCTGTGGGCACTGAACTGTTCGCCAATGCCAGTTGTGCTCCCTCGAGGAATGAAGCTTGGCGTCTTTGATGATTCCACTGAAGGTTCTGTAGCGGTCGCTAACATCGATGAAAGCGAGAAAGGTACAGTCTCTGGCAAGCGCAGTTGCTCTTACGAGTCGCAGATCCTAGGCATGATTAGCGCCACTTTGTGGTCACACAAGCAGCAGACGTTACGCCATCTGTTGAGGCGACATGCTTCTGTGTTTGAATTTTGCCAAGAGGAGAAGCCACTACCTTTACCATGTTCTCGCGCGCATTATAGGATTGACACCAGCACTGCCCATCCGATCCGACAAAAGCCTTACCGAGTGTCGTCATCAAAACGAAAAGTTATTGCCGACCAGGTTGAGGAAATGCTGAAGAAGGGTGTTATTGAAGAGTCGTGTAGCCCGTGGGCAGCACCGGTCATCTTGGTTAAGAAGAAAGATGGTGCCTGGCAGTTCTGCGTTGATTACAGAAGGCTCAACGCCGTGACCAAAAAAGATGTATATCTGCTGCCTAGGATTGACGATGTTATTGACAGCTTACACTCGGTTTCGTACTTTTCTTTAATAGACCTGATTGCTGGTGATAGACCTGATTGAAGAAGTGCTGGTTTGGTGAACCACAAGCTTTAGTCCTCGGTCACCTAGTTGACAAAGATGGTGTCAGGCCGGATCCCCGCAAAATCGAAGCAGTCGGCACATTCAAACCACCCCTGACACTGAAGGAACTTCGCAGCTTCTTGGGCCTATGTTCCTACTTTCGCCGCTTTGTGCCCCGATTCGCGGACGTAGTACACCCACTGACGAGCTTGTTGCGAAAAGACAGCCCATTCGAATGGACACCTGATTGTGATGCCGCATTTTCTGAACTGAAATTTCTACTAACATCTGAGCCTATTCTTTGTCATTTTGATCCTTCTGCTCCTACAAAAGTGCACAGTGATGCGAGTGGAATTGGCATCGGAGGTGTGCTTGTTCAGCGCCATGATAATGCAGAGCATGTTGTTGCCTATACGAGTCGATCTCTAAGCAAGGCTGAAATGAATTATACGGTGACAGAGCAAGAATGTTTAGCGGCTGTATTCGCCATTCAGATGTTTTGATGTTACCTCTTTGGTCGTCCATTCACGATTGTGACAGACCATCATTCATTATGTTGGCTTGTTACCCTCCGAGACCCTTCTAGCTGCCTTGCTCGATGGGTTTTACTCCTTCAAGAATTTGACTTCAGCATTTCTTACAGAAGTGGATGACGTCATTCGGACGCTGATTGCCTTTCTCGCCTACCTATGACCACAACGGAGGACAGTGCAGATACCCTTGACATCTGTTTTGCTGCGGTCTCTCACACGTTTCCTGACGTCAATACCTTCAAACGAGAACAATTGAATGATTTATCTTTCAAACCTTTGTTCATTGACGCTCGGAATGTCAAAGGCAGTGGTCGCTTTTGCATTCGTGATGGACTGTTGTGAACGAGAACAATTGAATTATTTATCTTTCGAACCTTTGTTCATTGACGCTCGGAATCTCAAAGGCAGTGGTCGCTTTCGCATTCGTGATGGACTGTTTTGCAAAACGAATTATTCAGCAACCGGCGCACGTTATTTACTGGTTGTACTTCAAAGTCTTCGATGCGACGTTCTCCGTACTATGCACGATGATCCAACGTCAGGACACCTTGGTTTCATTCGCACCCTGCATCGAGTGCAGCAGCGTTTTACTGGCCCCGAATGCGAGATTTTACGAAACATTACGTCTCGAGCTGCGAGAATTGCCAGCGCCACAAATGACCTACCAGTGCACCGCACAGCCTTCTTCATCCCGTAAAACCCCTTACTACGCCTTTCGAGCAAGTGGGCATCGACCTATTGGGCCCCTTTCTGCGATCTTCGAACAACAACTGCTGGATAATAGTGTGCGTCGACCACCTTACCAGATACACCGAAACCGCTACGATACCATCTTCTACAGCTGATAGCCTCGCTGCCTTTTTGTTACGCTCCATTGTTCTTCTCCATGGTCTACCTCAAGTAATCATTAGTGACCGTGGTCACCAATTCATCGCGGACGCTGTGGAAGAATTGCTTCGCCTCTGCACTTCACAGTTCAGACATTCGACACCATACCATCCCCAGACGAATGGTCTTGTAGAACGTACCAATCGAACTCTTACATGCTCGCAATGTACGTCGCGTCCAATCACAAAAACTGGGATGAGATTTTACCATTTATTACTTATGCATACAATACAGCGAAGCACGAGACCACAGACTTCACGCCCTTCTACCTGCTCTACGCTCGATCACCACGTAGCTCCCTTGATACAATCCTCCCATGTAAGCTCTATGCCGATGAGTCCGTGGCCGAAACATTGTGCCGGCTGAAGAAGCCCGCCAAATTGCTCGCTTGCGAACACTGGCATCACAAGGTCGCTCCAAGCAACGATACGATCAACGCCATGATGCCATTTCATTCCGCAAAGGTAAATTCGTGTGGTTGTGGACCCCCCAACGAAAACCTGGTTTATGTCAGAAGTTTTTACCGCAGTACACAGGCCCCTACGTCATTGTAGATCGCTTGAATGACTTGACGTACATTGTGGCACGCTTGGCGACACCTTCTCGTCGGTCAAATCGAACGCAGTTGGTGCACGTGGCTCGTCTCAAGAAGTTTCATTCCTCCATTGACATAAACTCGCCCAGCAGGCTTCGTCTGTGAACCGGGGATTGCTGCAGTATGAGCCGGGCTGTAGGATGTGCCGGGGAGATAGAAGAGGAAGACGACGTTGTCTGGTGCGGCCTGAGGGCTCCATCTTTACTGCGACTCCCGAACTTCATCCTCACCCTGTAAATAAATCCACCTATCCTTTAATTCAACCATAACAATATTTCTGTTCAGTGTACTTGCAGACGACGCTGAACAAGTCAGCAAGTAGTAACTGAAAAAATACACTTGCTAGGTGATAACTGTGTAAGCACCTCATCTGTTGCTTTGTCTTAGTCATAACATGATTACCTGGCTGGGATTTGAGGCAGTCGAGAATTCGTCACATGTGTTTTGATACTGATGCATTGATTAGGCTTGTCTTTTATTTTACTGTTCTGTATCATCCTTTTCGACGCATATATATTTTCCCACTCTGGCAGCCCCGCCGCGGTGGTCTAGTGGCTAAGGTACTCGGCTGCTGACCCGCAGGTCGCGGGATCGAATCCCGGCTGCGGTGGCTGCATTTCCGATGGAGGCGGAAATGTTGTAGGCCCGTGTGCTCAGATTTGGGTGCACGTTAAAGAACCCCAGGTGGTCGAAATTTCCAGAGCCCTCGACTACGGCGTCTCTCATAATCACATAGTATTTTTGGGACCTTAAGCCCTATATATCAATCAATCAATCAATCAATCAATCAATCAATCAATCAATCAATCAATCAATCAATAAATCAATCAATGCCACTCTGGTAAAATATATATGACATGTATGTCGTCACTTCTTCTCGCATCTACACAGCTCGGAAGTTTTCTTGTCGTACAGTCTTTGCTGTTAATTAACAGTTGGTAGAATAAACAGTTGGTAGTTGGCACTTATCTGTCTTTCTTTTCTGGTGTCATGACCCAAGCTTTGCGCCACAAATAACGTGTTCAGTAAAATAGCACCCCTCTCGCCTGGGAAAAAGTTCTATAGCAGCATCATAGCTCACATCCTGTATGTATCTATAAATCACTGACCATGCTTATTCTTTCATCATTTTTTATGGTGCTTTTTGGCCAAACATGGCTCTTGCGCCACTCAAACCCACATATAATCAACTTACCAGAATCTCGCAAGCCCTCGCTACATGCCCTCACTTATGAGCAGACATGCCGTGACTGACGCTTTCTCTGGTTGCAAAACAAATTCCTGCTTGTGCATTAATGTGCCCTCCACATTTTCACCAGAGGGACACTCTCCTACTTTATTTCTTTGTGTAGCGAAAACAAGGCTAGATACTTTTTGTACCTTGATCTGGTGCTTGGTGGGTGTAGGTGCTTGCTTCAAGAACATGGCCTTTTGTTTGTGCTCTACATTCACACACCTCCTTCCGAAATGCTGCACTGTGCTCCCTCATGAGTTTTAAAAATCAGCCTGTTTTTTTTACTTCAAACCATCATCTGGATAGGCAAAAGGGGGACACATGGTGACTACATTGTGCGCAGGGGACGATGGTCGCAAGGAACTGTCTACAGACGAGGTTGAAGCAGGGGGCCTTGTCAAGGACTCCGAGAGTGTCTACACGCTCTGGTGCAGCGGGCGGCTTTGTGTCGAGGGCATGCTGGTGGAGCTGCGCCTGCTCAAGCGACAAGACCTGCTCAGCCTGATGGCACACATGGTGCGACCATCAGCTGACCAGCTGGTGAGCATTATTCTAGTAATGTCTTTTGTTTAACTTTTCCTGACTTTTGTAAGCAGTTACTGTAGACCAGTATGGTGTGTTTGATGAGGTTTTATACAGAGAGATGAGCACAGTTGAATCTTGTTAGGTGAAAACCTTGTGTAATGAAACAGTTAAGAAACTGACAGCAAGCAAATGAGAGCTGGTGTAATGTGAGGCCTTCTGTAAACTTGCAGTACAGCTTTTTGTTGTGAAGGAATTCTCCATGGTGGATCACGTCCTTAGCATCTTTCAGCTATACCTGTGTCACATGGGCTCTTTTGAAAAGCCATCCAGTGTGGAAACACTACAACTCTATCGACCCAATGGAGCTGCCACCCTGCTACACGGCAGTTTTTAACAGCCGTTAAGTGGTTTAGGCATTTCTCGTGAACATTCCGGGGCACTGCAGATCTTTATTAATGTCATCATCATCATCATCATCATCGTCAGCCTGTCTATGTTTTCTATTCATTTCATTTCATTTATTGCATCCTTAAAGGCCCGAGGGCATCACATAAGGGGGGCAACAAATACTCTGTGAGGGTGTACCATTCAATGTGATCAACTTATCATAAACAATACAGTTCTAAATACGCATATGGAAGTTTGGTCCAGAATGACAACAAAAACTAATCAAACAATGAACAAAAGAAACTTTTGACTGGGAAAATGAACACAAACAATATGACCAAAAAAAGTTGTGCATACAGTACGCTGGTGGGATATATCTACAGTCATGGGTTATTGGGTGAAATCAAAGTGGGATTCCAATTTTGCGCGGAATGATGTGCGATCAGGTGTGGCAACTATGGAGTCGGGGAGGCGATTCCAAAGTGTAATTGCTTGGGGGAAAAAGTAGTCGTTCATTGCAGATGTACGGCCGTTGATTGGTGCAATGGGGATAGAATAGTTGATGCAAGAAGAAGTTCTGTTGAGGCTGTAAAAGTTCGTGTCTTGATTTTGGGCGGAAAAAGAAACTGTGCAGGAGGCATAGGCGTGAGATCAGGCGGCGTGACGCGAGAGACGGTATTTGTATTGATTGATATAGGGCGGTGACGCTGATTTCTCTGGAGAACTGTGAGGTTATAAAGCGGGCAGCGCGGTTATGGACTGATTCTAGTTCGTTAGCGAGATATGCCTGGGATGGATTCCAAATTGATGATGCATATTCGAGCTTTGGGCGTACGTATGTTAAGTATGCTAGTTTTTTAACGTCAGGAGATGCTGATTTTAGATTATGGCGCAGAAATTCAAGCGTGCGCACAGGGTTTGAGCAGACGGACTGCACGTGCGGTGCAAATGAAAGAGTTGGGTACCTTTGCACACCAAGATACCTGTACAATGAAGCCGAATTGAGAGGAAGTGAATTGATAAAGTAGGTATGATGAACAGTGGTGCGCTTACGGGAAAATGACATCGATTTGCATTTGGTTAGGTTCGCCCACTGCAGGACAAAAGCCTCTCCCATGTTCCGCCAGTCAACTCGGTCCTGTGCTTGCTGCTGCTATTTTATACCCGCGAACTTCTTAATCTCATCTGCCCACCTAACTTTCTGTCTCCCCTAACCCTCTTGCCTTCTCTGGGAATCCAGTAAGTTACCCTTAGTGACCAACGGTCATTCTGCCTACACGCTACATGTCCGGCCCATGTCCATCTCCTCTTGATTTGTAATATGATATCCTTAATCCCAGTCAGCCTTGGTAAATCATATAAGTTCACTTCAAAACTCAAATATATGTGTTGATGTTGTTTAAATATTTCAATAAATTGTTTATTTACAGTTATGAATGCATATTTAGCGTTTAAGTTGTTGAGCAGCGAAACTAGCAGGCGATACAAGCAAAACGGCATGCTGAAGTCAAGCACAGGGTTGTTGCCGAGAGCATGTGCAGTTCTCACATTTGAAGTGACAAAAATACTCTAATAAATAATTCACAACACTCCCATATACTGCTTTTGAAGCACACTGGTTAGATTCCTTTTTTTTAATCGTGCGTATGAGCATACTGTAAACAAGCGGGCACATTCGCGCTGTTGCCGCTTCAATGACTAAAGAAATTTCAATGGAGTTGTGGGGTGCTCCATTGGCTTAATAAACTATTGACTCAATGCCCCTCAACACCACCAATGTGGCAGCTCATGTTTGATAGTTGAGTCAATAAACCATCGGTTCAACGACCTTCTAAAGACCCGTATGGCACATGTGTTAATTGAGCATTGTTGGAACATAGCCAACCTTTCTGTGTGGTTTTTGTAAATTATAAAAAGGCATTCAATTCAGTACATGGCACATCCAGTGTGTTCTGATCTTTGCACATCCTCTTCTGCAGACATGACACACAAAAACTTCAATATTGTTTGATCTATCAATTCTTTTAGCTTCTTTTAGGTATGTAAAGTGATTCCATTCCTGCGCCAAATGTGCCAAACTGATACAAACGAGAATGCTTGTGCAATTCTGATAAAAATCCCGAAAATCGCGCCAAAATGCGTTGAATGGCTCTCGCGGGCCTTGGTGGTGTCAGCCAGTGCCGCCACCACAACCTACAACGGGGTCTGAGGGCACCGATTCCTCCATGGCAACGATAAAACTATGAGAAGTGCAGCGGAGGACATCTAGCGGCAACATGCGCAGTACGGATTGAGTGATAGCGGAGATAGTGCTGCTGTAACTCCGGAAGTGAAGCGGGCAGTGCGCTGGTGAATCGGTTGCTGCTGTCTCAGCTCGCCAGCACCAAGGACTGTTGGACGACTCTTCATTACTACTACGCGCGTGTGCCGTCAGCGGTGGGATATGATGCGATGAAGAAAGGTAAGTTTCTGTTATTGACATTTTCCCTTAAGTGTGGCGTGTGAGCGTGGCGAAGTTCATACTGCTTGGACCGCAGCGCGCAAAAAGTACCGTCTATTTTAGCGCTAAAAACGGTAAAGACTATTTCGCTTTCAGATCTTGATCCGGATCTTATCCGTGAAAAGATGCAATTGTATGGTGCAGATTAATGGCCTAAATTAATGCTCTAGTGACTGCCGCTAATATTTTTGTGGCCGTCGTTAACCCTAAAAGGCCGGTTTCAAGGAAAAAGGCTGCTTTCGTGGGAATGACGCATTTATGTTCTAATTGTATTCAAAAGAAGTGAGCGGCAATGCGATATGCCCGATGACACGCGTAGTTGCATTCTAGGCTTGCACGACTGACCTTGAGCAGGCAGCTTCGCGGAAAGATAAACATTTTGTAGCAAGTCTATTTATGGAGTTGCGCGCCATTGTTGCCCAGAGCAGAGATAGCGCGCGCTCACGCTGTGCTCGTGGTGACGGCAACTTTGCTCGCATGTAGCAATTGTCGCTATAGTTTCGCCTTCTCCGCGCCGTGATAATGCGCTGACAAGTCGGCCGTCTGTGCTTGATAAATGCTGTTAGATGTTGGCTGGCTGACACGTGGGGCGCCTGTACTGTTGTTACATGATAGGCTCGTGCTGGACCTAGATTTGTGCATGGTGCGAATGACATGGCTTTAATTTTTTAAGTGAGCATTTCTTGTTTCGCCGTCGGATTAGTGTTTTAATCTTCCATATCTTCTCTCTTTTCCGCAGATCGGACTACCAGCTTTAATGCATTGGTGCTGGAAGATGTTCACAGCAATGACAGCAAGGACAGCAATGAATTTCAAACCGTTTTCCAAAAAGAAGAGCCCTTTGTTCACATTGTACACTCGGAGTGTATTGGGCTTGTAAAAAAGCTGCTGAGCCACTTTATGAGGCATGAGGCCTCTTGCAACTTGTCTGGCAGTGAGTTGAAACAACTTGATGTCGGGTCACCAGAAGGGCTGAAGCAAGTTTTGGAAATCGGATAGGACACCGGAAAAGAAATGCGTAACTGGGATCCCCAAGAAAAGAAGAGCTTCAGGACAAGTGCACGGGCATTTCACATTTCTACTGCGAGACATCTAATCAAGCAGCTTCCTCTGGATAACAAACTGCAAAAATGATAATAAAACATAACAAAATATAACGTAAAATGATAACAAAATGATAACAAAAATTCCAAAATGAGTTCCAAACAAGGTTTCTCAGAATATTGTGAAAACTTGTTTTGCTATGCATTTTTCGCCGTATTGGACAACCTTGAAAACTGATACCTGTTGCTCCAAACTGCTCCAAAATTGACTTTTTGGTGCTCCAAAATGCTCCAAATTCTAATTTTTTGTGCTCCAAAAATTGCTCCAAATTGTGGTTCCTAAGTGGCGTCACTGTATGTAAAGGAATTAGTAGTAGCGATTTCAATAGTACAGTACAAGCTCATCAATTCAGCTTTGGTTAATTAGGAAAATTTGAAGATTCAGTTGTGTTGTCTGGTCCTGGTAAGCATAGGCATTATTTACAGTTGACTCTAGTTAATTCAAACTTCAAGGGACCTCTGAATTTTGTTTGAATTATCAAGAAGTTCGAATTATCAGAATTTTTCGGATAAATGACTTTGGGTGAGGTGACACCACACATTATGATTAGGCATTGATTTTTTCACAATTAAAATTTTTCTAGTATTTTAAAACCCCAACTCCACGCAATGAACAGAACGCAGATATGTAAGGTCTACAAGTTTAAAGGCCATTACTGCTGATCAGACCCTAAGAAGAATTGATGAATTGCCAACTGCTTCTTTTTTATGGTATGTGCCTTCAGCACAAAACTCTTTATACCAGTTGAGAAGCGAAACTTTACACAATGAAACGGCTCGGCTGGAACTTCAATAGGTTGAAGGTGACCAGCAAGGAGAGACATAGGCTTCTTTCGATGCTGGCACAGGTCACACGCTGCGACGTAGCGGTGAACGAAATGATAAAAGGCCCTTCCAGAATACCCGTCAGCGAACGTGTCATAGGTTCTGGAGACACCTAAATGTCCAGCAGTTGGGGCATTGTGAAGTTCTTGCAAGATGTTCTTGCACAGATGACGTGGGACAACGAGCAAAAGTTCCGCGCCATCGGGCTGTAAGTTGCAGCGGTACAAAACGTTGTCTTGAAGAAAAAAGAGGCTCAGTGAAGGGTCTTTATGGCCGGATTGAAGACGGTCAATCATCGGTAGCAGTGATGGATCTCGGCATTGTTCGTCGGCTGTTTGTAGAAAATCTGTTATGGCTAGGATGTTGGCATCAGCTTCCAACTCAGAGGAGTCCGGCGGATCAACAGGGTGTCAAATAAGCAGTTGGCATCGCTGTAAAGCTTGCCAGACTTGTACACTACAGAGAACGTGTACTTTGGCAATCGCAGTGCCCATCGCCCTAGTCTTCCTGTAGGATCCTCAAGGGTTGACAGTCAGCAGAGCGCATGGTGGTCTGTGATGACTGCGAACATGCGTCCATATAGGTACAGGACGAAATTTCGCAATAGTCCATATGAGAGCCAGGCACTCTCGCTCAGTAATTGAATAGTTCCTTTCCCACTGAGAAAGTAGGTGGCTAGCATACGCTATGACACAGTTTCTGCCGTTGTGCATTTGTGCGAGTATTGCCCCTATGCCATGGCCACTTGCGTCAGTGCGAAGCTCCATTCGAGTGGCTGGGTCCAAATGAGCCAACACAGGTGGTGATGTGAACGCAGAAATCAACGACGCAAAGGAATGTTCTTGGTCTTCACGGCAGGAAAAAGCCACATTCTTTTTGAGGTGATCATTGAGGAGATCCTTG
The DNA here is from genome assembly GCA_013436015.1 of Rhipicephalus annulatus. NCBI lineage: Eukaryota > Metazoa > Arthropoda > Arachnida > Ixodida > Ixodidae > Rhipicephalus > Rhipicephalus annulatus. The sequence goes on along the minus strand of WOVY01010628.1, from coordinate 398,456 downwards.
AGGAGCAGAGCAATTTTTGCGAAGTTGCTGACAAAACAACTGAAATATGAACAGAGTCCCAAAAAGCTGCGGACTTCTTGCGCGGAACGTGGGACCGGAAACTTGCCTACCGCACGGACTTCATCAGTGTCAGGTCGTACACCAGTAGCGTCAACAAGGTGGTCCAAGTAGCTTTATCTGACGGCGCCCAAAGGTGGACTTAGACGCGTTAAGCTGGAGGCCAGCACAGCGAAAAACGTCAAGAATGGCTGACAGATGTGGAAGATGGCTTTCAAAGGTTGGTAAGAAAACGATGATGTCGTCCAGATAGCACAGGCACATTGATCATTTAAAACTGCGAAGGAGGGAGTCCATCATGCAATCAAAAGTTTCTGGTGCATTGCACAACCCAAAAGGCATGACTTTAAACTGATAAAGCCCGTCGGGTGTCATAAATGCCGTCTTCTCGCGGTTACGGTCATCGACTGAAATTTGCCAATATCCAGATCATAGGTCCAGGGAAGAGAAATACTTGGCACCATGAAGTCAGTCAAGTGCATCATCAATTCGAGGTAGAGGATAGACATCCTTCTTGGTTATTCAATTGAGATGGCGATAGTCAGCGCAGAACCGCCAGAAGTTGCTTTTTTTTTAATAAGCACAAGAGGTGATGCCCAAGGACTGGTTGACGACTCTATAACGTCTTTGTCAAGCATTTTCTCTACCTCCTTCTGGATTATTTGGTGCTCCAAATGAGACACACGGTAAGGATGCTTATGAAGGAGTCTGGCGTCGCCAGTGTCGATACGGTGGGCTACGACGCTCGTGCGGCCTTAGGAACGGTCGTCGATATAAAAAATGTCGAGGTAAGAAAATACAAGACCACGGTGCGCTTCAACTTGAGACGGCAATAGGTCGTTTGATATCATTTTGTCTGGGAAAGCTCTATTCAGTGCGGCTGCGACAGGTTTGGCTACGGTCTTGATGTCAGGAGTGAGGTATGAAATTGTGCATTGCTCCAGAGTGGAGAGCTCTGCTAAGGCAATACTTTGAGGAAAGACCTGGGTCAACACGGAGAAGTTGAGGACAGGGAGAAGCAGCTTGTTGTCGCTAATTCTCACTATAGTATGAGGAAGTATGATGTTCGGCGAAAGGGTTTGGTCTATGAGTGGAGCTGCCAAGTAGTCGCCATCAGGAACAGGTGGGAACGGCGACATAGAAAGGTACATAGCGGCCTGAGGCAGTAATTGCAGATACTCTATGGACCGTAGCCGTGTGCGAGTTGCAGGAGGGACATTAGAGTACAAAGGCAACTCTAGCTGTAAAGTGCCGGTTGAACAATCGATGAGGGCTGAATGCGTGGTCAAGAAGTCAATGCCGAGAACCGCGTCGTGTGAGCAAGCGTCTAGAACAGTGAAGAGGACTGAAGTGTGAAGGCCGGCAACAGTGACGCGGGCTGTGTACATACCAAGAGCTGATGTTGGCTGCCCTCGGCTACTTGCACAGTCGAAGACGTGGCAGGGGTACGAACTTTTTTTTTCAGGCGGAATCGAAGATGTGAACTCGTAACGCATATGTGGGCACCAGTGTCTATTAGAACTGTAACGGTCAGGCCATCGATAAGAACACTAAGTAAATTTCGTCTGGAATTAGTGGTCAGTAAAGATTCTTTCATCCAGTTGTCAATTCAGTGTGTGGAAATCGAGAGCGCCCTCCTACCTAGCGCCTCGCTTCCTCAGCTGCCATGCGCGCGCCGATGGCGTAGCTTGGGCGCGCATAAGCACCAGCATCCGCCAAGATGGCTACCAGGGCGCCTCTTGGTCTGGGGGAGTCAAGCGTCGGCTCCATCCTGTGCTGGCATGTCCGGGCACGCTACGCTGGCGCGCTGCGCGGGCCTACGTCACAACGCAGCCCCATTTCCCTTTGGGCCGCGCGTGACGTCCTCCTGTCTTTCGAGCTATGTTGCGCCCGACGATTCGCTCGTCGCAGCAGATGCTCTCAGGCCTCCACGAGAGGTGGACGCGCTGCTCAGCAGGTGGCTTTTCGTTCGTGCGTTCGACTTCGGCCCTTGTGCGGGAGTCGTCACGCCCTAGACAAGCGTACTTGCTCGGTCTTGCGGAGTTCCCTATACGGCCTGCAAGCCCGTGAGTGTCGCACTGTGCTGCATCTTGGGTTAATAAACCCGTTGTTCTTGTTTTCCTGCCTCGTGCGTGGTTTCTGCGCCGTGTTGGAGAAAACGACGAACCTGGCCGCAGCGTTGTTACACGCAGCGGTAGTGGAGGACATCGCATCCATACACGGTTATGCTTAGTAGGTAAGCCTAGTGCAAACCTATCTCTACGCAAACCTATCTCCACATAACTGGCACCCAACTTGGTTTTGGCATGGCTTCAGAGCAGACTCCTACGAGGCGCTCGGTCCTGTTCGATCCTGTGGTGACGGACTTGATCTCGTTCGATGCGGACGGCTGCAACAGCGCAGGGGACGGCCCTCTTGGCGACCCTCTGCTTTCGTTCACAGGGAGAGATCCCTTTTTCGGGGTCCCCTACAGTGATGCGAGTTGCTTGAACGAGGATTACAGTCCTAGCCAAGCCAGTAACGGACTGTATCAGCTGTTCGAGACTCACGCGCTTACGGGCCCGTCCCCGGCGCAGTTTCCGCTCGCTGGCCTTTCCCAGTCAGCAGCACGGTTGACAGCTCAAATCGCCGCACGCAGTCCTTCCTACCGGGGGCACTCGGGTGTTGGCGGGAATGCGCTTACTGACCCGTCGTGGTCGCGAGCGCAAAGGGTTGACGATGTCGTTCGCGAGCCTGCTCGCTTAACCGACAACCCCGCCGCGTTCACCGACGCTTGCTGGCCTGAGACTTGCGTAGGCGACGCTTTCGACGGACGTTGGCCACAGTGCTCCGCTGTCGTCCGGTTTGCCACTCGTGTGAGGCCTCAAGCACCAGTCGGAGTGCAATTCCTACCCTCCTTCATGCCGTGTACCGGCCCTTTTTGGTCAGACACGCATGTTGGCCAACAGGCGCGCGCACCTGTTACGGCCGCGCCCCCCTTGGAGCAATCACCGCTGCACGCAACTGCGGCGCAGCTCCTAAACGTTCTGTTAGAAGCGGTGCGTTCGCACCCTTGTGCTTTAAAGGGAGACCCAGAGTCCCCTCAGCCAAGCGTTCCGAGTAGCTGAAGGGTACCTCTGCCTTAGTACAGCGGTTATTCCGACCGCATCAGTGCCACAGAGTACCTCGAGGCTTATCAGCAGGCTACGCGGCTGAGCGACAGCTGTATGCTAGGCTCTGTATTGCCCGTGTCGCTGACAGCCCAAGCGGCGAGGTAGTACCGGCTCGTCGACCACCAAGCTCGCTTGATGGAGGAGTTTAGGGCGCTCTTCCGTAGCAAATTCCTTCCTCCTGATTACGAGCGCCGCACGCGTCGCGAGTTAGAGCTTTGCACACAGCATCCTGACCAATCTCTTCTCGAGTACGTTCGGGCTTTGCAGGAGCTCTACCTCCTTGCCGATCCTACGGGATCAGACGCTGAGAAGGTGGAGTGAGCCATACGTCAGGCTCATCCAACCTTCGCCGCTTACTTCGGAGTGCCCGTTACTGTGACCTGAACGAGCTGGCGTCCGATGTGAAGCGTATTCAGGGCGACATTTTGGCGGCGCGAGCCTATTGCCCGCCGCCACCGCTGTCCGCGTCTCTCGAGCCTTGTTGCGCGTGGGCTCGTCGTGACTCGTCACACTAGGGTTCCTCGAACCATGAAGCGGCCTCTGCCACGAGAGACTGAGATGCGCTCGACGTGTCGGACCGCGCTCTGGACCCGTACTCGTATGCCCGGGCGGCCACTGTTGCCCGGCAGCGTGAACAAGAATGGAAACCCCGTGCTCTAGTGCACGAGGGGATATCCGATCGCGAAGCCCCCACTGCGGCTAGCAAACGGACACCTCGTAGCTCTAAAGGATCGCCGAAATTCCCCCCTGTTGGAGGAAAAGGCGTCGTCTGCTTTCGTTGCCGTGAGCGTGGTCACACCGCGCGTGAGTGCAACGCGCCCCAACCAACTCAAGGGCCTGCTCGCCCGTCAGGAAACGGGGTGAGCCGTCGGTGAGCTCCCCCTTGCCAGCGGCTGCAGCAGTAAGAGAGCACGGGAGTGTAACACAACCTCTGGCACCGATGGCGTGTCCCGCTGGACATGGCATTTCAGCCACGTTGGGGCCATTCATCGCCCTTACGATCGCTGGTCAAGAGTTTGCGGTGTTGCTGGATAGCAAGGCTTTGATCTCCCTGTTCGGCGAAGAAGTTAGGGCTCATTTGCGCGACCGCTCTGTCCGCATTCGAGTTTGCGACACTGCCTTCCACTTCATCAGCGGTACCGCCACGTCGTGCGGCGCTGCGCGGTTGGTTGTGTGTTGGGAGAATCGCGCACGCCAACAGCGCTTTGTGCATCTCCCTGGTCTTTCCGTGCCTGTGATTCTGGGTCGCGACTTTATCGCGCGTACAAATATCGTGATTGATGTCGCAAGTGGAGGCTACAGGGACGGCCCTTCCGGCGCCCTACGGCTTTTCGCTGCACCTCCCGTGGTCTTGGCTGCCAGTAAGTCACCGGACGTCATGAGGAAGAAGGAGGAAAGGAGACAAAGTGTCGCCCCCGTGGCCCACGTCTCCTCCTCCGACGCCAAGACTGGTCCTATGGCCGGCGTGGCGGAAAACGGTCCGTGCGCACAGCTTTTCCTCGAGCGTAATGCTGCCGCGGTGAACGAAGTCTCGGCTATGCTGGTGACCCCCGGCTAAGCAGCAACTCGAATGGCTCGCTGCCGCCTTTGCCGGACAGCTTGTCGAAACGCGATAAAGCACGCCTGTTGTCGCTGTTGAAACGTTTCAGCGATACGTTCACGGAACGCCCGAGTCGCACCTCTCTGGTGAGGCACTGGATTGACACAGGCGACGCACAACCGTGGAAATACAATCCTCGCCCCGTTAGTGCGGCTACGAGGAAAGCAATTGACCAGGCACTGGATGAGCTGATTGAGACCCGAGTTGTCCAACGCTCAAACAGTCCTTGGGGTTCACTGGTAGTAATTGTGTTCAAAAGAGACGGCTCTCACCGGCTGTGTGTGGACTACCGCCGGCTGAACGAGGTCACGAGGAAGGATGCTTATCCTATGCCTAACGTTGACTCGATCATAGCTTCTCTAGGCGGTGCTTGCTACTTCAGCACGTTGGATACTAGCCGCGGTTACCTACAGGTTCAGATGGAGCAGGCTGACGCGGAGAGAACTGCGTTCACCTCTCACAGAGGTTTGTACGAGTTTACCCGCATGCCATTTGGCTGCTCTGGAGCTGCAGCTACGTTCCAGAGATCGATAGACCGCGTTCTAGGGGACGCTAGTTGGCAACACGCCATGACGTACCTCGACGACATCATCTTTTCTCGAACGTTCGAGGAACACCTTCATCACATCCTCCGGAAGTTGCGTGCCGCCGGGTTGACTTTGAACCCGAAGAAAGCTCAACTAGCTGAGACTCTCATCTTACTATTAGGCTTTATCATTCAGAGTGGTCGTGCCATGCCGTGCGAGGAGAAGGTACGTGCCATTGTGGAGTACCCAACGCCGGCAATCATTCAGGACCTGAGGCACTTTTTGGGCATGGTGAACTACTATTGACAGTTCATCCCAAACTGTGCGGTCCTCCAAAGGCCCTTGACTGCACTCTTGAAAAAATCGGCACGATGGAGCTGGGGGCAATAACAGGAGCGAGCCTTCAAGGCGCTCTCCGAAGCTCTAGTGGCCACAGTCGAGTTAAAGCTGCCCGACCTGAACAGAAAATTGTTGTCCAAGCGGACGCGAGCGACCTGGGTCTCAGCACGGTACTACTTCAGGAGCACGACGGCGTCCTCCGGCCAGTCGCCTCTGCGAGCCGGTCACTTAACGCCGCCGAGCGTAACTACAGCATCACAGAAAGGGAATGTCTCGCTATAGTTTTTGCTCTCCGGAAGTTCGATTGCTATGTCGACGGCGTGCCATTTGTGGTGGAAACGGACCACACGGCACTCACCTAGCTTAAGCGCTTGCGCAAGCCCTCGGGCCGCCTCGCGCGCTGGACGATGACATTGCAGCGGTACAACTTTGTTGTGCGCTACATGAAAGGGAGTTCGAACGTCGTGGCTGACGCCTTGTCGTGTGCTCCCGTTTCGGCATCTGACACTTGTGTCCGCCACTCCAGAGAGCAGTCGCATCAAGTAGACCCCCGGCCCTCTGGCTCCAAAGGGTGGAATGGCATAAACTCCGATGGCGAAGTGACTTTCGAGTCGACAGCCTCGGGTGAGAACGCATACCTGGTAGACCCTTTCACATCAGCCAGTATCATCTTTAGCAGAGAGGAGCTGTTAAGGCACAGCAGGATGATCTGTTTTGTCAACACATCGTTGACGAGCTCAAAGAGCTGAGTTCTCAAGCGGAGCGTGGCGGTCAAGTCGCCAGGCGCGAACAGACAGCTGGTATTGCTGTCGGCGCCAAGTGCCGTACTCAGGCTGGTATTGCTGCGGGCACATTGGACTCGTACCTGCTTGATGCCGACGGCGTTCTCCTGCGCTACGTCCCTTCTGAAGAAGCTCCCCAGGAGTCTTTCAAGGTGGTGATACCTCGCAGTCTAAAGAAAGCCACCCTAGGTTATTTCCACGACTCGCGGTTGGCCCGACACACGAGTGGCCTTAAGACTTTTCAAAAGTTGTGCCGCTCCGCTACCTGGCACGGCATGAAGCGCGACGCCCTTACTATGCCCGCTCATGCCGCGTGTGCCAATGCGTGAAGCCTCGCGAGGGCAAGCCTACCGGGCTCATGCAGCCGATCAACAGCCAACAACCTTGGCAAGTCGCGGCCTGTGACATTATGGGACTTTCCCCAAGAAGCCGGAGAGACCATAATTTTTTCCCGGCTGTCACAGATCACTTCACGAAGTGGGTCGACCTGTTTCCCCTTCCGAAGTTAAGGGCACGCGCAATCTGGGACAAGTTGACCAAGATCTTCACCGGATTTGGCTTTCCAGCGGAGTTGATCACGGACAATGCGTCCTATTTCACGGCCAAGGTGTTTGTGGATGCGTGTGCTGCCTTTGGCATTAAGTATTATAAAACAACCACTTATCACCCACAGGCCAACCGGAACGAGCGGATCAACCGGAACCTCAAGGACTTGCTGACAGCCTTTGTGCAGCAACACAGGGATTGGGATGCCTGTCTTAATGAGATCAGCTTCTCCTTGTGGTCTACAGGTCAATCGCTCGACAGGGTACACGCCCACCTTCCTCAACTTTGGGAGAGAGCTGCCTAACCCAATGGACCGCATCCTACGGGGCGGCGGTGGGGAAAACTCCGCGAAGGTCAGCCCGTCTGGCTACGCGGCGAAACTGTGCTCTAGGATGAACGCGATCCTCGACCTGGCGCGTTCCAACCTGGCAAAAGCGGGAGCTGGTGAGAAGGCTCAATACGACCGATCGCATTGGGATGTCCGTTACGATGTCGGCGATTTCGTCCTCAGGCGCAATCACGTCTTGAGTGACGCCGCCAAAGGCATCTTGGCCTCCCTTTCGGCCAAGTGGTTGGGCCCATACCAAGTGCAGATCAAAGTGTCGCCTCTGGTATAAAAGCTGGCTGACTCCCAAGGGAGACCAGTTGGCGGTCCAGTTAACGTCTCTGACCTCAAACCTTTCGTTGCCCGCAGCGACTTCGGGGCGGGGGAGGCGGTCACCGAACCGCAGGGAAACCGGGATAAGGCTGTTTCCAAACCAGGCCACCGGTACAACCTGCGAAAACGCACTTAGGCTGATTTTCGCCCCCGCCATGTAGCGGGACGTTATCCCCTCCATGTAAGGGAGCGGAGATTATAGCTGCTGTGCGAGAGCCCATCCAGCAGCAAAAGTAACGGCTACCTGGCGAGCTTTCTCCCCGAGAACACCATTACACGCGCTAGCGCGGAATATCTGCCCCATTCCCAGCGCTCCCGGCTGCTTGATAGAGGAAAGCCCTTTCCCCGGTGGCTCACTCTCTCACTGGGTATCTTCCGCGTAGTCGGCAGGAGAATGGAAGCGTGCGCCCTGTTGGCTCACGCAACCTTCAATCCGACGGAGTAGGTTCTCGTTATTGGGCCAGCCTGTCGCGCCTCCGGGGCCGCACCTTCAGTTGCGGTTCGGCTTTCACCGACACTCCAGCATTCGTGATGTCCTCCTCGATGGCTCGTTCCTTCAAGAAAAAGCCCGAGAGACCAGCCGCGCACTCGGTCGTTCCGCAGGCACCGGCCGCGTCCATGCCACCTCCGTCGAATGCTCCCCCAGGCCCGGCCAACAAGACACCGCCTCGTCGTGAAGTCGCTACGTGGACGTTTCAACAGGGCACTGGGGCCCCGGTCACGTTCGTGTCGACTCGTCGCTGGTCCAAGCAACGCAAAGTCTGGGTGGGGTTAGACCCCGAGTCCGTCTCGCATCCTTTCCGTGTACGTGCCTTTTCGGACCCGCTCGACGCTTCCGGAGGTGCCTCGATGCCGCCTGTTCCCGAGGCCTCCAACTGCGACATTTGCGGTGTCCTGCTGGTGCACGAGGGTACCCATCTCTGTTCGCGGGTTCACCGAGCGAAGTCCGGCAGTGCCCCTGCGATTTTGTCCATTCCGGCAGTGCCGCCTGGCCCAGGCCTTCAACTCGCCTTGTTGACCGACTCCATCAGGCGGTTGTGGCGGCGCTCAACGTGCACTCTTCATTCAAGTGACCATCGCTGCTGCAGTGTTCGCCGCTCTCCCGCGGCCCCAGGTTCCTGCTGAGACGCCACCGAATGACAACACCGGGGCCCCCGACGATCTCGTGGACGGCACTGAGCTCGACCACAGTTTTTTCGGTGTCGGTGGATCCTTTTATTACGACGTCTTTAAGGCGGCCTCGGTCTTAAAAGGGGGGATGTAGGAATCGATACCGCCCTCCTACCTGGCGCCTCGCTCCCCAGCTGCCGCGTGTGCACCGGCGGCGTAGCTTGGGCACGCATAAGCATTGGCATCCACCAAGATGGCTGCCAGGGCGCCTCTTTGTCTGGGCGAGTGAAGCGTCGTCTCCGTTCCGCGCTGGCCTCTCCGGGTACGCTACGCTGGCGCGCTGCGCGGGCCTACGTCAGAACGCAGCGCCATTTACTTTTGGGCCGCGCGTGACATCCTCCTGTCCTTCAAGCTATGTTGCGCCCGACGATTCGCTCGTCGCGGCAGATGCTCTCAGGCCTCCACGAGAGGTTGACGCGCTGCTCAGCAGGTGGCTTCTCGTTCGTGCGTTTGACTTCGGCCCTTGTGCGGGAGTCGTCACGCCCTAGACAAGCGTACTTGCTCGGTCTTGCGGAGTTCCCTATACGGCCTGCAAGCCCGTGAGTGTCGCACTGTGCTGCATCTTGGGTTAATAAACCCGTTGTTCTTGTTTTCCTGCCTCGTGCGTGGTTTCTGCGCCATGTCGGAGAAAACGACGAACCCGGCTGCAGCGTTGTCGCACGCAGCGGCAGTGGAGGACATCGCATCTCTACACGGTTGCGCTTAGTAGGTAAGCCTAGTGCAAACTTATCTCCACAAGTGCCACCTCCAGGAGCTGCATCTGTTAATTTCCCGAGAACTACCCACAATACGCCGTTGACAGGGAGCGACGGCATTGATAGTAGTGCGGCTGGCGACCCTGAGGTGATGGCGAGTGGCTGGACCGGGTTGCCTGGGCAATGACATTGGCATAGGATGGTTCGGAGCGTAGCGTAGAACGCCTAGGTTGAAGGTCCTGAAGGTGGTCATCGGCAAAACGAGGTGGCGAATACTGCCCACGATCCTGTCGGTGGTCGTCTGGAAAACGTTGCCGGAAAGACCATTCTTCGGCAGTAGCGGGAAATGTGGCCAACGCGATGGCAAGAGAAGCATATCGGTCGATCATCTTGTGTGCGCCACTCAGATGGATTTCGGTAGCGCGATGAGAACAGCAAGACCGACGCGGCAGCAGCAACAAGTGGGGCGGCGCGGTAGTGAGAGTTAGGATTTATGGGCTGCGGTGTGTGGCTGGAGTTTCGGGGAACTAAGACGCCTATGTTGGCAAACTCTTGGCACACAGCAGCCTGAATAAGAGATATTGGGGTCAAGTTGTCAGGAACAGGGGGTTGATAAGCGGAAGAAGCCATGGCTTCCAGCTCCTGGCAGACAATTCTTGTGATGTTTGGAGGATTCATGAATCGACGTGGCACGACAGGATCCTCGCAGGAAGAAGTCGCAGCGGTGTTTCGGAGTCGGAAAAAACGTTAAGTGTTTCTCCTGCTTTTGGCTTGTTAGAACCGCGGACATTCACTGAGAATTGAGTCAATGGCGGTACAGTTCTTGCATATCAGAATGTTGAAGGCATCGTCGGCTATGCCCTTCACTACATTGCTGACCTTGTCTAGTTCGGTCATGTCTTTCTCGGCCTTCCGACACAAGGCGAGCACGCCTTGGATGTAGGTGACGTACAACTCAGTGGAAGATTCAACTCGTGACGAGAGTTCCTGCCTGGCTGCCATTTGTCAAGCAACTGACTGGCCGAACAAGTCACGGAGCTTCTGCTTACACACGTCCCAACTCGTCAGGTCTTCCTTGTGCGTCTCGTACCAGGCGCGTGCAGTGCCTTGCAGGTAAAAGATAATGTTGGCCAGCATAAACGTCTCATTCCACCTGTATTGCTTGCTGACGCGCTCGTATGCCCTTCTAGTACTACATTGCTGACCTTGTCTAGTTCGGTCATGTCTTTGTCGGCCTTCCGACACAAGGCCGGCACGCCTTAATATAGGTGACGTACAACTCAGTGGAAGATTGAACTCGTGACGAGAGTTCCTGCCTGGCTGCCATTTGTCAAGCAACTGACTGGCCGAACAAGTCACGAAGCTTCTGCTTGCACACGTCCCAGCTCGTCAGGTCTTCCTTGTGCGTCTCGTACCAGGTGCATGTAGTACCTTGCAGGTAAAAGATGATGTTGGCCAACATAATCCCACCTGTATTGCTTGCTGACGCGCTCGTATGAGGCAAGCCACTCGTCAACTCAGTTGTGTCGGTGCTGCAAAATGGACCTGGATTGAGAATATGGTAAGGGATCACAGGTGACAGAGCAGGAGTAGACTGAACGGACGGCGCACTGCCTTCGGGCATCATGGCTGGACGAAGCTGACGTCCTCTACGGAGATCCAGAGTCGGAATGTTACCCAGCATCTCCACCAAAAATATTTAACGGGGAGTATTTAATAAGTTAACGCTGGTCGGGCTAACACTGCCTGCAGTGTGTAAGGATGCTGGAAAACAGGGCAGTCCAGACACGGCCCCACAACAACATCGTCGTCTTCTCCTTCATTCCTTCTGCGTCATTTCTGCACCCGTGCCTGAGGTACCTTTCTATACCCGTGACAATATCTTCGTGAATAGCGCCACGTTTTCATTTGGCATCTGCAAACGGGTTTGAAGGAGAGCTGTAGCCTTCTCCTTGCGAACCACACTTGAGAAAGTGGTGAGGAACCTGGCATGAAAGACGTCCCACGTTGTGAGGTTTCACTCTTGATTCTCGAACTTGGTTCAAGCAGCATCTTCTAAAGCAAAATAGACATGCCGGGGCTTGTCATCGTCTGTTCGGTCATTGAAGACGGCGACCCGGTCGCACCTTTCAAGCCAGCTTTTCGGGTGTAGCACTGACAAACTGCGGAAAGTTGGCGGCTCTTTAGGTTGCCGGAGCAGGAGTAGTGCAGGTGGCACCGGCGCTGTCATTGTCGTCGTGGTTGACGTCAGTGTCTTCGTATTCCGAGTCTTGTCCGGTAAAAGCCCGTACTCCGGTGGCAGACCTTGTTGTCTGCGGCTAACTCGCTGCTTGTGGCTAGCGTCGATGTCATCTTCGCGATGTGGGTGGCTTTACGGCTTGACGGGGACATCCGGTACATGAAAGAAGCAGCACCTCCATCACATGTCACGGGGTTCTGCCGTTGACGCGATGAGCAGACTGCAGGTCGAATATTAAACTGTTTATTTGGACTGAAATTGAGGCCTCGCAAAAGAAAAGTGAGATTACAGCGACCCATTGGCAGTGATAGCAGAGAGCAGAGCGTCGGCTGTCGATCAACTGACAAGCGGTGAAGCGCGTCGGCATTTATACACGTGGTGTCGAGCACTCTAGCGTTATTGCTGGCAGCCGCATGGATTCCAGAATAATCTGTAATGTTCGTGATATGGGCGTAATGTTAACAAAATTATCTACTATAATCAGGAACATTCTAAAACAAGGAGGCGCAGATTGCACTGAGCATTCCAGACAGGATTTGTGGCCGAAAACCATATAAAACATGGAGTGTAAATAAGAAATGCACGTGGCAATATTGAACTCCTGCACAGCGGTACATCTGCTATATCGAATGCTACGCTGCACCAAAGTCCAGAATGTGCTCAATTATTGTTGTTGTTGGGCTAGTTGCATTTTTCCTAGCAAATATTGATCACTTTTGCTTTTTCGCGTGCAGGTGATGAAAAGGCAGTGTTATTGTATCATGCTGATGTGGTTCATAGCGGGATGCTTGCGAGCACAGTTTGGTGAGTGATCTGCAGGTCCTAACACGGGGGCGTAGTGTTTTTTAAAAGGAGCGTTTGCGGAGGACACTAAAATTAGAATGCGATCTGACTTGGTGACCTCGTTACAATGTTCACCCTCCCATACTTGTTTGTTAGCGCACAATGGCATAGTGATGGGCATTCGAGCCTGAAAAGCATTGCCATCGAGATTTGCAATCTCCTTATGTCTCTTTAATGTTTTCGGTTTTAAACACCTGTCTCGGAGGCTACGCTTTTTCTAGCTTCCCGCATCAAAGCAGCTGAAAGCAGCGGCTGCCAGCTATAAAGCCACAAGTGACATCGATAACGCCAATATGTCGACGGTGTGAGTAGTGGTAGGGTGACTAGAATTGGAAGGTGTAAAAACCAGCCACTGCAAGCTGGTCCCTATTCATGATCTCGCAGCAGTGGCGCGGCGCTGTAGTCGGAGGTGCTGCCAGCTTGCTCGGTACGTCGGCAGGGTTCTTTCTGGGGGGGGGGGGGAGGGGGGTCAAGCCATGCTGCATCACAACTGGGGGAGGCAGAAGCGCTTGGGCTACACCCTGTTGGGTTATGTGGCCTGGTGGTGGGGGGCAATGTTTCTTATACACCTCCGCCGAAGGCCGTACACTCCTGTCGGTCATTGCCAGATTCTCACTGCTGAAAGAGCTTTATCAGCTTGATGAACAAATTTATGAATTCATAAGGCACTTATGCCACACTGAAAAATAATATAGCTAATTAACAGCATTGGTTCAAGCCTTTCCACAGTCAGACAGCCAGACATAGAGTGTCAAATAATGTGGGCTTGTTTGTGCGTTCTGAACTGTCAGAAAAACAGCGCTTGTCTTGTCGCTTCTATGTGTCCTATGCTAGCGCTATTTTCTTGAAAAATCAGACATAAATCAATTGTCCAAGATGCAACCATTCTTCGATTGTCTTATTTCGAACATGTTCGGTAAAGACAAGATGTCTTCATCTTTTTTATTATTCCTTTTTATTTAATTGTCAAATACTGTCAGCATTCCTCACACCATTACAGGGAGTGGATTGAGAGAAATCCAGGGTAAGTACATTGTACAAGAAGTCAAACTAGACAGTCATAACAACAAAGTGTGGTAAGTCTCGTAATCGGGGAGGGAATGGTTACATTGTGCGCTAAATCAAACTACACATTATTGATGACAACCAATCCAGCAAACAATTAGTCTAATTATCTACACAATTACGGAGCAATATTTATTTACACAATTACAGAGCAAAAAGGAAAGCTTCTTCAAGCAGGAAATTATAGGATACGATTTCGAATCTTTTCTAGCATCCTAGCATTATCAAGCGATAACCTTTAATAAATTATATTGTCTTATACTATTAATTATACCTTGATATTGCAAGTAGTTTTGTCCATTTGTTCCTTGCCCGTTAATAAATGCTGAACCTGAGATAGGCTTAGGTCCCGCTGTCACGGAGCCAGCATGTTCTCAAATATTTTTAGGAATTGAGATAGCAATCAGTTTCATTCCTTCAGCTGAACTTAATTAGCACCATAGTTTGATAAAGCATACTGGTGAATGTTCCTTGCACTTATGCCTGGGTTAAGTTGTCATTGTAAACCAATGTCCGCAGATTTTGCGGATTGCTTACCTGTTTCACGCAGCCAATTTTCGTAATGTGCTGCTTACAGAGCTACAACAAGCTGCCTACCATATTTGAATGCAGGTGAAATGTGTGGAAAACATGTTTCAGCCTGTTTACATTGGCTGCTTGAAGCTGTACAGTCACTTCTTTCGCAATGCATTACATAGACACAATGCGTGCATGTTTGTTATTCGTGCATACAATACACAGGGTGAGCGTTGCTACGTTGCTCTATATACACGAAGAAAATATTATGTAGTAAAATTGAAAAGAAAAATAGAATCGATCAGATAAATGCACTTACCAAACCGATCGTTCAGTTTTTCAAGAGCTCTACAAAGCATGTACTAATTTAGCTTCTTGTGCTTGTCATACATCCACGTAAAAACTTCTGGAGCATTTGTTCTGTTTCACTTTTAACTTGAGTGAAAACGCTTTTTTTTATATGGTCGAATTTTTCTGTATACCTTTATCCCGAATATACTTGTGGTACAAGCCGGGGTACTTCTATACACTTTCCTCTTTTTTTCCCCACAATAAAAATAATCACAGCATATCCACAGACTCAATGATGATGAGTGGGGCGAAGCGTTCGTAGGTTCAACCGTGGGTTGATCTGTCTGTCCGTGTGTCTGTCTGTATGTCCGTCCGTCTAGTGAACACTGCAAGTACCACCATTTCACATATATACTGATTCTGTACAAGTACCGCCATCTTGCGGACATTTCATGAACTAAACGAGAGGTGGCTATCTACTACATACATCGAGGACACACGACCCATAACTTGAGGAGCTTCGACATTCCAAGAACTAAATGAGAGGTGGCTACCTACTACATATATCGAGGACACGTAACCGAGGGCTTAAGGAGCTTCGCCCCTATTAGTCTATCCCCTGTGGCACATACCCACTCTCTCGGGTATGTGCCACTGGTGGTTACAAATGGGTGTGTGGGACTGGTGGTTACGAGTGATGTCATAAGGAGCTTCGCCCCCCCAAAAAATTGCAGCTCTACTGACCTTGGGAATGACAAGCTTCGAAACTCTAAATCTGTGAGCATGCTGGCTCACGGAAAAGTGACACCTTTGCCGTGCATGTTTCATACTGCGAACCGCAGCGCCTAACAAGAAGTATGGTTCCTGAGGAGATTCTAAGTATGGTTCTGAGGAGATGCCATTCCTCTCAATGCTCACTAACACGAACTGCTCATATCGCTACCCGCCTGTAGCGATAACAATCATGGCTGGCGGTTGAACAGACGTCTAGAAAAGTGCCGTCGTAAACTTTCCTTGCGGACCAGGTGATGACTTCAGATGCATCATGACTCATGACGGCTCACAACGGTGTGCGGTGCCTCAGTGAATTCTGCGAATCAACGTTTCTTGGCGCCATCTCAACCAGTGAGCGACTTCATCAGTGCAAATGACGACGTAGCTGTTTCTGACTGCATCAATGGTTGCCATTGAGATCATGGTTGCCATTGTCGTAGAAGAGTACCCGTGCGGTTATGAATGTGCCACTGCCTTCGCTGCTGCCTGTAACCAGTCTTTTGCCACACTACAAAGCTTGCATCGGCATTGTGCGTCAAGCAACGCTGTTTTGGCTGAAGGAGCCTAATTGACCTATTTGAAAAGCTTCAATGATATTGAGGATGACTGGAACTACGGTGTGCAAGAAGCCTGACAATCTTATGGACTATTTTCATGTGAAATAAAGTGCGATAACTTGATGTGCACACCTTCTTTTTCACTATACTTTGAGCGAATCATTATGTTAGCACTTGCAATGATTTCTGAGGCATGAAATGCTGTAATTTAGGTCTTAAATACATTAGATTCTCGATGATACAATTACAGTTGATGCGAATTGCGTGATGATACGAATTTCGAAGCTGCTACGGATGGACTACATTATGTAAAATACGCCGTGATTGGGTGTTATTCGAACGGTTTTCCCAGCAGCTGCGGATGGTACGAATGCGCGATTGACTGCTGCACGCGAGCGGCTTGTCTGTGGGACGGAGGGCCGTTCACACTTGTCCTCGAAGGGAGCGAATGCGACAAAACTCACTGGACTTTTCTGGCCCATTCACACTTGAGAAGTGAAGCTAAAACAAAATTACCAGAGCGGCCAGAAAACCACAGCCGCGCGCATCGGGAATGCTCACATTTGTTCGGCCCCTGGCGGTGCCGCTGCCGTTGCTCTCTCTGGTATGTGCCACCGGTGGTTACAAATGGGTACGTGCCACTGGTCCTTATAAAACATGATGGGAGAATGGGTAACAATTTCATTTAGCCTGCTTTCTCAGCACTGAATGTTAAATCAAATTGTAGTTATTCATGCAAAGTACTGAAAAGAAACATCTCGCACCTTTTCAAACGTTATTTCGGGAGATAAGCCAGCAGAAACAACACGAGCAAATGCACCGGCAGCAGTGATGATGGATTCAGCTGGCTTACACAAACGCGAGACACGTTAGGGCATGCTGACTCGCTGCTGCTGCACCGTCTAGTACCAGAGTTCTCGGCGTAGTAATCCAAACCAGGCTCTTGATGAACGCGCCCTTGTTGAGGCCGTCAAGCTTCATCGTGCTGAACGGGTAGATAGTGATTTGAGCTGATGCGAGCCACTGCCAACGTCTTTTGAATCTGCGGCCGGCTGGTTAGATCACGCGGTTTTATCTAGCGCAGCCAAAGTCTTGAAGCAGAAACCGGATACCATGGTGGGAAAATCGCTCGCGGATCGATTCTTGCGTGCTGGCTGCGTGGCGTGGTTTTCTGGCCACTGGGGCAGTGAAAGAAGCCAAAATTGGCTTTCTGCTATGGCTTTGGCTACCCCCCCTACTCTATCTTTCAAACCGCACGATGTAAACAACCAGCCATACATTCAAAATGGTGGCCAAGACGTCGGCGGTTGCGGTGGCTCGCGTCAGCACAATTGCGAACTACTCGCGCAGCACGACAAAACTCGCAGCCTTGAAAAAGACACGTTCATTGAGAGCCTGGTTTCGATTACGATCGCTATGAACACCGGAAGTAGAAAAAAGTGCAGCAGCAGGAAGTCGGCATGCCGTATTGTGTCTTTCTTTTGCACTGCCGGCTAAGCCTGTCCCCACCGCTGCCGGTGCGTCTGCTCGTGTCGTTTCTTCTGATGTATCTCTCGAAAGAATGTTTACAAAGGTGTTAACTGTTTATTTTTAGTGCTTTGCATGCATAACTAGAACTCGGTGGGGATTTCAACTCTCGAGGATAAATTTTCAAGCGGCGAAGATGGGGGTCGTGGCATGTATACGAGGGGCTGAACGAATGTGCACATATTCGATGGGCGCGGGCGTGCTCTTGCGGCCACTCTGGCGTTTTCGCTTGAACTCTTGAGTGTGAATTTTTTAGACTGATTGTATTCGTATCAACTTCGCAGAGCGTTTTTCCGGCCGCTTAAGCCGCGAAGCTGGTGAATTTTTTATAGGTTTTGCCGCTTTCGCTCTCTTTGATGCCAAAGCTGAATGCGCCTTATAGCGCCAGCAGCATGAGTGTGGAAACTGCACCACTTTATTGAGAGGCGGTGAAAGCAGGAGAGTTCAAAAGAGCATCATGGAGTTTTTTCGGCAAGAAGTAGTTGACCCCAATAAAGTTCTTGTTCATCTTCATGATCAGCTTTAACTTGTTTTTGGTTCGTACAAATTCGGGATGATACGAATAGTTTGTGTGCTCCGTTCTAATTTGTATCATCGAGATTCTACTGCATTTTGTATTTCGAATAATCAATCGAGCTATTTTGCGATCCTCTTTGAGTTTGATATCATCATCATCATCATCAGCCTGACTACGTCCACTGCAGGACAAAGGCCTCTCCCATGTTCCGCCAGTTAACCCGGTCCTGTGCTTGCTGCCAATTCATACCCGCAAACTTAATCTCATCTGCCCACTTAACCTTCTGTCTCCCCCCTAACCCGCTTGTCTTCTCTGAAAATGTAGTTAGTTACCCTTAATGACCAGCGGTTATCCTGTCTACGTGCTACACGCCCGGCCCATGTCCATTTCCTCTTCTTGATTTCAACCATGATATCCTTAACCCCCGTTTGTTCCCTAATCCACTCTGCTCTCTTCTTGTTTAAAAAGGTTACACCTACCATTTTTCTTTCCATTGCTTGCTGCATCGTCTTCAATTTAAGCTGTACCCTCTTTGTAAGTATCCAGGTTTCTGCTCTGTAGCTAAGTACCAACAAGATGCAGCTGTTATATACCTTCCTCTTGAGGGACAGTGGCAATCTACTTGTCATAATTTGAGAGTGCTTGCCAAATGTGCTCCACCCCATTCTTATTCTTCTAGTTACTTCAATCTCGTGGTTCAGCTCCGCGGTTATTACCTGCCCTAAGTAGGCATAGCCTTTTACAACTTGAAGTGCACTATTACCTATCTCGAAGCGTTGCTCTTTTCCGAGGTTTTTGCACATTACTTTCGTTTTCTGCAGATTAATTTTAAGACCCACCTTCCTGCTCTCCTTGTCTAACTCCGTAATCATGAGTTGCAATTCGTCCCCTGAGTTACTCAGCAATGCAATGTCATTGGCAAAGTGCAGGTTACTAAGGTACTCTCCATTAACTCTTATCGCTAACTGTTCCCATTGTAGGCTTCTGAAAACCTCCTGTAAGCACGCTGTAAATAGCATTGGGGAGATTGTGTCCCCCTGCCTTACACCCTTGTTGATTGGTATTCTGTTGCTTTCTTTATGAAGCACTATGGTAGCAGTTGATCCCCTGTAGATTTCTTCCAGGATGTTTATATATACTTCATTGACGCCCTGATTCCGCAGTGTCTGATATTTCCGACGACTGATATTTCTACTGAATCAAACGCCTTCTCGTAATCTTTGAAGGCTATGTATAGTGGTTGCTTATATTCTGAGCATTTCTCTATTACCTGATTGATAGTATGAGTGTGGTCGATTGTTGAGTAGCCTGTTCGAAATCCTGCTTGTTCCTATGGTTTATACAATTCCAATGTTTTCTTTACTCTTTTAGCAATTACCTTTGTAAATAGCTTGTATACTACAGAGAGTAAGCTGATCGGCCTGTAATTCTCCAAGTCCTTGCCATCTCCTTTCTTATGTATTAAGATGATGTTAGCGTTCTTACAAGACTCTGGTACTCTTCCCGTCAGGGGAAACCTCGTAAACAGGCTGGCTAGTTTTTCTAACACAATCTGTTTGATATATCCGGGATGGACTGTAGGGGATGGGGGATGGGGGTTATAGACTGCATTCAATATCACCTTGTTCCAAACCAAAGCTTCGGTAGCTGTGGAAACCTTGTTTTATTTTTATTTTTACTGGGTGTGTGTTTGTGCATAGAAACTATTTATAATAGATTTTATAGGTAGGAACTTCAATACTCTCACTAGCAGCTGAAACAAGCACTAGTTTCATTTTGGCTGTGTGCCTTCACAACTGTGGTGTAGACAGCGATGATTCTGCATTAGCATGTGGTGCTCAGTAATTTCATCCTGACTTTACATAGGCAGTGCATGTGGCTTCAGCGTGGGCGTTGGCTATGATCATGTTATTTGCGACCATGGACCATGGAACTTCTTTGGATCCGATCTCTCGTAACTCAACGAGCACTGATATGAAGTAATATGGCCGCTGTAGGCTGAAGTTGTTCTTGTGCTATCTGTTTTCTATACTCGAAGTAACTTTTTTGAATTCAGGTAGTTTACAACCTGTCTCTCGATGCCTGTCAAGATATTGCGCGCAACAGTGGCTGCACTCTTCCAGCGAAATGCTCTTTTTGAAAGAAGGACGGGTCATTTTCTCTCTGCTTGATAAGCCTCGCCTGCAGGATGTTATCGCATGTGCCCCCTGTGTGGCAGAGGCCTTAGAGTTTCATATAAGTACACTAGAGAAAACTCTGGCACTAGTGTCTATGCTTCAGCAAGCATGGGAATGATTGGTAATGCATGGATTTGCCTAATCTTCATAGTTTGTGCTTCATTTGTCTTCACGTGGCTTGAAGCTATTAGAACAGCGATCAGCAATAGTTCACCAGTTACGCTTGAACACCTAAAGGGAAGATGGACAGCAAAGACAGGTGTGCAACTACTAGTGTCCATTGCTCAGTTATTTTTAATGCAAACTCAAAAAAATGTTGTTAGTGGCTTGAATGGACATCTTGCTTAATGTCTTATGAGTTTGGTTAGAAAATACTATGCCATCTTAAAACTAATAAAAATAATCATTTTACTATTTTAATGTTTTGAAGGAACATTTCTGAAAAAGATTCTGCATGGAACATGGCGTGATCTTTTTTAGTTAATTCATATGCCCACGGCATCCTTCTGAACCAAAATAATTTTAGGCCTTACTAAACTTTAGTTAAAAATTTAGATGTTTGATGACTAGAATTTTAGGCCTTTTTTTGCCAGAAAAAAAATTTTTGTAAAAATTTAGTCTTGGTGGCAACACTATTATTTTTCTTCAAGAATGGGTGCCTACTATTCAGAAAGAAGTCACAAAAGTTTGTATTTAAAAGCTGTAGTGAATACAGGGTAAATGTTCCTTTTCTAACAAAAAGTAGTGTTTGGAGAAAATGCCATTTAAAGTTCGAATTTCTACGGGGTATACACAGGATCAGGCTAGTTTGGGGCCAGTATTAAATGCTTTCCATTGCGTGTACAAACGCCTCACTTCGTGTAAGCACTTGTCAGTAATTGTGGAAGGCACGGATGAACTCTGTTAAGACGAATTCTTGTTTAAGGCGAACAACACGGGAGTGTCTGTTTGGTTTCTCATAGACCAAGTGCAAAAAATCTGTTTAAGAGGAACTGCTTAACAGGCCTTTTCTGCTAAAAGAACTTTCACAGTGACCAACAACGATAGGGATTGTGCGCAATGAACATTATAGTCTTGGTGGGGTCATTAAGGCAAACAAGAGAAAGCGTAATCAAAAACTTCATGGCACAAAGATTCGAAGCATATCAAAAGCAAATTGCGACAATGACAGAGAAAGCGAAATAAGCGGAAAAGAAAGGTTAGCACATAAAGCTGGTATAGTCGAGCCCACGTATAATGGCGCCACTTAAAATGAACTTTTGCTTAAAACGAACAATATCTGCGTGATCGTGAAAATATACATTGTTTTAATGACACAAAATCGCACTTACAACGAATGTCTCCAAGCGCCGCCGATCCGTTACAGGAAACAGAGTCGGCGCTCTGCCGACTTCACGGGAAACCACTTTCGACCACAGATGAGGCATCGGCGAGGTGCCCATAGAATCCTATTTGTAAAAGCTGACCCTGCCTCCGCGCCCCTCTAGTTGCCGCTCTCCCCGACCGCTCTTTGTTACGCACCCTTCCGTCCTTTGTCCCCCCCCCCCCCCCCCCCCGGCTACTCTGAGCATCCCGCATCGCCAGACGCAGCTCGTGTTTTCACACTGCCACAGGTCTTTTGAAGACCGGTCGGCCATCTCCCCTGTTTTTGATCGCTGGTACTGTCGTTGACGTCGCTGGCCTGGAGTGACCAGACCATTTGCCACCATCGTCTTTATGCGATCGTCTGCGTCTTATCTTATCATATAGTTTTAGTGCACGCGTGTACGCTACCCCGCCCACTCTGATAATTCGCGATTCTTTTTGTGTTTAGGACCCGTCCTCACTCACTTTGCACTCGGCTCAGCATGCCTTCTGCACGCGTGCGGAAGCGTAAAAACGGCTTTTAATTTGCGCGGAACGAATTGCAAAATGTCGACGTCGGTGAGGCCATGCAAACCCGCCGGCGCAACAAAACGAATCTTTGACCACGGCCGCCGATTCTTTTAACACAGCTGCGTGCGCTGATCCTGGCAGCCGTGCTTAGACCTCCGCGTGCGCAGGCACGCTTTCAATTTTTTCTACGCTCGAGTTGCGCGTTTCGCATACCTTTCAAGCAGGCTGCCCAACCTGCCCCCATCCTGCGTGTTTTGGTTTTCAAAGTCGCTATCCCGCTGTATCCTCCCCTCTCTTCACTCTATCGCAACTCCTCGCCCTTTTCTCGGAAATCGGCTCTCCTCTCTTGACACAACTCCTTCGCCCATCTCCACCGTTCCTTGACACCTGCCACGCTGACTCAAATTCAGAAGTTTTGTTTTCTGATTAGAAACGGGCTCAAATCTGTACCACGTGTTCTGGCATGTGTCTCGCACGTGTGTGTGTCTTGCCCGCTCTTGGTGTGCGTGTGTGGTCAGGATGGCGGATGGGAGGTCTTGCACGCTTTTTCCTGCCACTCAATTAAGCGTCGGAAAAATGACCACTTGGATTGGGCGTAATCCGCACGTTAGGTGCCACGTTGCAGAGCGCTTGCTGTTGACAACCTGGCAGCCAACTTGCCGCTTCAGGTATCCCAGTATTCAGCTGTGGAGAAGATGAATATTTCGTGGGCAGCGGTGACAACTATGTGCACGTGAAATCCGCCAGGCCGACTCCGTTGACGTCGGGCCCGATGCTGAGCCTGAAGCTTTCAAGCAGGACCACTCTGGCCGCGATTTGTGCCACCGCGTCGTCGACTCTGACCTGACAGAGCGGGTGGGACATCTGTTGCGATAGTTTAATTACGGCCGATGATGATGCTGACACCGCGGAACCGTGCACCGATTAAGGAATTGTGAATTAAGTACGTTGCTAGAGCAATTTGGAGGAATGGATCGCGAAAACAACGAAACTTTGGAGCCAGTGCCTCATGGAGCTTATGCCACAGGCCTCGGCAAAGAGCCCGCTGCCGTTTGAAATAAACTCGAGAACGCCCTTATCGCATCTCCTCTTGAAAACACATGCATCACGGACTATTTCGAGCAAAAAATTTTGTGCTTTCATTCCCAACTTTCCTAAAAGCTGTGTTCCATTTACTACGAACTTCAAGATACAGCGAATGGATGCCGCATCAGGCTCAGGTTCACTATAAGCGGGCTTGACTGTACCTTCCTCAAACCTAGCCTGCAGTTGGAGAAAGGGCCGGCATTATCAGTAAAGAAAGCAACAAAAAGCATTCATTCTTTTGTATTCTCCTCTCATTCTTTAGTTCCCCAACAGGAGCACATCAGGAGAACAGAACAAATTATAAGCTCGTCTATAAAAGGAAAATGCAAGGAAAGGGTGTAAAAAAAAAGTAAAATGAAAGTGAAAACGAGAACACAGAAAGATAGTCTGTACATTATAGTCACCTGAAACAGAAACCGCATATTTGACATTAGCACTCCTATCAGAGGAGTCAGATGCATTGTTATCGCCATCACACAATAGCGCCTGAGCACATGTTGTTGTCAGTTTGCATTGTTTTTCATAAGGCTTGTATGCATCATATCTGTTCCCAGTGAAATGCAAAAATTGTCACGTGCCATTTCGATTATGAAAGTGCTTAACGAAAGAAGGTAATTTTGCTCACTAAATGTAGCCACATCGTGTCTGCTTTGTGCGCTTGAGGCTTGTGATCGTGAGTAGCATAAACGAAGACGTTTAGTACATATCCTTCAGAAAACTTTATCAGGGGCTGAAAATAAAAAAAAAATATCCGAATCTCAAAAAAAAAGCTTGCGCACTTTAATAACACTTTGGCACATATTAGCATTGTGAAGGTAGCAGTATGAAATGGAGGCGTATCCAAAAGTGATAGCAAAGCCAGTAAAAGAGCCTCTCAGGTGAACAGCCAGAAGAATAAAATTATCATTCTTTGAAGAAAAATTGTGCTTGTCTTTCCCTTTTTACCTTTTTGTATAGGGTCGTACTATTGTTTTACTCTTAAAATGTGGTAGCAATTTATTCATGAGCATATTTATTATGAACTCGTGAAGTAGCTAGATTAGTCTAAATACTCTACTTGCAAGCATACTTTTATCAAGCTGAGTTAATAAGTGCTTTTTCTTGTTCCTTTCCTCCCCATT
Organism: Rhipicephalus annulatus; assembly: GCA_013436015.1. Classification (NCBI taxonomy): domain Eukaryota; kingdom Metazoa; phylum Arthropoda; class Arachnida; order Ixodida; family Ixodidae; genus Rhipicephalus; species Rhipicephalus annulatus. Next base: position 374,342 of record WOVY01010628.1, on the reverse strand, counting down.
TAATTATACTTCAGTGTTTTCAACCAACATATTTGGGGGCACTTCTGATAAGATGAACTCCTGATAAGAGGTGCAAATGATTGTGGCCTCTTCAAGTTCGTCTTAAAGGGAGTCTACTGTAGTACTATGAAAACTGAAAAATTGAATTTTCAGTCGATTTTGCCCTTCATCCACCCTTAATTTCAGGGTCACCTATTCAAATCGGGTCACGAAGTTTGAAACAGTTTGTTCTTTTCTTGTAAACAAAATAAAACATTGCAATAAACGAAGCCAGAACTGCATTCGAAGCCCGCAAGCACGAAGACTAGGCAAATACATGTACTACCCATAATTCCCATGGTCGCTGAACGATCGTAGTGCAAGAGTTTCTTCTAGTCAATTTTAGGAAACTCCATGGCGGAGACACCTGGGTCGTTTCATCTCCTTTTTAACCATGTTTGTTGCCAGCACTCATAAGCTGTTACTCACGGATAGAACATACAATGCTATCATGTGTGGAGTGATGTTATCAATTTAGACTTCATACTGAATACTGCGGCTACGGTGACGCCAAGAACCTTCCAAGTGCGTCTATATAATTGCTGCTACAATAAAACGAAAGAAAATTTATGGCTACTTCGCACTAGTTGTGTCAAGTTTTAAAGGAAGAGCAGAGCTGGGCGGCCTCTCTTTTTCTTTTTGTTTTCTTTTTTTCTTTCCGATTCTCGTATCTCTTTTAGGAGCTTGCTTGATAAGCTTTTTATGCTCCTGCTTTGTTCAGCATTGGCGGCCAGCGTGTACACCAGTGTTGCCAGTGTACACTTCTCTGGTCGCCGCTCACGGAGTCTTCTCGGTTAATTCCAACAATGCTCACTAGATAATGCGTCGTTGCCCGAGGCGCTGATTTTTGGCTTGACCTAGTTCATTCTTGCTCTTCTGAAGATGCAGTACCTCAGCGCACAGGTTCGTGGCATGAAACATTATCTTGTCCTGACTGCAGCCGACATACTGTGTTTCATGGAGACATAGAACACTGAAACACACACATCAGTGGGCTCATTCCAGTCGTCTGCGCCAAAGAAGCAGGGCACCCTTCGGGTGGTGGGGATCTGTGTGAAGCTACCTGATGCGGCTGAAGATCTCGTATTGCCACTAACCAGCCAGGGTCATAATGACGAGCACGCTGCTGTGAAGCTCTCATCTCAGATAGCAGTCATGGCCATGTACTGGCACTGAGTTTGCCAGAAGGAGACGTCACCAAGTACATCGAGAAGGCAGTGCATCGATACGGGACTGAGCTCAAACACGGTCTCTTTGTACTTGTCTGAGACGTGAATGTTGACATCATGCAAAATGATTTACTACTCCAACACTTGATGTTGCGTTATGCTCTCCGATGCGTATCGTTCGACTACAAACCTCTGACCACCATCAGGGGCACCTGTATCCATGTTGCCTTCTCGAACTTTCCATTGCATCCCATCATCGATGAACTCTTGGCAATGCACTTTTTTGATCAAAAAGTAATAATCTGTAGCGCCACGCTAGATTTGGCCAGCAGGCCACGCCGAAAAAGTAGCGAGCCGTGTGGCTCGCGTGGCGCGAGCCAAAGGAATTTCAGAACGGCCTAGCTTCGGGACCTGGCTGGACGCTGCAGCGACGACTCCGCCTACGCCCGTGTCTCAAATAAAAGCTGCGACCTCGGCGCGGGCTCGTCGCTGCCATCTCGTCTCTCGTTCCTCAACATATGGTGACTAAAGACGTACGGACAAGCGACCGGCGCTGCACCGCTGACTCGGAGCTTCGCGGCCATGTTCCTGCCAGCTCACGCTTTGAAGCTGCACATCAACCCGCCTCTGCCACCATTCTCAACCTGAAGGACCTGGTGACCTGATGGACGCGACCTTCGACGTGCCATCGGCTTCCATGCTCCCGCGATTCTGCCCACTAGTGCCGCCGTTCCAATCGACCTACCCCAAGGTACGCTGCATCATCGCTGACTCATCGCTGCACTACAGATCTGTGCTTGCGCCGACATGGATGACCACGTCGGTGACACGCCATTACGTGACGGACCGAAGCACTATAAAGGACGGAAGAACACCGGGCATCGTCAGTGGGCATGGCAGCAGCGAGACCGGCACCATGCTCAGCAACCCCTTTTGCTTCGTGCTACAGGTACTTTTTACGGTGCGGCTGATGTTATGCGCTATCCACCCTGGGGTGGCATGTGCGAACGGTACGGCGGGCCTGACGGGACCTTGTCTGCTGATAGCAAGGGCTTTACACGCTGCATCATCGCTGACTCATTGCTGCACTACAGAGCTGCGCTTGCGCCGACATGGAGGACCACGTCGGTGACATGCCATTACCTCACGGACCGAAGCACTATAAAGGACGGACGAACACCGGGCATCGCCAGTGGGCATGGCAGCAGCGAGACCGGCACCATGCTCAGCAACCCCTTTTGCTTCGTGCTGCAGGTTAGTTACTATCGGTATACGAAATGTTACCGGACTGATGACCGTTTTTTGATTCTGCTGCCATGCCCATTTTGTGTTAAGCACATTTTTCGCTGCGTTCTTGGTCTCCGGTATCCAGGGCCTTTGAAAACAGATAGAGATATACTGTTAGAACTGGTAGAGGGACAGAGTAAAATGACTGCAACAATTGAAGCCGTACTCACCACGCAAAATAAAATCTAAGATAAGCTCTCAATCTTGACGGAATGTCTAGATAGATTTAAAAAACAGTTGACTGACCTAAATGCCGTAACTAATCAAGTGAAAGTTCTGGAAACCTCAGTGTCCAAGTTTGATGAACAGATTTCAGAGCTGATGCTTAAGGTTGATGATTTGGAAAATAGGGGATGTCGGAATAATCTCATCATTTATGGTTTAAAGGAGCCTAACAATGAGACGTACGAGGAAAAGATGTACAGTCAAAAACAACATTTTTGGTGAAATACTTGCTATAACCGTGAACGGTATTGAGAGTTGTCACAGGCTTGGACGAAAAACGTCTGAGAAACCTCGACCCGTTATCGTAAAGTTCGTCGACTACCGTGAAAAAATGGTGGTACTAAAAGCTTCTCCTCAACTAAAAGACACCAATTTTTCACTCTCTGATGACTTTTCGAAAAGAATTCGGGAAATCTGCAAACAGTTATGGAGGAGTGCAGCTCAAGAGAAAGAACAAGGCGCTAAGCTCAAATTACTCTTCGACAAGTTAAGCGTAGACGGTGTGCTTTTTGGTTGGAACGGGGAAAGGCGACACGGTTTAGGCTGAATAAGAAAACAGCATGACAACATAGCACTAAAAATCAGTCATTAAAAATATTAAACATCAACTACAGAAGTGTAATCAATAAAGCTACCGAACTCGAAAGTATATTGCTAGTACACGATGCCGACATCGCAGTTCTCACTGAGACTTGGCTACATGAATCAATATACGACAGCGAATTTGTACCTGCCGGATATACTTTAATTCGAAAAGATCGAGGCAGCAAAGGAGGAGGTGTTTGCATTCTTTTAAAAAAAAAACGTTTGCGTATAGTGAGAATGTCCGACTTGACTCACGTTGAGTGCATATTCTGCAAAGCGTAACACGGTAAGGATAAATATGTAATAGCAGTCATGTATAGACCTCCTAACTCGTCTATTGACATGTTGGAATGGTTAAAGGAGTATTTACATTCGAATATAAAACCTGGTGACAAAGTGATACCCCTGTCACACGGGCACCAGTGAAGACCGTTTAACTCCCTCGTCTTTACGACAACGAAGATGCGGTTGGTGTCACTCGGCCACCCTTACGCAAACGAAAGTGAACAGAGCATTTCGCAAAGGACGTTCAACGATCTCCTTTCGCAGTGAAACGAGGTACTTTCGTCCTCAGCAGTCTAGAGGTCAGAGAAAAATTTCTAGCACTAAGTGGCCGCAGTGAAAGAATAATACATTTTAGCAATATTAAACGTTCTTTCGTTGTAGTACTCATTCATAACGCGTGTTTGTTTACAATATTTACGCCCGCCAGAGTTCACTTACTCTCAACACCGATGCCCTACACACCGTGCCTCGCGAGTCGGGCCGGCCGGCGCCAGCCGATCAACGTCATTACCAGCGCAATTTCGCACCACTTCCTCACGTCGTCCGCTGTGTCACTCATGGCTGAAGAACACAAAATGTGCGCTCACGAGGCAAGGAAGCACAAGAACTTTCGTACCGGGCATGTACACAGGCAACAAAACAACTAAAAGCACAATGTGGCCAGCGTCACTAGCGGCATTGCTACAATTAGCAAATGCGTTCTTATTTGAAATTATTTTTAATGGTTTGTTAGTTGCATACCTACTTTATAGTGCTTTTTTGTAAAAACCGCATAACGAGGATTCACAAAATAATCAATAGGGATCAAATTAGAATACTTTTCTGAAAATCAAACAGCGCCAGCTGAGCCCCCTCGCGGCAACTGTTACAACCTTGTCATTGCCGTGTGACACTGCCACAACTCGTTCTCCGTCGAACCCCCTAGGGGAGATTTACGTTGACGGTGTTCAACGGAGTTTGGTGGTGGCCGTGTGACAGGGGTATTATTCTGGCTGAACTTGCTGAATATAGACTGGCCGAATTTCTCGCTCAATAATCACAATGATCACTTGGGAGAAGCAATGCTAAACATTGCGTTCACTTTTGACCTATTTCAAATTGTAACAGACTTCACTAGAATCCAAGAAAATTACAAATCAGCACCAGATCTCTTTCTAGTAAGTGAATCTATTAGTGCCAAAAGTTACTGCGAAGTAGTTCTGGGAATTTCAGACCACAAGGCTGTGTTGCTTACCCTAGCTAATACTTATATAAACAATAATCGTACAATTTTGTCATTTCCGAATTTCTCTCTTGCTGATGATGTCTCAATAATTGACCTGCTTTCCTTTAATTTTGATGATTTCTGCAATAGCACTTGTGATGTACACCACCTTTGGGACAGATTTAAACAGATTATGAATGAATGTATCGAGTGTTTTGTACCTAAGATTACAAAAAAATGTAAGGATAAAAACCCATGGATTTCGAGGGAGACATTGCAATCTAAAAGGCGATTAAAGCGCTTAAAGAAAAGGTTAGCAAATAACAGAACATTATTTATAATGCAAGAAATATCGAAACTTTCTTTACAAATTAACAACCAAGTAGCTGCTGATAAGAAGCGCTGTTACGGTGAATCATTACCGAGCTTTATAACCACGTCTCCCGAGAAATTTTGGCGTTTGATTTCTCCACACTCCGCTGAATGTGATACATTTGAAGTTGATGGCTGCCTAACTCACGATAGTGCAAAAATTTCCCATGCTTTTAACAACCATTTTAAATCGGTGTTCACCCAAGATAATGGTATATCACCTGTGTTTCATGCATCCCTACCACCGATGTCTGATGTCATTGTTTCTGAAAGTGGTATATTTAATCTTCTGCTAAGGATTCATGCCAAAAAATCACCAGGGCCTGATGACATTTTTAATAGCTTCTTGAAGAGGTACGCTGAGTGGGTGTCAAAATATCTTCATGTCATTTTTTGCAAGTCTTTACAAAATGGAGAAATACCAAGAGACTGGGGAACCGCTAGAATTAAACCAGTTCACAAGACCGGAAATAAGTCCGTTAAAAACTATCGTCCAATTTCATTAACATGTACGGTATGCAAGATTCTGGAACATATCATTTACAATCACATCTGTGAGTTTCTAGACAACTTTAACGTTCTTACCAAATTTCAGCATGGTTTTAGGAAAGGTTATTCGACAAACACTCAGTTAGTTGAAACAATACATGACTTTGCCAAATTAATAAATAGTAAAATACAGACTGACTTTATTTTTATGGACTTTTCAAAAGCCTTTGATAAAGTATCCCACACTAAACTGATGTATAAGATAGGTAGGATAATCAATAATTCTCAAGTAGTTAACTGGATTTCTGCATATCTCACAAAACGCGAACAATTTGTTGTCTTTGCTGATTCCTGCTCACATAGACAGCTTGTTGACTCTGGTGTTCCTCAGGGCTCACTGCTAGGACCACTTCTTTTTCTCCTGTTTGTTAATGATATTGTTGATGGCATCCCTGTTAAAACCAAACTCTACGCTGATGACTGTGTACTTTATAACGAAATATGCGGTCCCGCAGACCAACTTGCGTTAAATGATGCTCTACAGAAAGTGTCCTCCTGGTGTGATGAATGGCAAATGGCTATTAACTTTGAAAAAAACAGTGTTTATGCAAATAACGAATAAAAAAATCCCTTAGAATACGAGTACTCTACTACCCATACTAATCTTTCCCAAGACCCAAATTACAGGTATCTTGGCTTATGGATCACGGATGACCTGAATTGGACGAAACACATTAATACAGTAACTAACAATGCTATGCGTAAACTGTTCTTCCTCAGAAGAGCATTGAAACTCTCAACCCCCTCCGTCTACCTTCTGGCTTATAAAACAATAGTTATACCGACTCTGGATTATGCTTCCATTATATGAAACCCTTTTACCAAAACTAATATCGACGCACTAGAAAGAGTACAAAAAAAGGCCATTCGTTTTATTTATAACCGCTTCGGGCGCACTTCAATTACGGAACTTTCAACTCGAGCTAATCTACCAACACTAACAGAAAGAAACTGCTTATCTAGACTAAAATTTCTATATCAACTAGTAAAGGGACATTACAAGCCAGACATTTCTGAAGTTCTTTCATTTTCATTCGGATATGCAACTCGACAGAGGCATGAGCGCACAATAACACCCTATGCAACCCGTAACAACTGCTTTAAATATTCATTCTTTCTACGAACTATAAACGACTGGAACAAACTAACCAACACCAAAGTTTCACAGTCATCCTTAACATTGTTTTCTTCTAGCCTCAATAACAGTGTTTAAAGTAGCATGCCAATTAAGCTCTGTCCCCATAAAGGTTCGAATTTTTGTATATTTTGAGTTGCTTTGTGCGTACTTTTGTTTCTGTGTGTTTTATCTTCCTGTTTTGAAAATTTGTTCGTCTACATATTGAGCATTCATGTAATTCATGTAACACACTCTGCGAAAATCCCTAGTAGGGATTGCAGTATTCATAAATAAGGTACGGTTTATGCAGCTCGACGCTGTTCTTGCGTTGAATGGCGTCACAGATCAGCCGCTGATGCACGCCATTCTTCTCGACGCCCTTGCGGTAGAGCTGTGTCATCTCGCTGCCACATCAAGCTCCAGCTCGCAGCCTTGCGATGACCTCTGCTCTGCGGCGCTGGCCTGCTACGGCTTTATCTATCGCTCGCTTCCGTTTACCCGCGACTTCCCGGTTTCCCGTGAGTCACAGCAAGCGGTATCAACCGGCCATCATCCCTGTCTCGACCAACACTTCGCTTCCCGGGCTACATCTTCTACAACCTCTCATTTGGCCACTAGCTATGCGAGTCCCGCGTCCGACTGCCCACCCTACGAGGTTCAGGAAATTCGTTCTGCATGTGACCAGTCAGCCACGAGCTGCGCTTTTTCAACGTTTTCGGCCGACGATACTGTAGGCATGCTTGCCACACGCTCGTCTTGGCCGACCTCCATGACCCTTAACACCTCTGACGCGTCAAGCTCCACGACACGACGACAACAACGCCGTACGCCCAGGAGTCTACCACGACTACGGGCTTTGTCACGCCCGCTATTCTCCCCCCGATAGCGGAGGCTTCACCGTCGACGATGTCCGAAGGGGCCTCTCCCCACACCTCAGTGCTCTGCGCGTCCTGCCAGCAGCGACCATCCTCGCCCTCGCAGCCTCCCGCAGCCGAAGTTAAAGCCATGAGCCATCAACCACAGCCAAACTTTGAAGACACTGCGACTGTGACTGACGCGCTTGAGGATGACGTGCCTGGTTTGCTTTCTACAGGGCTCACCAGGCATACCACGCCTGCGGTGGAGCAATCTAGGGGGTGTTGGCTAAAGGCAGCCATCGACTATGCAGACCTGCACGCCAACCCTTGTGCCGGGACTGCCACAGGTCATTACATGAGCAGAGGTGTCCCGTCCGACCCTCTGGCCGAGCCCCCGCTTACTGGTTCCTGTTCCACCACCACCATTCCTCGGAGCCTTTGACGGCATACGACAACAACCAGACGTGTGTCCATAACGCCAGCTCGTGTGTCACAAACACGACGACGTGCATACCTCATACATGCCTACCACCTATGACCCCACGTCGACGACGACAACGTGCTTGGCATCACACCTTGCGGCACCTTTTTAGACGCGTGTCCACAACGCCAGCTCGTGTGTCACAACCGCGACGACGCCCATACCCCATACATTCCTACCACCTATGACCCCACGTCGACGACGACAACGTGCTCGGCATCACACCTTGCGGCACCCTTTTAGCCGTCCTGCTACGCAGGCCCTCAAGATGGCGCAAGCGCCTGCTTGGTCTGTGCGACGCTATGGCCCACCTCCTGTCGTGCGCCCGACTACCCACCGTGCACGTGGCACCATTGTTCGGACACGTTTCCGCGTTTATCGGCACATCTATCCTCACCGGCACGCCGGACGCCGCATTATCTTGAGGTCGGCGTTGTGTGGACCCCGACATCAAAACCCGCACTACCGACCCTCTGCCAACGTTAGCGGCATAACCTCACGACACACGGTCCACTCTCGATCTGTCAGGTCATCCTGACAGGTCATCCGACCAGGTCATCATGAGACCCGCTTGTCTACGACCACAGCGACCAGGCGCCCCCCTCTTCGTCCGTTGGGCTTCTCCTAGAGTCACGCGCCGCAGACTCGCTGCTTACTGATGGCCCATCTACGTCGACAACCTGGACTTCCCAAGTGGACACTTTACGGTTTGTCGTTCAAGTATATAGCATCTGTCCCTCTCTTTATTTTGTACGTTTTCTATCCTGCAAAGTGCTAGGGAGGAGCTTATGTAGTGCCACGCTAGATTTGGCCAGCTGGCCGCGCCGAAAAAGAAGCAAGCTGCGTGGCTCGTGTGGCGCGAGCCATAAGGAATTTCAGAACGGGCTAGCTTTGGGACCTGGCTGGACGCTGCAGCAACGACTCCGCCTACGCCTGTGTCTCAAATAAAAGCTGCGACCTTGGCACGGGCTCGTCGCCACCATCTCGTCTCTCGTTCCTCAACAAATCTTTGAAGAGAAACGAGTCCCTGAGCTCATGGAGGAATGTCTTCATGATGATGAATAGTAGGATTTTATGGCGAAAGGGCCATGGCCGGCCAAAACCACGCATAGCTTTGGTATGTATATATGTATAATGTATGTAGTGCATGAATCATAAAGAAATCATTTTTAAAGGGTCACTCACCAGGCCCCATACCGAGTTTTAGTTAGACAGTGGAAGTTGTTGGGTGACCGATGAAGAACATTTTGCCACAAAAATTTTTCGAATCGGTTCATCACGAGCGGAGAAAACAGGTTTTTTGAAGTGACAAGAAATGAGGATGAGAGGAGGCGAGCTCGAAACCCTTGCCGCTCCTCCGCGTAGCTTTCGTAAGCCAAATCTCTTCCCCACCCTCTCCAGCATCTGACCATGAGGTGACGTGCGCATGACGTACCCAAACGAGTCCAACTCCTGAGCACGCGAACAGCGTTGCTTTGTTCACCACCGATATTTTATGGTCTTCTGCCTGTTTCTGCGGGATGGTTTGGAAATGCTGGTTTAGACGCGGTAGAATAGATGAGCACAATGAGTGCGCGAACGCATAGGAGCGTTTCACTGCGGTCGTCTGCTCAATGCGCTAACCGCGGGGTCACGAATGCATGCGCAAGCTGGCACATTGGCCCCGCATCTCGTAGCATTTCACGGGAAAAAATGAAAGAAAAGTGCGTACAACTTTTTATTGCATCTCATTATTTATTTCAAGTTTTATTAGTCTCTTAAAGCAATAAATACATAAAAACATTTTTGCCATGTCACGTGGTATACTGCTGACAACGTCAGAGCAGAGTCATCTACGTAGATGACCAACGTCACTGCATTGCCGTGTACGTAGGGCCAATCCTACGCCCATGTCATGCCCTCATTCTCTAGGCGTGCGCCGGCAGAGGGGAGGGGGAGCAGCGTTCATCTTGAAATTTGACCCATTTCCTCGGCGCGTAGCGCTGCAAATTTTGGCAGACGTGATCATGAATGCCTCGTCTACGCATTGCGCTTGTCAGCGCAAAATTATCAAACCTGGTGAGTGGTCCTCTAAAGGGAAACGAGTCCCTGAGGTCATCGAGTGATGCCCTTCTTGTACATTGCAAAAAGGAACATCTGTTATGTATATAAAATGTATATAGTTCATCAAAATGTAAATGAATAAACATTGTGCACGTAATGTATATACAACAACGTTGTCAATCTATATAATAGCAGATGTGTATAGACTTCAGGGGGTCGAAATTTCCAGAGCCCTCCACTACGGCGTCTCTCATAATCATATGGTGGTCTGAATACTCACACGATTCACCCGCCTTTAGGGTGAGGAATTTTAGGCCCTGATGCAGCCACTTATCACCACCATTGTTCACAACTTCACATTCCCTGAATGTCATAGTAAATAACTGATAGTTGTTTTGGTTACATCATCTTTCATGGCACTCTTTGTCCTAGCATGGCCCTTGTGCCACTGAAATCTGCATATAGTCATCATCAACCTTTTCTGCAATTAAAAAAGTGAGATGTATGTGTTGCCGCTAAAGCGTTAAAATTCTGTATTTTACAAATATTGAAGCAGTGTGTGCAATATAGATACCCCTTCTATACATCGCAAGGCATTTTGTTGTAGTACTGCCAGGTTTAAGAGCCTGTAGACCACACCAGATGGCAAAAATGTAAATGGGAAGAAAAAGAGCATTGTATAGTAATATTCTTTGTTTCACATGCACTGTATTCTGGCATCAACACGACACACCTAAGACTTTACAAAGTTTCAGGTGTGCTCGGTGTGGTAATTTCGTGCCATGTGTTCGTGAAAATGCATGCCGAGAATTCAAACTTGTTGGGGAGCACGTGCGCCCAGCTTCCCTTTCCTTTTTACGGCAGCGCGACAGCCTAGTTGCGAGGACTTGACTGTCCCTTCGAGAGTCAATAAAGCCTCTTGCGAGGGGATGGAAAAACCCCTGCGGCCAGCATTCGCGATTTCCCCTTTCCCAGCGTGCCGAACGGGTTTTCCCTTCCCCAGCAAGAAAAGGTATTATTCCTGTCAGGGAAAGATAAACCGGGTCAGTGAATAAAACTAGCGTGTGGACGGCCGCACGCTCTCTCTGACACCGGCCTTGGAAGAAGGAGATCGAACCCCAAACCCTCGTGCGAGCTGAGGACGACATCGACCAAGGAGTAAGCGTCTACCCTTGTTTTCTGTAGTAGCTCCTCGCGACATTTGCGTGTTATTGCTAACGTATAGTAATAAAATGTGTTGTTGCCTAGCCTGTTGCCTTATTCGCCCAAACCCGGGTTGCTGTAATGAGACGAGCTACGGATAGGAGACGTTATTTTAGCTACCGATCGGGGACGCTACGGATAGGGGACGAATATTCCTTTGAGTCAATTTCTTTTGCTATAGTAAGTCACTTTCGGTTGAGAGGCCTCCCTAACTTAAAACTGAACTTTGGTGACGTAATAATGTTGAAGAAATGAGAAGGAATGAAAAAAATGAAAGAATAGAGCAAGAATATGTTTTTTACAGCCCTAAGAAGAGACTGGCAAAATTCAAATTGGTCGGTAGTTTGCTGAATGGCTTTTGTCCCCACCCTTATATATAACCATTACTTAGCGTTTTGAATCCTCTGAGGAAACAGCCCTGTGTGAACAAGAGATTGTAAGTATGGACTAAGCAGGTGCATATGAGATTTAAAATATCTATTTCCAATTCTAATTTCAAGTCATCTATATCATTGCTTTTGTTCATCTTGAAATGTTGAAAAACACTGATGACCTCTTGTATTTATGTAGGATTAGCAAACACAGAATTATTTAAAGTAAAAGGTAAATAATCTAATGAATCACAATTATGACTGCTGTCAACTACTGAGTTGAAGTACACATTAAATTTGTTTGCTAGGTTTGCACCATTGCGTATTTAATTATTGATGAGCAGCTCACTAATATCTATAAGTCGCTCATTATTAATATCACCAAGTCACTTATTTGGTAGATATAATAGCAGGGGTGCTACAGCTGCGGCCATTGCGCCAATTTGATGCAATTCCCGCCAGAACCATGAAATTTGTTGAAATTGTGACATGCTGCGCCAAAATACCTGACCAGACTCAAAGTTTTCTGAGTTGCGCTAATTTCAATGAGAAACGGATGCCATGTTGGCCATCTATAGTTTTGTTCATCAATTAATCCAGGCACGCACACTTTAATCCTAAACTAAACCACGGTGTACAGTGAAGGGTATTTACTCATTAGGCCAAGACACTCGCAGAATGCGATTGACCAGATAAATTTACAATGCCGCGTGCCCATCTATCAATTCGCTGACCTCAGGGAGTATCTATCGGCGGTACGACCCAACTTCAAGACAAAAATGCGTTGCCGTAGCCAGTAACATATGAAAAATATGAATTTTCTAGTCAGAAAACGCGGCTATGGCATTTAAGGAACTAAAGCTGGAAGCCTACGCAGGTGTTACTGCGTGCGAGCAAACTCGATGTGGGGCAAACGCTGTTGTTGCTGGAGACCACGAAGTTGTCGTAGTTTGTAGCACGCATTGGCACATGTGATAGATATCTGGGGTTGTCGTCGGGCCGCCAGGTTCATGCCGTCATTACTTTATCTTGTCAAATGCATCTTGCAAGTGTATCAGATTGATTTCACACGTGTGTCTGCGTCCTGGTAGCTAGTGACGTTTATTATCAGTGGCATGCTTTGATACAGTCGTGGCATGTGCAATGTTGCCAGCTTGCTACATATGTTACACGCTATTTTTTTTTACAATTAAACAAATGAGAAGTCTAACAGGTTAATCGGTTTGTCGAAATTGTTCATCGTAGAGACGGCAAGGCTGTCGTCTCTCCCTTATTGACCTGGGGACCATGGGGCTGGAAGAAATGGTGCGGACAGCCTGTTCGTCCGAAGACTCTGGCAGCGCCCGTAGCGTTGCTGGAGGAATTTCCTCGCTTCTGCATGATGGGCCGTTGTGTTCAGAGGGCGGATCTCCACTAGTTTTGCATCTTTCAGGCACTGCTTTCTGATGAGCACTCAGTCGTCCCGCTGCTTTCAGATGAAAATCGCACTGGGGACGTCTTATGCTCGTTGAAAGATTCCGCTGTTCGTCGGAGGTCCTGGCGATTTCTTTGCAGCAATCTTCCCTCTTCTGTGCAAACCAAGTAGAAACGTATACGCACTAGCTTAAGCACCTTCGCTTTCAAGCACCAAGTTCAAGCACCAAGAGTTATGATCCATAACTCTGACAGTGTCCTCTTGTTGAAGTAGCGGTAGCCGCGTGCCTCTTTGCATGTTTTTTCTATGCTCGACCGGATTTAACTTGGTAGAATGTTCAAAATCTGGCAGTGGTGTACGAAGGTTTCGGCGCATCAACAGCTCTGCTGGCGACCTGCCGCCTTCGAGTGGCGATATTCTGTAGTTTAATAGCCCCAGCCTGAAGTCGCTTGCTGCATCTGCTTTCTTCGACAATCTTTTGATGACCTGGACTCCTTCCTCTGCAAGGCCATTTTATCTAGGAAAGTAGGGGCTGGAAATAACATGTACAAAGTCAAATATCTGAGAAAAATTTTTGAACTCCATCGCGGTGAATCGCGACCTTCCGTTTGTGCAGAGCAATTTGGGTATGCCGAATCGAGCAAAATTACACGATAACTTTTTGGTTACTGTTCTTGCAGTAGTTTCTTGGAGCTCTTCAAAGTCTGTAAAATTTGAGTACGAGTCATACACAACGATGTAATGCCATCTGGCATATTCAAACTAGTCTGCTTCCACTTGATCCCATGGATGGTCAAATGTATACTGCAAAAGCAATGGTTCATCAGCTTGTCTGTACGCATGCAACTGACAGGAAGGGCACCGCTCTATCATATCAGTTATGTTGTCATTCATTCTACATGAGCTATCGTGCTCGGGCGTTGCACTTAGCAATGCCAAGGTGACCACGGTGCAGGCGCTCTAACATTTGTTTGCGCATTGAAGTGGGGATCACAGCTTTTGTTCCCTTAAGTAGTACGCCCCTGACAACTGATAGCTCATTTTCGCACCTTTTCAGTTCACTTACGATTGGCTGCGTAGCTTCCAGCCTTGTTATCACAATCTGCAGTTCAGGGTCTGCCGCGATAGCCTCAGCTAGTTCTGTCATTGTTTTTGGGCTTACTCTATCAGACAAGATGCTTATAGCATGAATTTCAACTTCCTCAGAAGAATCACTTGGCGATTTCCCACCTGAATGTGAGAAATCATTTTTGCCGTTATCAGCTTCTTCCCAGGAACATGCTGCAATCTATAGTCATACTTTAACATGCGCAAGAAACGTTTTTGCAGTCCTGGCGGTATATCACCAAGCCCTTTTTTAGAAATGGCTAGCAAAGGGCTGTGATCAGTTTTTATGACTATCCGCCTGCCCACAACAAACTCGCTGAATTTTTGCACCCAAAAATGATGCTCAGGGCCTTCTTCTGTACTTGCACGTACCTACGCTCTGTGTCTCAGCATTTTGGAAGCATAGCCTACCAGAGAGCATTCATCACGGTGCCTTTGAAACAATACAGCTCCTACAGCGAAAGTCGATGCGTCCACAGATAGCTTTGTGGGCAGTGAAGCATCGTATATTGAAAAACAAGGGGCTTTTGTAAGCATGTGACGTACAACATTCTTGTACGTGGACTTGAGGCAGGGTTGCAGGGAGACGAGGAGGAAGAAGAGGTTAGAAATAAAGAAGATGGCTGACACTCCAGCCTAGTACTGTGTATTATTACAAATTGGCGCAGCCGCGTATACTTTCTGTGCGGACATTCAAGATGTGGGTGGATTCAGCATTGGGGCAAAACAACGCGGTGGCATCCGGATCTTGACCGCAATGCCTCAAGATGAAGAGGAACTAGCTCTTCTGGAAGCAGTAAGCACTGACGCATTTGTTTCCTATATAAGCACTAAAATGAAGCTCCCTCCAGACCATTTACTTGCTAAAAGAACGGTGAGAATCAACATGAAACTTTAAGATTATGAGAATTTCGTGCTGACTCCAGTTAGAAACGATGCGAAGCCTGCTACCGCTGCTTCGCCCGACAGTTCCGTCGAGCTGATCAACAAGTTTCTTGAACTGCACCAAGAACAGAATAGGCAGCAAAATGATTTATTGCGCTTGCTTGTAAACGCGACGGAAAGATTAAGCAGACCGAGTCACGAACAAGTGAAGCCAGACATGTTTGACGGAGAGTCTAGTAGTCCAGAGTCCTGGCTCACGTTTTACGAGTATGCATGCAATGAAAACTACTGGCACAGCGACAAAGATAAAGTGCAAAACATGCGACTATTCCTACCGGGCATAGCAAAGAGTTGGTACGAATGGCGTCTCAACGCTCAAAGCAACAAACCATGGACAGAGTGGAAAGCCAGCTTTCTGAGCTCCTTCAGCGAGAACAAGGTGTTGCTATGGGAGAAAGCAATCTCGTTCAAATACAGGTTTGGATCTGCACTCAGCTATTTTTATGAGAAAAGGCGCTTGCTACAGCTGGCGGACTCATCTTTGCCTGAGACGTCTGTGGTTCCGCTTATCATTCATGGTTTAAGTCCGGACCTCCAGAAGCAAATACAAATGCGAGGATCCAAGACGGTTGAAGAACTTCTGCAGGGAATGCGAAACCTCTACCTCCAGGACCTAGGAACCCAGCGTCAAGCCATAACACCTGCTGCAAGTAATACCGGGGCCACACCAGCTGAGGAATGACGCCCGCTTGCAAGCTGTAGACCTACTGCAACACCCATATCCTTTGTCAATGCAACATTGTTGTGGGAGGGAACTGAAGAACTTAAGTTTCATAACGGAAAGTTCACAGTCCCAGAAACAATGGTGCCTCGAATTTTGGAGCTCTATCACGACTCCCCGCACTCAGGTGGACATGATGGCTTTTGGAGGACATATTACAAGATTCGTCAGCGTTTTCAGTGGAAACACATGAAAGGGGACATTCAACGGTGTGCTCAGTCTTGTCATCAATGTCAAGTTCACAAAGCCAAGTACCTTCAGAGAACAGATGAGATGGCTTTGCCTCAACATTCCGACGTACCATTTGAAGTCATTCATCTGGATTTCGCAGAGCTCAAAAAGAAGGCTGCAGGAGTAAGAAGAACGCAGTCTTTCCTAGTGGCAGTAGACCAGTGCACAAGAATAGTGGCTGCACGGCCGGGAAGTGAAGACGCAAATAATGTGATCGCTCTTTTGAGTCGAGAGATGTTCAAGAATACAAAAATAGTAATATCAGACAATGGGCCAGCATTTTTCAGTCAGCGTTTGCAAGATTGGGCGAAGGAAAGAGGAGTTGTATTGCGACGCTGCGCTCCGTACCATCCTGCAGGAAATGGCATGGCTGAAAGAATAATTCGGGATTTGAAGCAGTTCATTTCAATGTATTCAGGTTTTCAGGGTGGATGGAAGTGCTGCTTGGAGGCAGCTGTCGCTCATCACAATCGGTCGCACACTGCGAGCATCGGCTGTAGTCCATATTTTGCAGCATTCGGAAAGGTACCAGTGCTTCCTGCTGATCAAGAACTTTGCATTGTAGACCGCCTGCAATTGTGCGAAATACGAAAACCTTCGGAAGCCTACCAGCGATACTGGGAAAGTATGAAGATGAACTTTGACCGTCGCCACAACACGCAGATACCTCAGATACAACTGAACGATCTGGTGCTTGTCAGAAAAGGCCTTCCCGGCACAAAGCAGGTGTACATGGGACCTTATCGCGTGGTGCAGATCGCAGTGCAACATGGTGTTCTCAAAAGGGTCGGTTACACCAACGATGATGGTGTGCTGGATTTTGCGACCATTGGAAACGTTTTCAAGTATCACCCCAGGAGGGATGAGTCTTCAAAGAGGGGGAGTATACGTGGACTTGAGGCAGGGTTGCAGGGAGATGAGGAGGAAAAAGAGGTTAGAAATAAAGAAGATGGCTGACAACCCAGCCTAGTACTGTGTATTATTACAATTCTATTCTCTGTTATGCTCGTCTGTCCTTTCAAAAGTGACATCTCGCAACAAGAAACGCAGCACTTTGGTGCTATGGACGGTGTAAACAAACTGGATCGTGCCGAACGGTGTACCCCAGCAGACTTCCGGTGTGGCACTTCCAGTAATGCTTTTTCAATGGTCCCAGTGGTGTTTTTGTGGTGTGTTTGAGTTTGCTGCTTTATTATTTCTGGCTCATTTTTTAGAATGTGTTTGGAGCAACCACTAGCGGCTCCATGAAGGGGCTCGACATAGCGTACGGCAGATACAGGCGCGGTCGCTTCTGCAGGTAACACGGCTCGCGTGGCTTACGGGTGCTGCCCGATTTCAATGAGTACTTTTAAAGCGTTTCCCAAAAATATTGTGACATCGCACGGGCTTATGCTACCACTCCTTATCTCGACTCAGACATCGTGTTCCTATGTGGTGTATCTATGCTTCTGAATTTAAAGGCTAAAGTTTCGCCTGGTCCCGATAACATTCACAATACATTTCTTCGTGGATACACTGAGATGGTTGCTAAATTTCTTGTGATCATTTTCCGTGCCTCTCTGTCTTCTTCTGTTCCGATAGATTGGAAAACAGCGCGAATTGTCCCAATATTAAAATCTGGAGATAAATTATTGGTTACAAATTATTGCCCCATATCTATTACTTGTTCTTGTTATAAGCTTCTCGAGCATGTCATAGCTAACTACATCACTAATTTTCTTATTGACAACAACAATATAACCCCCTTTCAACATGGGTTCAGAAAGGGTTTGTCCACTGTCACTCAACTGGTCACAGTCATACATACTTTCACATCAATTCTTGATAAATCTGGGCACATCAATGTTGTTTTCTTGGACTATAGGAAGGCGTTTCATTTTGTTCCCCATAATAAATTGATTTTCAAACCTTCTAGAGTTTATTATAAATTGGGTCTTTGTGTACTTGCCGAATCGTACACAATTTATCTTGCTAGGAAGCGCAGCCACTATTACAAAGAACACACACCACAAGCGCTTAACTTCAACTAAACGTTTATTGCAAACGTTGTTTATTGGGTACACAATTCGTTGATATAAATGGTCACTGTTCATCCAAACTTCTGGTTACATCAGGTGTTCCCCAGAGAAGTGTTTTGGGACTACTACTTTTTTAATAAATATAAATGTTATTGTTGAAGTTGTCCCTGGACATGTCGGAATAAGGCTATTCGCCGATGATTGTGTACTGTATAAGGAAATAGTTACCATGAATGATCAGCAGCTTTTAAATTCCTCTCTTGATAACGTTTTCCAGTGGTTTAAGCAGTGGGATATGAAACTAAACTCAGTTAAAACAGTGTACATGAAAATCACGAGAAAGAAAAACTTTATGCGTTACAAACTCACATGCTCAAAGAGGTCAGTGAATATGAGTAGCTTGGCGTAACAGTAACCAAAAATCTAAGTTGAAATATGCATGTATCGAACATTTGCGCATCCGCCTTTCGTAAGCTATGCTTTCTCAAGTACAAACTTTGTCTTGCCCCGCCATCTGTGAAGCTGTTAGCCTATAATACCATCATTAGACCTACTTTCGAATATGCGTGCATCATTTGGGACCCATACTCTAGAAAAAACATTCATGCCATAGAAATGATTCAACGTAAATGTATTATGTTTATATTTTCTGAATACCGTATGACAGACTCCCCCACAGCTATCATGAAAGAAAATAATATACAAGAACTCCAGCTTCATTGTGCAAATTCTGAGATTAAAATTTCTTGTTCATATAAAAAACAAACATTTTGCACTAGATGCTTCTACGTTTATCCAACCACTGACGTCACGAGAAACTAGAAATTGTCATGCTGCATCAATAACACCATTCCAAACACGTACCAACACATTTAAGTTCTCTTTTTTTCCTCGTACCATTGCAGACTGGAACGCCCTGCCATTTGAATCGCTACAACACATTGACTACTTCGGCTTTATTACATCATAACCCTAAGCACTATCTTTTTTTTTTGTTCGTATGTACAGGAAGTACGTGCACTAGTAATCCTAGCCGTTTACATGAGTGTGTTAACGTAATAATTCTCCTACTGCTGTGCTATGTGTTTTATTGCAAGTATGTATTTGTGTAGTTTTTGTGTACATATACTTCTTCTGGTCATGAATTGTTACTGATTTGTGTGGCGAAAATGTTGTTGAATATAAATTGCTATGTGTACTTGTTTGTATGAGAATATTAATTTCGTGTGTACATTTCGTGCATTGACTACTGATTGATTGTGATTTTTTTTTGTACAAGTGCTTGTTCCCACTCCTGCATGGGCTCTGATTTGAGCCTGCAGTATTCTGTAAATAAATAAATAAATAAATAAATAAATAAATAAATAAATAAATAAATAAATAATAAAACATCCGTCGGGGCGTTCGGTTGAGCGCGGCCGCCTGCTTCGTGTTACCTCTGACAGTGGCCGCGCCTATACAAACAGAAAATGCATAAACTGCAGAAGTTTATGCATTTCTGGAAAATGCATAAACTTCTGCTTTATGCATTTCGGGAAAATGCATAAACTGCAGAAGTTTATGCATTTCTTTTTTATGCATTTATGGAATGATCCGTATTATCGCCACAAGCGCATTTACAGGCTAGACTCTTGTCGTGTTTTTCGCCTTCCATTTCGACTAAGGAGAGACCAAGAAATGCTACTACATAGACTGCGGCTGGGTGTTGCATACAGGCGACGATACTTATGCATGATAGGACAAGAGTAAAATCCAAACTGCAACTTGTGTAACACGCCAGAAACTATTAATCACATCTTGTGTGTGTGCCCTTTATACGCAGTTGAAAGACAATCTTTTAAATGCCTCACAGATGACCTAGACTGCCGACCCTTTTCAGAAGAGAAACTTTTGGGTGCTTGGGAACGTGTGGATCGCGCTCAACGCAGTTTGAAGGGCCTGCTCGCATTTCTAAGCAAGATAGGTTTAGATTCCCGTCTTTAGAGAAACGGATAATGTAGAGACTTTTGTGCGTGTATTACACCCAACGAGACATTGTGTGCAGTGACTCATTGTGCTATACCACAATCACCTCTAATCATACTCTCCTCTTTCTTTCCCTTTTTTCCTTACCCCCGTGTGGAGTAGCAGGCGAGAAACCCGCTTTCAAGGCCGACCTCGCCTCCTTCTTCTCATTAAAAACCTTCTTCTTCTTCTCACTCGGGACATACATTGAATAAGTGAGTGGTGAGGGACAGACAAAAGAAAGCAGAAATGCTAACGGTGCATTTGCTATAGAAGAAAAGGGAGTAAACGTGGTTGGGTGAAGTATCTTTTAAATATCACCTCACTTTTTCTTCTTTTTCTTTTTGTTAAAAGTGCAGTTTTCAAGAAGTGTGATTGGCTGGACCTATTGGTATGAATCCATAGCAATAAACAGCATAAACAGAAGATGAGGAATTCTTAAAGGGATAGCACAAAAACTGTTTTGTACTTGCGGAGTGTTCATTTCTGTCATTGCTACGAACGTAACACCTGAACAAATAAACACAACCTCCCCGTCAATCAAATGTGGGCTATTCGAACGACGGCGCGGCAAGAGTGCGTCTCACGAGAGTAACTCATCACGGTCAGTCGCATTTAGGGTGTTTTAAACTTGTTAGATTAGGCTTGCAAGTGGAAACTTGCCAGGATACGTTCGCTCTAACCAACCATGTGTGGGATACCTTAGGTCATGTGTTGCAGCTTGAGGACGCGGGTTAATTTTCACATACAGTAGGTACATTGCCAAGGCAGTGAAATGCAGGTACACCCGTGTGTATTTTTTCTAGCACTCGAAGTGTTCAGGGGTACACCATGACGGCGTTCCCCAAGCTCACTCTAAGGTGATGCAGGTTGATGGCGGCAGGAACAAAGCACAGGTTCTTGCAAATTTTAGCCAGTAATAATGTAGGGAAATGACACGAACTTCTGTTGATTGCAGGGTATGGTGTAAAAAAGATACTTGTTGGCAGGGATAGCATGGTGGTACTAGTATCTTTTTGTGTTCTTTATCGGGGAGCACCCTCAACCTGATGTGCACCCTCCTGAACCTACATGACCACTGCGAAGACAGAAAGCGAAGGCCTTTAGGTGGAGTTCATGCGATTCATGTTCAAGGCGGTGCATCACATTACTTTTGTTGCGTAGGAAAGGTTAAAGTGCTTAGTGAGCACTTCAGCTACATTCTGTCAAATAGATGTAAGAGCATGATATTGTTTGCTACTGGGTCGCAGTCTAATGGCTTTGATGAGGAAGACAAGCTCTTCCAGAAAGTTTGTATCCTGAGCAATCCTTACCTGGGAGAAAAAAAAAAAGAGTGCAGCTTTTCATGGTTTTTAAATTAAAAGAGCACTGACATCAAATTTCAAGATCGACATGTGCCCATCATTCCATCACTTGCTATGCATAGGTTTTTTTGGCCAAACACGAATGGCGTCCATTGCGTCAAAGTTATATATTTCGACGTCAAAAAGCGTTTAAAAGCTAAGGAGAAAAGACAAAAAATAGACTGCCCTGCGACATCGATACCTGTGCTACGTGTTCGATGTGATACATTCCACAAACACCATCCTGAGTGACGATACGCTAGTAACGATGACGTCGACAATCTCTGAGTGTGTTTGGAGCCAACTCGCAGTCATGCTCTCACTAGTGGCTCTCCTTGCTGTGTTGAAGCGTACGTGCGATTCATCGTGTCGCATCGACTAATTTGCGTTGTGCTCCACTGCGTGCGAGTACGATCCTGCGTGCGAGTGAGAACCTGTACGTCGAGGTGCGGAAAAAGCGGAAAGTGCGTGGCGTTTCATGCCCTTCCAATCCATGAACCTCATTGCAGCCAGTGGGTTGACTTCGTATGCGCCATTGGATAGAGGGACTGGACGCCTGCCAACAACAGCCGCATTTGCTCCCTTCACTTTGCGGCGAGCTGCTACAGGGTAAATCCTGTGTTGACGAAGCAGTTGCGTTTCACTGGCAGTACGAAGCCTCTTCTCGAGGCCGGGGCTATTCCTACCGTGTGCCCTGCTGCAGCTGAAAGCAGCGATTCCACTCGCCAAATGTCCATGACATGAGGTGCATAGTTGGTGTTCCTGAACTCCGACAGTATGGCCGGGACTAATAAATACATTGCATTTATCGTGGAGCTTGTCAAGCAAGGATCGTTGTGAATCGCGGTGATACCCAATTCCAGGTCGCTGTCATCATCACTTGCCGATGTTGACCAAGACGACGGCGGGGACGACGATGTTGGCGACAGAGGCATGTCTATGCCTTCAGAGACACAGCTGGACTGACTGTACGTGCGCTCCTAGCAGACGAAACGCCATTGTGACGTCACCATGTTTTGTGAAAGCGGCATCAGCTGTGCAGCGGCTTCGACGTGGCTGCGAGGTAGCGCTGCCAGCACTTCAATTTGGCAGGCTTTCCACCCATTTTGAACCCCGCTCGATAGCGAGTATATTAAGTAATATTGCAAGTGCTCATTCATCACTCAGATGCGTTTTAGGTCGTGAATGGCTGCTAGGTGGTCGATAGCTACTCGTTGGCACAAAAATCTTGACATGAGTAAATTTTATGTCAGTGCTCCTTTAAGTTACATATGGCAATACCTGGTAATTATTTCATACTTATAGCGTTCGATTTACAAAATTTTTGCCTCAATTGTTTCACGAGAAAAATAAATTTTAGTGGTTGGATCGCTCATTTCAGGGTGTGTTGTAGAATAGACGGTAGTAGAAGTAACTGGCTAAACAGAGAAAAGGAAATGCACAGTTCGATGCGATGACCGCTCACTAGTTCAATCAGACTATGACTGAACAGTGGCCATGAGTAAATGAGGTAGGAGTAAAGAACAGTGACAGAGAAGATCATTTACCCATCTGCACAGAAGAATGTGACGTCGCATGGCTCGCTTGGGATCTTACATTCGCAATAGAGCTTGTCACCTAACCTCGCATTCTGGCACTGTTTGTCACGAAAAGTAGTTGGCCAGACTGCCTACGTAAGTTGTTTGCAGCGTGGAAGGCAGTGCACCGCAGTGAACAAGGACAAGTGAGCGAGGGTTTCTAGAGAAGCAGAGAGAGAGACTGAGGGTTGTTGTTGTAAGGGAGAAAAAAAAAAGAAAGTCCCCGCTCAATTTCTTGCTTCACTGAATCACGGCACTTTTCGTGCACCCTCCTCAACCTGTTTGGCGCGTCGGCAAAAGTTCGGGTGGCACAAGGGGGTTGGAGCAGTCCCCCTCCTCCATTGCGTCTTTCCTGTACCCTGTTCCTTTTTCATTCCCTTTCCCCGTGTGTGTACTGGTCGCGGTGTCCTTTTCGAGAGACAGTTATCATTAGTGGCATGGTAGAGAGTGGTAAGAATGAGTGGCTGCTTACTTGAAAAACTATACACAAATGGATGCAAAATGATTTGGTTGTGATGACTGCTGTCTGGCTCAAGAATACTTGCTTATTTAGTCAGTACTGCCAACTTCTATTCAAAGTCGTAGGCAGGACCTTATCACATCTGAAAGATGGCCATCAATAAATGAGGCAGGAGTAAGCAACGGGGGATTATACACACATACACACACACACTGATGGGTGTCTCATTGTTCGATAGAGATGCGACTTCCGCCAGAGAGTTTGTCAGCCAGTCGTACATTCCAGCACTGGGTGTCATGGACAGCAGCTGGCCACTGAGGTAGTACTGGGCGATAGCCTGAAAACCAAAAGTAAACTTAAGTGGGTTGAAGCGCCATTGTTCCTCGCATGAGAAGTTTCGCGCCATCGGGGAGGTACACAAGTGAGCATGGATTTTAGAGGGACAAATAGAGGTCTTCTTGAAGGTTAGAAAGAAAAAAAAAAGCTTCTGCTGAATGCCTCATTATTCTGAACTGTGGTGGCACACTTCCCCCCTCCTAATATAGTGTGGTGCGCCAGCACAAGTTCACGGAGTTTCATCTTCGAAGCGTTGTCCTATTGCTCACTCAGTGGCTGCACCTGGTGTCATTTTGTAACTTCTGGCAACATAGTGACACTGGAACCGCCACCTTAAAAGCATGCTGGTTTTAGATGCAAAGCAGCTTTTTGATTAGCCTGTGTAACTTTAGCCCTTCGTTCGCACCGCTCGCCTCGCCGCAAGTGTTGGAGTGGTGCCAAGTAGTTCACTCCCTCCTAGCAGTACGTGGTGACATCTCTCTTCCTTGCCGGCCTTGCACTCGCCGCGTGTCAGCTCTCTCTTGATTTATCCTCTCCACTACTCGCAACGCTCAAGCCCACTTTTCATGTGGGCATCATCTCACTGGCACCACCTCTCTTAATATGTCGGCGAGAAGAAACCGTGACAGGTGCGCGCGCTCCGCTCGCTTCTATATTTTCACGGCGCCAACAATGTGGATAGCGCGCTGCTAATTGCTGCGCGATCGCGTCGATGGGCAGAACGTCGTCGCGGCATGCTTCCCACTAGTGTGTGCGTACTTTTCTTGGCTGTTGCCAGCGTTGCCGATCGCGTTCGCGAATGGCGACGTCACGGACGAGGCAGGAGCCAGGGAAACTGAACGCAAGTGTCAGCAGTGGAAGACCAGGGACACCATGTGAGTCAAGAACACCGATTGCGTTAGAGAATACAGATGGTGATCGGGTTATACTGACGAGGCGCGAGCCAAAGAAGCCGAGCGCAAGCGTCTTCCTCTCATGTCTTTGTGTTTCAAACAAACGTTTACTTGAGTAATCGCTACACAGAGTTTCGCTTTGAATCATTCTTCTAGCACCCGGGTGGACGCCCATTTCAATCGGGTTAATGCCGTGTGCACCGCTGCTGCTTTGCATCCCATCAGGGTTTCCTTTGGGGAGATGGTCCATAGTTTTTTGGTTATTTGAGACCCACTAGTCTGCGACAGGTTATTTTAGACCTACTAGTCTGCGACAGATGGCAGTGTCAATTTGTGAGAGCCCGTTAAAGGTTTTTATTGTTGCTTCTGACCATAGCATCGACACATTCGAGTAGAAGGGTACTCTCTGCCAGGGTTCTACAGCTACCTTATATGATGGGCAATATAATGTACAGAAGTCGGCCATAGGCATCGGTTTGGTAGTTGCCCTAGTGTTGTGTGACACCTTCATGGCCTGTTTTCATAAACGATGTCAAAAAGAATTGGCCAAGCTCCTGTCACATGTTTTCTGCCATGTAGACAATTTTTTAGTTAAACAAGTTTGAAGTAATGACCTTGACAGTGTAGTCACCAACATCATCGACATCTGCTACTCTGAGAAGCTGGGTCTAACCTTCACCAATGAACAGACCATGAGGAACCACATCCAGATTTTAGATATTAAACTGCATTTTACTAAAACCCACGTTTGCTGTTCATACAATCCAAGGTTGAACAAAAGCTTGCCTTACATTAGTGCACACTCCAAACTCATTAATCGAGGCATGATCAAGTCTAGGGTCTCTTACAGAAATCTTGTGTGCCCTCGGTTGTAGCCAGTTTTAACAGTCAGGTTGGATGCCTGCTGTCCGCCAGGTACTAAGATCACTTAATCCTCTGTGCTTCTGAAAGGATACTGCCCCCGCCGCGGTGGTCTAGTGGCTAAGGTACTCGGCTGCTGACCCGCAGGGCGCGGGTTCGAATCCCGGCTGCGGCGGCTGCATTTCCGATGGAGGCGGAAATGTTGTAGGCCCGTGTGCTCAGATTTGGGTGCACGTTAAAGAACCCCAGGTGGTCTAAATTTCCGGAGCCCTCCACTACGGCGTCTCTCATAACCATATAGTGGTTTTGGGACGTTAAACCCCACATATCAATCAATCAATTCTGAAAGGATACTTAGAAAATAATGTCTGCAGAACATAAGCAACAACGCCTGAATCAATAATCACCTTTTGTTATGCCATATTTTAATTGACTGTCACACAACATATAGAAAGTAGCGGAAAGGCACCGGATTGAAGTCATGTTTCTAGCGCCGTGTAAATTCAAAAAAGTGTGTCCTATGCTAACTAAAGTAAAAAACAGGCATAATGAGTGAATAAAGAACCATAAGTCTGAGTAAACTAAATGCTGGTCAAATGTCTTTTGTGAAATTCTTCATGTGGCCGGTTGTATTTGCCTCGAGGAAATGTTTTGACATCACTCATAGGATGCCGGAGTGTGTCGTCTGCAGGACCACTGCATTTCCTGTGGTATTTTGTTGTGTGCGCATGCTACCCCCTTGTTACAAAGTTCATTTCTTAAAGGGCCACTCATTATGCCCCATACCGAATTTTAGTTAGACAGTGGAAGTTGTTGGGTGTTCGATGAGGAACGTTTTGCTGCAAAAATTTTTCTAATCGGTTCATCACGAGCGGAGAAAACAGGATTTTGGAAGCGGCGCGAAACGAGGATGAAAGAATGCGAGCTCGAAACCTGGTCCTCCGCGTAGCCTTCGCAAGCCAAATCTCTTCCCCACCCTCTCCAGCATCCCACCATGAGTTGACGTGCGCATGACGTGCCCAAACAAGTCCAACCCTCGAGCAGGCAAGCAGCATTGCTTTGTTGACCAGCGTTACTTTGTGGTCTTCTGCCTGTTTCTGCGGGACAGTTTGGAAACACTGGCTTAGACGCGGTAGAATACATGAGCACAATGAGTGCGGGAATGCGTGGGAGCGTTCCACGGCGGTCGTCTGCTCAATGCGCTGATCGCGGGGACACGAACGCATGCGAAACGCTAACACATTAGCCCCGCATCTCGTACCATTTCACAGGAAAAAATGAAAGAAAAGTGCGTACAATTTTTTATTGCATTTCATTATTTATTTCAAGTTTTATTAGTCTCTTAAAGCAATAAATACATAAACTACGCATGTTGTGTTAAATAATTTTTGCCATGTCACGTGGTGTACTGTTTACAACGTCAGAGCGGAGTCGTCTACGTAGAAGACCAACGTCATTGCATAGCCGTGTACGTAGGGCTATTCATATGCCCACGTCATGCCTTCATTCTGTAGGGGCACGCTGGCAGAGGGGAGGGGGAGCAGCGTTCATCTTGAAGTTTGACCCATTTATGCGGCGCGTAGCGTTACAAATTTTGGCAGACGGGATCATGAACGCTTCGTCTACGCATTGCGCTTGTCAGCTCAAAGCTGTCAAAGCTGGTGAGTGGCCCTTGAAATTGTGTAGTTTCAGCACAGAGATAAGTGCCGGAGGAGGTTGGCTTTCTAAGACTAGCTGAGTGACGTCATATTACGCCCAGCAGTCTAACCAGTATCTCAGAGAAATGCACTTCGGAGTGTGAGAGTCTCTAGCATTTTACGTCACAGCATTTGTCTACCTATGCGAGGAAAATTTTCCACAAAAACGTACAGAGCGAAAAAGAAAATGTAGTGGCCGCAAATCGGTATTCTCACACCAGCAATTAACAGCAAGCTTTGAGAGGTACTAATTAAAACTTACCTCGACAATAAAAGAACAGGTTTAACACAAGGCAAGATTTATTTGAGACACAAAAAGTGCAAGCAAATATTCGAGAATGAGAACACCATACGCAAAGCTTGTGGGCGTTGCAGGCGTAGCGGTAGCATTTGTCGATCAACAGGAGCCCTCAAAAAGTAAGCGTAGGATGTCAATATTGGGCTGATGGCTATTTAACAGAATTGTCCGCATTTCCTTCTGAAGAAATAAAGTTTATCATCAATGCCAGTTTTAGGCACACAGGCAGGTCCAATGCGTCTTGGTGGCTTTCAGCTGCCGTCACCAGTAGCGAACACAAAACTTTTAGACATTAAAGGACCTACCAGAGGCCCTGTTGCCGTTGTTTAGTGCATGATCTATCTCTTTCAACTTGAAAACAGGCTTGTAGCTTCAGTGTCGCCCCATAACGTGACAAGATTACCAACACAACATACAAAACACGCCGCAACGGGCACTTGCCACTTTGGCTTGGCTTCGATTAAATTGAATCTTCGTGTCGTAATGGTACACTTGATGCTTAAGACATGGCGCGAGATGGTGTGCGCTATCATCATCAGTGGTTGAAACGAGCCAACGACATTATTGCGGCAGTTTTTGGGGGTGCGATAATTACTCAAGGAAAAAAAGATATCGTATTTTTGTCGGGTAATGTGGGGGGTGCGAGAATTATGCAAGTGCGATGATTACGCGAGTAAATACAGTACATGCCTGCAGGAGTGGCAGCACAGCATGTTTTACGTTGAAGCTACATCTCCAGGCAAAGCAGTAGAAGCCCTCTGCCTGTCTCCCTATTGATGTTTCATTGTCCCCTGTTTGGTTCTCAACAGTGTTCTTGTTGTGTTACAACAGGGTAAAACGTTGGCCTAGTTGGTACCGTATAATTGCGGAATATAGGTCGAGGTGTAATATAGGTAGACTCCCTTACCTCGACCAGCAAAACAAGGAAAACAGAGATTTGTTCACTGATTCACTTTATTCAGTCCTCTGAACTGTCAGAGCTCTCCTCCGAGGACGACTGCTTTTCACTAGCAGCCTCCCATAACAGGTTGTCCTCGGTGCCGTCGAGAGCATTGCTGATGCAGCCTTTCCTAAATGCGCGCACCACCATTTTTTCATGCCTTCATGCCTCGGAGACCCAACCACATATGTCGCTAGAGGTGGCCTGCGCAGTCGGTCTGTCGGGGTCCGCCGGTTGTCGCCAACCATCCCTTCAGTGTACAACGCACGTGCACAGTCCTTGAAAGGCTTGTTAAGGAGGACGTCAAGCGGTTGCAGTGTTGACGTCATCCCTCCCGGAATGACAACAAGATCGGTCTTCCCGTCCCGAAGTCTCTCCTTCACCAATGCAGTCAAATGCCTGTGAAATGAATCTAACTCGAGCATGTTTCGGTGCTAAGGGGGGCTCCGAGCTGCGGGTTTCACACTGTACGGATCCACTCGTGCATTAGGGCCTCGTGCATGTGCCCCTTTTCGTGCACGTGGACGACAACATCCGGCGGGAAGGGCTTCTTCGGCAGCGTCTTCCACTTGAAGATGATGAACGGGGGCTATCAGCAGTGCAGGAAAACATAACGGTGTAGCCTGATTGCTTGCTTCCGATCGACAAAAGCTTCAGTTCTTTTGCCCTGCTTTCACAGACTGTCGTGAACAACGGCATGCTGAACCACACCGGCGTTTTTTGGGCGTTGCAGATCTGCTAACATGTAGCCTTGCTGCCACCGGAGGCTATTCAGGTAGAGTTGACACTCTATCAACTTGTCCTCACACATCTCGGACAGCTTCTGGCAGATTGACGAGCGCCATCGAAGCACAAATCCTTTGCGTTGCATAACGCAGCGGACTCAATATATGGACCCTTTGAAATTCTTTCTCGACAGACCGGCTTCACAGGCGAGCTCGGCGGCTTTTGTGCGAATGAGCTCCGCATTCACTGGCAGGGACATGGCATGGTACACGCGGATGAAATCCGCCACTTGTCTTCGAGTTTCGGGTGCACAGCTTGGTGACCGCGAAACGACGTCTTCCGCAGGTTACATACCGACAGTTTGGATTTCCAGTTGTGCCAGTAGCCGACGTTTTTCTCAGACACCCCAAACTGCCCCTGCGCCGCCATGTTGCCATTCGCGTCCGCGAATTAGATGAATATGCTCTTAAATGTGACGGTGAACTGACGCCGTGTCCCGGTATTCATAGCTGGCCGCAGAGCAAGGTCGCCACTCGCTAGGAACACTGAATGAACAAGAAAAAAAAAATGGCATCGGCAGAAAATGCATTGGGGGTGTTCCCCGCAGGGGCGCCTGCGCAAGTAGGCGTTTGGTGTGTAGCGACACCACGGACCCGAGCTAACGGGGGTGTCTCGGCTCCCTCCCACGCCTAGCCGTGCGTGGCTGAGCCGTGTCCGGGGAAAAGGGGATCCTGGGGGTTGAGCCGACGCTGGGTGATTGGACCTTTAAGGCCCCCCGGCAGAGGCAACACACCCCTTTGGCCCCGGCTTCACGTAGACGGCACCTCTGGGCTGACCCACCCAGGGGAAATCAGCAGTCGCCTTTTCCTATCTCTCTATCCCTACATCTCCGTCTTTTGTTCTCACTTTACACATTCCTGTCTTTTCCTCACTTCATTTTTACTTCCAATTTTTCCTGGCGGCAAGGGTTAACCTGGTGTAAATATCCAAACTTGGGTAGATATATTAGGTTATGGCAGTGGCGTACTACTGGCCAATGTGCAGACATGTTTACATGTTCTGCCACGTCCCCTTGTTGGGCTCTGTGGTGGGTGGTAGGCGCCATTACTGAACGAACTGCACTTTTCTATGGGATCACGAAACCCCTTCTTCATTGATCGCCCCTTCAAAAGGTGGCATACCGAAGCAAACGTAATTCCGATTTCGGAAAAACAAGACCATTTCCCTAAGTACCACGTTATTCATTGCGAAAACTCGGAAAAAAAAGCTCGTAACATCTCCCCAGTCCTCGTGTCCAGGTGCCTAACCAAGACTATCGGAACTGGCTATAAGGCTACAAAGATGGCAAGCGGAGACTTGCTGGTAGAAGTTAAAGACAAGACACAGTTTCAGAAACAAGAAAAATTAGTAGCATTTGGGGACAAGCCCGCAACCATCTCTGCGCACCGAACGATGAACACTGTCAAAGACGTGTGTCAGACGATGACCTAAAAGACCTAAGAAATGATGAGCTTCTGGCTGGCTGGAAGGACGAAAATGTCATTCACTTACAGCGTATCGTAGTGAGAAGAGAAAACAAAGAAACTCCAACCAAGCACATAATTGTGACCTTCGGGTGCTCCACACTACCGCATGAATTAGTTACCGGCTACCTAAAACTGTCTGTGAGACCCTACATTCCGAATCCGCGGCGCTGCTTCAAGTGCCAAGGATTCGGACATGCTTCTCAGAGTTACCGTGGGCAGCTTACCTGGGCACGGTGTGGTATCACAGGCCACTCTGTAGATGATGACTGCAAGGCGGAACCCCACTGTGCGAACTGCAATGGAGAACACGCGGCGTATTCTAGATCCTGCACAGCATGGAAAAATGAAAAACAAATTATTACCATCAAAGTCACCCACAACATCAGTTTCCGTGAAGCAAGGCATCGGGTCTCCCCTTACTATGCAACAAAATCCACCACGACAGCATCAGGTGGCCGCCCAAGCTACGCACAGCGTGCTGGAGCGACCGCCGCTTGCCCCTATTGCGGGAGCAGCCAAGGCTGCTCCGGCCTCAGTCAACAAGGCCCCACCACGGGCGTCGACATGCATTGGCACGAGCCAGGGCAACAGGGCAGACTGCGGAAGCCCCGTCGACGTCCGATGTAGAGGGTTTGAAGGCTTCGTATCTTGAGCCGAAGCCTACAACGCCCAGGGATCACTCGGCAGAGCGACGGTCCAACGCTTCTCATGAAGCTATGGACACAACCGCCAGTCAAACGACGCCTGCAGCGCCGAAGGAGCGGCGAGTTTCTCTCGACCGCTCCAAAAAAGACAAAACACAAATTACAGGGCCTCCAAAAAGCACTGTAAAATAAGTTTCGTTTTCCATAACCTTAAAGGTTATGATACCATTCTGTTTTGACTTTAGTATCACACACATGTCACCAAGGATTTATCGCCAACAAATCAACTCTTACTCCACTTTTCCGCTCAATGTCACTGCCCAAAATGGCTTTTCTTCTCCATTGGAATTGTAGAGGACTCATTAACAACATAGGTGACTTAAAAGATTTGCTAAGTAGTCTCTCTCCAATGGCTATGTGCTTACAGGAGACTAATCTGGGAGAAAAACACACCAACTTCCTCAGAGGTTTTACCGTAGTACGGCGCGATCGCGTCCACGCTAGCCGGTTGTCCGGCGGCCTGGCTATTGTTGTCAAAAGTGGAATTGCAGTGAGAGAGATCACCCTCAACAGTCACATCGAGGCCGTGGCCGTCACCATTTTAGCTCACAAAACTATCACCATATGTTGCATTTATATCCCCCCACACAGGCATTTTTCAACTAAAGATATAGAGCATATTTTGGACCAACTGCCTAAACCGTTTGTTATTGCAGGGGATTTTAATGCGCACGGAATGCTTTGGGGAAGCAGTACAACTGACACCAGAGGACAAACCCTCGAAGATTTTATTCTGAACAATGACGTATGTCTTTTAAATACTGGTAGCGTCACCTACTGCTCCCCAAGCATAGGAGCCACTAGCTGCTTAGATCTAGCGCTGTGCTCACCTTCGCTCTTTTGCGACCTAAAGTGGAGCATGGTAGATAATGTCTACGGCAGTGACCATATGCCTGCTCTCATAAAATTAACACAAACCCTCCCCACCACTCAATCCCGACCACCGCGTTGGAAACTACATCTGGCAGACTGGCCACTGTTCACTGAAAAAGCTGCCCTAGAAAAAGAGATGCTTGATGGCCTAAGCATAGAGGAAATGAACGAGACAGTCACCGCCTGCATACTTGCGGCAGCCGAACAAACTATACCACAATCCTCCGGCATTATAAAGAAAAAACTTAAACCCTGGTGGACAAAAGAGTGCACACAAGCTAAAAAAATGCAACACAAGGAGTGGGGCATTTTTTGTGAATATCCTACAGGAGAGAACTTCCTAGCATTTAAAAAGGCGAGAGCAAAGGCAAGATTTATTCGTAGGCAGGCTGAAAAACTCTCGTGGAAAAAGTACATTTCATTCATTAACAGTTCCATCACATCTAAAAGAATGTGGGATCAGGTGCACAAGTTGAACGGCAACTACAGTTCATATACCATCCCCATTCTCTCAACCCCTGGCATCCAGACAACTTTAGGCGAACAGGCAGACCTACTAGCGCAGCACTTTTGCGCTATTTCGTGCTCAGCAAACTATTCGGCAGCTTTCCTAAAGCATAAACAATCTACAGAAAAACAAAAGCTTCCTATTACAGGTTATCACAACAGATCATACAACTTCCCCCTAACCCTGCAGGAAATTAACAGAGTGCTTTCTCAAGGTAAAAAAACAGCACCTGGCCCAGACAAAATACATTACCAAATGCTCGCCCATTTGTCCCAGGAAGCAGTGAAGGCGTTGCTGCACTTCTTTAACGCTATTTGGATCACTGACGGAATGCCAACAGAGTGAAAAAAAAGCCATTATAATTCCATTTCTCAAAGCCTGGAAAAAACCCTACATTAAAAACAAGCTACAGGCCCATAGCACTTACAAGTTGTATGGCAAAATCCTACGAAAGCGTTATTAATAATACGCTAACATACATCCTAGAAACCAATAACTTGATAGATGTCCATCAATGTGGTTACAAGAAAGGATGTTCCACCACCGATCACCTTGTTCGCCTTGAACATACAGTACGAGAAGCTTTCCTGTACAAGCAGCACTGCTTAGCAGTATTTTTCGATCTTGAAAAGGCATACGACACAACGTCGAAGTACGGTATCTTGCGAGACCTGGCAGATCTTGGAATTCGCGGAAGGATGCTCAACTGCTTGTCCGACTTCCTATCGAACCGAACTTTTCAGGTTCGTTTGGGCACCACACTTTCAGGAACTTTTACTCAAGAGAACGGTGCGCCTCAGGGCTGTGTCTTAAGTACAACTCTCTTTGTCGTCAAAATGAACTCTGTGAACCAGGTCATACCATCTACTCTTATGCACTCACTATATGTGGATGATCTCCAAATAGCGTGCCGGTCATCTAACATGGCGACGTGTGAGCGACAGATTCAAATAACACTAAACAAGCTAACACAATGGGCTAACAAAAACGGCTTTAGATTTTCCGAAGAAAAGACGGTTGCTGTAGCGTTCTCCCAGAAACGAGGCTTACAACCAGACCTAATACTCAAAATAAACGAAACAGTATTGCCAATAAAACAAGAACAGAAGTTTCTGGGGGTCGTATTTGATAAGAAGCTCAATTTTCTTTCACACATTAATAATCTCAAGGTGAAATCCAACAGCACCCTCAATGTCCTCAAAGTCTTGTCCCGAAAGCACTGGGGTTCCGACCGTAAGTGCCTCCTGCTCATCTACCGCTCTTTATTACGCAGCAAATTAGACTATGGTAGTATAATCTACGGTTCAGCAAGAGACTCGTACCTTAAGCGCCTAGACCCTGTCCATAACAAAGCGCTACGCCTCGCAACAGGTGCCTATCGAACCTCACCTATTTCGAGCTTATACGCCGAAAGTAACGAACCATCCTTAGAATATAGGAGAACGAAACTAATGCTCACGTATGTCCTTAGAGTTCGTTCTTCACCAGATCATATATGCCACAGTATTGTCACACGCTGTGACCTACGACAACACTACGCCAACAAACCAAACGTAATTAAGCCACTAATACTAAGATTTGAAAAAAAATTTCACACCCTGAATGTTCCTAACGAAGCACTCTACATCGCCAGAAGGCCACCCAGTTTGGCCCCATGGAGTGATTTCTCCAAATTCTTAGATTTTTCACTCACACATATAAAAAAACAAAAACAACCCACGGGAACATATACTACAAGAATTCCTTACATTACAACAAATGTACAACACTTATGAAGAATTCTATACTGATGGTTCGAGGACATCTGCTTATGTCGGAAGCAGCGTGGTAGGAGCAACACACGAGCAAATAACTAGACTACCGCAGTTCGTATCCATCTACACCGCTGAGTGCTATGCGTTATGGATGGCAGTACGATACATCATAAGCTCAAAACATAAAAAAGCTGTAATATTTACAGACTCGTTAAGCACGCTGAAAAGTCTCAATTATAAATCTCAGTATGAGCCATTGATAGGCGATATTTTAAACATGC
The DNA here is from genome assembly GCA_013436015.1 of Rhipicephalus annulatus. Lineage (NCBI taxonomy): Eukaryota > Metazoa > Arthropoda > Arachnida > Ixodida > Ixodidae > Rhipicephalus > Rhipicephalus annulatus. Next base: position 339,338 of record WOVY01010628.1, on the reverse strand, counting down.
TATCCCACACACCTGATGACCACACCATACGCCTCTGTTGGGTCCCGAGTCATGTCGGTATCCCAGGCAATGAAAGGGCAGACCAACTAGCTTCAACAGCAAAAGAAACTGGCGAGTCAAAAACCAACATACCGCCAGAGATGGGATTCAAGCTGTTCGCCGGGCCACCACCTTTCACTGGCAGCAGGAATGGAAATCACAACAAAACAAACTTCACCTAATTATACCTGTTCTTGGTGAATGGAAGACCTATCTTCATCAAGCACGTTTTATCGAAGTAGTTATATGTCGACTACGAATAGGTCATACGCACATCACACATAACTATTTATTGGCAGGCGAAGAAGCCCAAACATGCGATAAGTGTCAGGAGCAACTAACTGTAATGCACATTTTAATAGCTTGCCCACATATAGAAACATTAAGAGAAAAACACTTCCGTATGTTTCACAGGTTAAATATTCCCTTTCATCCAATGCTACTCTTGGGCGATGACGCCCTAATACCCATAGCTGATGTGATCAGCTTTTTAAATGAAGCACAACTTCTGAACAAGGTCTAACTACACTGAACTATGCTACCACTAGACATGGCAAAACTTGACTGATGTGACTCGTAGCACAGCCTCTTCAGAGAGGCATCTGCTGCAGCTGGAATTTACAACGAGGCACTTGCCTCCCGGCCCTTAGGTATAAGGACACGGGGTATGGCATTAGTGCTATGTAAAAGCCATTACGGTTTAACATAACCTTATGCACCAACCATACACATTGACCACCCCGAGCATCACACACATAATCTTAGAAGAGATATATACCACACGCGTTTACGGAGCCAATCCTTTTAGGCCTTTATACAGCCACGCTTCACCGCTCATCATATCCCATATGTCATCGCCGTCAGGACATTTCAGAGTCATTGCCATAGCCTTGTCCGCTGTAAGTATTCTCACCATGAGTCTGGCGCAGCATGGCCTTAGTTGCTTTTGTGCCACAAAACCCAACATAACTAACATAACTAGCATTGGGAGTGTTGGCCCATGGAGGCGATGTCGATGCTGTTGATGCCAGACGATCACACGGTTTATGCCAAGGGCCGGTACATAGGTCATGGGGTGACTTTTTAGTGACATTAAAAAAAAAAATTTCGACTTGTATTTTGCATTATAGAGTAATTCATATAGTTCAGCGAACTGGGAGCATGGGAACACACACCAGCGTTCGATGCTCTATCAACGCAGCTACCAACTGAGTTGTCGGTTAGTTCTCATTAATATTGATTTGTCAATTGGAACTTGTGTATCTTTGTTGTCTCATATTTTTTCTGGTTTCTAAAACTTCAAGCTGAGTAGGCTTGGTTGTAATGACATCTTCAAGCTTCAGAATATGAGAAGTACTGGGAAATGCTTGCAAGCTCAGCTGTATTTATATTGTACAGGTGATCCGGGTGACGATGAGCCCACAGTTCATGGATGGCTTTGTTATGTGCTTGGCAACAAAGAAGACAGCTGCCCGGCTGCACAAGACCATGGCTGACCTCGTATGTTTCTTTTTTTTTGCCTCTATTTCTGGCTTTAACACCAGAGAATAGGTCAGTACAATGCTCCAGAGGCAATGTTGGCTCACTCGCCCGTTTTGAGTTAACCTATGCATACCAGTGACATTTATTGCGACACCTTCTATTTACAGAATTTGTTTGTGACTAAAAACTACCTTATTGTTAATCTTACTGGCTTCATTATACAGTCAATCCCGGATATACAAATGCCAGTGGCGTAGACGAGGAGGGGTTGAGGGGGTTCAAATCTCCCTCCCCCCGGAATTTTTGGCTCTACACCCCCCCCCTTCCCCTCCACCACTTACCCGCCTTTCTTTTTTTCGACACTTTACGCTAGAAACCGAGCGGTGCTACTATCACAAATATTTCCTGTGCGCTTTTATAGTAAATAATGTCTGCATACGAAAAAATGTGTTGCGGTGTTTGTCAAGGCTTTGACACTCCGAGATCTTGCGCAGGAATCTCTGCCGCTAGCATGTTAAGTTGGCTCGGCAACGTTATTAATGCTGCAGTGGTGGTCATACCTTTACCCGCTGGAGGAACAGATCTCGACGGAGTCGAACGCTACGATAATTTTCGCTAGGCAGAGGTTCGTTTTAAGAGTAAAAGCCCCACACAGTTCCAAGGTCTGATAGGCCACGTTCAAGCATACTACAGTGCAACTCTTCGAACATGTGTTAAGATATGCCCAAGCCAGAGATTAACATTTCTATTGAACCATCGCGTATTCTGCTAACATCTAAACACACACACATACACACACACACGCACACACGCATGCACGTGCACCAGAATATTCGTCTTATTCAGCGAACTTCGCTTGTATGCGAGTGTACAATATATCGATACATATCTTCACTAAGCTCTAACTTCTAAAAGCACTCCGAAGTGTTGACTAGTGAGACGATGCATCACTGGCAAAAGTGCAGACCAATCACAACCTTATAAAGGCCTACTGAAATACTCATCAAGCACCTTAAGTTGGTAATTAAAAAGAGGATGGTCATAAACTTAAAGCATGTCTATGAGAAATACGAGAAAGCATGTCTATAATGAGAATTTCAGTGCAGGCAGTTGTAGTGAGCACACGTTTTATTGTTCAGGAGAGTGATGAACAGCGCAAGAAATAAGAACATAAAGCTGAAAAAATATACGACGAATTAAACATACATTGATTAGCTTCATCTGTTCGTCCCTTTACATTGACATGACTGGAAAGGCACATCGAGCGGTTTCTGCAACTAGCGACATAACGCACAACCAGAAATACACAGAATGAAGAAACATGGGTGAACGTGGACGTGTTGTCATGTAAAATTAAGAACAATATACATAATAACCTTAACTTTTTAGAAGAAATGAGATAAACTCTGTGCAAGCAATCTTTCATGTAGAAAATACACACATGACACAGCAGAATACTGTTGATTATCTTTTTCAATTGACACAAAGATTAACCTGGGCTCTATATGTCATATTATATGCCACATATATTACCCAAAATTTACGAGTATTATTACATGCCACATATATTACCCAAAATTTACAAGTATTATTACATGCTAACTTGGGTTGTTGCATTGCCATTCCCACCTGTCGTATTCGGGAGCTACGTCTGCAAGTGAAAGTTGTTACCGGAAAGCAAGGAGCATAGGACTATGAGAGAAAACAGAATCATTCTGCCACGGTGTGAAAGTGATTTTCAGCAGTATATCTCAATCAGTTGAACTTGCGCCCTTACAGCTGGATGAAAAGCAGCGCAAAGTGATTTTACCCAAACCGTCTTTTTTACTCTATCTGCCATGATGGTCCAGTGGTTATGGTGCTTTATTTCTGACCCGCAGGTAGCGGGATCGAATCTCTGTCGTATTTTCGATGTAGGTGAAAATGCTCAAGGCTCGTGCACTTTGCTTTAGGTGCACGTTTGTCATGAGTATATGACAAGATATGAAGAAGAGGACAACGAAGGGACACCTGGGTAATTCGAATAATGCCCGCCTATATTTAAGAGAAATGAGAAAAGAGGAAGACGAAGGAGAGAGGGTACGAGCGACGAGGTGGCTGAGACAGACGGAGGCGCGGGATCTTGAATTGCTGACGTGCGCGGACGAGGGGTCGAGGCGGCATGGTGTTTTATGAAACCCCACGAGCACAGCTTCTAGGAAGGAAGTGCCACAGCCTTCGCAGCAACGCCCTGTGAGCTGCAGGGCGTAGCCAGGAGTTCGACCAGCTCTGCCGACCCCGCTGTCACGCGCCAGATGGCCTGCAGCGATGCTCCGTAGATGGTGCACCAAGAACGACTAGCGGTACAGCCGCTGTGGGGACCCGATACTGGGGTTACCGGACATCGTAGGGACCCGACAGTGCAGCTTACGGCGGGGACCATTGGCGCAACAAGCTTCGAAGACGGGACGAGCCCTACGACTCGACACCGGAGCTATGTCAAGGCAACGCGCACCTTGAACTCTGTAAATATGACATTCTAGTCTTTTATATATTTTTAGTGTGTGGGGAAACTATTATAGCACATTTAGCATATCTTTTGTTAATTAGGTTTTTTCTATTGAGTTTCATTATCATAAACAGTTTTTCCTGTTCCTTGCGGTTCCTGTCTCGCTGACCGTCTATGAGACCATGCCAAAATAGTAGCGAGCCTGCCAGGGTTCATTATCTTATCTTATCGGTCTCGTGCCTCATAGGAACATGGATTACGAGAAATTGTTGGGTGTAGCTACAGTTTTGGGCTTCAGCCGCGAGGGGTCGCTTACTTTGTTCGAGCATGCGGAAAAAGACGCTCGCGAAGCATGCGAAGCGGAGAAAGATATCCTTCTTGTACAGTTACGGTTACATCTAATGTGAGAGATGATGAGAGTGAATCATCTAATTCCGTGGAAAGGGAGGTCCCGAGTGCAAAGAGTATTTGACCTCGCAAATTAATGGCTTCCTTTGACGACTAGAGGGATGATCTGGATGCATATTTGCACCGCTTCAAGAGAATCGCGGTAGGACAAGGATGGGATAGAGGGGAGTTGTCTACAGCACTGAGTTTATGTCTAGTAGGTGAAGCCTTGAGTGTGTTAAAAAAAAATGCCTGCTTCAGATTCAATGGACTGCGATATGGTAAAGAAAGCTCTCCTTCAACGATTCAGGCTTACAGCTGAAATATTCCAGGAAAGATTAAAAAAATGTAAAAACCAAGATGCAGAGACATGAAAACAGTTCGTTTGTCGATTAACAAGCTATTTTGAGTGATGGAAGGAAATGTCAGACATCGAGAAGGAATATAAAGGAGTGCGAGACAGAATGGTGATCGAGCAATTCTTGACCTGTTCTAATCCCGAACTTGGCGTTTTCCTTAAAGAAAGAGCATTGAAGTGACTTCATGATTATGCTGAATGTGCTGACCGATTTCTTGAAGCGCAAGGCTCTAATAATTTAAGTAAAACCATGGCAGATCCTCACCAAATGGTAGTTAGCGCAAAGTAAACAATGACAGGTGTTATTCCAAAAGTGCTGAGATGTTTCTTGTGTAACCGTATCAATCACCGTGCTAAGCATTGTCTTTGCATCTCTCATATTCAAATGGTGGTTTTGGGACGTTAAACCCCACATATCAATCAATCAGAATTGTCGTTCCGACAATGCCAAGGCACAGATCTTCTGTCAGCATTGCAAGAAGAAAGGTCCTCGATCAGAAAATTGCAGGCAACGAAACCAAGAACAAGTTGCTTGTGTATAGTGCCACTGAAGAAAGAAGGTCTACCCATAAAAGAATCGAGAGAGAAGGCCCCTGACAACGGGGCTAGCACATTTGCGCAGAATAGAGACAATCCTAAGCAAGGAGAAGGAACACTAGGTCTACCTGATGTCTATGATGAGATTCACGGAACGGGAGTCACAGTTCTCTGCGATAGTGGTACAAACATAGCCTTAGCAAGAAGAAGTTTGGTGCGAGACGACGAACTAACAGTTAAAATGAACTCTGTTATATTGGTTGATAGCACAGTTAGGAGTCTACTTGAAGCCAAGATACAGGTTTCAGCACCTTACTACAGTACTTGGCTTACCGTAAAATGCATTGAAGAACCTCTATACGACTTGATATTGGGCAATTTAGCGTATGTCAGAAAAGTAGGTGATCCAGATGCCCTTTAGAAGTATACGCACGCAAGGACAGCAACTGAGGTGCGACGACAGGCTGACGAGCATGAGGATTGCAAGGAGGACAACAAAGCACTGAAGATAAGGCGTGAAGAACCTGTCCCAGCCGTGTCTTTTGCGGTGTCTACAAGATCATGTCAGACAGAGGCAATTAGCTGTGCTTAAAGTGCCTACAATTGACATACTGAAGGTCAAGCCTCAAGAATTTGCAAAGATGCAAATGACAGATCAGTCCATACAGAAATTCTTTGAAAAGCAAGGAAAAACAGCCACAAAAAAGAAAAGTAGGACCATGCGTGAATACAAAAGAATCAATGGATTGTTGTATAGAAAATGTCATTTTGTGTCAGGAAAAGATGCTCTGCAGTTGCTTGTACCAAAAACCTTACTACAGCCCCTCTTAATTAAAGACGTAGCGTGTAAAATAGGAGGAACACAGGACAAGGGAAGGGACAGAGGGTGACCTTAGTGACTACCGAATCATGTGCATTTTTAGATTTGTTGACGACTTCCTCATTTTTCTTTACTGTGATTCCACTTCTTGTGCCCTAGACATTGTTAACTTCATCAAGGAGTGGTTTGAACTCCTTGTTTTAACTCATCAGTTGCCTGTCAATAACACTCTCAGATTTTTAGGTATTGCTCTCCTTTTTCAGCAAGACCACGCTTGTTGGACTTACAAGCCAAGTAGCAACAAACCCTTGCTTTCATACCACTCCGCCCACTCTGAGATCGTAAGATGAGGCATCGTAGACTTGTGCTTTAGTAATGCCTTTAATGTCTTTCTTGTCCACATCTAATGGCAGCTAGTTTTTAATAAACAAGCAAAACGACTTCTGAATGCTGGCTACCTCTCTCATGTACATATTTCTGTCCTGAGAAATCTGGTCAAGAAGCTTCAGCCCTTGCAGCAAGTCCCCCGTAGTGTCTTACTATCATGGAAACTCCCACAACTTGAAAAAGGTTGGGGAGCGGGTCAATGTAAAGGTGGTCTTTTGTGCCCCGAAAAAGCTCTTGCACTTGTGTATGAAGGTTGTTTCCCATGCAAAACAAGGATGTTCTAAAAGGCACATAACGCTGTTTGTCACATGCTCAGAAAATCTATCAAATACCTCTATCATGCGGCAAGCACTACGTAGGACAAACTGGCCAATGTATTAATCACCGGCTCCGTGAACACGCTGGTAACGTAAGAAATGGTCGCGATGGTTTTTTGGCACTGCATTGCAGCATGTGTGGCTACAAACCACTTTTTCATGATACGATGACTCTAGGTGAAAACAGAAATAAAGTGACTAGGGAGATTATTGAAGCAGACCGGATTAGTAGATTAGGGCAGAACTGCGTCAGCACGCCTTCTCTTGGTCTTTGTGAAAAAGAACTGTCCTTCTTGAGATCGTAAGTTTTTCATGCATGGCAATTGAGGGTTTTCATCTGTTTTGCCTGTTTTTTTGCATTTGGTGAGCATATATATATATACGCTCCTCCAGATAAAATTTTGTTGGAAATAAGCACTCCCCTCTGTCCCTTCTCTTGTCCTGTGTTTTTCCTATTTTACGTGCTACATCTTTAATTATGTCTTATCAACACGCCCAACTTTATACTCTAGGCCATCTTGAGCTTGGCACATGACAGCATTATGACGGGACACAGAGCGTACAAAGAACAGTAGTGAATATCACTGAAGACTTTTTCTGGCCTGGGCTGCAGAGTGAAGTGAAACGATATGTGAAGTCTTGCGACGTGTGCCAGAGGACGAGTAGGACGAGCACCTTTGGGAACCATGCCGATTGTTGAAATTCCATTCCAGAGAGTAGCCATAAACATTATAAGCCCCATTAGGCCGGCGTCAGCCAAAGGGAACAGATATGTTCTTACAATGGTGGATATGACGACAAGATATCCAGAAGCTGTCCCACTCAAGAGTATACAATCCATGTCGCTGAGGCATTGTTGGAACTATTCTATAGATGCTGCCTCCCAAAAGAAATACTGAGTGATAGAGGTTCAAATTTCACATCTGAACTTACGAAGGAGTTCAACAGGCTGTTATCCATCCAGCTGATGTTGACCACGCCTTATTACGCTATATCAAATGGACTTGTGGAAAGATTCAATGGCACTGTGGAAAGATTCAATGGTTAAAAAAAATGTCCCAAGAAAGACCCACTGACGAGGATTGATACTTACCGGCGCTATTGTTTGCATACCGAAAAGTGCCGCAAGCAAGCATCAACTTCTCACCGTTCGAGATGTATGGTCGCTTGGTGAGGGTACTCCTAAGGGTGCTCAAGGAGGTATGGGCAAACGAAGAGGTTCAGAATGAAGTTAAAAGCACATACAAGTATGTGTTATAACTGTGCAAAAAAAGGAAACATGCAAGTTAGCACACCAAAGCCTGAGTGAAGCAAAAGAACGACATAAGGGATATTACAACAAGAAGTTGGTGGCAAGGCATCTCAAGCTGGGTGACATGTTCTCGTATTATTGCCCAGTGATAGAAATAAGCTGCTAATGCAGTGGAAGGGGTTGCTTCAGGTCACACAGAAAAAGAAGGAAGTGGACTATGAACTTATGGTGGACAAACTAAGAAAGTATTTCACATAAACATGCTAAAGAAATATGAGGAAAAATTCCTGCCCAAAGGATTCGAAGTGGCCTGCATGGTAGTAGCGGAAGAGAAAGGTGACATAAAGGTGCAAACTTGCAACTACAATAAGAGCATGGGCCTGGGGAAGGTTGTGATTAACCCAGCTTTGAAAGCGGAAGGGGCAACTGAGCTTCAAGCAGTATTGAAGAAGTACAGCAAACTATTCACTGATCTTCCCGAGCGAACTAATGTGGTCGAATGCAAGTTAGATTGTACCACGACGATGCCAGTTTACGTCAAGCAGTACCCTTTGCCCTTGGCAGTACAAGAGTCTATTGAAAAGGAGGTAGACGAGATGCTTTGCCTAGGAATCATAGAAAGGTCGACGTTGCCACACAATGCACCTCTGGTGGTAGTAAGGAAACCAGACTGTTCCAACAGAATCTGTGTAAACTTTAGTTGCCTGAACAATGTATTGGTGGTGGACGCAGAACCTATTCTGAGAGTGGATGTTGTTTTTGAAAAAGTTGGCGGAAAACGGTTTTTCTCTAAATTCGATTTGGCCAAGGAGAATTGGCAAATACCCATGGCAGAAGCATCCAAAGAAAAGATGGCATTTTCCTACGCACCAGAGTAATTTCAATTCAGGTATACAGTTAAATTTGCTTATAACAAATGTTCATATAACGAATTCCCCAATATAACGAAGTTTTTCTATTCCCCGTTGTTGCTCCATAAGAAGCACATGTATTTGCGACCTCTATGTAACAAATTAACAGCGGGAGACAACTTTGATATAACGAATTTTCCGCATGGACAATCTAGGAATTTCGCTCCGCATTTTGCTACCAGCATGCATCTTCACAAGGTTGTTTTTTCACAAGGTACGCACCCATGTTTGACAAACTAGCTAGATATTCTGGACAAGTCTCATGCTCAAAATAGCGCTGCAAAAGTTCAACAGCCTCTTCAGCTGATCGGTCTGGTGGCACCACTGCACTGGCAGTATTGTCATCTCATTCATCGCTGGAACGTCGATCCTCATCTTGCACTTTGGCAATGATTTTCTCGACTGTCTGTTCACAACAGGTACGAACATTTTCATCAATTCATTCGTAGTCATGCATCGTGAAAGGAACAGAGGGCACGGCTTCACTGAATATTGTCTCAATGTCGGCATCAGTAGGGCTTTCTTTTTCATCAGGTACTGCTTTCTTGCGCTTGAAAGCCAGCATGGTGAAAACATCCGTGTATTGTTGTTGCCTTCATTTGCTCCCAGGTACAAGACAAAATGTCGATGGTTGCCAATAAATTTATGCTATAGCATTTCCCGCTGCCTACTCTAAGCAGCATTTGATGGAGCAATTGTCTGTGCTAATGAACTTTCATGTTCTGAATGACCCCTTGATCCATCGGCTAGATCACTGCTGTTGCATTGGCTGACAAGAACTCCAGAGTGATGGCTTAGAGTCCTTGAACCTGACCATGGGCTTGGCAATTATCCACGATGAAGACAACCTTCCTGCCTTGCCTTGTAAATCTTGCGCCTTTCTCCCGAAGCTTGTTTTCTAAAATGGCCATGGTCCTCCACCCTCTTCCGTTCCCATGGTACGCAATGGGCAGGTGACGAACGCCTTTGAAACAGCATTGGTGCCTTGATTTTCCTATTACAAACAGCTTCGATTTCCCATCTCCTGCCATGTTTGCACCCACCAGCTCAATGATGTGATCTTTACCTACGTTTTCCTCCACTACAGTCTTCACCTTTGAAGGTGAGATTCTTTGATGGAAGCGTCTTATAAAAAAGACCCATCTCGTCGACAGTGAAGTCGTCTCGAGTCTTAAAGCTCGTCAAAGTTTCCTTAAGCCACCACTGTTACCAGTTGGTGCAAATGTCCCTGTTGACTGCACCACTCTCACCTGAGATTACTTTGAAGACTAGGCCATGGCGTCCTAAGAACTTTGTCCTAAGCGACGGGTGGCTCAGCCATCCGTCGCTTAGGACAGAGTTCTTTACACCCATTTGCATGACGATCTCTCGAACTTTCTGCTCGTGAATTGGTCCGCTTATGGGCAAATTGTAACTCTGTGCACGCTTGAACCACAGAAAAAGAACTTTTGCTAGTTGTTCATAAGGCGTCCGTGTCTGTTTAGATGTAAAAATCACGTTCTTAACAGTGCCTTCCTTCAATCTTTTCTCTGTCTTTCTATAACCGCGACAGCGTCGATTTCGGGATGTATTTTTTCGCCATCTCCGTCTTGGGCAGGCTGCTTCGATCGAGCTCCTGAAGAATTTGCATCTTTTTTTCAAGCGAGAGTGCATGGTGCGGCGGCTTCCTTTCTGTTGGGCCGAAATAACACCGTGATTCAACGCACTGAGTCGCACAAATAAGCCGTAATGCACAATTGACTCGCCGACAAGAAGAATGGCTACTGGATCGGCTTGTCTTGATCTCGAGGTGTTGCCATGGATGTGAGACTACCTTTGGCATGAGCAAGTCTATGCTGTGTTTAGAGTTTTTGCTGTTTAACCGTAGGTGACCATTAAGCACTGTTTCGATTAACTGATGAATTTTACTGCGCAACACATATAAATCCAGCCATATGAGCTCATTTAGTTCCCGCCCCGCCACGGTGGTCTAGTGGCTAAGGTACTCGGCTGCTGACCCGCAGGTCGCGGAATCAAATCCCGGCTGTGGCGGCTGCATTTCCGATGGAGGCGGAAATGTTGTAGGTCCGTGTGCTCAGATTTGGGCGCACGTTAAAGAACCCCAGGTGGTCGAAATTTCCGGAGCCCTCCACTACGGCGTCTCTCATAATCATATAGTAGTTTAGGGATGTTAAACACCACAAATCAATCAATCATTTAGTTCCCGTTTAAGCAAGTTTCGTTTATTGGGAGTCCACTGTATGTAAGGTGGAAGCATACAAATTCGAGCGCCAGAAGAGCTGTACACCATTCAGAAAATCCTGATGAAGAATGTGTTCGCATATGCCATAGGATGACCACAAACATGGCGGAAGCTTACCACTGAGACTTTTTTTATAAACTTTTATTTTGATTCGAGCGAACAGGTACAGAAATTTAGGTATGAATTTTGCAAGTTGCGCATACTGGGCTGACGGAAACCTCGTTTGGCACCCCAAAGTTAAATCGCTGAAAGTAAGGGCAATGAATCAGAGAAACATGGGAAGTGCTGCGCAAAACACGCTCGCAGTTATCTAGCTGGAACAGCTGTCTAATAAAACCATGCAAGCAAAGGTGGCAAGTTGGGCTAGTTGGATAACGTTCATGATTGAAATTTTTTTTGATGAAGCGCACTGAAGACAGACGACAGAAGAGGCCGACAAGGACAGCGCTTGCTCTCACAACTGAAGGTTGCACTGCATAATAAAGAGTATGCGTATCTCGACACCTAGTACCTGTAAAATATAACATATGATACATAATATGTACAATTTTTGTAATCCTGACAAGAATGGTTTCTGTTGCACCCTGTTTTGATGCACATGCGTGGTAGACCATGTATCCGCTTTAAATAATTTTCTCTGTTTAATAAACCTTCAGTTGTGAGAGCAAGCGCTGTCCTTGTCAGCCTCTTCTGTCCGTCTGTCTTCAGTGTGCTTCAACAAAAAAATTTTCAATCATGTAAGCAAACTTCTTTCTTTTGCTTCTCCATGGCCAGGTATATGAGTACGCAACTAGAACCATATGTTAAGAAGCCAGGACAAAACAAAAAGCAACTGCAAACGCTGTTTATTTATTAAAATATTTACGTTACACTTGGTTTAATCAGTATACAGACGCATAAAAGCCGAGCGGCTACTGATGATGAACTTTGCAGCACAGGGGTGCCAAAGGAAGGACACTTGGAGGAGAACGCCGCTTTTAGATACCACCGAAAACAGCGGTCAACGGGGGCTTTCCGCAGACAACACTGTTCGCCAGAGTGACAGGTGTCGCGCAACAGCAGCGGTAGCAACGGCGCATGTGAAGCGAACGCGCGTCCTCCCATCGCTCATTGCCGCGACCGCCGCCACTCGGTCGCTCGCATGTGAAACAGGCTTAATAGTTCGGTTAAGGCGCTCCGTAAGATCGTTGGTCTGGGGATGGTTATGCAGTAGTAAGGTGATGTTCAGTAGAGCATCTATGGAGGATTTCGTCGATAACCTTTGCGAGAAAGCAGCGGCCATGATCCATCATAGAGCCCCATGCCGCAGAGTGACATCACTCAGTATAAAATCAGTGACGTCTGTAGTGCAGCTAGTTGGCAAAGCGTGAGTTATAAGCGTATCTCGTCGCATAGTCAGTTGCGACAGCAATTCATTTGTTGCCTGACATGGACGTAGGGAAAAGTTCGAGCAAGTTGAGACCAACGTGGAAGAATGGTTCCGAGAGAATGCCAATAGGATGGAGCAGGCCAGCTGGGTGGAGAGCAGGAGGTTTGGGATGCTAGCAGTGCTGGCAAGCAGTGACATAAGGGCGCACAAATCGATACAGGCCAGGCCAAAAGAACTGTTGCCGCTCGCGGCGATAGGTGCGTAAAAGACCCAGGTGTCCCGCCGTCGGAGTGTTATGCAGATGTTAAAGAATGATAACATGCAGGTGTCGGGGAATAACTAACAAAGATTCCGGGCCATCAGGCTTCATGTTGCGATACAGAATGTCCTTGCAAAGAACATATTGACGCAGTGAAAAATCGAAATGCCCTGAAATTACTTGCTCAATGACCGTCCTGAGGGTTGCGTCCTGACGCTTCTCTGCACCAATGTCGCGCAAATCAGATATGGCAAGTACGTAAGAATTGCTTTTATGGACAGCGAGGCTAGCAGAGTCCACCTGATAACACAAGAGACAATCGGCATCTTGGTGGAACCTGCCAGACTTGTGAATTACGTCGAAGTTATACTCCTGGAGAGGAAGAGCCCAGTGACCTAGGCGACCAGTTGGGTCCATGAGCGATGACAACCGACACAGAGCGTGGTGGTCGGTGATAACTGAGAACTCACGGCCATACAAGCTGGGGCGAAAATTTTGCTTGTGCCCAGACCAACGCAAGACACTTGTGCTTTGTGATTGAATAGTTTCACTCAGATGTGGAGCAAAGGTAGCTGGCAAATGCAATAACGCGTGTTTGGCTCCCCTGGTGTTGAGCGAGGATGGCACTGATGCCGTGAGCACTGCCGTCTGTGCGAACTTCCGTCTTTGCGGGCTGGTCGAAGTGGGCCAGTATTGGTGGAGAAGTGATCAAGCCGATCAGCGTGGAAAGCGCAGCTGCTTGGTCTTGGCCTCACGAGAAGGGCGCTGTTTTTGAGAAGGTCAGTGAGTGGTTGAGCAATGGTAGTGAAATCGAGTATAAAGCGTTGGAAGTACGAGCATAAGCCCACAAAGCTCTGAACGTCTTTGGTAGAAGAAGGCTGAAGAAAGTTCTTGACAGCGCTAATCTTGTCCGAATCCGGTTTGACGCCAGCAGCACTTACATGATTACTAAGGAACGTGATTTCTTGTCGGCCAAAATTGCACTTTTTGGAGTTCACAGCTGGAGTCCCGTTCGACGAAAAATGGCTAGAATGGGGACAAACCAGGTGGGGTCACAGCTGGAGTCCCGTTCGACGAAAAATGGCTAGAATGGGGACAAACCAGGTGGGGTTAGGTGGCTTTCAAATGTTGGGGAACAAACAATCACATCGTTTAGGTAGCAAAGGTAGATTGACATTTATAACTACGAAGGAGAGAGTTTATCGTGTGTTTGAACGTTGCCGGGGCATTGCACAGCCCAAAAGGCATAACTTTGAACTGATGAAGTCCGTCTGGTGTGACAAAGGCAGTTTTTTCTCAGCCTAAGTGGTCTACAGAAATTTGCCAGTAGCCCAAATGCAGATCTATAAATAAGAAGTACCACGCTCCATAAAGGCAGTCAAGGTTGTCATTGATTCGTAGCAGCAGATATACATCTTTGCGGGTTATCTTCTTCAAGGGACGGTAGTCAATGCAAAATCTCCAGCTGCCATCCTTCTTTTTGACTAAAACAGTGATCCCACTTCTGCGCCAAATGCGCCAAAATGTGCCAAATCAGATTTACTGCGCCATCTTGATAATATCACCAAAAATTGCGCCAAACTACGCCAATGTCAGATTTGGGAGCGTCTATCATTGGCGATAGCAACGCCGGAGTGCCAATACATGTGCATCTTGTCTCCAGACCACTGAAGTCACAATCACGTACTTATTATGCTGATTAAACAGCGGTCGCACGTGTGTCTTAAAAGTCACGATGATCAATGTTTGGTACCAACGCAACTTTTGTAGTGCAAGTCCGCTTGATAGGGAAATGCACTCTCCGCAGGTGCTTATGACGTTTAGTCCAATCAGTAGCATGAAACTGTGGTGGCGATTCATCGAACAGTGTCGTCCGTTGTAAGAATACTGTTGATAGCTTGTTTGAAGAGTGGCATGGCATTGTGATGAGTGAAGTGGCCGTGCGTGATCGGGAAGATAGAATTGTGTTTGAAGTGCGCGCCACAGAGACAGTCGAAGAAGACGACGCAGGAAAATCAGGGCAGTGGGGTGGTGCGAAGAAGAAGGAGTGAGGCAGACGTGGCTGGAAGGAAGAAGCAAGGTTGAAGAACCAGGGCGTGGGAGCAGTGACCCGTCGGGTTGCGGACTCGAGGTCTCAGCAGGCTCCCACCTGGGGCCATACCAGCCGTCCTTCAATTCGGGCCTGGCGTGGGCGAAACGTCGCCAGGACGTTTCCGCCAGGCGAGTCCAGCACCTACGGCAGCGAGCGCCAGCCAGCATTCGAGATAGGCATGGCAAACGCCATGCGTGCTCCAGGTCAACGACCTCCGCAGTGAGCCGCGTTCTTGGCCGCGGCTGTCATTGGACTCACCAGGCTACCCTAGCGTCGACCGTCCCTTCCCAGTGTTGAGTTTGCCGCCGAGACTTGACCACCGCCTTCCTCTCCGGTTAACTCTTTCTGTTTTTATGCCCTTGTGACTCTCACACCAGTATTCCAAGCATGTTATATTTTTTCCCTTACTTCATTTATTATTAGACATTTCATGTCTTTTGAAAATACATTTTTTGTGTGATTGCATAAACGGCCTCGTTACTGCCCGATGAGGATTGAGTCATCGCAGGTTTCCGTACAGAAGCACGAGCGTCTCGTCTAGAGCTTTGTCTCTCTATACAGCTCGTTGCATTGGCGTCCGCGACAGGACGAAGCCGTTTATTGCATTATTAGTTACTGTTCTCTGGTTACATTTTGCTAAAAAAAAACAGATCAAAGATGAGTTTGGATTTAACGGCACTGGCGTTGCGCATGGGGCTAGAGGGAGCTGAGTTAAGGGCTTGGGTAGAACAACGGGAGTCTCGAGCTTGAGAAGAGAGGGCTGCAGAACGTGAAGCAAGGAAAGAGAAGATGGAGCAGATGGAGTTAGAACGGCGACTTCAGGAGGAATACCAGAAGACTATACAGTTGCGTCTTCAACTCGCTCAGGCTGAAGGCGTTAGAGAGTCAGTGGTGGCTGACCAAGGCCGACCAGTTCGAGCATCTCCTACCATTAATCCTCACAATTTCATGCCAGGGTTTAACGAGAACTGGGACGACTTAGACGCATACCTAAAAAGGTTTGAGAATGTTGCTACCGGTCAAGAATGGGCAAAAGACAAGTGGGCCACGGCCCTAAGTTTGTGTTTGAGCGGGGAGGCTCTCAAGGTCTTTGGTCGTCTGTCGCCAGAAGAGGCTCTCGATTATGACAAAACCAAGTTGGCGCTACTGCAACGATTTCGTTTCACGGCGGAGGGCTACCGTGAAAAATTTCGACACAGCAAGCCACAAGATGAGGAAACGGGCGTGCAGTACGCAACGAGGCTAACAAGCTTCTTCGACAGATGGGTTGAGATGTAGAAAACGGAAAAGGAATACTCCTCAGTTCGGAATCTCATAGTAGCGGAGCAATTTATAAACAACTGTCATGATAAGGTGGCGCTATTTTTGCGAGTGAAAAACTGCCGTAAGCTTGAAGAGATGGCGGAAGCGGCCGACAATTTTTTAGAAGCTCAGCGGCAGTCAAACTTGCTTGTTTTCCGTGACAAAGGGGAGAACACTCCTGCAGGAAAAGGCGGTAATTCAACTTCAAAGGCTTCCACTCAATGTTTTGTGTGTGACAAGACCGGTCACAGAGCTGCAGAATGCCGCGCTCAGACAAGGCAACCATACTGTGGGTATTGTCGTAAAACTGGGCACGACACCTAAGCGTGTACCAAGATACCCAGCACTACCCGGAAAGCCTCATGTATATGGTCGCAAAGGGAGAACCTTAACGAAGTCGAGCAGGTGGAGGACGAAAAAAGCGAAGAGAGTATGGCTAGTGCAGTGAATACCGAACCAAGGGTGACGAAACATCAGATGCTCGTGTTGCAGGGTGTGATATTCGGCAAGACTGCCTCAGTATTGCGGGACACAGGAAGTAATACGATGGTTGTGCGGCTTTCCCTCGTGCCAGACGGAGCACTTACGGGAACCACGGCAACATTGTTCTTGGCGGATGAAAGTAGAATTAAGGTTTCAGAGGCAAAGGTGGAAATTTTTTCACCATACTTTTCAGGCGTATGCATAGTAAAATGCATGATTTCCCCGTTATACGACATTATCGTGGGAAATGTGCCCGGATCACGTCAGGCTCACGACCCTGATACAACATGGAAAGAGAAGCTTGCTGTACCGAAATTAGAGACGGACAGCGTAGCACGTAAACGATGCAAGGAGGAAAGTCATCACTTGAACCACTTGCTGAGCGGCATCAAGAGCACAAGGTCTAAGCTGGATTCAGCCACACTCAAGGTCGACAGTTTGAAAATGACCAGAAAGGATTTTGAAACTGCGCAAGCAGGAGACAAGACCTTGGATACCTGCAGAAACAAGGTCGGACAAGTATATTATGGAAGGGGATCAACCAATTATTCGTTTACCATAGAAAGGGGGATAGTCTACCGCCATTACCGGTTATCCTCTGGCAAAATGATAAAACAGGTGGTAGTTCCCTGCAAATTGCGCAGCCAAGTGCTTGAGATGGCGCACGAAAATCTGATGTCAGGACATCAAGGTACGAAAAGAACCATTGATTGGGTACTAGGCTCGTTCTATTTGCCTGGAGTACAGGAAGAAGCTAAAAGATATGTTCGATCTTGTGATACGTGCCAAAGAACGTACTCGAAAAGCAAAGTAGGCAAAGCACCACTTGGCCAAATGCCGTTGATTGAGACACCATTCGAGCGAGTGGCAGTTGACATTATCGGACCCTTGAAACCAGTCTCTAACAAGGGTAACCGATACATTCTGACAATGGTTGACTTTGCGACACGTTATCCGGACGCAGTGGCCCTGCCCGCGATTGATTCAGCGACTGTGACAGAGGGCCTGTTGGAAATGTTTTCACGCACTGGATTTCCCTGTGAGATTCTGTGCGATCAGGCATCTTGCTTCACGTCCGAGTTGATGAGAGAAGTCAATGCATTGTTATCCATCAAACATCTAAGTTCGACACCCTACCACCCTATGTGCAACAGGATGGTTGAACGGTTTAATGGTACGCTGAAACAGATGCTGCGAAAACTATGTCAAGAGGATCCGAAATCTAGGGATCGGCTGCTCGCGCCACTCCTTTTTGCATACCGAGAGGTACCCCAAACCAGCATGGGATTCTCGCCGTTTGAACTTATATATGGGAGATACGTTAGAGGCCCTCTCATTATATATGGGAGATACGTTAGAGGCTCTCTCATTATATATGGGAGATACGTTAGAGGCCCTCTCAGTATATTGAAGGAGCTATGGACGGGAGAACACATCAGTGATGAAGTAAAAACAACGTTATGGCTACGTCTTGGATCTCAGAAATCGTCTTGAGAAGACGTTGCAACTAGCCCATGAGAACTTGTCACAAGCGAGGAAAACTCAAAAGCAGTACTATGATCGGGGAAGCAAGAACCGTCTGTTAGAAGTGGGAGATCTTGCTTTGATCTTACTCCCTACCACAGAGAACAAGTTATTGATGCAATGGAAAGGACCTTTTCGAGTTGTTGGAAAGAAAGATAACCACGACTATTTATTGGACCTGGGACATGGCAACAAACTGTTCCACAAAAATATGCTGAAGCGCTATGAAAATCGGCAGCCGAGGACAACCCCTCAAACAGCATCTTTCGTTGTCATGGAAGAGGACGAGACAGACACGCCATTATCAGTCTGCAAGACTACCCGAAGCGTTTGCTGGAAGCAATTCCTATAGCCGAGGGACTGGAAGAAGAGAAGCGTGTTGCGCTTGAAAAGATTCTAGCCGCTTATGACGATGTCTTTTCCGACATCCCCGGAAAGACAAACATTTTGGAGTGCCGCCTTCAGTTGACAACATCTGAACCTATTAACACTCCACAGTACCCTTTGCCGATAGCAATGAAGGAAGTCGTCGAGAAGGAAGTTCAAGACATGCTGAAGCATGGCGTCATTGAGAGATCGAATTCTCCTTATAATTCACCACTGGTTCTCGTCAAGAAGCCGGATAACACTTATCGTACGTGTGTGGACTTTCGGCGTATCAATGAGATTCTAATCTCCGATGCCGAACCCATACCACGAACGGACATAATGTTCACCGAGGTCGGCACCAAGAGATATTTTTCCAAGTTCGATCTGACGAAAGGCTATTGGCAAGTACCACTCCATCAGGCTTCAAGACCAGTCACTGCCTTCTCGACGCAGTCAGGACATTACCAATTCATATATATGCCTTTCGGCATCAAGACGGCTTCTGCAGTGTTCACGAGATTAATGAGGACTCTTCTTCAGGGTGTGGAAAACGTAGTCCATTACATTGACGACGTTCTCGTAGCTACAGCGACCTGGGAGGAGCACTTGGAGACTTTACAGCACTTGTTGCAGCAAGTCCGTGAAGCAGGACTAACCATCAAGCCTCAGAAATGTGAAATCGCCGTGGAATCCATCATCTTCTTGGGTCATCGGTTGGGAGGCGGAACTATTCAACCAGTAGAAAGTACAGTGGCGAAGATTGCTAACGCAACTCGACCCAAGACCAAGAGGCAGCTGCGATCGTTCCTGGGATTAGCAGGATACTACCGCGATTTAATACCCCGATATGCCGAAAAGGCCCAGCCTTTAACGGAATTAACCAAGAAAAGGGAGAAGAACAAGATCTGCTGGAACCAAGAAAGAGAAGCGGCTTTTGAGACACTGAAGCAAGCCCTCTCATCAGGACCAATAGTATGAGCTCCTGATCTGAAACGCACGTTCGTACTGCGTTCGGATGCGTCTGACACCTGTATCGGGGCAGTTCTCATGCAGGACCACGATGGGGTGTTACATCCAGTGTCATACGCCAGCCGACAGCTATTGCCGCGAGAACAGAATCACTCCACCATCGAACGAGAATGTCTGGCACTAGTGTGGGCAATAGAAAAGTTTCACATCTTTGTGTACGGAACGCAGTTTGTTGTGCAAACTGATCACCAACCATTACAATATCTAGCTAAGGCCAAAGACCTGAACGGCAGGCTACTGAGATGGAGTCTGGCATTACAAGATTATTCTTTTGTTATTCAACATATTAGAGGCTCAGATAATTCAGGTGCCGATTTCATGAGTAGGCTGTAACCTAAGCTTTCACGGAAGTGTATTGCAACTGGTTTACAGTTTGTCTACAATGTATATTTCTGAACCACGTGGTTTGTTCACCAGAAGAAAACAGTCATCGTGCCATGGCTGACTACATGTTTTTTCCTTGTTTTTTTATGTGTGAGGGTGTGTGAACATTTATTGTGGACATATATCACCTCTATTCACTGGTGCGGTGCAGTGGTCTTGTGCGGACACGTGGTGATTGCGACTAAGACGTGGCTAGAAGGTTTTTTTTTTTAGAAAGAAAAAACTTTTTCCGAAGGAGGGGCATGTGTGATGAGTGAAGTGGCCGTGTGTGATCGGGAAGATAGAATTGTGTTTGAAGTGCGCGCCACAGAGACAGTCGAAGAAGACGACGCAGGAAAATCAGGGCAGTGGGGTGGTGCGAAGAAGAAGGAGTGAGGCAGACATGGCTGGAAGGAAGAAGCAAGGTTGAAGAACCAGGGCGTGGGAGCAGTGACCCGTCGGGTTGCGGACTCGAGGCCTCAGCAGGCTCCCACCTGGGGCCATACCAGCCGTCCTTGCAATTCGGGCCTGGCGTGGGCGAAACGTCGCCAGGACGTTTCCGCCAGGCGAGTCCAGCACCTACGGCAGCGAGCGCCAGCCTGCGTTCGAGATAGGTATGGCAAACGCCATGCGTGCTCCAGGTCAACGACCTACGCAGTGAGCCGCGTTCTTGGCCGCGGCTGTCATTGGGCTCACCAGGCTACTCTAGCGTCGGCCGTCCCTTCCCAGCGTTGAGTTTGCCGCCGGGACTTGACCACCGTCTTCCTCTCCGGTGAACTCTTTCTGTTTTTATGCCCTTGTGACTCTCACACCAGTATTCCAAGCATGTTATATTTTTTCCCTTACTTCATTTATTATTAGACATTTCATGTCTTTTGAAAATACATTTTTTTTTTTGTGTGATTGCATAAACGGCCTCGTTACTGCCCGATGACGATTGAGTCATCGCAGGTTTCCGTACAGAAACACGAGCGTCTCGTCTAGAGCTTTATCTCTCTATACAGCTCGTTACAGGCATGTTATGAAGCAATTTTCACTAATAACTCCACGCGTGCCGCCAGAATGTCTGTCACATTATGTGCGGACATCGTGATCCGATTTTCCATGCTTCGCGTCAGCATAACACGTCAATGGTGGGAACGAGTCGACATTTTTCCTCTAATATACTTTATCCATGGATCGTCATACAGAAGAGCCGCTTCATAATTCCTTCCACTAGCACGTACATCTGTGTTTATAATCAAAAGCCTGTGAAAAGACCCTGCCAAGTCGAACTCGAGGTTGCTAGGATTTGAATTGAACATTCTCGCTTTCTTTTTTCTTAAATGTCATCTAATAGGTAAAAGCGTGCTGCTCCTGGTCGGAGCGGCTGCAATTCGGAGCAGCTGCCTCTCGCTTTCCAGGCTCAATAGCTGACGATTAAAGAAAAAATTGGACATCACGGCATCTTATTTATTGCTTCGCTTTGCATATAGGGGAGAGGGCAGGCTGCTGCGTCGCTTAAAGGGTGCAGTAGGCTGCACGCCCTATCTCGAGGCATAATGATACTGCTCGTAAACTCTCTGTGCTATTAACTTCTGCTTAGCGTTTACATAACTAACAGCACGAAAACCGCTTCGGACCTCGCCGCGGTGGTCTAGTGGCTGAGGTACCCAGCTGCTGATCCGCAGGTCGCGGGATCGAATCCCGGCTGTGGCAGCTGCATTTCCGATGAATGCGGAAATGCTGTAGGCCCGTGTGCTCACATTTGGGTGCAGGTTAAAGAACCCCAGGTGGTCAAAATTTTCGGAGCCCTCCACTACGGCGTATCTCATGATCATATAGTGGTTTTGGGACCTTAAACCCCACATATCTAAACCACTTCGGCACCGTAAGTGGTCATTGTCCCTCTTGCCAACATTCTTTTGAGTTATGCAATATCAGATCCAAAAGATACAATTTGTTTGTTTAATTTAGACTTAACATTGAATGTGATAAAACAAATTGTAATATTATACCTGCAACGAGCGAGTTCACGTATAAAAACTTGTTATTACTGGTTAAGCGTTAGCCGCAACAAGCTGGTTCAGGCAGGAACCCCGGCAAGCACGAGCCACAAGGAGGTTGCGTCTTCTATCGTGCTGGCACAGAGCTGGCATCACGATGCTCCGGTACAAGTGCTCCCCGCGCATAAAGGAGCCAACCTGGCGACCTAAGGAAATAATATGACAGGGGGGTCATAGCACGATTTGAGGCGTGATATGTGAACTGTTTCACACCCACTGCAGCGTTAGTTCGAAGGTGGATAAACGGGCTCAACTTCATAGCTGACGGGAGATGTTTGTTGCACCACATGGTAGGGACCATGGTATTTCGACGAAATGATCGGGAGGGGTAGATGGCACCCAAAGCCAAACCAACATTCCTGGGTTATAGTGGGTACTAGACGTCGGGCATCGTGGTCTGTTTTCTGGCGCCACTTGTCTTGCGCGGTAAACGAGCGAGCGAGTTGATGACACTCTTCGGCATAAGCAGCTGCTTTGGAAACAGGCATAGCTTCGGAAACATCAGGTCTGTAAGGGAGAATGGTGTCCATGGAGTATGATAGTTCGCGTCCGTACAGGAGGAAGAAAGGAGAGAAGCCGGTGGTTGTTTGTGGTGCAGAGTTGTTGGCGTACGTGACAAAAGGGAGCACTTGGTCCCAATTAGTGTGGTCGTCAGGCGCGTACATGGCAAGCATATCTCCAAGGGTACGATTAAAGCGTTCTGTCATGCCATTGGTTTGAGGATGGTATGTCGAGGTTTCCCGATAGTTAATGCGACATTCTTTGAGCAGCTCGTCAAGGGCGTTCGAGAAAAACACGCGTCCACTGTCACTCAGTAATTCACAGGGTGCACCGTGTCGCGAAATCAGATGATGAAAGAGAAAGGACCCAACGTCTTTCGCAGTGGTAGCAGGCAGCGCAGATGTTTCAGCGTAGCGTGTCAAATGATCGACTGTGACAATAACCCACTGGTTGCTTCGAGGAGTGTTGGGTAGACGACCATAAATATCAATTCCGTCGCGGCTGAATGGTCTCGCTCGGCAGGTTAAGGGTTGCAAAGAGCCAGCAGTGCTGTGAGAAAGGCATCTTGAGGCGCTGACACGTGTCACATGACCAAACGTACTGACGAACGTGCCAATACACGCTGCGCCAGTAGTATTTTAGACGAAGACAAGAGTAAGTTTTGAATAATCCAGTGTATTCAGGCAGCGCAGATGTCCGAGCGCGAATGACGGGGGTTGAGAAGGAGTCACCTGTGGCCATGTGTGACGCAATGCGGCAATATAACAAGCCTTCACGGAAAGCAAAGTGTCTTGCTTGATGAGAGAGGCAGCGTGAAGTCGATTCTGACGAACTTTGAGAGAGAACATCGAGCAGAGAATTGATCCAGGGATCCTGGCGCTGCTCGGATAGCATTTCGGTAATTCTCAATGATGACCAATCACAGATGGCAGTTAGTAACCAGGCAAGGTCAGGAGTTAGCGGAGAACGGGATAGGGCATCGGCGTCTGAATGTCTGCATCCTGAGCGATAAATAACACGATTGTCGTTTTCCTGAAGACTTAAAGCCCCACGAGCGAGGCGGCTAGTAGGGTCTTTTATGGACGCTAGCCAGCATAAGGCATGGTGATCTGTGACATCATCAAACTGGCGTCCGTAAAGATAAGTGCGAAGTTTTCGCATAGCCCGAATGATAGCCAAGCACTCTTTTTCTGTGACTGAATAGTTGGACTCTGCCTTCCTCAGGGTATGGCTGGCATAGGTGACAGCATACTCGTCGCAGCTTTTCTTGCATTGAACGAGAATGGCACCGATTCCGACACCGCTAGCATCCGTGTGAATTTCAGTAGGTGCATTGGGATCAAAGTGGCGGAGAACTGGCGGAGACCTGGGTAGCCGGCGCAGCGTCATGAATGCGTCATCGCAATGGGAATTCCAGCCCGAGAGGTCCGCTCAACTTGAAAGAAGCTAAGCCAGGGGGGCGATTATAGAGGCGAAATTGCAGATGAAACATCGAAAATTCAAGTGCAAGCCTACGAAACTATGGAGCTCCTTTAGGGTAGCAGGCTTGGAGTACTCGGCAGTGGCATGCGGCTTGGTAAGGTTTGGTGATATTTCTTCTTTTGAGATGACGTGGCCAAGAATTGCGAGTTTGCAGGCGCCAAAATGACATTTCTTGAAGTTAAGTTGCAACCCGGCTGCCGTTAGGCACTGGAGAACTTGTTCCAGACGGGAAAGATGAGTTTCGATATTTGCAGAGAATACAACTATGTCATCCAAATAGCAAAGGCAGATGTGCCATTCAAGTCCCCTAAGGACACTGTTCATCATTCTTTCAAAAGTCCCAGGCGCATTGCAAAGACTGGAGGGCATTACATTAAATTCATATAAGCCGTCAGGGGTCGCAAACGCCGTTTTTTTAACGGTCTAGTTTGGCCATTGGCACTTGCCAATATTCAGAGCGCAGATCTAGTGAAGAGAAAAACTACGCACTTTGAAGGCAATCCAAGACGTCATCAATGCGTGGCAGGGGTAAACATCCTTGCGTGTGATCTTCTTTAGTCGCCGATAATCCATGCAAAACCTAATGACGCCATCCTTTTTTCGCACGAGGACCACTGGCGAAGACCAAGGACTGTATGAGTGTTGAGTGACACCACGTTGCAGCATCTCATCAATGTGTTGAGTGATGATGTCAGGCTCAGCCTGCGAGACGCGGTAGGGGCGCTGACGAAGTGGATTATGAGGACCAGTGTCGATATGGTGAGCAACATCTGACGTGCATCCCAAGGGAGGTTGTTCGTGGTCGAAGAAGGTGCGGAAACGGTTAAGTAGGGTAACAAGCTGATTGCGCTGGTCTTGTGTAAGCCCGTTGTTTACGCTGCGCAATAAAACGTTTTTGTCAGGTAGTGAGGGTGAGGTGGCAGCCGTTACAGCATCCACGGACATCGGCATCATATTGGAAGGGGCATAGAAAGGAAAGATATCATCATAAGCATCAAGATGCCCAATACATTCGCCATGCAGTAGTAACGGATGGCACGCGTACACCGCACTGGAACCATCAGCAAGCGTTATGAGGGCAAACAGGACGACAAGGTTCCGGTGACGAGCGCATTCTTACGACGGCATAAAGAGGGCAGTTGAATCAGGGACGGAGTTGCACAAAATACACACCACGGCGACAGAAAAAGCAGAGGTGACAACGTCAGCAGCGACGATCACCTTTTTGTGTCGTGCTGAACGGAAACAAAAGTTGTGCACGAGCGCAGTCGACAACCGCATGATTAGCGGAAAGAAAGTTCCATCCCAGGATAATTTCATGAGACGCATGTGGAAGGATTGCAAATTCAACGGTGTAAAAGACTCCTTGAATCACAACACGAGCGGTGCATTTGGCAGAAGGCTGGACGTGCTGCGAACTCGCTTTGCATAAAGAAATGTCAACCAGCGGGGTCATCTATTTGTTCAGTTTGCGACATAACACTTCACTGATTACAGAAATAGCGGCACCTGTGCTGACAAGAGCTGTTGTGGCGAACCATCCACAAACAGGGCAATCTCGTTAGGGGGCGAAAGATGAGGCCTTGGAAATTTCGTCGGTGGCGCAGTTCTTGCCTCAGTAACTACGACTGTTAGTTTTCTTCCTGGGCGTGATTGGAACGACGAAGCAGGGGGGAAGGAGACCGGAGACGGGGTGAAGGAGATGGATGTTAATTTATTTATTTTATTTTCCTCAAGGGTCCCTAACAGAAGAGACATTACATGAGGGGTGGGCATACGAGAAATGGGGAAAGGCAAAGTTGGATGTGCAAATCCCATCATGTGGGCTGAAGTCTGGTCGACTTGAGCGGAGGTCAGGTGCATCACGTGTACATACCATTCTGATTGCTGAGGGATCTTGCCCGAATGCTGAGCATCATTAAAATAGAATCTACGGCAACAATAGTAGCGCACGACATTCCCTGGATTACCACAGTTGTAGCAGACGCGCCGATTATCCGGAGTACGCCAAGAGTTTACAGGTGCTCCAGGTGGCGAGAAGGGTCTATTTACCGGATAAACTGAAACTGGTGACCTACAGCAGTTGGTAGCTGGACTTTATGAAGGAAGTGGCGGTTGGGCAGGAGGTCGGTCGACGGCTTCTGCAGAAGTCAGCGGTGCAGTAACTGATACTGGGGACGCGGGCAAACGGCGAACTTCTGCAATTTGAGGCTGAATAGCACGGTGAAGTGAGTGGTCCAGTGCTGTGGGGGTATCGTTGATGGTGGCCACAAGAAAGAGCTGTCGAGCTACTTCCTCCTGTATGTACTCTTGAATTTTAGGCATCAATACGGCGTAGGTGGGGCCACTAATTTTGCACTCCGAAGCCGAAATATCCGCTGCTTGCGTATTAGCGCGTCGTGTAGAAATTCGCTGCTTGCGCAGCTCATCGAAACTTTGACAGAGCTGAATCACGGCCGTGATGGTCTGTGAGTCTTTGGCTACAAGCATATGAAAAGCGTTGAGATCAATGCCTTTCTATATATGCTTTATTATGGAAATTAAAAGAATAACCGAAAAACCGAATGAGAACCTTGTTGAAGTACTCCGAAAAATTTGAGAGGTAGTTGGCGAGACTATAACCCCTGAGGACATTGACGTTTGCCACAGGGTTCGAACAAAGCAGGTCGGTCAAACCAATATAATTGTTCAATGTCAGCGGAGGGACAAACACAATCAACTGCTACAGAAGTCGCGCAAGAAAAGGCCAACAAATGCCTCCCTCGGCCTATCTGCTGAATCTCCTGTGTTCGTAAATGAACACCTTTGCCCTGAAGTAAAGAAAATGCTCAGAATGGCAATAGCGCGCAAACGGGAACACAGCTGGAAATTTGGGTGGATGAAAAATGGCACTGTTCATGCACGCCGCACCGAGACTTCGCCTGTTGTCCGCATAATACGTGAAAGCGATTTGAACAAGATAACGAACACATAATTTCACAGACACTACAATATATTCATGCCCAGAATAGAGATGGAGCCTTCAGGCTATGTAAGTCCAGGCAACATCATTACGAAGCACAACATTACTAACAAAGACAAACTGCTAAAAATTATGCATCTAAATGCAAGGTCGCTGTTGAACAAAACGGATGAGGTCACTGTGCTAATCGAATCATGTAACCTCAATTTTGAAGTTTTGATGTTTACGGAAACCTGGTATGATGATGACTCAGAGTACTATGCACTTCAAGGATACGAACATTTCAATGTAAATCGCGAGGAGGGCAGAGGTGGCGGCGTTGCAATTTTAACTTTTTTAAATGGTTATGATATTCTTCGAGAATATAGCATCGCTACCAAAGATTACGAAGTTCTATGCATTAAAAAAGAAAAGATAGTATTTGCGGTCTTATATCGACCCCCTAATGCCAGCCCCTCTGCCTTCTTTCTGTTTTAGACACTCTGCTGTTATTTGTAAATGAAAATGGCTACCTTGGTGGGGACTTTAATATCCACATGACGACCAGTACAGCAGCTACTACACAGTTTTTGTCAATCCTGGAGTGCAATGACTTCTACAGTGTAATCAAAGCACCAACACGTGTAACCGCTACGACGTCATCGTTACTAGACACTTTCATAATAAACTCGATTATCGATAATTTAAAATCTGGAATCATAAGCCATGACATCAGTGATCACATGCCCATATATTTTTTCCTTGAACGAAAGACGTCAACTAAAAGCACATTTACTAGTAATGCAACGTACCGCAAGATATCGGCTCAGTCACTTGATAAATTCCGAGAAGCTGTGCGCGAAACAGACTGGACTGGCATATTTTCCATTAAGGATGCCAATAAGTCATATGACAAGTTTATGAACAAACTGAAAATGCTTTATTTAATATCATTTCGAATTCAGCGCTACCGAAATCAAAAGCCATCGCGCAAGCCCTGGACTTCAAAAGAATTCATAAGACAAATCAACAAAAAGAACAACTTTACCAATGTTTTGTCGAGTCAAAGGACTTGTCAAAGTGGAAAGAATATAAACAACTAAGAAATGAATTGAACAAAAAAAAGAAAAGGCAAAAAATGACTACTACATGCGTATATTTAATAATGATTGTATGCGCCGAACTAACAAGCTATGGGAAAAATAAACGATACACTAAATCGCAGGCCAGCCACTTCACTAATAGATACACTGAATATCGATGGTATTTCTATAGGCGGCACAGAACTTGCGGGACCTGTCCAATGATTTCTTTGTGAAAGTAGGATGCGTAGATCACGGCATTCAGCCCACACTGCATCAAACCTCGTTAAGGGAGTCTATATTTCTAAAGCCTACTAACACTTCTGAGGTGATTACAACATTTTCATGTCTGAAAAATAGCCGCAGTAGGGATATTTAGAAATCAGACCAATTAAGTATGCCATAGACCTTCTCGCTCCTGTTATAACGCGCATTTTTAACGCATCCTTGTCGACTGGAGTATTCCTTTGCATTATGGAAGTAGACCGAGTAATAGTTTTACATAAAAGGGGTGATAAAAACAATATTGGCAACTATGGACCAGTTTATATTCTTCCTATATTATCGAAGGGCCTCGAAAAAATTATCAACGTCCGTATTGATAATTTTTTGCAGAAACATAACTTGCTAACCGAGTGTCAGCACGGTTTTCGAAAAAGACGGTCTACGAAAAGTGCATATATAAAAAAGGATCCTATTCTTCAAAACATTGAAAAAAAAGCTTCTAATGTTAGGGTTATGCTTAGACTTTAGCAAAGCATTTGATAGAGTCAACCACTAACTGTTGCTTACCAAACTAAAAAGATATGGCTTCCGAGGAATAACACTTGAACTTATCCGATCTTATTTAAAAAGTCGACATCAATTTGTTGAAGTTAATGAAAATGGGTCACAAACGAAACCTCTAACAGCGGGTGTGCCTCAAGTAGCATCCTTGGCCCGATATTTTTTCTTTATTACAATAATGATATCGTAGGAATTAGTGATATGTGATGTGGGAATTGAGGCTGGCCCGCTGCCTTTGCGCGGGCTTTCCCGCCTTTCTCCAATTCTCATGTCCCGACATGTCTGCCCTCCTTTGCTGTCAGCCGCGCTGGGGAGAGCGGAGTGACGTTTAACTCCCTCACCCGGAAGCGGATGTTGACTGTGGCGCCGCGCGCGGGGACCGCCGAGAGGTTTTTCGCGCGCTGCGTCGGGAGCGGTGAGTACAGTCCGGGACTTCAAACGGTGAGCCACGCATTCTTTTCCGTCCGTCGAGTCCCGTCGCTCGGGGCTCGTCGGAGTTCGCTGACGGCGCCTCGCGCTCGATGCGAACGCTCACCTTTTGTTGCCCCGCTGCGTACTCACGGCCGAAGGGCAGTACGGTGTCCTAGTGCGTGGCCTAGCTACGCCGACCCGTCTCCCTTCGAAGCCAACGCGAGCGCCTTTGCCCTCGCTCGAGCAACCGGGCCTTTGCTCCGGTGTCTCCGTGGATCACTTTTACCGCGGAGACGTGCTCGTGGCACCCCTGTGTAGTACTTTGTGCCCGTGGCGTGGATAAGCCTATTTGCTTTCCCGCCGCGCCTTTTGCAACGGGCTGTACTGCGTTTGGTTGCCACAATAAAGTGTTGCGACTTGAGCAATATCGTGTTTCCCGCCACGGCGAAGGTTAACGCGTGCCCTGCGGCTCGCTAAGACCGGACCCACGCTGGTGGCCGTACTCCTTCGGGATACGTGTACACCACACTGGCGCCCAACGCGGTATCAAAAGCTCTAGCTTTTGTCTGCTCTTAGCGAGTCAGTTCGCCTGCGCGATTCGGGCTCGTCGCAACATGGCTGCTTCGCGGGACTTTTTGTCCGCTGTCCCTTTTAGCGGATGCCGCGTTGCACACGGAGGCCATTGCCTCTGTTGACGGGAACCCTTCTGCACCCGTCCGTGTCGGCACCCCCTATTGCGGTGACGACACGAGGCGCCTAGCCGCTCCCTTTGGAGATGGCGCGTCGCTTCGGAATGGGCCTCTTGCCCTACCCGAACGTTATGTCTGCTTCGTGGCATGCCGCGTTGCACAAAGAGGCCACCGCCTCTGTCGACGGGCGCCCTTCGGCGCTCGCCCGTGTCGTCACCCCCTTTTTGTGGTGAATACACTCCTACGTGGTAGCTGACGCGCTATCTCGTGCCCCCTGTTTTCTGCCGAGAACCTGGATTTCGGTGCGACGGCCGCTCGCGGTGCCTTAGCACATGCAAGCGTCGGGGGCGAAACAGCAGCTTCGCCGCCATTCGGCGAGAAGGGGGAGTCCCCATGAGGACGACCTTGGCTGCTATCCAGGTAAGCGGCGCACTGCGTAGCAGCCGAGCGGGGGAACTTTCCGAAGGCCACCGTGCCGAGAGCGAACCCGCGACGCCGTGCACGCGGCGGTTGCTGCGGTCCTGAGTGGGCGCGATACCAGACTCCCCCATTTTGGGAGAATGGGAATCGCTTTCAGCAGCGAAGAGCTACTGAAGGCTCAGCAAAGTGATCCGTTTCGAGTCTCGGAGGGACGGAGCGCCGTATACGCTGCTTGCTTTGCGGCGGGCGCCGTTAAACCGTCTTGAGAGGCGCGCCGTTACGCTGCTTGTTCTGCGGCGGGCGCGATTAGGGGGCTCATACAGCGTGTGTCGCTGAGTCCCCGGCGGATTCATTTTTGCTGGACCATGACGGGCTCCTGCGGAACTATATAGCCACTGACGACGAGTCCAGCGACCCGTTTAAGGTGGTTATGCCCAAAAGTCTGAGAGCCGCACTGTTGCGATCCTCTCACGACGAATCCATGGCCGGTCACCTGAGTGGCTCGAAAGTTTTTGCAAACTGAGCGATGTTGTGACCTGGCCCGGCACGAAGCGTGGTTTTTATCGCTATTCCGTGCCTGCCACGTCTGACAAACGGTTGAGCCAAGGGTTGGAAAGCCGCCCGGTCTTATGAACCGATTGTCAGTGAGCGTCCGTGGCGCGTACTAGCTGAAAGATCCCCTTTGGGAAAACTCAGCCGTGCCCACATCGCAGACCTGAAGCCCTTTGTCACGGTCTGACGAGCTCGCGCCAGTGCCCTGCGGCACTTCGCGCCAGCAACGGGGCACACCCGGAGCGGCGGACCGCATTCGGACCCCGCGCCGGTATAATCTGAGGAAGCGGTCACCTTTGTGATTTCGCGCCGGACGGCGGACTTCTCCGCAACCGAAGGCCCTCAGTTTACTGTCTAGCCTCAGTATAGGTTAGCTTCTTTACGGCCTTTTCTCGTAAAGAAGTTGACCCCGCCCTGTCTGCTGCCAGTGTTTCTTTTTTTTGAAGTGTTCATGTGTATTTTATGTTTTTTTTGTCTAATATTAAGTGTTATTTGTGTTTTATTTTTTTGCCATATGTTGAGTGTCATTTTGCTCTGTCTTTATTTTTTTTTCCCGTGTTCGTTTCGTCTACCGCGAAGGGAGCTGTGTGTGACCTTGAGTGTCGGTGCTTGCCGGGAGGGAGAGACGACGGACGCTTTGCGCCTACGCTCGCGCAGCTGTCGGCGGTGTGTGTGCGTGCGTGTGTAAGTGCGTGACGCTTCAGTGCGAGCCCGCGAAGAGTGCGTCGGCTTCCCCCATCGATGCGGACACGGGAGGTGCTGGGGGGGCATTGACATCAGACCGTCTGGCTGTGCTCTGCTCTCGGCCGTCGCTGAAGAAGCCCTGCTGCCTTTTCCACCATGGCTCCTGCGCGAGGCCAGCTGAAAGCAGCTATATGCTGCTGGCCAACGCCAGGGCGCCTCGCAGCCAATGTCGGTTCGGCCTCCCTGACTACCGGAGAGGCCCGGCTTCCCGCAACGTCCAGCTCCCTCATCGAGCCAGAAATGCGGGGCCTCCGAACAACCGAAGCGGCTTTCATCGGACTCGCGGCTGATCAAGAGCAGCAACGAGCCATCAGTGAGCCCTCCCGTACCTCTGACCTCGCACTCGGGCATCGCAACCAGCGGACACTGTCACGCCTTTCCGCACCTCCGCGCAGTGGACGCTATCCCGCTTTAGCACCGCGAACACTAGTGCCACGTTTCTGTGCTCCCTTCCGCAGTTATTTGTATAGTGTCATGTGTTTATTTTTGTTAGTTATGTTTTGTTTCTCCTTTGTAATAATTTTTTAGCAGCAGTAGCAGGGCTGGACTGAGGTTAGCTGTCGCTCATAGCAGTGTCATTTTAACTGCATGGGTGACGTCCGGCTGCCTTTTGCAGACCGGTAAGGGCAAATTTAGGAGAGGGGGATGTGGGAATTGAGGCTGGCCCGCTGCCTTTGCGCGGGCTTTCCCGCCTTTCTCCAATTCTCATGTCCCGACATGTCTGCCCTCCTTTGCTGTCAGCCGCGCTGGGGAGAGCGGAGTGACGTTTAACTCCCTCACCCGGAAGCGGATGTTGACTGTGGCGCCGCGCGCGGGGACCGCCGAGAGGTTTTTCGCGCGCTGCGTCGGGAGCGGTGAGTACAGTCCGGGACTTCAAACGGTGAGCCACGCATTCTTTTCCGTCCGTCGAGTCCCGTCGCTCGGGGCTCGTCGGAGTTCGCTGACGGCGCCTCGCGCCCGATGCGAACGCTCACCTTTTGTTGCCCCGCTGCGTACTCACGGCCGAAGGGCAGTACGGTGTCCTAGTGCGTGGCCTAGCTACGCCGACCCGTCTCCCTTCGAAGCCAACGCGAGCGCCTTTGCCCTCGCTCGAGCAACCGGGCCTTTGCTCCAGTGTCTCCGTGGATCACTTTTACCGCGGAGACGTGCTCGTGGCACCCCTGTGTAGTACTTTGTGCCCGTGGCGTGGATAAGCCTATTTGCTTTCCCGCCGCGCCTTTTGCAACGGGCTGTACTGCGTTTGGTTGCCACAATAAAGTGTTGCGACTTGAGCAGTATCGTGTTTCCCGCCACGGCGAAGGTTAACGCGTGCCCTGCGGCTCGCTAAGACCGGACCCACGCTGGTGGCCGTACTCCTTCGGGATACGTGTACACCACAGTGTAAGGTTGTCGCTTATGCAGATGACTGCTCAATTTTCTTTACAGCAAAAGACTTAGAAGAAATAATGCCTATAGCTAGCACTGTCTGTAACAAAATTCAACTGGTCAAAGGCAAACTGCTTGATTCTTAATAAAATTGCTGAGTTCTTTCCGTACAATCGACTAGACCAAGGAAACCTGAGGCACTTGTGAATTGACGTGGCGGTTAGTGGGAAGAGCAGGATTACCGTAATTGCTTCAATTTCCCGCCAAATGATTCACATAATTTCAGTAGTGGGGAAGACTGCTGACGGGAGGCCAGTGCATCTTTGCAGAAGGACATTGCAGCGGTGATGAGCAGTTGAGTGTATGGTTTTGCAATACGCCTGTTTTGGGCCAGTTCAAAACGCCGGCATTTCTCAATAATTTTGGCGACAATTGCACAATGCCGGCACATTAGCAGGTTGAACCCGTCGTCCGCTATCCCCTTAAGCACGTGACCAGCCTTGTTATACTCTGACATGTCGTTCTTTACCTTACGACATAGAGCCAGCACACCCTGTATATACAAAATCGAAAACCTAGATGGGAGCCGACAGATGAAAACACAAATTGATAAGGTCAGGGTGAACAGTGGAAGTGCCTCAGACAGGCTGGCCGACGTTTCGATAGGAGGACCTATCTTTGTCAAAGGCATCTTGTCATTCGTGGCGTGTTAGTTTTAGGGGGGGTTAACAGTGACGTCATTTCCTTGTGGTGGTGCATGTCCCTGTTGACAATCGTCGTCTGAAAAGAAAAAAAAAGCTATAAAGCAGAGTTGTGCAGTCCTCGCTTCATTTGAAGTTAGGTGGTAGTGATTCAATATGTTCTCGCAGGATGGGGGAGAAAAGAGAGAGAGAAAAAGGAAAGGGGAAGGAAAAAAAGGTTTACCTTTTTTTCTCTCTTCTCCCCCTCCCACGAAATAATCGAATCATTCCACATTACGAGATGCAAGGAAAGATGTGTTAGCCACCCCTCAATTGCGATTTCAGAGAAAGAGTACTTATATTTAGAAAAACCGCTGTACTAATCTTTTTTGTTTACTTTATCCACTTATGTATATTTTTGTTTATTTTCTTTCTTCACGCGCATGCACCTCGATGATATTTGGTGATTTTATGTGGCATGGCAATGGTTTTTTGTTTTTTTTTGTTTTTTGTTTTTTCGGCTAGAGAATTTGTATTATGTGACCATTTTGTACGCTATAAATGTGTGCACCTTCAGTAAACTTTCAGTCGCGATTGTGCGCTTGTGTTGTTGTTCTCTCCTCCAGTCCGTGTTACGTACCCCGCTCCATTTCTTCCATAACGAACCTTTGCCGACTAGCCCAAATGGCTGTTTGACAAAGCCTTAGCAGGGAGGCCAGGCTAGTCGAACACAAACAGAAATGACATCGATCGTAGCTCGTCACTGCTTTTAAGCCACATCCCTTTCTTTTCTACATTACGAGCCTCCATGAGTGGATAATTCGTAAGAGCTACCACACATTGCCGATTATAAGTCAATGCTGAGTTGACCTCTCTAACTTGCAAACCCTTTTTAGAAAAAAAAAAAAGTTGACTCTGACTGCAGTCTCATACTGCGACCATAGCACAAGAATCAGTCTTTCATGAGCAATGATTTGACTCTGAAACATTGCTTATGACTTGTCATCGCTTGAGAGAAGGATGCAGCAGTCACGGTCATTACCATCTGCAGCCACTGCGGCTGCTCATCGTCGGAAGGGGTGTTGGTGGTACTGAGATGCCGCACATGAAATACGCCAACCGGACCCTGTAGGTAGCTATCCATACCAGACATCGTTAACCATTTCTACGATACCGTATAAACCGGACTATAGGTCGAGTGGGAATGTAGGTGGACCCCTCAAGTTCAGGTTACCAAAAACAAAACAACCGAAAATTGCCGAACGACATTTAATTGGGTGCACCGCACCCCGATCGTCGGAGCTCCCCTCAACCACCACAGCAACTGTTCCTTTTCGTTAGACGAAGCACCACTGTCTTCTGAAGACGAGAGTTTGTCGCTGGCCGCCTCCCACAGTGCATTGTCTTCCGTGCCATACAGGAAGTTGTTGATGGAACATTTCTTAAAAGCATTTTTCACCATGGAATCTGGCAAGGAACGCCAGGCGGAAGAGACCCAGCCACAAACAGTCGCAAGCGGAGGCCTCTGTAGGCGGCCCGTCGGTGTCTTTGGGTTGTCGCCGGACATCCACTTTTGGTACTCCAGCTGCACTCGGTCCTTGAATGGCTTGTTTAGCACAACGTCGATCGGTTGGAGGGTAGATGTCATACCACCGTGTATCACGGCGAGGTTTGTTTTCCATCGCCCAGCACGCGCTTCACGGCATCGGTTAAGTGGCCACAAAACGCATCTAACACCAGCATGCTGCAAAGACGCAGCAGTGCACCTGGCTGATGGTTCCAGACTACTCGTATTGACTCGAGCATCATGGCCTCGTCCATGTATCCCTTTTTGTTGACGCGAACGACAACACCGGACAGGAACACTTCCTTCGGCATTGTGTTACATTTCAAAATGATGAAGGGGGAAAGCTTTCTACTATCTGCCATGCATGCCAGCATGACGGTGAAGTGCGAGTGCTGGTTGGCAGTAGGCAACAGCTTCATATCCTTGGCGCCACGCTGCATGATCATGGTCGATGAAGGCATGTCAAACCACACGGGGGTCTCATCAGCATCGTCAATCTGACCCATCATGTAGTTGTTCTGCTCCCAATGCCAGTTCACGAAGCCCTGAAAGTTTATAAGTTTGTCCTCGAACTCGTCTGGAAACTTCCGACAGATGGATGTGCGCCACCGGAAAGAAAATCCTTTGCATCTCATGAATCGACACACCCAAGAGTTTAGTGCACGAAACTCTTCTCTCGTGAGCCCAGTTTCTCGAGCGAGTTTCACAGCTTTCTTGCAAATGGTATCCATGGTCACTGGCAGCGAGCGCACATGAACTTCCCACACAAAGTTTTCTAGTGTATTCTCCAGCTGCGGATGAACCGCGTTTCACCCACGAAATGACATTTTCCGAGGATTGCACATCTGCAGCTTCCCTTTCTGCTTCCTCCAATAGTGCACGCTTTTTTCTGATACACCAAAGCGGCACTGAGCAGCCATATTCCTATTCGGCTCTGCGAACTCAACAACCTCTAGTTTAAACGCAGCTGAGTACTGCCTTCTCGTACCGCTACTCATATTCAGTGAACGAAAAAAAGACCACTAAAATTGAAACAGTGTCAAGCATAGCGAGAAATTAGAACAGATAGCAAGCAAATCACGAACACAAAAAAAAGACAAGAGTGAAAAAAAAAAAACATCAACCTGCTATTGGGTTTGAATGTGAATATGGCCATGTCCAGCTTCTCATGCACATGCAAGCCACATGTTGTCAGACAGCGGTGCACTGTCGGCTAGACAACGCTATATAAGACGAGGGGCGACTTTTAGCTCGCTGTTTTATTGAAAATATCTCGACCTATATTCTGGTTTATATGGTACTTAGAACTGGGTTAGCGGGATGTACATATCCTACATGGCAGTATGTGCTTTTGCTTCAATATCATCGTAAAAAACACTCAGGCTTTTGCTTCTCTGGTCGTGAACCCAATCTTGAACCGCCTCCTCAATGGCAGGGTTTCGTCCAGACTTCGGTCTGAGAAAGGAGCGACGTGTAGCAGCGAACGCGAATATCTTGATCCTTTGTTTTCTTCATTCCCTCATGCACTTTTCTGACACAACGAAATTCCGCCCTGCTTCAACATTGCTGTCTGACTCTGTGTTGAAGATCACTTGCCACTTGAAAGCAGTGCAGTACCGTTGCCAGCGTAGGGGTGGCATCTTGGTGTTCGTTGAGCAGCTTTGCACATCGCGCACACCACTGTTCGCAAGCAAGGCGAAATGCAGAAATGGCGAACAGGCGTGAGTGAAAAAGTATGT
Source organism: Rhipicephalus annulatus (assembly GCA_013436015.1). Lineage (NCBI taxonomy): Eukaryota > Metazoa > Arthropoda > Arachnida > Ixodida > Ixodidae > Rhipicephalus > Rhipicephalus annulatus. The sequence goes on along the minus strand of WOVY01010628.1, from coordinate 302,324 downwards.
GAAGACCATATGGGCACATGTGGGAGGCTATGTGACTGGTCATGTGGTTCAGTTCCCTGTGAAGTGTTTTCAGCCCACACGGCACTGCCAGCTCTTCCATGGAATGCCCATTGTGCTCGCCCATGGTGCTCGCCCATGGTGCTTCGTGGAAAATCTGAATCTTTGACTTGCCTTGTCAGCAAGTGCTTTTAGGGCATGCTGTCCACTGAAGCGAGAAACGCATGTCACATCTTTCGGGAACGATAAACGTCATGTTTTTGCGAGCCAGAGATGCATATCGAGTTTTTCACAACAAATAAACCTATGTTAAATTGTTAACAAGCGATAAACACATTTGCATTTCTTCGCGAGCCAAACGCACTGTCATACCCATATTATGATGTGCGCGAGTGCTGACCTTGTTGCAGATCTCGCCTGACAGAGGCGTTGGTGCGGTGGCGCTACCATTGAAACTCTGACGCCATCGGCAGCGTGTCATGAAAAAATGCTGAATACTGGCACCTCTTCCTCTAGCCATCATAGCTATATCGTAGTTTTGTGATCCTCGTGGCAGATTGTAAAAATGTCCGTTTCCGGAAACGGTGCATGCACGTTGGGTGAGAGCAGTTCCCCTAACTCTGTTGCCTCTGTGCCAGATGCTATTGACGCTTCGAATAGCAGTGAACCTGAGGACAACGGCCATTCATTGGACTCCTAAAAAAAGTTGACTTTACAATTCTGCTTATATGTTGACTCCGGTAATAGGCCGACCTCTGAACTTAAAAAAGCCATTTTATGAAAAAAAAACTAAAACATTGACCTATAATCAGCAATATATGGTAACGGTATTGTTGTACGAAAGGCAGAGTTGTAGGTTACTGGAACAAAAGTTACTGCTGGGACCAGCTTCCTCCGGCCCAACGATGCTCTGTGATGCACTAGATTTGCTGCACTGTGTGCACAAGAAATGAAAGCTTCAAAAACTGATCGGCTCAGTTGCTTCAAGTTGAGAGTAGTCAAAGCAATAAAGTTTTAAAGAAACCTAATTGTGCTCGGTTCAAAGCAATTCAAGCACAAAATGGTATTATTTGTAAATGTCACACGTTAATAAGCGCTCAAAAAAAAGAGCGCACTGCCGAATTCTGGCGACGAAGCGCCAAGAGACGCCTCAAGGTCAACGCTAAAGAAGAAACAAGCATCCAAAGACTCCCCCCCCGGGCGCACCATCTCTCACCCTCGGAAGCGAACTTTCGCTGACCAACCTCCTCACATCGGCGGCCGAGCAAGCCTTGGAAAGATCTCGAAGAAAAGGGGCGTGGTGATGCAGAGTTGCGTCACGTGTGTCAGGCGACTCTCAAAACGTCTCGCCCTTTCCCCAGCCTTGGCTGTGCATCGCGCCGACGAAACGATTAGAATATTCTGGAATCAAGCGCGAAAGGTATTTAAGCAAGCAGCGGAGAAGTGAGATCAAGAGACGAAGACAGTTTACGCCAGCGTGCGTAGGCAGGAGAAGAAGAAAGTTTGCGCCAGAAGAAGAAAGTTTGTGCATAGGGTCTTTTTGCTGTGTCGGCGAAGGTTTTGTCCTTAGTGACAAAGCAGGAGAAGAAGAAAGTTTGTGCCCGTGTGCGTAGGCAGGAGATGAAAGTTTTGCGCAAGTGTGCGTAGGGTCATTCCGCCGTGTTAGCGAAGGCTTCTGTCCTCAGTGACAAAGCAGGTAATGAGGAGGATTTCCACCTGAGGGGTGAAGACTCAAGCTACAAGCAGAAGAGTGTGTTTACCGCCAGCGAACGAAGACGCGTTGCAATAGCTGCGCGTGGGAAGCCGACCTGTTACTGGCGAAGAAGTTCGGTGCTTGGAGAGCGGCCGATTGAAAACTCGAGGTTTCTTAGAAGAGAAACTTCGGGAGCAGCGGAACGACAACAGTGCTGGACTTTGAGAGTGATTCTTAGAAAAGTATCATTCAGACCTTGTTCCAAGGACTTTGGACCGAATAAGTTTTCGAACTCTTTCGTCTTTGAGTGTCTTGGTTGTTCGATGCATGTGATTGCATTGTAGCGTGTATTGTTTGTGTCCGTTGTTTCGAGTGTGGCTGATTGTACTGTGTAGTACGTTGTTTGATTGGTGACATATCATATTCAACTATTGTCGAGTGTGCATATTTGTGTATCGTTTGATCTGCCATATTTGAGAATATAATTTTGTCTTGTTTATCAACTCTCGCCTCTAAGTCGTTCTTTGGACCACAGCCGGCGTCCGGTGGCACGCCAAATAGGACCACTTCTAAATTGTCCGCGCTTTCGTGGTGCAGTTCGGGGGGCCGATACTTCGGCCCTTGGAATTAGCCTGGCGATCGCCTTCCTAATTAATGGGACCTGTGAAAGTAAATCAATTGTGTCACATAAGATATGTAAATACTTTGGGCGCAGTCAGACAAGTGTTTACAGAAATGCAGATACATGTAATGGGGTGCTAACACCCCCTGTAAAGTCGTTTGTGCCACGTAGCATATGTGTCACGTGCAGAGACCTCGTGCAGAGTTGACAACTATCGAGCGGTAGGTGGCGTTGTGCTCACGTGTATCACCACCATCATCATCATGGTTAAAACGATAGTGCTGGCAGTGATGATTGGCAGCAAGCCTGCGTGGTGGCACATTGCGTGGGGGCGGTTGGAGTGGGAGGTTGGCTTTGGCGGTGGTCAGCGGTTGACGACACTGCGGGTCATCTGTCGTGGGCCCTCTTGGTGAGTCAAGTGTTGCCGATGCCTCCTTGTGTTTGTCATGTTGTTGAGTGTTGTGTAATATTGTGTAAGATTGTTTAAGTGTGTGTAATATTGTGTAATGTTGTTTAACTGTGTTGATAAGAATTGATGTATAATAGTTTGGCTGGGGATATCGTCGTTCTAAAGTTACATAAGTAAATGTGTGTTGTTTGGTTTGTTTTGACCGCGTCTGCTGTGTCCGCTCACTCCAAGAACATGGCGCTCTTCATTTCGAGACCCCACACATGGGAGTGCACCAAACCGAGCATCAATATTGAAAGCAAGGCCTTCTTATCATTCATAGTCTATCAACGAAGCAAGAACACCCGAAGCTTAAAGCAGCAGCATCATTTATGTGAACCAGGCAGCTGCTATTAAGAGAAACGCTTGAATGAACATTTATGACCATGTATTCATGTATTCGTCACGGTACATATTTACAATGTGTGCTTATTCGTTACGATCTATAGAGAAAGCTCCGGGGCACTGCCATGAAGCGAATATACTTTGGAGCGCAAAGAAGATGATTCGCCTGCATCGGTCGATTTGTCAAGCTGCTGTCTATGTCACTTCCAGTCAGTTGTAATGGCATCGTTTTTTCTAGTTTCGATAATAAAATGAGTGCTGTTGGCCAGTTTTTTTCTTAGGTGGAATTTCAGAGGACAAATTCAGCAGATAGCATTATCTAGAGCTAGACTGCCTATGAAGCGGCTTTTTAGGCGTGCACACTATCTTTGGAGTAGGCCTTTAAGGTCGTTTTTATTAAGTATCTCTACTTATATTCCGGTTTATACGATATGTAAAGGTTATAACTGTATGGTGTCTCCGGCACTGTTGATAGGCTTTGGCTATGAAGTTGATTGGGATGCCAGCTTGGGTGAGTTGGTCAGTCTTGTTTGAAGGCCAAGAAGGTCGCGTAAAATGCTTCCTTTGACATGCGGGTTTTCTCTTGGTTTGTTATCACCCGAGTACATTTTGATAGGGCATTCCACTTCTCAAATGCGTGTCGGTACAAAGAATGTCTGGTGTGGTGGCCTCTTTGCAGAGTACCTATTGCCCAGAGAAGAAACGCCCCGACAAGTATGGCCTCCCAGGAAACTTCACCGTCCTCTCTGAAATGGGCGAGGTGGCAAATGCCATGTTGGACCAAAAGGTACTATCAGTGCATCTGTGCGCTACTTTGTCTGATAACACCAAAATTTTAACTTGGAGAACAGAAAACTGGTCTCAGTCCTATATTTGTACTAAATTCTCATCACATTCGTATGTATTGGTAGGGATATGATAAAACTTCTTTTTTAAATGAAAATAAGGGACACAGCCAAGTTTCATCAAATTCTGGGTGTCCCAGCTATCTTTGGCCAAGGGTTAAAAAATACAATATTGGAGGTATCCAAAAGAAATTGATTGCATATTACTGACAGCCACTTTTTGCACTACAGACAATTTTTTTTGTAATTAACTTGTTATTTAAGATATTTTACATTGCTATATATTGACTTTAGGCAAGATAAACGACTTGCTAAGTTTGAAAGCGTCTTCAGAAACCTCCATTGCAATATTTTATACGAAGAAAATCTCACGTATACCATTTTTTTTTTCCAAGCTTCAAAGAAAGGCCGCAAAATACAAAAAAGAACCATGGGACTAGCGCATTCATGTGCCACGAACATGCTGCTCTCAGCCATAGTTTGAATGAACGAAATCACCTGCGGCCTTCACTAAATTCCGTTTCATACATTAGGTGTAACGACGCTGTGGAAGCTATGGAAGAAGTTGAATCAGCATTATGTTGGACTACAAGCGTCCCACACTTGGATTTCATTGTTGTAAACACTTGTACGAGATGAGTATGAACGCTATGTTGTAAAAGGCTCCAAATAAAACATCAACAAATGAGAACAAAGAAACTCTAGAACAACTTATTGGCAGCCGTATAAAGAGGCGTTTTTATCTTCGACACACAAAGTATCTTCATTTATTACTAAGCTCAAAGAGGGAAAAAAAATTATGTCTTAGATAGAAAAATCATCGTGCTATTTCTTAGTTCGAATGCATTCATTGCAAGAAGTCTCGCTAGCCTCCACAGCGTTGCACCTGATGTATGAAATGAAGTATAGTAACAGCCGCAGATGATTTCGTTCATTCGAACCACAGCTGAAAGCGACACACTTGCGGCGTGCGAATGCGTTAATCACGTAATTCTTTTTGTATTTCATAGCCTTTCTTTGCAGCATGGAAAAAATGGTATACGGGAGACTTTCTTTACGGCATATTATAAAATGGGTGGTTTCTGAAGGTGCTCTCGAACTTGGCAAGTCGCATATCTTGCATAAAGTCAATTTTAATCAATTTCGTTAAATAGTAGTAATTAACAAATTATTATTTACAAAAAAAATGTAAGGTGGCTGTCAGCAATATTCAACTGATTTCACTCGGCTACCTCTAATTTGCATTTATTAACCTTAGGCTAAAGATAACTGGAACAATTGGTATATATTTTTTTCAATGTTTGTTAAGTCGCACTACTATCTTGTCTGCCATTTGGAATACCTGATGACACACTTCGGAATGCAAGTTACTTTGCACACTGGCTGTCACTCTCATGGTCACGTGCCCCAGTAGGCAACAGGTGGTGCAAGGTGCTAGTCACAGTTGTTATGTTTATCTAGCAACATCTCATGACATCTTTCGGAAATTAGATGGGTGCTGATGGGGGTCAGAGTGCAGCAGCGCCACATGAGTGCAGGTTGTGAGGAGGGGAGTAGTTGCGTAGATGATGGGAAATTCTTCGCTGCTTTTGCTTTGTGTGCCCCATCCTGAATGGGTGCTTGCTTCCACCGGTCTTTGTCTCCTCAGTTCTCTACCAGGAAATTAGTTGTGCCGCCGTAGGCCACAAATTTTATGTGCGTGAATTCTACTCACGTGCGAGTGACAATGCTTTCAGTTGCAATGGACCTTGTGGGGTCTGGAACTTGGTGAGCGAGCACCACGCTCTTGGAGGGAACAGACACAGTAGACGTGGTCGGGGGGCAAACGATACATTCATTCAACTAATTTAAAATGACGATATCATCCGCCGAATCGATACATCAGTTGTAATTAACCCGCTAAGACACACCATATTTCCATACACTCCATGGCAAACACAATAACACGACAAACATAAAATAACATGACAAACACAATAACACATCAAGGTGGCGTCGCGAACGCTTGACTTATCACGAGGGCCCGCGGTGCCACGTGCCGAGCACCCACGCTAGATACAACCGTTCGTGGCAATCGCCATACACCAAAGAGGCTCACTCAACTTTCGCCCGCCACCAAGGCTTGCTTTCCACCAGAGGTCACTGCCGGCGTTACCACTGTAACAACCGTGATGATTATAGTGGTGATCGACGCTCCCGAACACAACGCCACCTACTGCCCGGCAGTTGTAAGGCGAAATGCAGCTTGTGGGCAGGACACAAGCGCCACGCAGCGCAAACAACTTTACAGGGAGTGTCAGCACCCCCACATCCCCTCAACCTTAAATCAAACTATATTCCGAAAACAAAGAAATCAGCCACACAAGCTCTAACAAAAAAATTACAACACATGTGCCTTCATAATGTCCCTCCACCACGACACCGCCGCCGGTCGACACTGCTGCACTGTCTGGCTCGACTTCACCTCAGTACCGGTCCCGCAACAGCAACGTTTTCGTCGGCGCGATAAACTGTCACTAGCGCCGACACATCTTCCGGTTGCGACCGGCACTCACGAAGGCGCCGGACTGCAGGCAGTTACGCAGGTCCCAGGCATCACTATCGCCCGACCTTACGATCGCATTCCTGGCCAGCGGCGCTGTCGATGTGCAGAAGACAGCCAGTCGTGGATTACAATACTTCCGCTGCGTTAATTCCAAAACACTCTACAGAAACAATGGAGCAGGGCCTAAGGAAGGGAGCTTCGGGCTTTTCACCCATGTGGTATGATGGTGAGTATGGCCAGCCAATACATCAGCGGCGGCCGAGACTTCCAGCTCAAAAATAAAACAAAAACCACTTTTTGCTGACTCACGCATCCCAAGATAAAAAAAAAAGTGAGGGAAGCAGAGTGCTACACCTCGACGCCACGATCCACTTAGTTGTGCCACGTGCGAGAGGCGGCTGCGCAGAGCCTTAGGCCTAATGAGTCGCTTGGCAACAACCGGCATCCACCCAGCACCCAGCCTAGGTGCAGAAGAGGCAGCCGCGAGGAGACATCCACTCTGTAAGGTGGTCCTATCGCTCGCCGCACACAGCAGCTTACCGAGCTATCGGCGTCCACTGTCCCGGACGGTGTAACGATGCTATGGCGTCGAGCCACAATGCAAGACAGCAGTGACGCTCGGCTCCTTGAGCCCAAAAGAAATAAAAGACGCTATTTAGAGAAAATCGGACCACCCACGAGGCTTCCGTACTCGCTCGCTTTGGGTTTGGCCTACAAACCACATGCTCTAGGCCTTGCACACCCCAGGATGCGGACCGCATGGCTCTTGTCCTAAGTCAACAATGTTTTTGAAAACTAACAAAAAAAAAGAAACCACTTGCAAGTAGAAAATAAAAAAAATAAAACCTCAACCTGCTGACAAGTTTAAAGACGTCACAAAACCAATCTCCTCGCTTCTCAACAAAGCACACCCCCGGTGCTAGAAATGAGAAGTCCCCCAAGGCCTACTCTATTCCGGCTCTAACAAAAGCTTGTACCGAACTGCGAAAACTGTCGTCCAATGTTCGAAGAGCTCCACGTTGGGCAGCCAGTGTGGGGTCTCGAATCGGCGAGAGTGCCAGCCTCTTGAGTGAACGGACACAGCAGACGCGGTTGGTACAAACCAAACAACAATACGCACATTTAACTAATTTATAGCGACGATATCGTCCGCCGAATGATACATCAGTGAGTATCAACACGCTAAGACATCCACACACAATAACCCGACAAATACACAATAACATGAGAAACACAATAGCACACCCAAGGCGTCGTCGTCAATGCTTGACTTATCACAAGGGACCCCGGCGAGCGGCCGGCGGTGCCACGCGCCGAGGACCCACGCTAGAGACAACCCTTCGCGACAACCGCCATGTGCCAAAGAGGCTCACTCAACTGTCGCCCGCCACCAAGGCTTGTTTTCCACCAGGGGTCACTGCCAGCGCTACCACTGTAATAACCATGATGATGATAGTGGTGATCAACGCTCACAAACACAACGCCACCTACTGCCCGGCGGTTGCGACTCGAAATGCAGCTTTTGGGCGAGACCATGCACCAGGCAGTGCAAACAACTTTACAGGGAGTGGGAGCACCCCCACAAGTTTTCGCTTTTGACCACTAACAAGTGGATTGCGAGCTTGGAAAACTTTTGTCAGGATAGTTACGGCAGCTGTTCTCCCAGCCACAAATCGAAATTTTGTTTCACGCATGCTGCTCAATTTCTGTGTTTCTTGGGCGAGCATCTCGCGTTAGCATGCCACATTGCAACCCACATGCTAGGTCTATTGAACACTGCTTGCCTCGTGAGTTGTGGCTGCAGACAATCAAAGCTTTGGTTTGGTGCCAAGTCAACAGAACATTTCGCACTTGTTTCATTTAAAAGGGGTGACATATCCTTGTCACACGGCAGATCTAATCTGCCGTGTCACAAGGGTCTACAACGAATGAAATGAAGTGAACTTAAATGTAGTTTACCTGCATACTGTCACACAACAAAAACAAATGTCATTTTAACATTATGACCATGGCGTTAGCTTGTCCTGAGCTGTGACTTTGGGAGGAATAAAAACCTAATAAAAATTGCATATAACATGAATGTATCTTCAAAAATAACGTTTTATTACAAAAAGGTCCTCCTATATTATAAATTTAGTCGTTTTACACAACTTGCCTCAGCTGCACCACCCAAACAAAGTCAAGCCAAGAGCTTCTCGAAAACCAACCTCGTGGACAATATGATCGGGCGGGAGCACAATAAAACATCGTTAATTCAGATCTCATGAGACTGGTGAAAATGTCCGAGTTAACCAAATTTCAGATTATCGAATGGACCATAAAAAAAAATATACTCGGAAGAGACAAACCTTTATTTCATGAAAAAGTGCGCCAGTTTTGTCTGGTGCCAATTTATGCTAAAACAATCTTATTCAACCCCATAAGGTGGTGGTGTGCGCGCTCGCTGTCGCGAGAACTGATGCAGAACTCCTCGATGACTTCAGCGGCCTCCTGCACGGTGTGATGTTGTGCTAGCTCATCTTGAATGTCATCATCGTAACAGTGATTCTGATCCTCTTCAAGCACTTCTGATAATATGTCGTCGTCAGTGAGCAGACCTGCAACGGCCCCACCATCATCAATGTGCCCAAACAGTTCGCGATTATCATGATCATATCGTCACGGGGTCGTGACAATGATGAAGGGAGCAGACAGTAGGTTGAAGATTTAAGTGTTTATTCAGCCGAACTTGTGGCCACGTAAAATGAAATTGAAATTGAGGCACTGGCACTGATATTGGCGAACTGAGGGTCGGTCCTCGATCAACTGACAAGGGGCGAAGCGTGTCGGGATTTATACTCTTGCCATTGAATATTCTAGCGTTATCGGTAGCGCCGTCATAAGTTCTGGAATAATCTGTGTTGTTCTTAAAGTGGGCGTAATCTTAACCAAACGATCTACTAAGACCTCAAAAATTCTCGAATATCGTAGGCGCGGTTTGCGCTGAACATAGTGTAACTGGGTGATAACAAAACTTGAGAAAAGAACGAGGCATTTCCCCCTCTGAAAAAAGGTATTGTTCTGATGCTTTAACAGAAGATGAAAGTGCAATAATAGTGTACGATACAGCAATAATTATAATAACAACAAAACACTCTTTCAGTTCGTTAACTTTCATGAAACGGCTTGAGGCACGCGACATAGACGACTTCAGTTCGCGATCGGCGCCGTTGACAGTTTGTGATGCCGTTAGGGACAATTTCGTCGTCAAGTGGGCCTAGATGTTGCACGACCCTGTACGGTTCGAAGTACCGTCGCAGAGGTTTTTCACTGAGTCCATTCGGCGTATCGGCGTCCATACCCAGACATGTTCACCGGGCTGGTATTCCACGAAGCATCGCCAAAGATTGTAACGGCGGTGGTCGGTCATCTGCTGGTTCGTGATGTTCAGGCAGGTGATTTGACGAGCTTCTTCAGCTCGCACAAGATGGAGGGTGACGTTAAGGTTTTCTTCGTCAGCGACGTTGGGCAGCATTGCATCGAGTGTCGTTGCCGGGTTCCTTCCATAGACGACTTTGTACGGTTGCATCTGCCTTGTCTCCTGCACGGCCGTGTTGTATGTGAAGGGTCACATACCGGAGGATGCCCCGCCGCGGCGGTCTAGTGGCTAAGGTACTCGGCTGCTGACCCGCAGGTCGCGGGATCGAATCCCGGTTGCGGCGGCTGCATTTCCGATGGAGGCGGAAATGTTGTAGGCCCGCGTGCTCAGATTTGGGTGCATGTTAAAGAGCCCCAGGTGGTCAAAATTTCTGGCCTCCACTACGGCGTCTCTCATAATCATATAGTGGTTTTGGGACGTTAAACTCCACATGTCAACATACGAGAGGATGGCGTCCCACGTCTTGTGTTCGACGTCGACGTACATGGCCACCATGTCGGTGATTGTCTTGTTTAGCCGCTTGGTGAGACCATTTGTCGTTGGGTGGTAGGCGGTGGTGCGGCGATGGATTGTCTGGCTATGTCTCAAGATCGCTTGAGTCAAATCAGCAGTAAATGTCGTACCTCTATCGGTGATGACAACCTCTGGGGCACCATGGCGAAGAACGATGTTCTCAACGAAGAACTTGGCTACCTCTTCGGCGCTACCTTTGAATAGGGCCTTTGTTTCGGCGTAGCGGATGAGGTAGTCAGTAGCTATGACAATCATTTTGTTTCTTGAATTAGACGTTGGGAATGGCCCCAATAGATGTGTCCCGATCTGTTGGAATGGTCGGCGAGGTGGTTCGATCGGCTGAAGAAAGCCTGCTGGCCTTGTCGGCGGTGTTTTGCATTGCTGACAGTCTCTGCATGTCCCCACGTAATGACCGACGTCGGCTGTAAGGTGTAGCCAGTAGTACTTTTCTTTTATCCTCACGAGTGTGCGTGAAATACCAAGGTGTCCTGCCATTGGATCATCGTTGAGGGCCTGGAGGAGTTCTGGTCGCAGAGCTGAAGGCACCACAACAATGTACTTGGCTCGAAACGGCGATAAGTTCTTATTCTGCAGAAGGCCGTTTCGCAGTGAAAATGACGTAAGTGCCCGTTTGAATACCTTCGGAACAACGGAGGTCCTGCCTTCAAGGTATTCGATTAGACCCCTAAGTTCCGGGTCAGCCCGCCGGTGTTCAGCGAAGTCGTCGACAGTTATCGTTCCCAGGAAGCAGACCCAGTCGGGTCTTCGGACGGCAGTGGGTTGACGAGTGCTCGCGACAGGCAGTCAGCATTGGAGTGTTTTCTGCCGAACTTGTAAATGACGGTAATGTCGTGTTTTTGAAGTCTCAGGCTCCATCGCGCAAGGCGACCTGAAGAGTGCTTCAAGTTAGCTAGCCAACACAAGGTGTGGTGGTCGCTCACAACATTGAAGGGCCTGCCGTAGAGATAAGGATGAAACTTTGACGTCACCCAGAAGATGGCAAAGCACTTCTTATTTGTTATGGAATAATTGCTTTCAGTCTTGGATAGCGACCAGCTAGCGTAACTAATAACCCTTTCCAGTTTTTCAGTTCTCTGCACAAGGAAAGTGCCGAGTCCTACGCTGCATACGTCAGTGTGCACTTCTGTTTCGGCATTTTCGTTGAAATGCGCGAGTATTGGAGGCATCTGCAGGTGTCGTCTTATTTCTTCAAATGCTTCGTCCTGTGGGATTTCCCACTTGAACTCGATGTCAGTCCTCGTAAGGTTAGTGAGAGGCTCGGCAATGTGGGAGAAGTTTCTGACGAAGCGCCTGTAATAGGTGCACAGGCCGAGAAATCGATGCACGGCCTTTTTGTCAGTGGGCGGCGGAAATGCAGCGGTGGCGGCTGTCTTCTGCGGATAGGCCCTTACTCCGGACTTACTTATCAGGTGGCCCAAGAACAAAAGTTTCTTGTAAGCAAAGCGGCATTTTTCTGGCTTCAGGGTGAGTCCAAAAGTCTTGATGGCTTGAAGTACAGTTTCAAGGTGCCGAAGATGCTCATCGAAGCTTAAGGAAAACACGATGACATCGTCCAAGTAAAGGAGACAAGTTTGCCACTTCAATCCTGCTAGCACTGTGTCCACAACGCGCTTGAAAGTCACAGGTGCCGAGCAAAGACAGAAGAGCATAACCTTGAACTCGAAAAGGCCGTCTGGTGTTATAAACTCCGTTTTTTCTTGGTCACTCTCGTCGACTTCGATTTGCCAATAGCCAGTCTTCATGTTCATTGACGAAAATTTCTTTGTGTTGTGGAGTCGATCCAAAGCATCTTCTATTCGTGGGAGAGTAAACATCTTTTTTTGAGATTTTGTTGAGGCGGTGATAATAGGCACAAAAATGTAGGGTTCCGTCCTTCTTCACTAACACTACGGGTGACACCCATGGACTCTTAGACGGTTGGATAACGTCGTCTCATAGCGTTTCGTCGACTTATCTTTTAATGGCCTCGCGTTTTCGCGTCGAAACTCTGTAGGGGCTCTGCCATAGTGGTCTAGCGTTTTCCTCTATTATTATGTGATGTTTCGCGACTGCGGCCTGGCGAATTGGCAACGACAATGAAAAGCAGTCCTTGTAGTGCAGGAGCACAGCCTTGATTTGTTCTTGCTTATGTTTCGGAAGGCTTGGATTGACGTCGAAAGCTCGGTGAAGAGCTTTGTTCCACGGAGTAGGTTCTGTAGAACCGGCGAGTAGGAAAGCATTGGTGGCTTCCATAATTTCGTCGATGTAGCTGACTGTTGTACCTTTGTTCACATGTTTGTACTCATAGCTGAAATTGATGAGCATAACTGTTGCTTTTCCTCCCCGTAGCTCGGCGATTCCTCTTGCAACACAAATATTGCTGTTGAGCAATAGGTGCGGATTGCCTTCAACAACGCCTTCGAAGTCTTCTGGTTTTAGGGTGCCGACAGAAATGAAGAAGCTTGAACGACGAGAAACGGTGACTTCGTCTTCCAGCCCATTCAGGGCACGGCTTTCTGATGGCGTGCGTCGCGGTAGTGCTTTTTCTGTGGAGTGTTAACGACTTTGCTCTCAGGTCGGTGACCGCACCGTGGAGGTTCAGGAAGTCCATTCCAAGAATAACATCTCTCGAGCAATGCTGAAGTTCGGTGAAGCTTGCAGCATAAATGGGGCTATTAATGGTCACTCTGGCTGCCCAGATTCCTACTGGTGGTACTAGGTGACCTCCGGCTGTATGGATTTCTGGGCCTTTTCAAGCAGTCCTTTCTTCAACATTGTGGTGAAAGTCCCACTGATGACGAAATAGTCGGCTCCAGTGTCAACGAGAGCTGCGACATTGTGGCCGTTGATTAGAATGTCGAGGTCGCTAGTTCTTCGCCTGGCGTTGTGGTTGGGTTGCAGCGTCGGGTCACGGCTACGGTAATTTGCACCACTGTTTCGACGTTGTGTATTCAGGACTTTTTGTGTTCGCGAATTTTGGGAGTCGAGGCTACGTTGAGGTGACGGCGGGTTCTTCAAGTTTCGTCGTCATCGGCGGCAGAGGATCTTCGGCAGTTCGTCGTGCAGCAACCGCACCTTCATCGATGCCCTTGGTTTTCCTGATACAGGCTAGGCGACCGGCCCTGGCTTGGGCCAGTGTACTGACGACAGTACGGTGACATGTAGCAGCCGGGTGAAAGTGAACGAGAAGATCCTCGGGGTGTCCTTTGCGTTCCGGTGAGATAGTTTGCGATGTCACGTGGTCTTTCACCCCACTGTGTATGCGGTGCATCGATGGTAAAACCACGTAGTCCCATCTGGCGCTACTGGCAGCGGCGATACGTGTACCCGGGTTTTACTGTATAAAGGTTATCTCCCGTTGCCTCTTTGTTATCAAGAAGTTGCAAATACACATCTTTTATGAAGCAGTGGCTATGAACAGAAAAACTCCCCAATATCAAGAAATTCATTGTATTGTTACGTGATTTCGTCTGACTGGAAGAGGGCATAGTGGGGCATACCCAAGTAAGGTGCCTCAGACTGAGATTGAAGAAGTGGACGTTGTCGGTGAGCTGCGTTGTGGCTGTGGACTGACAACTGTTATTTTCCACGTAACATTTTGGTGGAAGTGCTGGGTGCTCTTCTGACAACGGAGCTACGCAGTGGACGCCTCCTTAAGTCTGCTATCATGGCTCCGGGTGAGGATACGGCTTCGCCACCTGCCTCAGCAATGACAGCAACCCGGTACGTCGCCCTAACGCAACCCCATGATCCCGGTACCTTTACTGGAGAGGACAACGCGAATGTGGACAAGTGGCTTAGCATGTACGAGCGCATCAGCAAGCAATATGGCTGGGACCCAACCGTTATGCTTGCGAATGTCATTTTCTATCTTGACAAAACCCCTCGCATCTAGTTTGAGACCCACGAGCACGAAATCACAAGCTGGGAAATGTTTAAACAACAGCTCCGTGACCTTTTTGGCCACCTGTTTGGCCAACAGCTTGATGCCCGAAAGCAATTGGCTGTACGTACACAGACGTCCACTGAGCCCTACTTGACTTATATTCAAGACGTCTTAGCCTTGTGTCAAAGGGCCGATCCCAACATGACTGAGGCTGACAAGATTTCGCACGTTTTAAAAGGAATCGCCGACGATGCGAGAAGAGGTCGTCCCAGTACGCAGGCGATGACAAACTAGAAAAAAGGAGAAATACCGATGTCAAGAACTTGTTGCCGTCATCGTGAACTGCCGCAGCGTAGTTAATAAAGTTGCTGAGCTCTTGGGCTTAATTGAGAGTGTTAACGCAGATATAGTCCTTGGTACAGAATCTTGGCTAAAGCCCTCGATTGCTGATAGTGAGGTGTTTCCGCAAAATTACGTCGTCTATCGTAAAGATAGGCTCACAGCAGGTGGTGGCGTTTTTTTACTTGTTCGTTCTTGCTTACAGTCATTTGAAGTTGATTATAAGTGCGACGCACTGGAGTCTGTATGGTGCAAGATAACACTGCCTGATAACTTCGCGTTTTTGGTCGGAGTGGTTTATCGCTCGCTGAGCTCAGATAGTAGCATAATGCAAACATTAGATGAAATTCTTTCTGAAGCATCAGCCCAGACAATACTCCTAGGGGGGGATTTTAATCTGCCTGGCTTATCCTGGGGTAATGGTTCCTGTATAAGTATAAGCGGGCGCATGAACCGTGCGATGAAAAATATCGTCGACAGGTTTGGTCTGACGCAGTACGTTACCACCCCTACTCGCAATGACGCTGTGTTAGACTTGTTGTTTTGTAACTCGCCAAATTTCGTAAATGACGTGACTGTGATTCCAGGAATTAGTGATCATCTTGCTGTTGTTGCTTGTATCCAAAAGAAAAAAGTGTGTGCGAAGTTACCTACGAGTAGAAGGATCTACTTTTATGACAAGGGTGACTACGATGCAATTTCTAAAAAACTTCGTAATTCGTTCCCCGTTTTCGAATGCCTTTTTGAGGAGGGCAATGTGCATGATATGTGGGACAAATTTAAGAATATACTTTCCGAGTTAACAAATAGACATATCCCCAGTGTTCATTCATCACGGCTAAAAAAGCACAAACAACCATGGGTAACAGCACATATATTAAAACTTATCAACAAAAGGAAGAGCGCATTAGGCGCGTTCAAGAAAAGCAAATCAGTTGCTCACTTTGAAAAACTGAAGTGGATTACCCACGAATATAAGCTAAAGATAAAAAAAGCTAAAGATGATTACTTCACTGAGCTGAGCAACAAAATGAAATCAAATCCTAAAATGTTTTGGAGGTACCTAAAACAGTGTGGCTCAGATTCCTTTGGAATGCAGGAGTTAAATTATAACGGCACGGTAATTACGAATGACGAGGATAAGGCTGCATGCCTAAACAACTTTTTCCACTCGGTATTCTTACCTAAACACAGCTGTAATTATCATCAAACTATTATGAGCATTTCACCTATGCTTCCTGTCGAGCTTAGTGTTAATGGAATTGAAAAACTATTGAAGGACGTTGATGACAGTAAATCTAGTGGTCCAGATGGAATTTCTCCGCGTGTACTCAAGCGTTGTGCGGGGCCAATTTCTATGTATCTTTATGCAATTTTTGAAAGATCTTTAGCGACAGGTACCTTACCACATGACTGGAAGATTGCGCACGTGGTACCGATACATAAAGGTGGGTCCAAAAAAGACGTTGGTAATTATAAACCAATATCGCTTACGTCTATCCCGTGTAAAATCCTCGAACATATTTTATACAAAGAAATAATAACTCATTTAAACAAGCATAAGGTACTAATCGACAAGCAGCATGGATTTCGCAGAGGGCTGTCTTGCACAACACAATTAGTCGAATTTTATCATGACGTAATATCGGGCGTAGATACTGTAGGACAGGTTGACGGTGTGTTCTTGGATTTTCGGAAAGCGTTTGACACGGTGTCATATTCACTCTTACTGTTTAAGCTTACCACCCTGAACATTGATAAGACTGTTTTTAAATGGATCGAATGTTACCTTTCCCAAAGAACACAAACCGTAGTACTGAATGGAAAATGCTCCGAATACACCGATGTTACCTCAGGGATCCCACAAGGCTCCGTCCTGGGTCCGCTATTGTTTTTAATTTATGTTAATGATATCTCTGCAGGAATTTCATCTTCTATACGGTTGTTTGCGGATGACTGTGTTGTGTAACTGTGTTGTGTACAATGATGTATTAGAACTTCAGAAAGACTTATCGCTCATTTATAGCTGGTGTACCAAATGGAAAATGAATTTAAATATAACAATGTGTGTACATATTTCATTTACCAAAAAGATGAAACCATTTCAGTCACAGTACCATCTGAACAATGTACAGTTGAAACAAGAGAGTACATATAAGTACCTAGGTATAATACTATCATTTGAATGTTCATGGAGGCCTCAGGTTGACACTCTCATAGCCAAAGCTGGTAAGGCTTTAAATTTCATTCAAAGAAACCTGCGATGTTCGCATGTGAATTTAAAACGTATGGCATACACTACTTGTATCAGACCTATCTTAGAATACGGTTGTGTCGTGTGGGACCCCGCCGAGGTAACCTTCATTGCTGCTCTGGAACAATTACAAAATCGTGCTGCCAGGTTCGTCTTGGGACGGTACGGAAGGGGGGAGAGCTGCACTGCAATGAAGGCTGAGTTAGGATGGGAGTGTCTTTCTGACCGCCGCCAGAAGCAGAGATTAAAATTTCTTTACTGCATTTACTACAATAAAACTGGAATTAATAGAGAAATATACTTACACAACCCTCATTACACTTCAAAACGTTTTGATCATAGTTGCAAAATTCGGGAATACCCAGCTAAAACGAACATGTATGCCAATTCATTTTTTCCTAGAGCGATTAAACAGTGGAACAGGCTAACTGAAATGCAAGTACATAGTGGGAACGAAGATATATTTTATTCACTGCTGTAAACCCGTGTTGTAACCTGAACGAAGATATATTATGTGTGAACAAAATTCTACTATGTGTGTGAACGAAAATGTATTTCAGTTATTTATGTGTGAACAAAGTTGTATTGTGTCGGTGAAGGGAAATGTACGTCATTTATCGATGTAACCCCTCTGCTATAACGCCTTCGGGTGCTGCGGGGTATCTGATGAATAAAGAATAAAAATAAACACCGCGGCAACGTCGTCTTGCGAAGCCACTCCTTGTCATCCGTCTACAACCGAAGACGTGACGCGCATCGTCCGACGTGAACTGGAGGCCGCTTACCCGGCTGCCAACAAACCGACGTAGCCCGACGCCTCAATGCCAGCTGTCGCCTTGATCCAGGCTGTTGTCCGCCAGGAATTCGCTAACCTTGGTATCCTGTCCACTGCATCCACACTGGATAATACTGGTTCCTCGATAGCTTCTGTGGACATGAGACGTCGCCGTCCGTTTTCTATTCGAACCAGGAACCCGTCTGAATGGCGAACAGCTGATGATAAGCCAATCTGCTTCCACTGTGGTCGCGCAGGACACATCGCTCGTTACTGCCGCAGCCAATGGCCATCTATGTCTTCTGACTCGTACCCCGCTTACAGTAACTCATTCCGTCCACCAAACCACCGTTATCCGACCCGCACTAAGTCTACAGCATTTACTGCCCCTGAGGACTACGGCCACCCTGCCCCGTCGTCGTCACCGCCTCAAAGCCACCCTTTCGCATCAGTCGTGGGGGACAGACAGGCACCGTCTCATATCTCTGTTTCGAAGCCTGGTTCTGTCACGCATAGACTATGGATGCATAGTATATCAGTCAGCTTCAAGGACAGCACTGAAAATGTTGGACCCCGTATACCACCTAGGTATCCGGCTGGCACTTGGTGCCTTCCGTACCAGCCCTATTCAAAGCCTTTATGCAGTCAGATCAGTGGCCACTAGACTATCAGCGCACGTATCTAGGAGTCAACTATGCAGTTAAGATCATGTCTCTGAAGCAGCACCCATGTAAAACACTTATGAACGATGTGTCTACTACCCAGTTATACCTAAACCGTCCTTCTATCGCCCCACCGTTTCCTTTGGCAATAAGACCTGCAGTAGAAAAACTTGCAATTTTCTTCAATGACTTGGAGGAAAGTGACCATGTCCAACACTTCCCTCCCTGGCAGCAAAGTCCAGTCACTTGTGACTGGTCTTTCAAAGACATCATGAAGGGAAATTGTCCAAGTGCACTCATTGAGCAACATTTCTTAGCCCTTGAACACAAATATCGTTCAACCGCGTTCTTCTCTGATGGCTCAAAGTCTCAAAAATCTGTATTTTGTGCAGCCTATGAACAAAAGTTCTCGGACACCAGAACCATGCATACACATACCTGCATTTTCACAGCGGAAGCCTATGGTATCCTGCTTATTATACAACACATTAAACAACACAAGATACAAAAGTCTATAGTGTACACAGATTCATTAAGTGTTGTCAGGGCCCTGTCTTGTGGCAAGTACAGCAAGAACCCTACTTTCAACAAGCTCCTTAACGAAATCTATGCAGCCTACAACCTAAAACTTTCTATTGTTATTTGCTGGGTTCCAGGTCATTCTGGAATTGCGGGCAATGAAATAGTGGACGAGAATGCACGAGAAGCCGCTGGTCGGCAAACCATAGATATAACCTCTGTTCCAGGTGTAGATCTAAAACCTGTTGTACGTAGAGGTCTACGCAACCACTGGCAAGCTGAATGGGACAGAGAAGTCGACAACAAACTCCACTTTGTAAAACCCCAGCTGAGAAAAGTTATCCCACAAAAACTCAACAGGTTCGCCGAAGTCACTCTAACATGGCTCAGAATAGGCCACACTTATGCTACACATAAACACCTTTTGACAGGTACTGATCCACCTACATGTATACACTGTGGAGAGAGTCTAACCGTTGTGCATGTCCTCATACAATGTCCTGTGCTTCACCAAGCACGACTGACCCATTTCAGGGAGCTCTATCGATATCATATCCCACTTCATCCAGCGCTGTTTTTATCACTTGATGCAGTGGTTGACCTAAAGAGACTTCTTCATTATCTTGGGAAAGTCAAATTTTTAACAATGATATCATTCCATCCTAGCCACCAGGCTGCGCCTCAAGTGTGAGGTACCGCCTGGTGCCTAAAAAGTATGTCTGAGCCTTCGCAGTTCTTGCCCAGGCAAGGACTTCAGATGCGAGGGTCTTGGGCCTTGCAGACTAATTTATCATCACAGACTTCAGCCAACGAAATGAAGGTTTTAGCAAAGTGACATTCCTTTTAAATGCACAGTATTTTAAATGGTTTGTAGATATTTGTTTTAATTTTTAATCATGCTTTGATCATTTGTTTTAATTTTAAACTAATAACCGAAAAGAAACAACACTTGTACTGGCGCTCTTTGGCCTTAGATGCCCTTGCGCCAATAAAACTTAACGTAATAAAAATAATAAAGCCACCCTTCTCGTTCAAACACGCGTCGCCGCTCTCCTTCGCCATCGTTCAACCGCCGCATGTCCCCGGAAAACTAGGCTGCACAGCTTCTGGAGGTGAAACTGCCCTGTCGACCTTACCCAAAAATCCTCTGTTGCCCTTACGTTTGAACCGAACACCCTACAAGTATATGTTGATGGCACACCTGTTGAAGCTTTGATAGATACGGGCGCTCACGTCTGTATTATGAGTTCGCGTTTTCGTCATCGCATGAAGAAGGTCCTCACGCCCCCCTTGACCAGTGTCGTCCAAGTTGCAGATGGTGCGAAAGTCGCTGTCGTCGGTATGTGCACAGCTCAACTTACCGTAGCCGGTCATCAAGTGGTCGTCCTTTTTACCGTGCTTGCAACATGTCCCCACGACCTCATACTAGGCCTCGATTTTCTTGCCGCCAATTCTGCTCTGATTGATTGCTCCGCTGGTGTGCTGCGCCTTGAACTGCCACAAATCAGTGCCGCCCCGTACCAATCTACATGCCGATTACAATGCAGCGATTTTGTTCGCTTGCCCTCCAAAACTGTGACGTACGTCGATTTTCTGTGCTCATCAGCTGTGCCCGACGGTGACTATTACGCCACGCCTCTCACCGACGTACTCCTTGCGCACAATGTTGCAGTGCCCTATACGGTGCTCAGCATCACAGATAACAAAACTTGTCTACCTCTTGTCAATTTCGGCTACATGAATCATGTGCTTCCACAAGCCATTTCTGTGGCCCACCTGTGTTCGTTGCTCGATTCACAAATTGAAGTGCTTGCCTTAGACACACTTGTTTCACCGCAGCGCACATCACTCGCAACACATTCGGGCAGCCGTCAAATTGTAGACACGATTGCCACTGATCTTCCGCCTCCGCAAGTTGAAGCCCTACAACACCTTCTCGAGGCCTACCAGGATATTTTTGATTTTGGTGACCGACCTCTTGGGCAGACGTCCTTTGTCCAGCATCGCATACACACAGGTGATGCCAACCCTGTTCACCGCCGTCCCTACAGAGTGTCTGCTTTTGAGCGGAGCATAATTCAGAAGGAGGTGAACAAGATGCTAGCGAAGGACATTATTGAACCATCCTCCAGTCCCTGGGCATCCACGGTGGTATTAGTTAAAAAGAAGGACGGATCGTGGCGATTTTGTGTGGACTATCGCCACCTTAACAACATCACCAAGAAAGACGCATACCCTCTGCCCCGCATTGATGACGCCCTTGATTGCCTCCATGGTGCCGCCTACTTTTCTTCCATCGATCTTCATTCTGGTTATTGGCAGATTGCCGTGGACCCCATGGACCGAGAGAAGACGGCTTTTGTAACGCCCGATGGCCTCTATCAATTCAATGTCATGCCTTTCGGCTTATGTAATGCCCCCGCCACCTTTGAACGAATGATGGACTCCCTGCTCCATGGATTCAAGTGGTCTACGTGTCTTTGTTATCTGGATGACGTGATTGTGTTTGCTCCCACTTTTGAAGCCCACCTTGAGAGACTGTCGAAAATACTTGATGTATTCCGTCTCGCCGGCCTTCAGCTGAATTCATCCAAGTGCCGGTTTGGTCCCCGTCGCATTACAATACTTGGACATATTGTTGACGCTTACAGCGTACAGCCTGACCCAGAAAAAGTTCGAGCTAAGGACTTTCCTGTGCCGAAAACCGCCAAAGATGTCCGCAGCTTTATGGGGCTCTGCTCCTATTTTCGGCAGTTCATCAAGAACTTCGCGGAAATCGCTCGGCCCCTTACAGATTTACTCAAACCAGATGAGACGTTTACCTGGGGTCCCTCGCAAGCAGCAGCATTTTCCGACCTGACCACTTGGCTCACTTCTTCTCCTGTGCAGGCTCACTTCGACCCTACGGCACCGACCGAAGTGCGCACCGATGCCAGCGGTTACGGAATAGGCGCTGTGTTGGCTCAGCGACAACGTGGGCAGCATCGTGTGATAGCTTATGCCAGCAGGCTGCTGTCCACCTCGGAGCGTAATTATTCCATCACAGAGCGCGAATGCCTAACGCTGGTGTGGGCAGTCGCGAAATTTCGCCCTTACTTATACGGCCGACCATTTATAGTTCTTACCGACCACCACGCTCTCTGCTGGCTCGCCTCCCTCAAAGATGCCACAGGTCGTCTCGCCCGCTGGGCACTCCACCTCCAGCAGTATTCTTACATCGTAGTGTACAAATCAGGAAAACTGCACAAAGATGTGGATTGTCTGTCACGCTACCCTGTGGCCGACTGCGATCCTACGAGCACTGATTCTGTGGGCTGCGTCCTTTCCATCTCCCAGCTGGTTCATCTCGGGGACGAGCAGCGTCGCGATCTGGATATCAGCCGCCTAATACAACAGCTCCAATCTTCACCGCAAGACACTTCTGTTCGCATGTTTACCTTAAAGGACCACACCTTATATCGGCGTAATTTATCGCCCAATGGTCACGACCTACTTCTGGTCATACCAAAGCACCTGCGTTCCACAGTCCTACGCGAGCTCCATGACGCGCCAACCGCGGGTCACCTTGGTGTCTCTCGCACATATGGCCGTGTGCGCCGCCGCTTCTACTGGCCTGGCCTTTCACGCTCTGTATGTCGCTGTGTCAATGCTTGTGAAATTTGCCAGCGTCGCAAAAAGCCGTCGGGACTATCTTCCGGATATCTTCCGCCTATCGACACCCCATCGGAGCCATTCTTTCGTGTTGGTTTGGACCTTCTCGGTCCCTTCCCAACATCTGCCTTCGGAAACAAGTGGGTCGCGGTGGCTATGGATTACGCGACCCGTTATGCAGTTACGCGAGCCATGCCAACAAGCTGCGCTACAGACGTCGCTGATTTTCTACTACGCGATCTCATTTTAGTGCATGGAGCCCCTCGTCAACTGCTAACAGACCGAGGCCGTACGTTTCTTTCGAAAGTGGTTGACGATATCCTGCGTTCCTGCTCTACCCAACATAAGCTCACGACATCGTACCACCCCCAGACAAACAGGCTTACAGAACGTTTAAACCGCACCCTGACAGACATGCTATCGAAATACGTCTCGGCCGACCATCGTGATTGGGACCTTGCACTACCCTACGTGACGTTCGCATACAATTCCTCCCGGCAAGACACTGCCGGGTACTCGTCATTTTACCTTCTGTTTGGACGCGAACCAACATTGCCGTTGGATACCTTCCTGCCAGTCGCTGCGCAGTCTACTTCTGAATATGCACGCGACGCTATTACCCGAGCTGACCACGCTCGTCAGCTTGCCCGCAGCAGATTAATGGCGTCCCAAGACTCGCAGAAGCATCGTTACGACGAGCGGCATCGCGACGAACACTTTCCAACAGGTTCCCTCGTTCTTCTTTGGTCCCCTACGCGACATGCAGGCCTTTCAGAAAAACTTCTTTCCCGTTTCATGGGCCCATACCGCATGCTTAGACGAGTGACCGACACTACATATGAAATTGTCCCTGATACTCCATCAACCTCTTCCGCTCTGCTGTCAAGGGACATCGTCCACGTATCAAGGCTCAAGCGTTACCACACTGCTCCTGCTGTAGCCCCGTAAACTCGCCGGGTCGGCGCTTTTGCCGCCAGGGGGTCGTGTTACGTGATTTCGTCTGACTGAAAGAGGGCATAGTGGGGCATACCCAAGTAAGGTGCCTCAGACTGAGAGGGAAGAAGTGGACGTTGTCGGTGAGCTGCATTGTGGCTGTGGACTGACAACTGTTATTTTCCACGTAACAGTATGGTGGTTCGTTATAGGCAAGTTTAATTGTACGAAGCTGCTTTACTATGTTGAAACATGGTTGCGATGAATCGCAGGCAGTAGTGTCGCGTCAGTTGCCTATAAGAATTAGTGGGTATCACAATTGCATTTTCCCTTGTAAAACTTGGCTACAAGCCTCTATTTTCATCATTGTGGCAGATGCCACAGTTTGCCATAAAAGACCTGTGCAGAGGTTGTTCAACCAATGATTCTGACTTTGGGGTGAGTGCAGCAATGCCTTTTAAAGGTCAGCACCTCAAAGCACGAAGAGCGGTCACTGATGAAAGCATGAGTGCAGCACAGCACTATCATGATATTGCCACCTGCATGTAATGGGGGGAGAGCAAAAGAGACTTTCACCCTGAAAAAAAAAAAAAAAGATTGTGTGCTTCTCTTCGCTCGAGATTCAGCCGCGACGGATGTGCTTTTTGAGATCTGGCTACATCTTGGCTAATTAAAAGACCCCTGCACTTCTCAAGTCTCGTGACAAACTGATAGAAGATCTGTGTAGTCCTATGGATGTTGCAAACTCCTCCCAGCAGTTGCCCTATGAGTTGAGCCCCAGTCAACACCCTTGTGCATCATACCTGCTGCGGAAACAGGATATTGCCTCCGGAAGTCAACAATATGGATCACACCACTTCGACAGGTAAGATGAGTGCTTTGGTTCAAACAGCTTCAACCGACACGGGAACTGCGATTCCGAACCGGTATACGTTGGAAAAGCCTCAGATATTGACGACGTTCCATGGCACAGATCACGAAGACGTGGAAGACTGGATGGCCGATTTCGAGCGCGTAGTCGCCTTAAAGGGGCCCGCCCAGCAACACATTTTGAGCATGCTCAGAAAACACTGCTGATTAGTAGTAGAGGCTCCTAAGAACACGCGAGCCAAATTTTACAGTACAGCACACAGCCTGGAATTCACTATAAATTATCAAAGTCAGCTAAAAATTTCTTTCTCTTCTTTTGACAAATGAGGGAACATGCTCAAAAATCACATGTAGAATGCCCATTTATCAGCCATTTGCTGATTTAAACATGGCGCGCTCGGTCGTTACAGAGATCGTCTCGAGTGATGGTCACTTGTCCACGCATGCCCACGCAATGACACTGAAAAACCCGCGTATTAGAAAAAAAAAAGAGAAAAAGTGCTTAAGATCACGAGGCGAGCATGACGTTTTTTGTTTGCCTTTCCCATTCCTCCCTGCTTTGCTTCCAGCGCTTTCGCCGGGATGGCAGAAGAGAGAATGGGATTGCAGCGCGTGACAAATCTTCGTAACTCCGCTAGTACTGGACGGATTATTAAAATTTAGCGGCGTTGAATTTGTGAGACAATACCCTTTTCCAGTCAATAAATTGCATGGTTACTCAAAACAGTGTTTCAGGGCCCCTTTAAATCAATGGGACGAAGCAGCGAAGCTGGGATGTGTCTACTTCTATCTGGAGGACGGGGTGCGTACGTAGTACCAGAATCGCGAGGAGTACCTGACCACGTGGTGCAAGTTCTGGAGACCTATGCAAGTGCTAATTGTCAAGAATGAGCGGAACGAGCAATTCAGACCAGGGTGCAGTGTCCAAATGAAATGGTTACTACTTACGAGAAAGACATGACACGCCTCTTCCGACGAGCTCACCAAAATGTGGCAGAGGATAAGAAGTTGTGCCATCTGATTCGGGGGGTGGGGGGTGGCGGGGGTTAACAAACAGCTCTTCGCTGGCCTCGTGCAAAGCCCTCCTAAGGCTGTCGCAGAGTTGTTGACCGAGGCTTTGACAATGAAAAATATGCTGCAGCAACGTGTCAGCATGTATGGAAGACAAGTGAATGGCATGTGCGCTGTGGATATTTTCATCATAATTGGAACCAACGACAGCTTACGAGAACTCTTCATTCCCTGGTGTGTGAAGAGTTGCAGAAATCTGGCGTGACGCCTCATTCCTAGGTCTGGCTCAATCGCAGTGGTTATGAGAGAGGAGCTGCACCAGACATTCTTTGACAGCTGTGCACAAGCCCCCACTGAATACCGCCATGAGACGACCTATGCGGAAGCCTTAAAGCGGCCTGCGAACAGTGGTGCAAGAGCACCACTGTTCGTTTGTGCTCCTCCCACTGTGTCGCTTCAGTCGGGGCAGCAAATAGAGTACTATGATGATAGGTATACGTCGCCTCCCTTTGTCCGTGCCGCTCCAGTCAGCCATCATTCGGAGCAGCCAGTTCATTACATAGATGATAGGTGTACGCCTGACTGCAGGCCTCTGTGCTTTCATTGTGGTGAAGTGGAACACTTGTACCGCCAGTACCCATACCATTGTCTTGGGTTTTGCAGCTTCTCTGCGTACTCGCAGCTGCCCCGGTACGGCCAGCGACCTTGTGACATCGAAAACTACCTCGCCCAGCATCCTGTACCACCGTCCGCTGGGCGGCAGTCGCCGATGCGATTTTTGTCCCTGCTTCTACTGCACGGTCTCCTAGTCCCTACCGGGAAAACTAACTGGAGTGACCTCTGGGGGTGGGATCGCTGAACATCGAAGTGCTGAAAACATCAGACTGATGCAGAGACCTAACGACACTGATCCGACATCTCCTATTGTTGCACAATACGACCAGCTTTCACTTGACATACCAGTAACGATTGATGGTTAGGCAGTTGACACGTTAGTAGACATCGGCGCTGACTACTCAAGATTGAGTGGGAAACTGGCCTCGCAGCTAAAGAAAGTAATCACGCAGCGGCACAACTTGCAGATTCGGACGGCTGGCCTTGTCTTGTCTAACTTGACGATGTGGTGGTCTTTTCTGCCATGTTCAAGTAGCATCTTCACCGCTAGCACAGTGTGCTGGAAGATATCAGATTGGCAAACCTCATACTGAAGCCACAGAAGTGCCACTTCTGTTATGAGGAACTCGAATTTCTTGGACATGTAGTAGTGCTGTTATGACCGGCAGTGCAAGGACCCGGTCTGTATTGGATGCTCAATGGTGGACCTTCCAGACGTGGTACGCATCCAGCAGATACGCAAGAGATGTAGTAGCGCTTTTACGACCGGCAGATTAAAGACCTGGGGTGCAATGGACACTCATTGTTGTACCTGCCAGACGTAGTACGCATCCAGCAGAAACGCAAGAGGTGTCTGTGTGCGCTGTAGGGAATGTGCATCAGCGTTGCTCGGACACACAGTCTGCGTTTGAGGAGAAGAGCATGCACGAGCCGAGGATATAAAAAGTGTGTCTAGTATTCGCTCGGTGCTCTCTCTTTGGCCTTTGTTTCGGCCGGTCATGTCTTGTGAAAGGCGCATCTCGACGCCTAGTGTGTTTTACGCGTGTTAATATGTAAACAATTTATGTGTTCTTTGTGTGAGAAAAAAGCCTTGCAAGAGTTCTTTTTTCCTCAGTTCCTTAGTGAGCACCTGTGCCCTGCTCATAGGTTATATTGCCACGACATAGTGCCTGCATTCAAACAACGCGCCCATCACCACGCGCACAGAGACATACATGGGCGCCGTCTAGTGTTGCGCAGAGACGATGATGATAGCACGAGAACCCCTGATGATAGCACGAGAATGGCTTGAGGAAACATGATTTAGTGCTTTTGTGCGAGGAGCTGGGTATTGACGTGGTGACGATACATAGGACATCGCAGTTGATACAGGCGATTAAAGATTCTGGCAAGGATGAGGAGAGCCTTTGCGATTGCTCGGAGCTCATACAGTACAAGCGTAAGGAAGCCGAAGAACGAGAGCGGCTTGCTTTTGAGAAAGAGACTGCCAGGCGTAAAGAGGAAGATGCAGCTCATAAAAGGAAAGTGAATGATTAAGGCTTGAGCTGCAGATTGTCCTGGCGAAACGCCCAGTGGTCAAGCCACACTAAATGCAGATATTCATGATTGTTGGGACCTAAGAAACAAGACGAAGATGAAGCCAGGGCCTGACCTACTATGCACGTGTTCTTATTTAGATTCTCTGTCGCCATTAAAGCGATTGTAGTTGTGCCCAGTACGCTCTGAGTTTTTATTGCTGGGTGCTATAGGATCGGCTATGTTGTGCCATAGTGTCGAAGACCTGGGATCTGTGACTAATCGACAGCACGGACGGCAGCATCGACAAGAATGATTTCTTCGAATAATAATCATCGGTGCTTGGTAAGCCCCGTCGGTGGCTGAGCTCAACAACGTTATTGAGTGAATGCAAGCCCAAGGCTTCCTGTGAGTACAATTCAGTAATGGATCGTTTGAAACAAAAGAGATTACCGGCACATGCTCAGAATACCAAGATAATAAACGAGGCGACCGCTATTTGGAAATGTGACAGTGCCGATAGAGCGACACTCATCACATTGAAAGAGCAGCTGACATCCAGCAATAAAGAGCTGAAGAAGATGTCTGAAGAAATGCAGGAGCTCACGTCTGAATACGTTGCAGCAGCGGACTTCGACAATCTAGTGGTATCGATACTTGCACGTCTTCTGTGCCAAATCGAGGACATCAGCAACTTGCAAAAAGCTAGTGACGCTGTCCATGCTCCTGTGAATGTCAGTAACGTGAACATCGGTCTTTGCCTACCTCTACTTGAGATTTCAAGCCATTGAACCGGAACATACGCGAGTGGACGGTTTTCTGGGAGCAGTTTGATGGTATACCATGTATTCGAATTCAGCACTAGTGAGAGAGACAAGTTTTATTACCTTCGGAATTACTTGAGAGGAGAAGCTGCTGCAGCAATCGCTGGGTTTGGAATACAAATGCATGTTATGGAAATGCTGTCGAGCTACTCAAAAACAAATACAATGAGAAACAGCAAATAGAGCAACACCATCTACGAGCCTTCAGATACATTCGGTGCGTGAGAGTGGCATCTGACGTAAAACAGCAGCGCAATCTGAACGACCAAGTTCAGATGAACTTGTTGGGTTTTGACGCACTTGGGGCGCCGACAAGCAGCTTTCCTGTAATGCTTTATGATATACTACTGAAAGCAGCTAATGGACTGACATGTGGGTACCATTTCTAATCTTTTAAGTTTGTAAATTTTGCAAGCAGGTAGGTCTTGGTTGACTGTGTGTAGTCATGCAAATTTGGCCCTCCCTACATCAATTAATCAATCAATAATTCAATCAGTAGTTCAATCAGTTTTATTTTCTCTTTACACTCGAAAGAGAGTGTAACGAGAAAATAAAAGGCGTTTCTTAAATAAAAAATTTCACTTTATTGTAAGTGTTGTTTTGTCGTATGTGTGCCATAGTTCTTTTTCTTTGTTGTCGAGATGTAACATAACAAATTTACTTGCGGCTTCTACCTATATAAGAACACGAGTGCTCAGTTAGACATAGCAATGGCAGCAGATATTTGCTGGCCAGACAAGCAAAAAGTGCGGATTAACTGAATTGACGCAATGGAGCACTTTGAAAAGTGTGGCCTTACAGTGTATCGAAAGCATTGCCAGCCAACCAGAACTTTTTAGTTTGCTTGAATTAAGTGATAGTTTGAATATCAGAGCTTGGATTATCGCGAGACTGCTGTTTACAGGGTTTGTTAAAAAAGATATCTGGAAAAGCTTAAGAAAAAATAGCTTTATTAGAGATATTGCTGAAATGCATAAAAAGCATAGTGTCAACACACTTTTGCCAACAGCTTTTGCACAACTCGTGGGCTTTCCTGTTGACTGGTGTTAGAGGAGCCTTAACGACACACGCACAAGTTTATTTCAGAGCACGCAAGGTCCCATGCTCCTGTCCTTTTGGGAGGAATTCACTTTAGAGAATAGGGAATAGAAATAGTCTTCTGGTGCCAGGTCAGTGCTGTAAGGTAGTATTGGAATTTGTCACGGTGTCGTTTATTATCAGGTATTGTCAGGTCAATGCGAAAGGTGATATCGTACCACTGTTCAGTCGCTGCATTTTACACATGCACCAAGTCACTCGATAGGGGTCCAATATTACTCAAGGTTCAGCGTTCATACTTGTGCGATTGTCTATTAAAAAGCAATTATTGCGCATATCTGAGGCACCATAACGGCATGTCAATATTATGTATGTGTATGTCTTACTAGAAAAAAAACTAGAAAAATGGCACAAAGTGCCAGTCTTATAACATAGTGCCCTAATGTATACCAAAGAGTTGTTAGTAATTAGTTTTATTGCCGTGAAATTTTCTAGTCATATTTATTATATTATAATATTTATTATATTTTCTAGTTATATCAGATATTCACCTAAAATAGTTCTTTTGGCTAGAGGCTTTTGTGAAATATATATATGAGGTTTATTAAATTGTTATTTGGGTTCTTGCAGCGAGGGCACACAGACTGAAAGTTCTCACCTTACGTAGTAGTTGAAATGAAAATTGTAATACTTTTCTTACACAAACAATAACACGCGTAACTTTTTTTTTTTGTTGTTCTAGGTAACGTAACTTTGTGCTCTGATAGGTTTGTTATAAATAATTCAATATTTTTGTTGTCTTTGTCACATGAGTGCATTCCCTAATCACAATATTTATGCAGGATGAAGAAAACATGGTGTACAACTTATGCTTAGAATTTGATTAACATAACATGTCTATGTTCAAATCTCCACCTAGTATTAGCACTAGGTCGTTTTCGCTTGCATAGTTCTATAGACCTTCCAAAAATGCAATGAATTCATTGCAAAGTGCAATTTCAATTTCAAAGTGCAATTTCAAAGTGCAACGTCATTATAATGACATCTGACTGCATATAGCAGTGTTGGTTAAGAGTTTGCGATCCGAGTAGTCTATGTTACAAGAGGGGAGCAAAAGGGGGCACACATACATCGAAATTTCCGGAGGCCTCCAGTATGGCGCATCTCGTAATCGTATCATGGTTTTGGGATGTTAAACAACATAAATACACAAATCAGTCAATCAAATCAGGTTTGCAAACAAGTACAACTTAATCAGTCAGCCCTACCCAATTTGGATTCAGAAAAGGTAGATCAACAGAACGTGCCCTTGTCATGCAAAAAGAAATCATTCGAAAAGCATTTGAGGAAAACAGTTTAATATAGCTGGTATGTATATTGATTTTTTCAAGGCATTCGACCGTCTAATTCACTTAACACTGAAAAAAAAAAACTTGAATTATATGGAATTATATGGAAAACTTGAATTATATGAATCCTCGTAAGGGCGCCTGCGCAAATAGGCGTTTGGTGTGTAGCGACACCGCGAACCCGAGCTAACGGGGGAGTTTCGACTCCCTCCCACGCCTAGCCGTGCGTGGCTTTGCCGTGTCCGGGGAAAAGGGGATCCTGGGGGTTGAGCCGACGCTGGGTGATTGGACCGTTAAGGCCCCCCGGCAGAGGCAACACACCCCTTTGGCCCCGGCTTCACGTAGACGGCACCCCTGAGCTGACCCACCCAGGGGAATCGGCAGTCGCCTTTTCCTATCTCTCTCTCCCTACATCTTCGTCTTTATCTCTTACTATTTATCTGTCCTGTCTTCTACTCTCTTCCGTTTACTTCCAAACTTCCTGGCGGCTAGGGTTAACCCTGTGCAAATAGCCTACCTTGGTCTAGGCGCATTGGGTTATAGTGGCGTTGTACGGCTGGCGTCTGCAGGTTTCAGCATTTGTAACCTTGTAGCGTCCCCTTGTTGGGCTCCGTGGTGGGTGGCCGCCAACGCTGCTGAACAACAATAAGGAAGACATGCATGGAGCATTCCCACTACTGTCTGATCGTACCGGCTTAAAGCCGGTACGCACCGATAATCTCACCAGAGAAGGATTGGCCACCCTGGTGCAGTATCTGGCCACCCCCTCCCGTAGGCATTCGTCAATTAACTCACGGCCCTCAGTCCCCACCAGCTGCGGAGCAACTGACCACGGCGGCGGTCAGATCTGCAAAGCAGCAGAGGGTGCTAGGAATCTCTGGATACGGACAGGCCACCATTGGAACTTGAACTTAGCAACGTTTAACGTTAGAACGTTATCTAGTGAGGGAAGTCTAGCTGTATTATTCGAGGAGCTAGAAGGCATTAAATGGGATATAATAGGGCTGAGTGAGGTTAGGAGGACAGATGAGGCCTATACTGTGCTAAAGAATGGGCAAGTCATTTGCTATCGGGGCTTGGCAGACAGAAGAGAATTGGGAGTAGGGTTCCTAATTCACAGAAACATAGCTGGCAACATAGAGGAATACTATAGCATTAATGAAAGGGTAGTAGGCATTGTAATTAAACTGAATAAAAGATACAAAATGAAGGTAGTACAGGCTTACGCGCCTACATCCAGCCATGATGACGCTTCAGTTGAAAGCTTCTATGAAGACGTGGAATCGGCAATGAGTAAGGTGAAAACACAGTATACTATAGTAATGGGCGACTTTAATGCAAAGGTAGGGAAGAAGCAGGCTGGAGACCAGGCAGTAGGAGATTATGGCATCGGCACTAGAAACGCCAGAGGAGAGCTACTAGTAGAATTCGCAGAACGCAATAATCTGCGTATATTGAATACCTACTACCGAAAACGAGAAAACCGCAAGTGGACATGGAGGAGCCCTAATGGCGTAAATAAGAACGAAATAGACTTTATAATGACTGCACACCCAGGAGTCGTGCAGGATGTGGAAGTGGTTGGCAAGATAAGATGCAGTGACCATAGAATGGTACGGGCTCGAATCCGCCTAGACTTGAAGAAGGAACGACAGAAACTGATACGCATGAAGCCAATCAATGAGCTAGCACTGAGAGGGAAAGTACAGGAATTCAGAGTGTCACTGCAGAACAGGTACTCTGCTCTTAGCGAGGAAATCAACCTTAGCGTAGATACAATGAATGATAATTAGACGAGTATCATCACGGAGTGTGCAGTGGAAGTTGGAGGCAGGGTAGCTAGACAGGACACCGGCAAGCTTTCCCAGGAAACGAAGAACCTAATTAAGAAGCGTCAAATCATGAAAGTGTCAAGTACAACAGACAAAATAGAACTGGCAGAGCTTTCGAAGCTGATTAATAGACGTAAAGTATGCGATGTAAGAAGGTATAACATGGAGAGAATTGAGCACGCTCTGAAAAACGGAGGAAGCGTCAAAACAGTGAAGAGGAAACTTGGGATAGGCAAAAGGCGGATGTATGCACTAAGGGACAAAGAAGGCAAATTAACTACAAATATGGATAGGATAGTTAAAATAGCGGAGGAGTTTTACAGAGATCTGTACAGTAGCCGAGACAACCACGACCTTAATACTATAAGAACTAGCAGTAACCCAGACGACACCCCACCGGTAATGATAGAAGAAGTCAGAAAAGCTTTGGAGAGCATGCACAGAGGCAAAGCTGCTGGTGAGGATCAAGTAACATCAGATCTGCTGAAAGATGGAGGACAGATTGTGTTAGAAAAACTAGCCACTCTATTTACGAGGTGTCTCCTGACGGGAAAAGTACCAGAGTCTTGGAAGAACGCTAACATCATCTTAATACATAAGAAAGGAGATGACAAGGACTTGAAGAATTACAGGCCGATCAGCTTGCTCTCTGTAGTATACAAGCTATTTACAAAGGTAATTGCTAGCTTGAGTAAAGAAAACATTAGAATTCAATCAACCAAAGGAACAAGCAGGATTTAGAACAGGCTACTCAACAATTGACCACATTCATACTATCAATCAGGTAATAGAGAAATGCTCAGAGTATAACCAACCACTATACATAGCCTTCATAGATTACGAGAAGGCGTTTGATTCAGTAGAAATATCAGCCGTCATGCAGACACTGCGGAATCAGGGCGTAGATGAAATATATATAAACATTCTGGAAGAAATCTACAGGGGATCAACTGCTACCATAGTGCTTCATAAAAAAAGCAACAGAATACCAATAAAGAAGGGTGTAAGGCAGGGGGACACAATCTCCCCGATGCTATTCACTGCGTGCTTACAGGACGTTTTCAGAAGCCTAGAATGGGAACATTTAGGGATAAGAGTTAATGGAGAGTACCTCAGTAACCTGCGCTTCGCCGATGACATTGCATTGCTGAGTAACTCAGGGGACGAATTGCAACTCATGATTACGGAGTCAGTCAAGGAGAGCAGAAAGGTGGGTCTTAAAATTAATCTGCAGAAAACGAAAGTTATGTACAACAACCTCGGAAAGGAGCAGCGCTTTGCGATAGGTAATAGTGCACTTGAAGTTGTGAAGGAGTATGTCTACTTAGGGCAGATAATAACCGCAGAGCCTAACCACGAGATTTAAGTAACCAGAAGAATAAGAATGGGGTGGAGCACATTCGGCAGGCACTCTCAAATTATGACAAGTAGATTGCCACTGTCCCTCAAGAGGAAGGTATATAACAGCTGTATCTTGCCGGTACTTAGCTACGGAGCAGAAACCTGGAGACTCACAAAGAGGGTTCAACTTAAATTGAGGACGACGCAGCGAGCAATGGAAAGAAAAATGGTAGGTGTAACCTTAAGAGACAAGAAGAGAGCAGAGTGGATTAGGGGACAAACGGGAGTTAAGGATATCATAGCTGCAATAAAGAAGAGGAAATGGACATGGGCCGGGCATGTAGCACGTAGACAGGATAACCGCTGGTCATTAAGGGTCACCAACTGGATTCCCAGAGAAGGGAAGCGGGGTAGGGGGAGACAGAAGATTAGGTGGGCAGATGAGATTAAGAAGTTTGCGGGTATAAATTGGCAACAGCAAGCACAGGACCGGGTTAACTGGCGGAACATGGGAGAGGCCTTTGCCCTGCAGTGGACGTAGACAGGCTGATGATGATGATGATGATGACTGAAAGCACTGCCATAAGAGATCGTCATTTCTTTTCACCACTAGCGTCGTATAAATGAAGTCGTGCTCCGAACATTGGTGGCTAAAAACAAAGGAACAGCCTCATCGTGTCAAGAGCTCGAGGGCTTGCTACAGTTTGCCTGCATCGAAATCGAAAGCCAAGAGTGATCAGGGACGCAGGAATCATTAGAACGCACTTACAACTGCAGGCATGTTCTATCGGCATCTGTGCTGCGTACCACGCATACATGCTTGAAAGATTGATCAGGTATAACAGGTCGTATTTCACTGCCCATGTGTTTGGTGATATGTGCCGTTCTCTAGGAATTGATCACTGCACCACGCCCTACCATCCCCAGCCAAATTTCACGGAGCGAACCAATCGTGCTTTCAAACAGATGTTGGTGGCCTTTGCCGAAAGCCAAAAAGACTGGGCAGACCATTTGAGTGAACTCGCGTTTGCAATCCGAACCTCCGAGAGTCGCTCTATTGGTTTCTCTCCCGCCTTCCTTAATTTCGGAAGGGAGTTGGCAAATCCGGTGACCAGTGTCATGCTATGCCAGCTCGGAGACGAGGAAGAACCGGCAGACTGTTCTGCTTACGCTTCCACACTTCGGGACAGGCTTTGTCGAGCTCTCAGTAGAGCGAGGCAAAGTTTGGCATCGGCCGGGGCCAAGCAAAAGGCCCAGTACGACCGAAAACGTCGCCACCTTTCATTTAAGGTGGGTGACCTCGCCCTGAAGTGCAACCACGCTCTTAGCGACGCGAGCAAGGGTTTCTCAACGTCGCTCGCTCTAAAGTGGCTTGGTCCGTACCGAGTGGAGAAAGCTTCGCTAGCGTACTTGCTGAAAGACCCGCTTTCGGGAAAACTCAGCCGTGCCCACATCGCAGACCTGAAAGCCTTCGCGTCGAGGTCTGACGAGACTGCGCCAGCGCCCAGTGGCACTTCACGCTAGCAATGACGCACAACCCAGTGGGGCAGACCACATTCGGACCACGTACCAGTATAACCTGAGGAAGTGGTCACCTTAGTGATTTTGCGTCTGACGGCGGGCTTATTTCTGCAACCGAAGGCCCTCATTTTACTGTCCAGTCTCAGCTAGCTAACTTCTTTAAGCCAGTGCTTGCAAGGAAGTTGGTCCCGCCCAGTTGCTGCTGTTGATTTTCATTTGTGTGTTCATGTTTACTTGATGGGTTTTTTTCGTATGTTTTTTTTCTCCTCGCTGGCCGAGGGGGTCGTGAATTGGTTAAAGCGTGGGAAGAGGGATGATGGACGCTCTGCGCCTTACTTTGCGTGCGGTATTTGGAGGGACCGGATCATCAGAGGTGTGTATGGGTGTGTATGTTCTGCAAGGAAGTCACCGACCCCTACACCGCCTTGGACTCTGGAGGTGTTCGGAGATCCGCGGTCGTCAGGCAGCCCGGCTGTGCCCTGCTCTCGGCCGTCGCTGGGAAGCTCTGCTGCCCTTCTCATCATGGCTCCTGCACGAGGCCAGCATTTGCAGACACTGGGCACGACTCTCTATCAACCCCAGGATGCCTTGCAGCTGGTTGGTTTAGTGACCATGATTCCAGCAGAAGAGCCGGCTGTCGCAGCAAGGTCCATCCCAACCACCACTCAAGCGGCGTTTTTCGTACCCGAGGCTCTGTCGTCGACATCGACGAGACAAAAGTGAGCCCGTTCCTCGCATGAGGGCTTGACCAGTCCTCTCGCCTTGCACTCTCGCATCCACCCGGTCACTCAACCCAAACAATATGTGACGCTTCCCCTTCGCGCCGTTGATGGCTCTCCTGTGTGAGCATCATGAACTCCTGTTACCCCCCTTCCGTGGCGCCATTGTATTTCTCAACTGTATTAATTATTGTTTCATTTTTTTTTCAGCAGCTGTTGCAAAGCTAGGCTGAGGCTAGGTATTGCCCATTGTGATACGTCTTCGCATGCATCGGCAACGACTGGCTGCTTTTGCAGACTGGTATTTAGAGTGAAATAAAGAGAGGAGGATGTGGGAATCTAAGGCGTGCCCGCAATCATTTCGCGGGCATTCCACGGTACGGCCGCTCTTTTTCCTTATTCGTGCACTGGCAACGGCGCGTAGCAATAGATGGCGTCACATGCGGGCACGGGGGCTGCGAGAATCAGCGAGGCCAAGTCACGTGTGCACCGGATAGGGCCTCTTCTCTGCTGGGCAGCACCCGGTAAGCACGTGGTTTTCCTTTGCTTGCGTCCCCTTTGGGAATCGCCGGACTGTAGTCGGTATGGGTGCCTAGGCATTCCCCGATGGGCGTGTTTACCTGTGTGTTAGCTTCGGTACCGTACTTTAAGCCAAACAGCGGTGCCTTGTGCTTGGAAGTGGTCGCACCACGCCAAGCCCCATGTGTCGTAGGCCTATAGGCCTATGCGTACGAGGTTTGTCCTAACTCTCGCGGCCAGGCACGGTGGCCATCATGAGAGTGCGCAGCATAGCTTTGAGGAACCTTTTCTCGACCACTTTGTCAAAGCTTGCCCTTGCTAGCTGCGACACGCTTGCGGTCTCTCTTTTATCGTGAAAGTCTGCGTGCGGGAGCCATTGCTCCCCGCTTCTCGGGAGTAGACGTACTGTTGTTTGGGGGTGCCGCCATAGGCAATAAAGTGTTTGTGTATTGCTGTTAATCGAACACTGTCTGTTTTGCCACACCGCACTAAATGCTTTGTTATTTGAGCGCACGTGGAGTGGTGCACTATACATAAGTAGGTGATGGAGACGTAGCCCTGTAGCTCGCTAAGCCTAAACTCGCAGTGATCTTTCGCTACAGTGAGTAGGGGTCACCACAAATGTTAGTGCCTGTAGTATCAAGCTGCACATTGATCAAGAGTACGATTGCTAGACAAAGTTTGCTGGAGCATACCACCTGGCTGTGCACATGTTGTTGAGCTGCTGTCTTGTGATTAAACAGTCTACTAATGTTTTGAATAACTTATATCTGATTTTCAGCACACAACGAACTTTCAAGGCTGACTTGGTCACATGTGACACATTACAACTTGTAGCAACTAAGATAACGCAACATTTTTTTATGCAGAATGATAGGTGAGGTTCTTGACTTATAAGCATAAGTCTGCAAACTTACTCATCAGTCGACTCACTTGGACTCGCTCAGACTCAAATCAACTGTCACAGCTCAACACTTAAAGCATGCTGCTCAAACAGAACGGCTCACAAAACGAACGCTCTAGTATACACCTGGACGAGTGTAATCGTCACATTTCTTATTTCTTCCTGTGTGAGCACTCCTTTCGTAAATGTGGTCACAGCAGCGGGCGTAGTGACTTTCGTGCTTTTTTAACCTCTGTAACTTCAAAGCAAACTTGTAATGAAAGTGTAGGCTTATGCCACAGGAGCGAAAGAAAGAGACGCCTGAACGATAACCGATGCCAGCCAGGAACGCGAGCCGTGGCTTCACGTGCCACGGCCTAGCGCCTTCTTTTTTTTCTTCTGTCGCCATCGCGCGCTCTCCGGTTTGCGCGCCGCCCGAACGAGGGCGCTACAGGGCCCCCCGTGTAGACTGGAAGTCGGAATGTGACATGCCGTTTGTGGTGTTCCAACGGAAGATCAGTCGTAGATGAGAGGCTTTCTAGGGCGGTCTCCAGGTACGCCGGCTTGAGTCGGTCCAAGCTGACTGTCTCTTCACGGCCGTTCTGAAGTAGAGTGGCAGTTTTGGGGTTGCGGTGAAGGACGCGGAATGGTCCGTCGTAGGCTGGTGTCAAAGGTGGTCTGACCGCGTCGTGGCGCACGAAAACATGTGTTGCAGTGGCCAGATCAGGGTGGACGAATATGGTCTTGTGTTCGGAAGGTCTGGGTGGAGTGGGCCGGAGGTCTTGAACGCAGTCGAGGAGGCGTTGTAGGAATTGCTGTGGCTGGTCTGGTAGCTTCGTTGACGTGAAGAAGTCTCCCGGAAGCCGTAGAGAAGTGCCATACACCAGCTCTGCTGTTGAGCACTGCAGGTCTGCCCGGATGACAGCTCGTAAACCTAAGAGCACCAGTGGCAAGGCATCAACCCAGGTGGCTCTATTGAGGCGGGTAGTCAAGGCGGTCTTCAGTTGTCGGTGAAGGCGTTCCACCATGCCGTTGGCGCAGGGATGATAAGCCGTGGTATGGCAATGTCTGGCTCCGAGGATGCGATTAAGGCAAGTAAACAGCGAGGACTCAAACTGACGTCCACGGTCTGTTGTCACGGTGCCAGGACAGCCAAAACGGGATACCCACGTAGAAATGAAAACGCGGGCAACTGTCTCGGCTGTGATATCTTGAATTGGAACAGCCTCTGGCCAGCGCGTGAAGCGATCGACCATGGTCAATATATAACGGTACCCCTGAGACACTGGTAGAGGGCCCACAATGTCTAGATGAACATGGTCGAAACGACGGCCGGGTGGAAGGAAAGGTTGGGGCGGCGTCTTAGTATGACGGGAGACCTTTGTCATCTGGCAGGGCAGGCACATGCGCGTCCAAACGCGCACATCACCGTTGATTCCGGGCCAGACATAGCGCTGGGTGAGAAGACGCTGAGTAGCCCGAATGCCAGGGTGACAGATGTCGTGTAAGGAATGGAAAACGGTGCGTCGTACTGAAGCGGGAACGAAAGGGCGGGGAAGGTCAGCTGAGACATCGCACCACAAGCGCTCAGATGATAATGGATGAGGCACCAGGCGTAGTCGGAGAGAACGGGGGTTCTCCCGAAAAGCGGCAAGTTCTCTATCATCCTGCTGTGCCGAGGAGAATGAGGCCCAGTCGATGGTTGGCGGTGGAGAGTCAACCGCGGATATACGAGAAAGGGCATCTGCGGCGGTGTTGTCAGCTCCTTTCACGTGGCGGATGTCAGTCGTGAACTCCGATATATAAGCCAGATGGCGGAGTTCACGGGGCACGTACTTGGATGAGTTAGTGCGGAAAACATACGCCAGTGGCTTATGGTCAGTCAGCACGTAAAACGAGCATCCTTCCAGGAAATGCCGAAAGTGCTGTATTGCAGCGTAGATGGCTAGTAGTTCCCGGCCAAAAACGCTGTAGCGGGTCTCAGCAGGAAGTAGCTTCCGAGAGTAAAACGACAAGGGTCTCCACTCGGAGTTAATGCACTGCTGTAAGACGGCTCCGACGGCCACGCTGGATGCGTCCACCATCAACCGAGTAGGGGCGTTGCTGCGTGGATGAATAAGAAGCACGGCGTTAGCGACCGCTTGCTTAGCAGCAGCAAAGGCGGCCTGGGCCTCTGACGACCAAGGAATGGCGGAGGACGGGCCGGCGGTCGACCGAAGGAGGTCGGTGAGCGGTCGTAGCAGTTCGGCACAGTGTGGTATGAAGCGCCTGGAAAAATTCACAAGCCCCAGGAATTGGCGTAATTGGCGCAGTGTTGTAGGCTGAGGATAATCCTGAATTGCTTTGACGTGGGACCGGAGAGGGCGTATTCCTTTGGATGATATGTGATGGCCCAAGAACTCGAGCTCAGATGCGCCGAAAGTACACTTAGAGGCGTTCACAACGAGGCCGTACTGCTGAAGACGTTGGAACAGAGCGCGTAGATGGTGCTCATGATCTTCAGGTGTGCGGCTAGCGATGAGGACATCGTCAAGGTACGCAAACACAGTAGGAAGACCCCGTGTGACCTCAGAAATGAACCGCTGGAAAGTTTGAGCCGAATTTCGGAGTCCAAAAGGCATCCGCACGTATTCAAACAACCCAAAGGGCGTCCTGATGGCGGTCTTAGGTTTGTCGGCGGGCTCGACAGGAATCTGGTGGTACGCCTTAACAAGGTCCACTTTGCTGAAAATTGTGCAGCCATCGAGGCGCGATGTAAAATCCTGGATGTGAGGTAGAGGATAGCTGTCGTGGACAGTCTTGGCGTTCAACGCTCGATAGTCCCCACAAGGACGCCAGTCACCAGGATCACGCTTTGGCACCAAATGCAGCGGGGAAGCCCAAGCGCTTGACGACGGGCGGATAATGCCGAGCTGCAGCATGTGGTCAAACTCCCGTTTAGCAATAGCTAGGCGGTCTCCGCACAGGCGGCGTGGTCGAGCGGCTGCCGGTGGACCCCGGGTGACGATGTGGTGTGTCACCGTATGTTTAGGCGGCTGAGTGAGGTTGCACGGTTTAGTTAACTCCGGGAAACTCGCCAAGATTTTTTCGAACGGTGAGGAAGGTATCAGCATGCGGATGGCCATTGGAGCGATGTCGGACAGGACTCCCGAGATGGAGAGACGAGTCTTACCATCTATGAGGCGGCGCCGCCGCACGCTGACGTCCAAATCGAAGTATGAGAGGAAGTCCGAGCCGATGATCGGTTGAACCACGTCTGCGATGACGAAAACCCACCGGAAAATGCAGCGAAGGCTGAAGTCGAGGGTGAGAGATCGGAGCCCATACGTTGCTATAGACGAGGCGTTGGCAGCACGAAGCACTTGCCCCTGTGACTTTGAACGATCAGCCTTAGTCGGGGGCACAACGCTAATTTCCGCGCCCGTATCTATAAGGAACCTGGCGCCCGATAGCTGGTCCGTGACCATGAAAAGGCGGCTGGGACGAGAAGGGAGATCACACGCCGCCGTCAGTGATCCCGGCAGGCGTTTCCCTGCCACAAACATGGGGGTGTACACTTCGTGGCTCGGTGACGGAAACGCCGATGGTACCAGCAGAGGGGTGGAGGGCTGGGACTCCGAGCATCTCGTGTGCGTGGAAGAGCTCGACGACCGGAACGAGGCGAACGAGTCTCCTGCAGGGGGCTCCGGAGTGCGGCAATGGAGGCGGCGAGTTCGTCGATGCGGGCCTCAAGGCGCGAAATCGCTGTGTCTGCTGGTGGTAAGACAGCGTTGACAGATGGGGAGGTCGCTTCATGAACCTGATCGGCGAGCTCCGCCAGGCGGTCGAGATCGACGTCGCCGGCCACCGCGAGGACGAGGCGGATTGGCTGAGAAAGGCGTTGGAGGAAGAGCTCGCGAAGCAACGCTGAGTGAGCAGAGACGTCGTGTTTCCCAAGAAGCTGTCGCATTCGGCGCAGTAGTTGGGAGGGGCGCCTGTCGCCAAGGTTCCCCTCTGCAAGGAGCTGCTGTAGGCGGACGCGTTCCGAAGGCATGAATCGTTCCAGCACCTTGGTTTTAAGGTGCTGATATGGCGTAGTGTCCGAGGGGTTGGAGAGGACGTCGGAGAGCTCGCTGGCAACGTCAGGAGGAAGGACGGAGGCTACGTGGTAGTAGCGTGTCGTTTCCGAGGCGATGCGGTAGAGGGAGAATTGCGCCTCGACCTGATGAAACCAAACTTGCGGGTCCTGTGGCCAGAAAGATGGGAGACGCAGTTGCACGGCCGAGACGTCCTGCGGACGTGAGGCTTGTTCGGTTGAGGATGCATTCGAGTCAGTCATTGTCTTCGTCCGAGGTCACCACTTGTAGGCTTATGCCACAGGAGCGAAAGAAAGAGACGCCTGAACGATATAACCGATGCCAGCCAGGAACGCGAGCCGTGGCTTCACGTGCCACGGCCTAGCGCCTTCTTTTTTTTCTTCTGTCGCCATCGCGCGCTCTCCGGTTTGCGCGCCGCCCGAACGAGGGCGCTACAAAAGCACATGAGGGATGAAGTGCCTGAATCCCAAGAAAAGCATGCATGCGAGTGAGCGACCACGCCTGAAAAAATCTATACCGTCTTTGACCACGCTTTTTGGAGGTGCGCACACATTGCAACACTTGTGGTGGCAAGAAGCTTCGGCCTTTAGAGCAAATGAGTGACCCTCGTGCCATCTTGCTACTGATGACGAAAGCGTGCTGAAGTTGGCGAGCCCTGACAAGCTGCGTACAGGTCCTTAAAATCCTTGAAAACCCTTGAACTTGAAAAATGCATTTTCTAGGCCTTTGAAAGTTCTGGAACTTTTTCTCATCTTTGAAATTTTTTCAATTTCCTGTGTAGTGCGCTTTTATCGGCATTGCAACCTCCTAAATGTGGCAGATCGGTGTGTCAACTTTCCACTTCCGAAGCAGTAATTCCGCACGGGTGCTCATGGTCCTACTTTGCAAAAGTTCACATAGTTTCGTGGCAAGGGCGAAGCAGTGAATGCAATAGCAAGGAACTAGAATGTCACACGAAGAAGGGCAAGCAACTGAAGCCACTCAAGTACAAAGGACGCACGAAAACAATGTGCACAAACGAGTACCAATGAACAACTTTCACAGCTCGACACTTCAAGCATGCTGCTTATACACCAAGAAGGATGCTCGGAAAGAATAAACATGTATCCACAGGATGAGAGTAAATCAACTGCTGTCACAGTTGTACTTCTTGGTGTTTGAGCTTCGTGCTGCAGGTGTTAACTCGGCACGAGCCAATGCTGTTAACGGGGTGGTGTCATTAAATTTCAAGGCTATAACAAGCATCCCGTTATTTTCCTTTGTATGACTAAGCATCGCATTATTTTCCTTTGTACACTCTGCACAAATGGTCGGACTTAGAAAATATTTAGAGTATATTTTAATTCACTTCAAAAGTGTACCTAAATGCTCATTTTCCCAATTGAGACCCATCGGGAACTCGTCGAACTATGATAGCTCTATAGGAAGGGCAATGAAAGTTGTAGTGACGTCACACCAGATCTGTAGTGAGGTGACTGACCAGCAGACTTTCGCCGCATAAATACTAGCAAAGCCTCGCGGCTGTTGCAGCTAGTGGCACCTTGCTTTGCAGGTGCTTGTGT
This sequence comes from Rhipicephalus annulatus, assembly GCA_013436015.1. Lineage (NCBI taxonomy): Eukaryota > Metazoa > Arthropoda > Arachnida > Ixodida > Ixodidae > Rhipicephalus > Rhipicephalus annulatus. The sequence continues at coordinate 259,204 of WOVY01010628.1, read as the reverse complement.
GGCACGTGTCTATGAGAGCAGCCAATACTCATTATGATGCGCGTCGGAGCTTTGAGTGATTACATGACTAAGTCATATACACTTATACGTTTCTGCCCTACTTGGTACCCACAAACTGAAACTGAAAATTATCCACATCAATAAGGAGATGATAACTTATTTAGCGAGAATAAATAAATCTTGGTGTGTGTCTCGGGCTTGTTCGAGCTGTAAGAAACGATTGCTGCAAAGAATGGGCAAGCTACAAATATTGTGGCACCACCCCTTTGAAAGGCCCGTAAGCCATCCGGAGGTTGAAATTCAGTTGTGGCGGGGAAACAGGGCACGAGTGTAGGATGAAAACGGAGCCGTTAGAATTTTTTGTAACGATGCAGTAATATTGGAGCTTGATTTATTGATATGTGGAGTTTTACGTCCCAAAACCACCATGTGATTGTGAGAGATGTCGTAGTGGAGGACGCCGGAAATTTCGACCACGTGGGGTTGTTTAACGTGCACCCAAATCTGAGCACGTGGGCTTACAGCATTTTGCCTCTATCGAAAATGCAGCTGCCGCAGCCGGAATTCCATCCCGCGACCTGCGGGTCAGCAGCCGAGTACCTTAGCCACTAGACCACCGTGGCGGGGTAAATAGGGGACCTTGAATGTAAACATTCGACAGATGTCTCTCTAGTTGGGTATGTAAGCTGGGGAACGATCTAAACTCCCAACGGAAAAGTATGTGAAGATGCGTTAACCCGACGTTGCAGAACTAACTTTGTTCCTTCCTCAGGGGATACTGGGATGCAGGCGGGACTGGCATGCAGCAGCATCTTCAAAGCTCTCGCGGGGGGTTTAATGATTCCCATCCCCCTCTCTTTCTCCCATTCTGCCGTAAAGTGTAGTTTGTGTGCATACACCAAGGGAAGGGTTCCAAGAAAACGGTTGATGTTTTGAGCCGTTTGCTGTATATGGCACTACTCAGGTAGTAGCATTCTCCTCCAGTAAGTCTCACTTTCAAGGATAGTCGTTGCGTCGAAATTTATCCGCAGGTCAAACGTCTCAGAATGCTCGGCAATGGCGCTGCGCTCTATATAAAGCTTCCAAATGTCATTGGCTTGTTGTTTGAGTCATTCCTGTAGGTTTTTTGTCACCGATAAATGAAGAAGGTTACTTGGTGCATGGGATTTTGTAGACGACATCGGAAGTCCTGTCTAATGTTGGCCAGAGTTCGGGGGGAGGGAAGGATAAGAAGCGGCCCAGTGTATATGAAGGCACGTGTGCGATGCGAAGCCCATCTTTTCAGAAGACCCACGCCAACATCTCGCTGGTTTCATATGGACTTATAGTACTGGTACGCATTTTGGAGGGCTTCTACTTAATGCTGATTGGAATTTTCGTATCGTCTATTGCTCTGCGCGGCGGGGGATGCCTCGCATGAAGTTTTTTGGGTATCCGTTTTTTCCGAGCTCTGCAATTACACAGGCCTCTTCTCTCCGTGTCATCGGAGCATATGTTCTTGGCTCTCTGGAGTAAAGTGGGTCACGTTGCTCCAGAGAGCCATGAACATGTGTTCCAATGACACAGAGCGAGAGAAAGAAGATTTTCATGCTTTCTTTAACCACTATCACTTCGAAGCAAACTTGCAATAGAAGCATAAGTGGGATGAAGCACCTGAATCTCGAGAAAAGCATGCATGCGATTGAGTGAGCACGCCACCACTGTTGAGCACCTTGAATGGACCATCGTACAGTTGTGCAAGCGAGAGCCGGATATCTTTTTGAACACAAAGACGTGACTTGATGAAGAAAGGCCCTTGCTTATGAAGACATAATAAGTGGAAGGAAGTCGGCTCGGTGTTGGTCGCAAGCGTCGACATGAGAGCCGCAAGTTCTCGACAGAGTAAGGCGGTGACAGTTCAGTTGCCGTAGAGGCAAAGGACTCGCCAGGTAGGCGGAGGTGGTGTCGTACATCACTTCTGCTGCACTGATGTCTTCTTTGCACCTGATGTCTTCTTTGATCGCTGAACGAATTCTGAGCAGCATGAGGGGAAGATCATCAACCTATGATGTTCAAGCATCGCGAGCGATGAGTGCAGTCTTTAGCAGTCAGTGTAGTCGTTCGACCAATTCATTTGCGAAAGGGTGGTATGAAGTTGCATGAATGTGAATGGGATGTACACGAAAATACGTGTCAGTGCTCTAAATAACTCCAACTCAAAGTGACAGCCGTAGTACGTAGTTACAACAGTGGGGCAGCCAAAGCGAGAGATCTATCCAGCAGGAAAGCTAATGCCACTGATGATGCCGTGATAGGATGTAGCAGGAACGCCTCTGGTCAACACGTGTAGCGGTCAACACAAGTAAGGGTGTAGCGCTTTCTTCGCGATGAAGGAAGCGAACTGACGATGTGGATGGGAATATGGTCAAAGTGGCAATCTGGAGTGTGCAAATGCTGAAGTGGTGATTTGGTGTGCCGCGTCATCTTCGCCCGCTGACAATGCAAACTCTCGCGAGTGTAACCTGGGACATCCTTGTTGATGCTGGGCCGAAGAACTTGCTACAAGGACGTCATTGAGGTAGGGGACGACGTAGTGTAAGCCGCGAGTGACCTCATTGATGAATTTTTGGAATGTTTGGGCATCCTTCCTCAACACGGAAGGCATGCGGACGTACTCAAAAAGACCAAAAGGTGTTGCAATGGCAGTGTTTGGTATGTCCGATAGCTCAACAGGAATCTGGTGGTAAGCTTTGACCAGATCAACCTTGGTGAAGATAGACGTTCCAGCTATTGTGGCTGCGAAATCAGGGATATGAGGAAGCGGATATTGATCAGGGACAGTGCAGCCATTTAATACACAGTCACCACAGGGATTCAAGTCGTCATAGTCTCACCTCGGTACCATGTACAGGGCGGATGACCAGCTGCTTGACGATGGGCGAATAATGCCCATTTGCAGCATATGCTCAAACACCCTGTGTGTCCTGGCAAGGCGGTCACTAGGAAGACGAACCGGCTTGCTGAATACTGGAGATCCAGTTGTAATAATGAGGTGCATGGCGGGTTGCACCGGTTGTTCCAAATTGTTCGGTTTTGTCAGTTCTTGGTAATCAGACAAAATTGATGCAAACGAACGTGCTTCGTAGTTGGGAGCCGTTTGCACAGAGGCCAACACAAGTGCGAGGATGCCCTGCATGTACAAGCTGGTAGTACAGTCCAGAAGGGGATACGAGCAGACGTCCATGTTCAGACCGAAGTAGAAAGAAAGTCCGTTCCAAGTATGGGGAAGCACACATCAGCGATAATAAATATCCACGAAAATGTGCGGCGCAATCCAAAGTCAATGGGGTGAGCGCTGTCAAAACGTGGCGATTGCAGAACTTTTCACAGCCTGTAATTATGCCATCCTACCAGTGCATTGCCGATCGAGACGTGAGGCAGGAATAACGCTCACCTTGGCATCAGTGTCAACCAGGAAATGACGTCTTGTTGTCCTGTCTGATATGTAGAAAAGACAGCTGCGTGTCGTTGTGGCATCCTGCGACTCACTCCCCGCTATTAGCAACTTGCATTTATCTTTTCCTGCCAGCGACGGGGTTTTTGGCACTTCATAGCACTGGCACGAAAACGAGCGTGGTACCAGGTTATTTGTTGAGCGTGGGTGGGTTCGTGAACGTGAGCTGCCACGGGAAGGACGAGGAAAGTCCGCATCGCAGCGATGGAGGCAGCGAGTTCGTCCACTTTTTCTTTGAGACGAGGGGGCCGCGCTTTGGTGTCGGGTGTCATGGCAGTCGCTGACGCTACAGCGGCGCCAGCGGGGGAGTAATCGGATTTAAGGTCAGCCAGCTCCGCTAACTTTTCTAGTGGCACTTCACCAGCAGCAGCCAAGACAGGAACGAGGGCAGGCATTGTAAAAACAACTCGCAAAGCAGTGGGCTTTGGAGTCTTGGGTGCAGTCGTCGACTAGCTGCTGCATTCGGTGCCGCATCTGTGATGGTCGTCTTTCTCCGAGCTTTTCGGCGTTAAGGAGTTGCTGTTGGCAGCTGTGCTCCGAAATCATTTTTCGCTACTGAACAATGGCTTTGAAATGTTTGTACGGCTCGGTTAAGTGTGCCATGCTCAAAACGCCGTCGAACTCATCCCCAACCTCCGAGGGCAGAGTTGAAATAACGTAGGAGTACTTCACAAGTTGTGAAGTTATGTGATGTAAGTCGAATAGCGCTTCTATTTGAGCAAACCGTACAGCTGGGTTCTTCGGCCAAAATGGCAGCAGCCGTACTTGCATGTTGGAAACTGCTTCCACGTCTACGGTGGCGGCTTGGTTCTCCTTTCGCACTGTTGGCTGGGGTTTCTGTGGTTGTACGCCGTGGTTCACTGTCGGGCTCGTCTTAGTAGCCATCACGTCCGGGTCACCAAGCTACAGGGACGCGTCGTAGGTTGCCTATAGGCAGACGCGTGTAGGAGAGCAGCGAAATGTATGTCAGCACACGACGAACACTAGAGAGAGAACATAATCTTTATTGTGCGCAGATCGCGCCATGGGCAGTGCGGGCGCTGTAGGCGGCAGTGCACTGTGCGCATATTTTTTGATTCGTGGTGCTGTAGGTGATAGTGGTGGCGTGTTACTACAAATTTATTTTTCTTTATGTATGCAAAATAACACTATATGAAGAATCTTCGCGCATGCTAGTTTGATCGTCGTTTAGGAGGTCCGCACATGCAAAGAACTTGCTGCACGCGCTGTGTTCGAAATTCATACCGCAACTTGGATGTCTAAAGACCTCCGGAACACCTCCTACATGCGGAAGCCCGCGCCAGGCCCCGGAAACTCAGTGCTAGTTTCAGTCTCAAAAAACATGAATGCACTTGCATTCTAAAATTCGTTCGAATGGAGTGAGATTGATGTGAATGTTTGGATTTATTGGCTTTCACAAGTTTTTACAAATAAAAAAATTGATACACTTTAAAGAACTCCTCTTTTGTTTATATGTCGTTTCTTATACTTTTTTTGTGAATTTTAAATCAGGTGAAGCATGGAAAGTGATAGACTTGCGTTCGTATTGCTTACCACCGCTCTTTCTCGCCCCTCTCTCAGCGATATTAGAAGTTGGATCGCACTCAGTTATCTTGCTCGGTTGGCGTATCAACTACGAGAAAGATAGAGACAGCAAGTTGTGGCAGGCAGAGAACGGAAGCCGCAGTGAGTTATGCCGAACAAGTTAGCCATGCATTTGTCGAAGGGGGCTTAATCGGGCAGCACATGTTTTGCACGGCTCTGCGGTGTGCTAACCCGGAGATTTCTAGCTCCGCCAACGTTCTTCAGCATTTCTTAATGTCAGCGGGTGACCACGAGATTTTGGACCTAGTATTTAAGCAGGTATGGATTTTGGATGAGTACATATCAGTGAACGCAGTTGTCTGGAAGCCTGACTGGACTAACAGAAGTGCAGTTTTGCTTGACTAATTGGTGAAAACGGCAGCCAAGCTCCTGTCAGAAAAATGTGTTTATTGAAAGGCTTGAATTCGAGTAAGCTCAGCTACATAGTTTTAGCTTCTTTTACTTCTGGCGTGTAGTTCAAATGTTGTCAAGTAATTTGAAGCTGCTTCCTGCTCATGAAATTTGTGCAGCCGCAGTTGGAAAATTTGTGAGTCTTTAGTTTTTAGTAGCGTCACTCAAATACACATGATAGACTAAATGCTACTAAAGATATTAGAGAGAATGTCGATGAAGCGAATTTTTTGACAAATGAACTTTTCTTTGTCAAGGCAACGCGGTTACGCTGACGAAGACGAGTCAACTTGCCGAAACACTGTTTCAAGTGACGTTTTTTCGAAAAACTTTTGGTCACTTCAAGCCTCTCTGTGCCTCTGATCTTCAGTCTCCTTTGGTACAGAAGTTCTGTAAGAAAACTGCGCGCTGTCATAACAAACGTGAGTCAGTTACGACATGCCCTACTTGCGATTGTTGATAATTTTCGCATTGTTTTGAATATTTGAATTTTTCGATTGGTTTGTTTAAAAGTTTGCTCATTATTTCCGTATGTCAGTTGCAAGTTAAAGCTTTTTTTATAAATTGACACTTTCACACTACGTGTATGTCTGCTTTTTATACGAAACTTGCAATAAAGTTAATTTTATTTGTGTGATTGAGTTTCATCTTACTAAGAAATCAGTCAGTCTAACTTTGGCCGTTTCAAAAAACACGGAACAAAAGTAAAAAGAAAGAATAACAAAATTTTACGAGTTTGGCTCACAAACGAGGTTTTCTGGGATGACCCCTTCTTGAAATGATTTCGGCCAGAAATTCAGCCCCTTGCAGGAGAATTCTGGCACTGGCATATTTCTGAAGTTTCAGGGGTCATCTGGATACTGACTCCTCATCGGTGGGTGGTAGATTTTGTGAATTACGAGTACTTTTGTTCTCAACCACGACAGCGGTACGCTAGGCTTAATGCCGCCTGGCGGGGGCCCAACTTTGTGAGGCGGGGAACTGCGGTGTGCCCTGCAACATGGCCAGCACTATGCAAGTCAGCGTTGAAGGTGAAGAGGTGAAGATATCTTACTGGAGGACTGCAGCGAAGAGGCTGAATGGGCTTCTGCCATCCACATGGTAATTATTGATAAATCAAGCATAGAACGCGTCAAGAAGCAACTGGTGAAAGCTTCACGACTACCACGACTACCGGAAGAGCATATTGGGATTATCATCAAACCGAGAGGAGGCTTAGACATCAAAAAAAGGGGCGACTTCAAAACGTCCCAGGCTATAGCAGCAGCGACAGGTCTTACCGCAAATGATATGGCAGATGATATTATCTGCTCGAATATTATGGGAAATATAATGATTGCCAGCATGCTCGATGAAATAAATATGAAGGCATGTGTGTGAGGCAACTATGAAGTGTGTGTGTTTTGGTTCGTTCCGACTGCATCTACTGTGTCCGTTCACTTCAAGAGCGTGGTGTGGCTCTCTCCATATGGAGACCCCACAGGCATGACTTGGAAAAAGCTTTTGATAGCATCAAACATGAGTATATTTTATCCACAATTGTGCATCATGGACTTGGGGAGAGGCTACACGAATATCAAAGTCTTTTCTTCGGAACTGTACTGTGAAGCTTAGAGGGGGAGACAATGAAACGGAATAGCTACAACTTGGAGATAAAGGCACTCCACAAAGTTCCGTTCTTTCTCCAGTACTTTTTAATGTATGCATGATAGGTCTTTCCAGAGCTTTTAATATGATAGAGAATATTGAACACACTGTTTATGCTGACGATCTCACCATCTGGTCTCACAGGGGAGGGAAGGTCACATACAGGATGCATTAGATCAAGGAGTCAGGACAGCGGAGGAATACCTAAAGCTCACTAGGCTAAAATGCTCCTTACACAAATAAAAGCTACTTTTGTACTGAAAAGGAAAAGGGGGAAGACCAAAAAGTTGGCAATCACTGTCCAAATGCAAGATGAAATTATGCACCACCAATGGGGACGAAATCCCCAGAGTGGATGAAATTAGAGTCCTGGGATATTTTATCAATGCTAAAAGAGGGAACAACACCGTGTCTAAAAGGAACATGCTCAAAACAGAAAACGCGTGCTGACTAATCAAAAGACTTGCAGGAAAACATAGAGGGATGAAGGAAGGCAATCTTCTGCGGTTTGTCAACTGCTTCATCTTCGTCCATGTCTTATATTCAGTGGCAATGTATAACTGGCCGCAACACCAAGCACGAAAGTTGGACGCTGCTATCAGGAAAGTAGTCAAGAAAGCACTTGGCCTAGCTATGTGCACTGGTACAAGCAGCCTGTTAGACGTGGGTATTCACAATACTCTAACTGAAATAGGGGAAGCACAAAGAACGTCACAGCTAATGCGACTTTTTTCAACTAAGACAGGCAAGGACATTTTTGATAAAATTAAGATCAATCCCACAATAGCAAATGAAACCTACGTTGAATTACAGAAACAAATTACAGATAATATAGTGGTTGCTCCGTTACCTAGAAACATGCACGCTACATACAATCATGGAAGGAGGGTTGCTCGCGCTAAAGCTTCGATTCAGAGACTAGAGAGAGCAGGGAAGGGTGCCTGCTTTGTGGATGCTGTAGAGTACGGGGGCCGATCCAGCTACTCTGCAGTTGTAGTAAATCACAAAGGGGACTGCATAAACGCTGCATCAGTTAACACCAATAAACCCGAGATCGCAGAGCAAGTAGTGATAGCCATGGCATTGATGAACAATAATTGCACGGAAATTTATTGCGACTCCAGGTAGTCAATCACTGCTTTTAGCAGGGGAAGGTTTGCTCCACAGACGGCTAGAGTGGTCAGTACAATAAAAAGCATGGATATTAAGTACATGTACTGGTTCTCAGGACACATATGTAGGATCGAAAGCCCATAAATCAATCCAAACGGGTTGGCCAACACGTCGCCCGAAATCTCACCAACCGGCACGTTGATACAAATGGCCCTGACTCCACTGGATTGATTCCACTACAAAAAGAGAAACTCACCACGTGTAATGAAATCACTAAACACTTCTATCTGGGCAGAGCACAAGCCCTAACGCGTAGACAACTCAAACAAAATCGCACTACTGACCGGTTCAGATCTGAGTGGTATGGAGCGGAAAAAATAGTAATTACATGCAAAACCTGCAACGAAAATGCATGCACATTAGACCACATCCTCAAGGACTGTGGTTCACTGGGTCCCGGTATTAAGCGTGAATGCTTTGAAAGGCTCATCAGATCCCCAGCTCATGACAATCAAATCCTGGCTGTCCAGTATGCCCACAACAGGGCCAGGAGGCTTGACCTCCCTGTTTAGACATAAGAATAGCCAGGCTGATGCATTCGTGCCATGTACAGGATAAATAATAAAGTTTTAAAGCAGAAGAAAAAGATTTTACGAATGACCGCATCGCCCAGTGGCCAGCGGACCTGAAAGAAGGCGAGAGCACATTCTACTTGCATGCAAGGTGGGAAAGGAAGGCTTCTGCAGCAACCCTTATATTCTCAATTTTTCATCTTTTCTCTGTATTTCAAGACGACACCAGTGAAATCATAAAAGAAATTTTCTGTTTGGGATTTATTTCTAGTAAGATGGCCGGCAACTGCCAGTGGTAAAAGCAGCACTGCCGCTGCTGAGAGCGTATACAAGGAAGGCATAGGGAGTTTCCACCCCCTGCCCGCGCAGCGAAACGGCACTTACGAACAGACATTAATACTGGCACGGACATGGTATTGCCCCCTTGTGGATCAAGGCTCGATGCAAACCCCCTATACTTTATTAGGAAACCCCCCTATTTCTCTATTAATGGGATTACAAGACTATATATTGCAGTCCTACACTTAGTGTACCTAAATGTATTGGCTGCGACTGAATGAGTTTTTTTTTCCTCCCTTATATGTTTTATATTTGTATGTATTTGCAAATGCGCATTATTGTGCAATTACTTACATTTTACTGTTCAAGCTGCTGTGGCTTCCTGCAGAAGCTATTGTATAGTTATTGCAGCATTTTCAAGGTGGTCTTGTCCTGACTTCTTATCAGTGTATTATTAAAATTTGTTTTCCTCTTTTTTATGACTTTTTATTTGACACTTCAACGCGTGTTTCTCCAGCAATGATCCTGATTGGGATCGGCTGTATTCTTGAATGAATAAATAAATAAATAAAAATACTAGAAAAATCTCAAACACTTTTGTAAACTTTCATTGTATTGTAATCTTGACAAGTTATTAAGACTAGATTTTATAATTGTGATGTTTTATTATTTTCTGTAAATACAATAAAATTGGTCATTTTGTAAAATTTTAGAGTGAAAAAATTCCAGTTTTTGCATGCCACTTTGAGTCCTTGAAGAACTTGCAACAGGTTCCGGAAAGTCCTTGAATATCCTTGAATTTTCATTTTCTAATACTGTACGATCCTTGTCTGAGGACCGCTAACAGTACATGGTGTATACAAATAGCTTGTCATTAACAGGCTAAGCAATATGTGTGTTGTGGTCTAGTGGCTTGCGTCGCGTGTTGAGAAGTGAAAGGTCGCTGGTTTGAAGCCTCGTTATGAAACCTTTTCTCCTCGTTTTTTTCTTGCAATTTGTTCCTATACATTTTATGTCTTATTTATGACGGAAATACTCATCGGAGCCGTGGTAGGCCCCGACACAAAACACTTTCGTGTTAAAATGGCCTTTATGATAAAAGTATCTCCAAACCTTGGTGTTTTTGGTAAACCAATTATGTTTCATCATACCTATAAAGTAACAAAAAGTGGGATAAAACCATAAAAGTTATTTAAAAAGAAAACAAATGAAATAATGTTAATATGTATTAAGTTTTATTATCTTCAGTGTGAGTTTGTAATAATAAATTTCTAAAATACTAAAATTCTAAATTTCTAAAATTTTGTGCAGTTAGCCATGTTTGTGGTTTTTTTCCTTTCAAGTTTTTCGATTCGTAAGAATAATGATTGGCTCGCAAAACTATATTACTTGTTCAGTCTTTCATGACAATAAGCATTGTGATTAAAAAGTGCACCGTTTTTTACCTATATGCACTAAAAGCAGAGAGTGGTTGGAAAGAACACCGTTAGCTCTGTGTCCATTATGCTGGTAGTGTTGCTTTTGTGTGCTAACTGGCAGTGTTGCTGGTGTGCAGCTGGTGTGCAACCAACTGGCAGAGTTGCTTTTGTGTGCTTCAGTTGACTGCTGAGGTAGCTAGTAACAGCCATGATAATGCAGTGGTGGGAAACCTGCGCAAATTTTGCCATTCGGAAAAACTGTGCCACACTGCTCCAAAATGGTCTTTTTTGTATAATTTGCACCATTGCTGCACGACAAGGTGGTTTTGAAACAGAGAAATGTTGACAGCATGCATCATGAGCGGATATTACGTGATGGTCACCATCTTTTACACTTGCTCGGCTGCCATGGAGGAATTGGCTGATCGATTATTGGTACTTCCGCGCAATTGTGGCAGTGCTTTTTCTGGTAAGCATTGGCAAAGAACGAAAGTGATGTGGCGACTACAGAAAAACGCGCCAGTATGACTTATCGCCGATAAAAGGTCTGTGTGTGGCATAGTGCCGCTTTAAACCTACTGCACGCTTTTAATGACTGACGACTACTTGAGAGTGCTGAGGTGCCGATCGCTGCCGCCTCAATGGTTGTGGGGAATCGTGTTCAGCATACACTGCTTTGCTGAAGCGAAAGCAGCTTGCTCTTGTGTATTTGAGCATTGCGAATCGCGAGCACCAAGACAGCAAGCGTAGCTTCATGAGGTGACTGCCCAAACGCGCCTCTGTCTGTTTATGTACTTGGTGGTTATTGCATACTACATTTAGTGCAAAGTTAGCCATGTTCCCTGCCGATTCTCAATATGGATGTTCGTATTAACGAGGTTTTACTGTAACAAGCTTTGAATGTGTCGTGTTTGCGTGCATGTGTGTTTGTGTGTGTGCGCTCACTACTATGAACTTCATGCTGCAGCCAGTTCGTTGGTGCAATATCCTTCAGTATCTATTGCCACCGTTTCTATACATAATTCCACTTCTGTTAATTTTATAAATTGTGTTTATTTAGTGGGCTTGCTGCTTCTGTATGAATGATTATGTAAACTAAGGGAACATTCTTTCTTCCTCTGTGTGCGTGTCATGGAAACCCCATGGGTACTCCAAACTAGGAGGTAGCTACTCTAAAAGCAGGTTTAATCTGCACCACTAGCTGCTCCGAAATGCTGTAAGGCATCCTACCCCTGATAATGTCTTTTGAGACAGTACTAGCTGTGTCCCAGTTTTATAGATATTCCTTTGAAAATGCCACATAAATCTAGACCTATCCTAGAGTTTGGTATATGAAATAAAAGCAAAAAAAAACTGTTGGCCTAGATTTAAGTAATTACAATAACAAGCCTCATATCACAGTTAAATAGGCTGTTTTGTCATTGTAGACATAAGGTAGTTTTAATATATGTCTCTCTGAAACCATATGCTTTAATTCTGGTGCGCAACCATGTGTGTGATTGCCGTCCTGTGCAGGTGCTGTCAGTGATCAAGCGCTACGAAGAGAGCATTGATTACATCCACATGTCGGACCAGTATTCAGGGCCTCGGCTGCAGGAGTAAGTTGTGCAGGCCACAACCTGTCCTACAGTTTGTTGCATAGTCCTGTGTCTTCAGCCGATGTGGAGAAGTGGTGGCACTGGCCTCTATTAATTTCTCCCTGAAGAGATCGATGAAATAGGCTGAAACACCTGCTGGGTCGAGTCAGGCAAAAACAGGAGATACAACAAAATATATGCCGCTGACTCATTAGGCGAAATTCAACCCAATTTCAATTCATTCAAAGTGAAAAAAGCACCAAAATGCCATTGAAGTGGCTTAGCTACGCAGGCACCGGCTTAAATTTTTGTAAAAAAAAGAACAATCTTTCTTAATGCTTGCAGTATATTCCCCCAATAGCTTTTCTGGTCACAAAACTGCCGCTTGCCTGTGCGTGTGTGCCTCTCTCTTTGTGTCCTTTTCGTGGTGCACTGTACCCATATAAATGACCCCGCCCGAGTCTAATATGGAGCTAGCAGCGGCTATTTGGGGCACCACAGTAAAAGAACGGCCACTCTGCGGAGTGGCCACTGCAGGTGATGCTTGTATTTTTTTTTTTATTCTGTGATACGTCGCAACCGTAAGACCCGCTTTTTTTAGACAATACATGCATTCTGTTTTGTTGTAGCAATTTCGCCGGCTAAAAGTGGAAGTTCTGAGATCATCATACTGAGGACTAGTTGCACAAAAAGGTGAATCTCAAGTTCAGCTAGCGGCTCAATATGCCAGCAGACAAGGTGCTTAGACCTTTTTGTTACTGCGAAATGTCTTTATGCAAAAGTAAACATTCAGCTGACAGCTCGATGTGCCAGCAGATGGCACTCATAGACCTTTTTGTTATTGCAAAATGTCTTGAGGTGGCCCAAAAGTCCTCAAATCATAATTATGACAAACTGACGTGGCTGTGATGTGCTGGGCATCATTTTTGAGCAGCCTTACGCTATGCCATGTAGTGGCACCAGTAAGCTGCGCTAAAGCAATATCATTTTATCATGCACCAACTCGCCCAGTCAGCAGAACTCTTATAGCCGTTGAAGAGGTGCTATCACTCCCTGTAAAGTCGTTTTCACCTTGTGCAAATGTTTGACGCGGATAAGCCGCAATCAGGTAAGTGTCGCAGCACTCATGAGAGTTCAGCCTCTGAATGGTAAGTGTCGCAGGGTTCGCGAGAGTTAGTTCACCACCATCATCATCATTATGGTTAGTGTGGCAGCGCTAAGAGTGGCGCCTGGCGGCACATGAGATATGAGAGGCTTTCTCCGGCACATTGGGGCTGGCCCAAGTGGTAGTCTCTCATGATGGGTCCGTGGAGACGGTGCCCCAGGCCGTTTCCTGTGGGCCCCTCAACCCCTCTGGGTTTCCTGTGGGCACTCAACTAATGCTCGACTCCCCCTGGTGGGGAGTCGAGCGTTAGCAATGCTGCCTTCGCATTACCTTGTATGGGTTCGGTATGGTGATTGAGTGCTTTGCAGTATTGTAGAATGTTGTTTAGTGGGCCACTAGTGAGATGTTAATATATATATGTGAAATCTAACAGACAATAATGATAAGGAAAGCATAGGGGAAGTTATCAGACCGAGTTGTAATGCAAATGTGAAGACAGAAAAGTGGGTGAAAAGATAACTTGCTGTGGGCAGAAACCAAACCTGCAACCTTCGAATAACGCGTTCGATGCTCTACCACTGAGCTACAACAATGCCTGTCCTCTCAGCCACTTTATTTGTTATATATCTGAATTTAAATGTGAGAGTGTCAGTCAGTGCCACCAGTAGCCATGGGGGCGAGTGGAGCACACTCTTTATAAGCCTGTGGGGCGTCACGTAGCATGTGAACTTATTAAGAGCTGGCAGCTTACCAATAGTCCCTCGTATACAACCTAAAGGCACCAAGTCTGCTAGTACGAGACCCTCGTTAATGAATAAGGGAAAGAAGTGTATACTTAAGGGCTCGTTTTTTCATGTTTTGACACAATAATAATGAAATCTAACAGACAATATTGCCTTAGGAAAGTATAGGGTAAGTTATTAGGAAGTTATTTGACCGAATCGTAATGCAAATATGAAGAAAGAAAAGTGGTTGAAAAGATAACTTGCCGTGGGCAGGAACCACACCTGCCTTATTCGAAGGTGGTGCTTTCTTGGTGTCAATTTCTAGGACTTTGTAATCATAATATCTGGCATAACGAATAAAGGCTCAGCCAAAGCGGTGCTTATCATAGGTGAACGGGTAAATACAGACTAAGAATAATTAATAAACGTATTTGCTATAATACTTTCATTCGCTACTACTGAGTCATTTATTTCTATTTTAGTGGCTCGATCCTCTGGTTTCGATAAATGCCTCCAGAACTTCTGAGGTTCGTTCTTCATAAAATTTACTAAAGTATTTGAAAAGAAGTTGTTTCTTGCAGTTCTGACTTCCGACTTCAAAGTCCGTGATAGTTCACGTGTGTCCTGACAGGTATTCTTTTTATTTCTCATTCTTTTTATTTTCCGTTTTTAAAGGTCGATAATGTGACGTGCTATCCAAGTAGGCAAACTTCATATTGTCTTGAGTTTGTGGGTATAAGGTTTCTTTCACAGTAAATGATAGCTTCCTTGAATTCCAGCGACAATTTATTAACATTACCGTACCACTCTCTTGGAAATTCATCGAAGGCTTCCTCCAAATAATCTACTACGCTCTCATCAGCAGCCCGATTGTAATCTTTATATTTCAGTATGCGAGGGTTTATTTTGATGACCAGTAACCATATCTGACACTGACAACACGCATTGACAACACTAAAATCTTGTGATCGGAGATATCATCATCTATGGTTATACTTGCTGATAAAGATCCTGGCATGAAAGCAAGGTCTGGCACTGATCAGGTGCTTCTCTGCACGCGGGTCAGTACTTTGAAAATTTGAGTTAATGAAAAATTGAACATTTTATTAAAAACTTGCTAGGAACTTTGCTTATCTTTTGTTCCCACAGTTGAGTCTTTCCGATTTATGTCCGGTAAGTTGAAGTCACCTGCTCGCATTATCTCAGTTCGTGAATGTGTCAGGCTCTGTAAATAATGATGCACCTACAATAGGTAATCTTCTGGTGCTTCTGGGCATCTATAAATAGCTGCTGAAGTGTTCCGAAGCTTGACCGTGCACCATGTACTCTCGTGATCCATTATGCCTGTTTCTCGTTAATAGCATAAGTGATTTTTAATAGCAAAAAGCCACTCCTTCTTCCCACCTGTTTGGATTTGTGTGTAACAGTGTATCAGTGAATATGCGGAGGGGACTACCTCTGAGTCATGGATTTCAGGATGAAACCAAGTTTCTGTCATTATGATAACGTCTGGAAAGTAGAGCAATATTATTTACTTTAATTTATCAGCATTATAATGATACTGAGGCCATTAAACAAATCACCAAAAGCAAGGCAAGATTTTCATTTCATCAGGCAGTCGTGCCACTAGAGCTCGTCACAATGTGTTGCTTACCCTGCCTTATCCTGACTCACTCATTTTCTCGATCGTTCCACACATACAGCTGATTGTTCACTTTTGCTTTGTCAAATACAAGGGATACTTTTTCACCGTTCGCACGATCATCTTTGGCTGACAGCTATAGCTTTTTGCACCTTTCACGAACTTTGGCCTAGTAATCTTCCGATAGTGATATCTAAGTGTCTTTCAGCTTAAAAATTGCACAAGATTGTCAGCTATTCTGTGAAATCATAAATTTGCAAGATCACTGGGCGTTCTCGAATTTATATTTTAGCGCCAACTCGATGATACGCCCCAGCAAACGTACTTCAATGCCCAATATGTCTCTGATAACGTCTCCCCCAAGTTTTCGTTGAATTGTTGCATTATCCTCCTGTGCAGTTTTCTCCAAGCCATAGACAATGATGTTATTTCTTCGACTGCAGTTTTAAGTTATAAGTTTTTTTGCTGATTTGGCTGAGATCTGAGAGCATTGCTTTGACTTAAGTTATAAGTTTTTTTGCTGATTTGGCTGAGATCTGAGAGCATTGCTTTGACTGTTTCTATGCACTCATAAACTTTTTCATGGTATTGTCTTGAAGCAGACAATCCATTTTCTACTTGCGTTAGTCTTTGCTGTACACTTTGAAGTCCATTTTCAAGGGTAGCCTGTGAAGACCTAATTGAAGTGACCATGGCAAAAATTTTGTCCAGCTTACCAGGACCTGGGTTTCCCTCGACATCACCACTAAGTTGTAAAAGCATTTGGGCAACAGAAAGGGACTCGTAGCAACAAGATAGCACCAACTGTGGGCTTGGCAGCACAATAAGGCCTACGTAATTACTTTTTACACAATTTGTAAAGGACTATTTGTCACTAACCTGGACAAAGAAGAGCAAGAAGTTAAACACAGTGCACAGAACCATGCTGCCCAGCTCACTGGTCTGTCCGTGCCACTATTCCTCATTTTTAACCATTTCCCACGATGTTATCGACGCCGCTGGTAGTCCGAAGAACGTGTCCAGGCGGAGAGCTGTTTGCAGCGTTTCCTTGTAATGCGGCAGTGTCAGCAGGGGCTGTGAGGCGAGGCAACATAGGTTGAAAGACGGTTGTTGAACTGTGGTGATCGAAGAGCAAGGTTAAAGGGCCATTGCTTGATGAACATACTTCCACAAGCACCTGGACAAACAAGAACATGAAGTTAAACATTGTGCGCAGAACGAAGCCACCAAGCCCACTGAAAGGGGCATTCCAAAACGTCTGTGGCTCCACTTTCACTTGGAAGCAACAGAAAAAATTGCACACATCAATTCCATGGCTATTTGAAAGTTTCTGGTCTTGTTGTGCCTGTGAATTCGGTTCCTATTGAAATGCGTACTGTCATCATCATTTTAGGCGGACAAACTCAACTCGCTGCCTCAGATGAATTATTTATTATTTATTTATTATTTGTACATACTGCAGCCCCCAATTTGGGGCTATGGCAGGAGTGAGCATTTACAATAACAAACAAACAGGTCAACAGAGCAATAAAACAAAAGAACACTTAACGCAAATCAGCAAGGGCAAGTAAAAAATTGTGGTGATGCGCCGTCAAAACATTGCCCAGCTTCGTCATCTCAAAAGTGTACATCTCACCAGGAACTCTGTAGACTGACGTCATGAACTTCTTGCTGCATAACTTTCGTACGGTGTGCCTACAGGATGACCCAATAATAATAATAATAATAATAATAATAATAATAATAATAATAATAATAATAATAATAATAGTAATAATAATAATAAGTGATTTATTTCAGACACAGAGTGGCGTTTTGGATGGCAAGGCAAAAGGCAGAACATTGTCTGCCTGACTAAGGCCATGCCATTTTTTGAGAGAAATATACTTCCTTAGTGTGCAGGGATTGTTTCAGGAGGAGGATATAACAGAGAGATAACACAGGGCACTCCTTCTGCAATATCTTCCTTCTGAAATGTTCCCTGCACACTAAGGAAGTACATTTATCTCAAAAAATGCAATACCAACCAGTCCAAGTAGCCATTCTTTAGGAGGCCATGCTACGCATACATTTTTCAGTGTGGCAGCATGCAGTGGCACAGAACACAAGAGGATACATGAAGTTCGTGCAATAAAGTAACAAAATGTATTGCAAACATAACTATGTTACATGTAAATGACAGAGAAAAAAAATATCGCCCCGCTGCGGTGGTCTAGTGGCTAAGGTACTCGGCTGCTGACCCGCAGGTCGTGGGATCGAATACCGGCCGTGGCGGCTGCATTTTTGATGGAGGCGAAACTGCTATAGGCCCTCCACTGCTATAGTCCTCCACTACGAAGTCTCTCATAATCATATGGTAGTTTTGGGTCGTTAAACCCCACATATCATTCATCAGAAAAAGATACTATTAACACAATTTAAAGAAATAATTATTTCGTATACGCTAATACAATTTGTAGTAAAAAAAAAAATGGCAGCATATCCACGGAGTGAATGATGGGGAGTGGGGCGAAGCATTGGTCCGTCCATTCGTTCTTGCTTCCGTCCGTTCCTGCGTATGTCTGTGTAACCGTCCATGCGTCCATCCACCCGTCCGTGCGTGCATCTGTTCGTGCGTTCGTCCCTGCGTTTGTCCATGACTCCGCGCCTGCGTCCGTTCATGCGTCCATCCATGCATCTGTCTGTATGTCCGTTCGTCCATCTATTCAGCACTCCAAGTACCACCATCTCGCATCTTTTCATCATATATTCTCCATATAGAAGCACCGCCTTCCAGCGGACATTTCAAGGACTAAACGGGAGGTAGCACATGCACACTTTCTTACGGCTTGCGCTTCGGGTTTACTTCCCACCTTTAACCACCTCAAGTTCATGGTATATACTAGTTCACTGTATTCATGGCTATGCGGCCCAACGCTCGCTAAACCTCTCTAAAACCAAGGAGTTTACACCCAGCGAGTATAACGTAGCAACCCTTTCTTGTCAGATCGTGCTCAATGTACATGCCAATAGCTGCTAACGGGGATCACAGCGTGCGCCTTACCTAAAAGTAGAATGCTCCTGTCTCTCATTCCCCCTTAGCAGCCATTAACACGTGCATTTAGCCCCATCTTTTATTGTTCAACAATGCACAGAAGAAATCTCTCACCGGAACCACCTTGGAGGTCAAAATCGTAAGGACCGCTATTTCAAGGTATGTGCCACTGGTGGTTACGTACTACGAGGGACGCACAAGCCACGCCATAAGGAGCTTCGCCCCTAAAAGGTTTACAACCGCAAAGTGGCACTGTCACTGTAGCAAACTAAACAGATAAATGAGCATACAAACGAATCCAAAACGGGACGTGTAAAAGAAAAACCTACCAATGAATTCAGTGACTAAGAGAAATGAAGTATCTCCTCATGGCATTTTGCTGTTTTGCGCAATACTTATAGTACTGGGATATGCATTTATAAAGGATGGGATTAAGTGGGTAAGCTGTTTAGTACCGTGTAATGTTCTACTAAAGGGAACTCTAAACTGATCATGCCTAAAATTGTAATCAGTGTTAGTTGAATGGTACCTTTGAAGTAAAAGGGTTGCATTTTTCTGGAGTTCACCTCGTATGTATATCGCGAGCTTGAGACAATATAGGTCAGTAATTTTTAGACGGCTATGTTTTAAGAATACATTGGCTGTATGATCATGGTATTCAAGGTTTTCTATTGTGTGAACTGCTTGTTTCTGAAGATTTATGAGCTGATTCGGATTTGACTTGAATGTGGTTCCCCATATCGGTAGGTAGTAACTAAGGTGAGATTGAATTAATGTGTGATACAAAAGACGTTTTAACCAAATGGGGACAACGTGCCTGATCGAAACAATGTACCAGTTGGCTTACAGGTGCTGAAATGAACCTTCATGACATGTTGCATGAAGCTGAGGTTTTGATCAAAAACAACTTCTAGAAACTTAAAACCTGAAGTCCATGTAATTAGAGCATTATTAAACTTTATACAAATAGAACAGTTATCCGTTTATTTACAGGCTTAGAAATAACATATTTGGTGTTACTGACATTCAGCTGTAACTGGTTTGGAGAAAGCCAATCATAAAGTTGTTCTAGCCAATGATTAACTGCCGATTTGAGCCCAACCAGGCTGTTACCAGAAAAAAATAAACTTTTGTCGTCAGCATACAAAACTATATTTGGAGTATGGGGTATGTTAACAATGTCGTTTATGTATATTATAAAGAAAAGAGAACCTGATACTAGAGACTTCGTTAATGTACTTTGACGTGAAAACCAGTTGTTTGTCATGTTTCTCGATGCCGAACTTTGACTTCGTCTCCTGTCAGATGTCACGCAGTCAACTAATAATAACACCAATTTTAGATATTGTGGTTACTGCATTACTGTCAAAGCATAATTGACCATGTTCAGTACATTGCATATAGTTCCTGAAATTCCCAGCCTTATTTCGTATAACACTCCTATGTGTTGCTATTGCATTCATTAATTTGGTCTTGGGCCGAAACTGTGTTTGACTTAGCATAGTTCAATAAACGTTTGTTCTTTTGGTTTCATCAAGTTTTCTGTATCCGTTCGCTCCGAGAGTATGGCCTTAATTTCGAGACCCCACACCGTGTATAGTATAGCATAGCACGGCAAGAGACGGGGATGGGAAGTGATGGTGAGGAGGTGAGAGAATAAAAGTAGCATAGACTTTGTGGGGATCTGAGGCACGCTTGCCACCATTTCGCGGGCGTTCTTGCTGTATGGCCGCTCCCTTGCCTTCTCCTGTTGCTCTGGTAACGGCACATGGTGATAGATGGCGCGGCGGCACATGTTTTCAGGGACTGCGAAAATCAGCAACGCCGAGCCAAGTGCGCGTCATAGATCTCTCCTTGGTTGGCCGGTGCCTGGTAAGCACGTGGTTTTCCTTTGCATGCATCTCCTTTGAGAATCGCCGGACTATAGCCTGCCTAAGCGCCTAGGCATCCCCGGTGGGCATGTTTACCTGAGTGTTAGCTTCGGTACCATGCGCCAAGCCAAACAACCGTGCCTAGTGCTTGAAGCGGTCGCACCACGCCAAGCCACACTTGCCGTAGGCCTACGTGTACGATGTTTCTCCTAACTCTTGCGTCCAAGCCCAGTGGCCATCGTGAGAGTGCGCAGCATAGCCGCGAGAGACCTTTACCCGACCGGCGCGTCAAACCTCGTTATTGCCAGCTGCGACGTGCTTGCGATCTCCCCTTTATCATGAACGTCCATGTGCGGGAGCTTTTGTTCCCCGTGTCCCGGGAGGCAATGTTGTACAGTCGTTTGGTGGTGCCGCCAAAGGCAATAAATTGTTTGTGTATTGCTGTCAATCGAACACTGTCTGTTCTGCCGCGCTGCACTGAACGCTTTGTTAGTTGAGCCCGCACGGAGACGTGTGCTACACATGAGTATGTGACGAAGACGCGGCTCTGTGGCTCGCTAAGCCTCAACTCGCAAAGATCTTCCGCTACGGTGAGTAGCAAGGTCACCACACTGGCGCCCAACGCAGTATTAAAGGCTCATCAAGCCTTTGATTAGACTTAACCGAGTCAGCCCGCCTTTGCGAATTAGGCTTGTCTCGTCTTCCCATGTTATGTCTGCTATGCGTGAGTTTTGTCTGCTGACACATTTAGCAGATACCGCACTGCTCGAGAATATGGCTACCCCTTTGAGCATCACAATCGAGCACCCTCACCTGTCTAAAGCCCCAGTCGGGATGATGCAAGTCACTACGTAATATCTCTCAGGAGAGGGAGGGTGTTCTGGGTTCGGGGTCATAATCAAACCCAAGCAGTGCACACGGGAAAATTTGACTGCTATTGCTTCCTTTGGTATGAATTGGCAGTTTTATGTCACAGCGCTCCCAAATGGCTCTCAGATGAGCTTCCGGGGCGCATATAGAAAACGCGTCCTTAGCTGTTGCCGAATTTCGCCCGCTGGCTGTTATGCAACCTAGCAGCCAGTCTCACTTCGAGCACGCGTCTGTACCGCTAGCCACAAGTGGCCTAGCCATTTCATGTGAAGCTGCCCCAAGAGGCAGCTGTGAAGAATGTGGTCCCTAATGGCGCGACGGCCGGTATTCATTTCTAAACCGTGGCGCTTATCGAGCTTGAAGACAGTTCCACATTGCTTGCCCGCGCCGCCAATGCACCGACAGCTTCCTTTAAAGTGGGTGCACAGATGCTGCTGCTGAATGCCGCCCAAATAATTTAGGCACTCGAGGGGGCAGTCCAAACGTTTTCAGCCATTCTGAAATGCCCTCATCTCGCTGTCATTTGGCCGTTCTGACCTACAGCGGATATCGTGATCTGCAAATTGCAAAAGATTACCTGGACTCTCTCATGCATTACCAGAGAGCCATGGGTATAGATGACCAGGAAGTGCTCGGTTGCGTCGTCCCGGCTTTACTGACTTTGACGGTGGCTTGGTAATAACGGCTTTCTGGCCACCGAGCAGCTACCCTCGATGAGTTCAGCGCAGCCTTCTTGCTCGAATTCTGACCCACTGACTGCGAAAGTAGGATGCGGCACGAGCTCAAGCTCCGCACAAAAGCTCCTGATGAGTCGCCTCAGGAGTATGTATGCGCAATTTAAGACCTTTTCTCTCTCACTGAACACAGAGCCTCGAACGAGGAGCGCGTCGAACGGGTGATCAGGCAGGCACACCCGACCTTTTCGGCGTACCTGCAGGGCGGTCGCTTCCGTGATTTGGAAGAGTTGGCCATCGAGGCAAAACGTATTCGAGGCGACAATCTCGCCTCGTGCGATTATCGCCCACCACCATCAGCCAGCGAGGCCCTTGAACCGCGCTGCGCCTAAGGAGCATTGACCCATCCTCAATGGCAACAGCCCGCCGGAGCTGTTGTTCTTCATCGAGAACATCATCCTTGCTCATGGCGACCCAGAGGTCCTCAATACCAGAGGTCCTCAAGGCCTCTGTTGGTACAGAACATGTTCTATCATTTTTTTAACTCCCCCACAGCATGTACATTGTTCTTCCTTATTCAATCTCGCTTTATGACTATGCGTTTCAAGGCAACCCGACCTTACTTCGAACAGTAAGGTGCTTCCATTTAAGTTATCATAAAACCCCTCCCAGTCCTTATTTCATTCTTGCCCTTTCTGTAGTTACTGAGAGCCGGCTTCTTACCCGCAGGGCGCGGGTTCGAATCCCGGCTGCGGCGGCTGCATTTCCGATGGAGGCGGAAATGTTGTAGGCCCGTGTGCTCAGATTTGGGTGCACGTTAAAGAACCCCAGGTGGTCTAAATTTCCGTAGCCCTCCACTACGGCGTCTCTCATAATCATATAGTGGTTTTGGGACGTTAAACCCCATATATCAATCAGAGCCGGCTTCTTTTCTATGGCTCCTATCCAATAAGTCCTCTCCACCTCTCTGACTTTTTGCTTGATGCTTCTTGTTGCCCTGTTGCCCACACTTCCAGCCGTATATTTACTGGTGAGCCTCCTACAGTGAAATCTCAGTAGACTGAATCCCACAATAAGAAACTTTTCAATATAATGAACATTTAAAAAATACTGCACCAACTGCTAATATTTTCAATGCAAAATTATTTCACTACTACGTACTTCAGCATAACAAACGTTTATTTAGTTCCGCATTATAATAACAATGCCTCAGTACTACGAACTCATGTTCTGAAAGCCTTCGCGACCTCTGGAACGGTACACAAGCAGACGACAAAGGAAACGGATGCCTTTGTTCTCGGAAGAAACGCGACGGTGCGGAGGGGGGAGAACAAAAGGGCAACTTCCTTTTTTTTTTTTGTGAAACGTCGTCGCTGCAGGTTTAAAAGCGCAGAGGTGAGGGGCGAGGGCAGGGCAAGGTTAGCGAGGCAGAGTGGGAGTTGCGGAGCAGGAAGCATAGGCGTGGAAAACTTGAGACAGCTAGGGAGCAGAAAACGAAAGGCGAAGAATTTTTTTAGACCTTTTTATTTCTTCTGAAGAGGCGATGACAGCCGCAATGCTTCGGTTTTTTTTCTTTGTCACTTCTCTACATGTGCTTTACGAGGCCTTGTTTGTCAGTTGTATTCATCTCTTTTCGGTGATCACTAATCGCGTCCGCAAAGCAAGTCGGCGTTCACGCTGTGGGGCTACAATAAATAAGTCCATCTCTGCTTGCGACGAAGAAGCGAAACCAGTTTTCGCTAAGCGAAAAAAGGATATTCTTCGGCCACTGGAAGGCAATAACTGTCGTGACCAAAGATACGAATCACTCCACAGAAATGTGGATGAGCAGGAGCCCTTCGCGCTACGAAATTCGTGTGGCACACATTAAAAAAACACAAAAAATTACATACTTCTTTAGAGTAAACATGCATTTTTTGGCGTTAGCTTGTGCATTTTGTTTTGTTTTTTTCATAAAAAAGGAGTTCAAGGACCCACCGTTGGTAAAGCTAAGTCATTTTGGTCGGTGGAAAATAAGCATTCATTGTTAATTTTTGGGCTTTCACAATAACTTTTCTAAATAGCGTACAAATTGCAGCTGCCCCCTGAAGTTCGTTGAGCCGAGATTTCACTGTAGTTCTTTTTCTTCACGTTGTGTCCATGCTCTTTCTATACAAATATCGAGTACTAGTGATGTGAGCGATATCTAATAAACACTTCACATACTACGAGTTGCTACGACAGACAACTAGTACGGCAGACAAGCCGATGCCTTATAGAGCTTTGCCCTTAAGAAAAAACCTTAGCAGCGCTGCACAAGCTGCATGCACTTACCAAGCGAGAAAGGGCAGTTGCCTGAGCGTCGGAGTAACCTGTGTTCCCATAGAGTTTCTTAAAATTAATTAGAGGGAACTCTGGAGCTGCGATCATTCAGCGAGCATGGGAACTATGCGTAGTGCATCGATTGGTTGCGGGCGGCAAAGGGCTCTTGAGGCTTCATTTATTGTTGTGTATTGGTTTTGTTTCAAAGGAAAGAACAAACCCTTTTTGTTATTCGTGACCAGATTTGAATTGGTCAGCCTAAAAGACTAAGGTGGTGTAGTGTAACTGATGAACTAATGCTCGTTGTTGGTACAAAGCAGCTTCAAGCAATGTGAAGCCAAAGTCTAAGCAAATCCATGTACTACCCATAATTCCCATGCTCACTGAAGCACCATGCTATGGTGGCTAGAAGGAGAGGTGTCAGCATCAGCGCACTGGAGAGAGAGGAGAATTCATCCACATGCAGCAGCGCTGCCGTGGGCTTTAAAATGCCTTCCTCACATGCCCGCGCACGTAGCAGTTAATTTTTGTTGTGACTGCTTCAGAATGCCATGCAGATCGCAACAAAATCTAGTTGGCACTTGTATAGCGGCTCTGTGTACAGCGTGTATTTGCATTTAGAACTGTTGTTTTGAACTTCCTTTCCTGTATACCATAAAACCCTGTTAATTCGAACTTCACGGGACTGGAGAGAATGTCCGAATCAATCGAGGGTACGAATTACCACGAGTACGGACAAAACAATTGAAAGATGTCTCCTACACCATCAGACTTTTTTTCTTAAAAAAGTCTGTAATCGCGGTTTGCTTCACGGACGCAATGTGTGACGAAGTCACAATTTTGCGAAGTTTCTGCAGGTGGCTTAGTTCTCGCACATTGTCCGAGGAAAGCATGCATATGTACTCCAAAATAGCCAACGCATGCGCAGGCTTTGTCATTGTGTGGCGTGGACGCTCGTCAGCATCACTTACGTTCTCATCACTTTGCCGTCCAAGACTTTGGCGGCGATATAGCTGTCTGTCACTGTGCTGGCCATAGCAACATCGCTGTCAATTGCGAAGTAATCACCAAGGGGCACATCAGTTAGCATGATGCTCACGTAGCGGCAGTCTTGTTCCTTGCCGGTTTCTTCATCGGCCACCACACCCGGATCAGCAGCGTTGTGCACGAAGCCGCTATGCCTGAAGCAGTCTGTCACTACTGCAGGTGTTGTGTTGTTCCACACGTATGTCAGCATGTGGATTGCGCTTAGCAGGCTTACTTCGTACTGCTTGCCTGACTCCATGCAGAGCAACATTCCCTCAAGTACCTGCCTTCGATGGCGGCTTTTCACGAACTGTATGATTCCCTGGTCCATCGGCTGCAAGGAAGCGGTTCTGTTCGGAGGCAGGAATAGTAGTTCAATGTTCTCAAGCCCGGACACCTTCGTGTGCGCACTACAGTTGTCTAGCATGAACAACACCCTCCGAGCCTTGGCCGCAAAGCGGCGGTCGAGCTGGAGCAGCCAGGCTTCAAAGAGTTCGGCAGTCATCCAAGCCTTTTTGTTGAACTGGTAGTCAACAGGCAGCTGCTTAATATTCTTGAAACATCTTGGCTTCGCAGCCATCCCAATTACCAGCAGCGACAGCCACTCTGTGCCGGTCATGTTAGCAGCCAGAAGAACTGTCACGCGCTCTTTACTTCGTTTTCCAGCGATGCACGATTCCCCCTTAAACGCGATTGTCTTGTCAAGCAGAGCCTTATAGAACAGCGCTGTCTCATCAGCGTTGAAAATGTTGGACGGCTCGTGCGTACAAAGGCGCGCGGATAGTCCAGACCGCCAGTCCTGCACAAAGCTTTCGTCAACCGCACCTCTTTCACCACACACATTGTGGAACACCAGCCCGTGTCTCTTCTTCAAGCGTTCGAACCAGCCTACGACGCACTGAAAGAGTCAATGTTCATGGTCAGCGTGAACTTCTCTGCTTGTGTGCAGATAAGGGGGGCCGCTCAAGGGCAAACGTGCATCGCGCAAAACGGCAATCCAGCGGAACAGCACTTCTTCGAGATTGGGATGCCCTGCCATTCGAAACCTCTTCCTTTGGTTGCCAAACATGTGCCCCGTCGTACGCTTGCATAATCTGCTCTTCGTTCTTTACGCAAGTGCTTAGCGTGCTTTTCTTGACATTGAACTTTTCCATCACTTCTTTTCGAGATGCTCCCAATTGCAACGCCTTCAATATTTTCACCTTCGCAGCAAATCTTTCGCTCTGTACTTCGCCCTATTCGCTGCGGGAGTTGGGGCGGTTGGTGCCGCGAAAGACGGAGAGGAAGTCATCCCTGCGTCGCTCAGACAGAGGTCACGCGCGCGCGCATGAAGTAGACTACACAAACGCACACACACAGACAAAAAAAAGAAAGCTGATAAAAATGAAATAAAAACGGGCGAACTTTTCAAAAAACAGCAAACAGTAAGACTGCAGATGGCACTGATCACATACAGATAAATAATTTAAAGCACACTAGAGATGACCTATCCAACTCAACCGTCACACAAAACGTGTTCGACGCACAAGGAAAAAGAAAAGAAAAGGCAAATCTGTGGGTAGCCTATTGCTGATGACAGTTGCGATGCACTGCCTTTCATTGTGATTCTTTAAACCACCATGTGTGTGTTTTTTTTTTCTTTCGGGTGCCTCTGAGATGTACTACCCATGGACGAAGTTTTGAATCTCACAGGGCGCAATTCGATCCCAAAGTTCTTTAGGTGTGCCGTCGATTTGGCCGACAGAATCCGCTGCTGCTTCCCTGTCGTGACTCAACCGTGGTCAGGCGTTCCAATGAACCGAAGCGCGGCTGAATTTGGCCGAAATAATGAGAGTTCTCAGCCATAGAACAATTGTAACGGGGTTTATTTCCAGAGCAGAACGCAGAAGGCAAAGCAGTCAGCAGCGTCCGGCGAAGCGCAGCAAGCACAAGCTTATACTGATGACGATGCCCCGGAGGCGTCGAGAAATGCGGCTGAGGCCCCTCTTTTTCACTACAATCGCCCTCCACAGGAAAAAGCGCCATCCTGACGGATTAGGGAGAAGAAACGACTAATAGGTCATAGTATGGCTTGAGGCGAGAGACGTGGACAGTGTCGTGGCCGCGGTAGCGTAGGTCTGTGAATGAGATGATGGGCTCCACGATATAGTTGACTAGTGACGTTTGCTCTACAATGCGGTATGGCCCGAGATATTTGGGAAGAAGTTTTGCGGAGCGGCCAGGTGCGGTAGCAGGTGCCCGAAGCCATACCAATGAACCAGGTGGAAAGTTTGGAGCCAAACGATCCCCAGGCTGTCGGGATTGCTGCTGCCACTGGTCCTCGGTAGAAAAACAGCGGGCAAGCTGGCAACATTCTTCAGCATGTTGGGCAGCTTCGGACAGAGTTGTACTTTCGGACCCATCAGGTTTATATGGAAGAGTAGTGTCTATTGTATTGGAAGGTTCTCGTCCATATAGAAGAAAGTACAGCGAAAGCCCAGTAGTAGCTTGTACGGCAGTATTATACGCGTAGGTGACGAATGGGAGAACTTGGCCCCAATTTGAATGATCGGAGGCGACATACATCGACAGCGTATTGCTAAGAGTACGGTTGAAGCGTTCTGCCATGCCATTCGTTTGAGGGTGCTACGCTGTACTTGTGCGGTACACGATTCGGCATTTGTTGAGTAATGTCTTCAAGGCGTCAGAAAGGAAGGCACGGCCTCTGTCACTTAAGAGCTCGCGAGGGGCACCATGACGCAGAACGAAACGTTGCAACAGAAACGTTCCAACGTCACGGGCTGGGGCAGTTGGCAGCGCGTCTGTTTTGGCATAGCGTGTCAGATGGTCTATCGCAACAATAATCCAGCGATTACCAGCTAGAGTTGAAGATAGTGGTTCGTAAATGTCAATGCCGACGCGATCAAAAGGTCGTCTAAGACAAGGAAGAGGTTGTGACGGGTAGACTTGCCCGGGAGGTTACTTTCGTCGTTGGCACTGAGCACACGAGCGAATGAATTTCTGCACGTAGTTGTACATGCCCTGCCAATAAAATCTGAGTCGAAACCTAGCGTATGTCTTGAAGAGGCCTGCGTGGGCACACTGTGAATCAGCGTGAAAAGCTTCGCAGATAACAGCTCGAAGATGGCGGTGTATCACAAGGGGACACTTGCGACCGTTGGAAAGGTGGTTGCGTTGACAAAGAAGATCATCCCTTGGGCAAAAGTTGCTAGCCTGGCGGCCGAGACTGCGATACGGCGGAGGAGTGAGAGGATCAGAAAGAACGACCGCTTACGACCGCATCTGTAAATAATGCGGATGTCGTACTCCCGAAGTTTGAGCGCCCAGCGAGCAAGTCGTCCGGAAGGGTCTTTAAGTGTGGATAGCCAACAAAGGGCGTGGTGGTCAGTGACGACGTCGAATGCGTGACCATACAGGTAGGGGCGAAATTTTCGAAGGGCCTAAATAATAGCTAAACACTCTTTCTCGGTCACGGAGTAGTTAGTATCAGCTTTTGTCAGAGTTCGGCTTGCGTAGGCGACGACATATTCGTCAAACCCTGCCTTTCGTTGCGCGAGCACAGGGCCAAGTCTAATACCGCTGGCATCAGTATGAACCTCCGCGGGAGCGGCAGGATTGTAGTGGCGGAGGATGGGTGGTGAAGTTAGCAGGCGGCGTAATTTGGGGAACGCATCGTCGCATGCTGGTGACCAGGTGGAAAGGTCTTTGTCGCCGCTAAGAAGGTCCGTAAGGGGTGCACATATGGAAGCGAAATTTCGAATAAAGCGTTGGAAGTATGACGACAAGCCGACAAAACTTCTAAGTTCTTTAGGTTCTTTGGCTTCGGAAAATTGGCGACTGCTCGAAGCTTGGTGGGGTCGGGGAGTATGCCGTCCCGCGATACGTGGCCAAGAATGATGAGCTGCCGGGCACCAAAACGACACTTCTTGAGGTTGAGTTGAAGGCCAGCGTTGGTGAGGCGTGTTAGGATGTGCTTGAGACGATTTAAATGGGTGTCGAAATCGGTGGAAAAGACTACTACTTCATCGACATGTGTTCCGTAAAATAGTGTCTATCATTCTTTTTAAAGTGGCTGGAGCATTAAAAAGGCCGAAAGGCATAACGGTAAATTTGTATAATCCATCAGGTGTGACAAATGCTGTTTTCGGTCGGTCAGATACTGCCATAGGAACTTGCCATTATCCAGACCGTAAATCCAGCGAAGAGAAGTATTCTGCTCTCTGCAAACAGTCCAGGGCGTTGTCTATTCGCGGTAACGGGTAAACGTCCTTAGGGGTGATCTTGTTTAAGCGACGGATGTCGACACAGAACCGAATGAAGCCGTCCTTTATTTTAACAAGAACGACCGGTGATACCCAGGGACTGTTAGAAGGCTGTACAATACCCCACTGGAGCATGTCAGCAACCTGGTTGTCAATAACACGGCGCTCCGACGCTGAGACTCGGTAGGCACGCTGCCGTAGAGGCGTATGGCTTCCTGTGTCAATCTTGTGAGATATGTTCGATGTGCGACTGATGCCAGAAGCGTGGCTGTCAAAAGAAGTGCGAAACTTTTGCAGCAGGGTGACCAACTGGCTTCTTTCTGAAGAAGACGTTGCGACATCGATGGAGCGGTGAAAAGCGTCAAGGAGTGACTGGTCAACAACAGAGTAAGAAATAAGTGCGCTGAGGTCTGTAGAAAGTAAACTAGTCGGAGCGTCAAAAATGTGACGGGCGTCGATCGAATGCACGTGACCGAGAGATTCATCATGGAAGGGTAAAGACCCTTCTAGCGTATTGTTGACGAGCGTCTTCGTGACGCCATGGTGGAGAGTAAGGAGAGCAACGGGCAGTAGAGAACATTTGCGTTGAATGAACAGGGCAGAGAGCCTAAATAGAACATCACCGTCAAAAATAGCGTCACAGGACACAGTCACCAGCAGAGAAGAGCGCGGTGGTACGGTGGTGTCGTCAGAAACAGACAGTTTATAATACGGCAGGGAGGCCTCGACAGCGTCAACATCAGGAAGTGCAGACAGCTCAAGTTCAGCGCGACAGCAGTCAATGACGGCATTATTATTCGCAAGAAAGTCCCAGCCGAGTATCATGTCAAGGAAACACGAGGGCAGCACTACGAATTCGACGATATACACAATCCCTTCGATGACGAATCGTGTGGTACAGGCTGCGAGAGGTGTTACACTTTGTTCTAACGTTAGCCGTTCTAAGTAAGAGACTGGATAATGGCGTCAGAACTTAGCGGAGTTTGCGGCACAGGGGGGCGGAAAGGACAGATAGAGCGGTATGGTGTCAACAAGTGTCATGACGATGATACCATCAACTGACACTTCAATGACGTTAGCTGGACAGGGGCGAGGACTTGTGCATGGCGACGGGGATGCAGTTCGTGCCTCGGGAACTGCGGCCATTAGTTTTCCTGGTTGGTGGGTCCGGAATGGCGACGCATAGGGAAAAGCGAACGTCGACGTGGAGATGGGGAGCGGTGGGTGTGGCCCAGTGGACGGTCAGAGGGAAAGGAAGAGGAAGGAGGGCTTGAAGGCGTAGAAGAAAACTGAGAGTCGAAAGAGAGCATTCGTTGAATATTCTGAGTAGCCTGGCGACGACGAAAACAACGCGCCACGTGGCCAACACCGCCATAAGCAAAACATATCGGACGGTTGTCGTTGGTTCGCCATTGGTCGGAGTAGACGCCGAGTTGCAGCTGTGGGGCAGAAAACTGTGGCCGAGGTGGTATCGGCATAGGCGGCGGTGAATAGCTCGGTGGCAAAAAGGGTGGCGGCGAATACATAGGCGCTGGCTGGAACGCAGGCTGTCGAGGTCGAGCAACGGCCTCAGCGTACGTGAGAGGTGCGGTGACTGGCGGTGGTTCACGGGCGGGAAGAAGAACTTGTGTGACCTGGTCTTAAATAAAGTCGTGGAGTGTAGACGTCAATCTGCATGGTTGATTGGGTACACAGGACATCAAAGAGAGTTGACGAGCGACCTCAGTGCGGATGAACTCTTGGATCTTGGAGAGAAGAGGGGCATGGTCTTCTCCTATGCCAAGGGTGGAAAGGCTGGACAAAGTCGTTGAGCACCGAGGGACGTCGGGTGGAAAGACGTTGCCTGGGCAACTCGTCAAAACTCTGGCATAACTCGGTCAGTTCTACGACAGTGCGAGGACTCTTAAAAAGCAACATTTGGAAAGCGTCGTCCTCAATGCCCTTCATGATGTGCTTGATCTTGAGCTCGTCAGACATCTACTCGTTGACTCGCTTACAAAGGTCCAGAACGTCCTCAATATAGCTTGTGAAATTCTCACCAAGCTGCTGGGACTGAGTATGCAAGCGTTGTTCGGCTCAGCCTTTGTGTACCTGAGGCCGTCGGAAAACTTGTGAGGCTCGTTTTGAAGACAGACCACGTAGGAAGTTCTGCTTCGTGGTTTATGAACCACAGCTTGGCCACGTTCGGCAGGTAGAAAGAGATGTAGGCCAACTTGGCGGCGTCATCCCATTTGTTGTGAGTACTCACTCGCTCGTACTCAGTCATCAACGTCCTTGTCTTCTGTGCCTCTGTGCTCCTGTCTTCTGTGCCCGAGAAAACAGGGGGATCTCGCAGACGCAGAGAACCGGCGCAGAGGACAGTAGGCGGTGCAGGTGGAGGAGTTGGAGCGGCGCTTGCGTCAATAGGCATGTTTAGACGATGGCGTTCCAGACACTGCGATCAGACTCAACTCCGTCTTTAAGGTATAAGGCAAAAAAACTTGTTTATTTAACTGCATTCGGAAGCGCTCTGCTGTCACTTGAGCGTCCCCGCATCCCTCGCTCGCGCTCTTCTTCTTTCTCGTTTCCTTGTCCCAGCCCAGAACGTGAAAAATAATCAACATTCCCGGCCGCGCAAAGTTAAACACATAGTTCAAGTGGGTACAGTCTTTGTATCGGCCTGATCGCAAGGTCACCGCCTTGCAACTTGATCTTGCAAGAACGAATGAGACCGTCTGCACTGCGGTACACTTCCGTGACCCTTGCAAGCTTCCATAGCTGGCGTGGAGTGTTGTCCGCACGCACGAGAACGATGTCCCCTTGCTTCAATGCTGTATTTGATTTCGTGTCGGCAAAGTGTGCAGATCGTAATTGCAACAGGTATTCTTTTTGCCAACGCTTCCAAAAACTTTCAACCAGCAGCTTCCTGTAGTTGTGTCTGCGTATGGCGTCTGATCGTTTGGAATTACTGTTGACATCGTCAGCGGTCGCATACGGTATGGAAGTCAATCTTCGTCCAAGGAGAAGTTCGGCTTCCGTCAAAGTGCAAGGTTCTCCTGCATCTGTCTCGATGAAAGTCAGAGGCCTAGAAATTACGACTGCTTCGACCTTCGCCAGCACTGTCGATATTTCTTCGTAGTTCAGACGAACTTTGCCGATAATTTTTCGCAGCGGAAGCTTCACTGATCGTACAAGGCGCTCCCACTATCCACCCCACCAAGGAGCATTTGGTGCTATAAACTTCGACGAAATGCCGTTGGTGCTCAGGTGACCAGCGACGTCCTCTTCAGAGAACATTTGGTTTAGCCGCTTTATGTCTGCCGATGTCTTGTGAAAGCTTCGTGCGTTGTCAGAATAGATCACCCTAGGTAATCCTCTCCGAGCTGCAAATCGTCGTAGGCACAGCAGGAAAGCCTCGGATGTCATTTCCGAGACAAGCTCGAGATGCACGGCTCTAGATACGGCGCATGTAAAAAGTGCAACGTAGCACTTCGTGTCCCCTTTCTCCGTGCGTGCATACAGAGGGCCCGCGAAGTCGACTCCTACAACTTCGAACGGGTTCGTTGGTGTCACTCGATGACTTGTTAACGGAGCAGTCTCAGCAGTTCCTGGGCCCGGACTGAAACGCTTGCATATATTGCAGCCATGCAGTACTCTTTTTACCAAAGAGCGAGCTCGACAAATCCAGTAGCGTTCCCGAAGCTGCGTAAGTGTATCTCTAACTCCTCCGTGTAAGACTTGAAGATGGGCTCTGTTTACCAAAAGTGTCAAAAAGTGGTGGCTTGACGGCATTATGATTGGGTGCTTGACATCTTGTGTGGAATGCATGAGGGATAAACGGCCTCCAACCCGAAGAATTCCGTCTTTGTCTATGTAAGGGCGTAGTTCAGCGATTCCAGATGTAGACTCAACTGGTTGGCCGTTGGTCAAAGTGGTGAGTTCTTCAAGAAAGCCTTGCTCTTGTGTACATCTTATCCAGTACTGTTCAGCGTTCAGGATTTCTGTTGCCACGAGATGTCCTGTATGATTACTTCTTTTGCTGCATCGGTCAGTAAATCTGAAAATCTACGCAGTGACTCTGAGTAGGTGCTGAAGCCTGCTGTACCGTTGAATATCAATTATCGGAACTGAGAAGCGTGTCATTAGTGCGACGTGGACTGTTGTAACTTCACCTTGGGTGGCTTTCGCTATGTCTAGTTCACAGAACTGTAGGGGCCATTCAGACATCGGTTTAGTTAGCCACTCGGGACCATGCCATCATTTTGAGCTGCACAGCAGTCTTTCAAGCGTCGCGCCACGTGTGAGTAGGTCAGCCGGGTTGTCTGTTCCAGGACAGTATCTCCACTTTGATGGATCTGTAGTGCACCTCAATTTCATTGACTCTGTTGGCTATGAACTGTTTCCACTTTTTTACGTCACCTTTTATCTATGATAACACAATGGCGGAATCTGTCCACATCGTGTAGTCAACTTGAACATTCCTCAAAGCCCTTTTCACGTATGCCAACATTCTTGAGCCGATTAAGGCAGCCAGCAGCTCCAATCGCGGCAGCGTTGTCTCCTTAATGGGTGCTACACGGGACTTCGCAATCAACAGTATCTGCTCCTCAGGACTTGATACGACGTATATCGCTGTGCCTTATGCCGCTGGACTGGCATCGCAGAAAACATGTACTTGAAGCACATTGGTCTTCCTTGCTCCGCCGCCCAGATAGCGAGGGGCGACGACGTCTTGCAGTTGCGGCAGCTGGATGACCCAATCATTCCATTCTTTTTGCAGGTCATTGGGTAGTACTTCATCCCAGCCAATTCCTCGTATCCACAGTCTCTGAAACAATATTCGTATGGCAATAGTATATGTTTCTACAAATCCCAACGGGTCAAATATTCTTGATGCTGACTGCAAGACAAATCGTTTTGTACACGTCTGTGCTGTCAAAAACCGGAGTAGATTTTCAACCGAAAAGTTGAATTCATCCTTTGCAGGATTCCAAACCAAACCCAAGACCTTGACTGACGTTTCGTGAAGAACGACCATCTCATTACTAGTAGATTCCACTTGATTTTCAAGCGTGCGCATTAAATTTGCTGAATTTGTTGTCCATTTTCGCAATGTCATGCCGGCCAATTTCATTATTGTGCGCGCTTCTCGGCACAGTTTAGCGGCTTCCTCTTCTGTGTCGGCACCAGTGACTAAGTCATCCACGTAAAACGACTCGGCAAGAGTTTGCGCTGTTTGTGCCATGACAGCCGGTGCTCTTTTCACGTGGTAGAGAATAGTAGCTGTGAGCAAAAATGAGCTACATGTAGCTCCAAAAGGCACTCGTGTCATCCTCCACTCTTGCAGCTTGCCCTTGGATAAATCTTCATCTGCAAACCAGAGAAAAGGTAAAGTGTCTCTGTCGTCCTCCCGAATCGCAATTTGAAAGAATGCCTTTTCTATGTCCGCGGTAACTGCCACCGGGTGCGTTCTGAAGCGTAGCAGAATTTGCACGAGGTCTTGGTATAAGTTGTCACCCTTTTGAAGGCAGTCATTAAGGGACTTGCATCCTTTGGCATGTGACGAAGCGTCAAACACCACTCTCATTTTCGTCGTCAGTGCTTGTTCACGCATGACTTTCTTGTGCGGCATGTAATATAATTTCGTCACCTCTGCAGGTACGTCACTGACTACTTCGGCGTGTCCTGCCCACAAGTATTCCCTTATGGTACGGTCATACGTTTCAAGCAGTCCTTTTCTGGAGTTGAGACGGTTGACAAGCTTGTCCAGTCGAGTAACGGCTACTTGCCTGTTGTTTGCAAGCTCGAAATTATCCTTCCAAGGGAGGGTCACTTCATATCTTCCGTTTTTAAAGCTAATCGTTTGCTCAAAATGCCTCATGGTGTCGCTCATTTCAGGTGGCTTGTTTATCGCGTCCGTAATTCCTATGTTTTCAAGTTTCCAAAAGGAGCGCAATATCTCGTCGGAATCGGTAGCTTGGGCTTTTAGCACGCACACCATCATTTGTGAAGTAGTTGGGTGGGACACCAAGTATGATGTGCTTCCCTGGAAGGTCCATCCAAGCTTGGAGTTCAGTGCGATCAATGATTCGTTGCCTTCGCACCGTGAAACTTTGCCGGTCAACACTTTCCACATCTGATCGGACCCGATAAGTACGCTGATGCCACTCTTAGTTATGATAGATGGATGTTGGAGCTCATCGGCAACATCGTTTCCCAGCTTCTTGAAAGACGCAACGAAGGCTACGTCCATTGCAGTCTCTGCGATGTCTTGGCAGATGCTTGGGATCTCTATTGCAGTTAAGACTATTTCCGCGTCGGAAAACTGGCTTCACAGTCGTAGTTCTACTATGCGACGCCTCTTAGCCTCTTGGTCCGATGTATTTGCGAAAATATTGAAGGCTATTCGAGTTGCTCCCACGCTTTTCAGCTTGAGGTGCTTGGACAGATCTTCAGTTACGAAAGTCCTCTGACTGCCACCATCGAAAACGCCTCGTATGTAGCGGCAGGTGTCGTCATTGATGGCCCATGCTCTGAAAGTCTGAAGAAAAATGCAAGTGGTAGAATCTTCCTTGACGGCTCTTCTTCCAAGTGATGCGCAGACTGTCGTAGTTTTTTCGTGGTTCTTGTTAGCGTAGTCTGACTTCCGCGAACACGTATCGGGATCGCACATGCTTGTAGCGTGTCGAGCTTGGCATCTGGAGCAGGAAATCCTCTTTTTGCAGTCCCGTGCCCGATGTCCTTTGGTGGTGCAGCGGAAACACCTTTTGTCGTTGGAAAGCAGTTCCTTCTTCTGCGTCAGTGACAAGTCAGCTGTGCAGGCTTTTGATCCGT
Organism: Rhipicephalus annulatus; assembly: GCA_013436015.1. Taxonomy (NCBI): domain Eukaryota; kingdom Metazoa; phylum Arthropoda; class Arachnida; order Ixodida; family Ixodidae; genus Rhipicephalus; species Rhipicephalus annulatus. The sequence goes on along the minus strand of WOVY01010628.1, from coordinate 222,787 downwards.
GATGGCTGGACGAGCAGAATACGCAGTTGTCCTTTTTTTCTCGTACCGAGTTGCTGTGAAGCACAGATGACGTCGGTTTTCCACGTCGAGAGTACATCGACTGACTGGCCACGGGGAGTGTTCCATGTTCTCGTCCTTTGGCATCCTTAAAATCACTCTTCTCCAGGCTTTCCAGCTCGATACACAGGAAGTTGAGCACACGGTCCAGTCCCACGGGTGTAGCTTCAGCTCTCGAGTCATATGCCAACTGGACGGCACATGATCGATGATACTGCACGACTATATCCCGTGGAAGAGCACGCAGTAGGATGTCGCAGAGCATTGACGAAAATGACGACTTGTGCACACCCAAAGTCTCCGAGCCTCGGATATTCACGAGAACTTGGTCGTACAAGCTGTGTAGCGCTTTGGTGTCAGTCGATGAACGGACAGGGCTTAACATCCGTAGCTTGGCAAAATATTCTTGCTCCAGGCGCGTCTTGTCCCCAAATCGCTTCTGTAGCATTTTGATGGCGTCACTGTAGCAACTTTCTGTCATCGGAAGGATCGCAATTACTGATGCAGCGTCTCCTTTAAGATACAGTCGCAGGTAATGGAACTTCTCTGTGGCAGTGATGCGATTGTTACTATGAACAATTTGGTAAAATTGTTCCCAAAATTCGGTTCACTTGCATATGTCTCCAAAAAAAGGAGCTATTATCAGTGTAGGCAATTTAACTCCAGTTCCGTCTGATGGTGCTACGACTGTCTGGGCAATTGTTTCTTGAGTTCCGGTCGATGTCCTTAGCATGCAATCTTTCTTGCTGAGAATCTCGGCGAGAATGCGCGTAGCAACGTCCTCGTATTGTAAGACAGCATTATACTCGACCTCGAACTCCTCGTCAGGTATATGCGGCTCAATCTCGTTGTTCAGGTTTTTAAGCTCTTCATTATTAGCCTTCAGCCTCTCATATATGGAGTTGAGCTGGTCATAGGAGGCGGAGTCGTTAGCGAGGAGCTCACTTGCCTCGTTTATAATCCTCGTGTTCTGTGCTCGCCGCGACGTCCGCTTCGACTTCAGTCGCTCCATGCGGCTGCAGTTGACTGGTAGCCGTCCGTAGGGTCCTGCTTTTCAATCCCGGTTCTTCGGCACCAATGTTTAGACGATGGCGTTCCAGACACTGCGATCAGACTCAACTCCGTCTTTAAGGTATAAGGCAAAAAAACTTGTTTATTTAACTGCGTTCGGAAGCGCTCTGCTGTCACTTGAGCGTCCCCGCGTCCCTTGCTCGCGCTCTTCTTCTTTCTCGTTTCCTTGTCCCAGCGCAGAACGTGAAAAATAATCAACAGGCATAATGGACCATAAATTGCGATTCCGAAGCTCCAGGGTGAACGAAACCCAGCAAACTCCACCACTTGTAACGGGGTTTATTTGCAGAGCAGAATGCAGAAGCAGTCAGCAGCTACTGGCCAAGTGTAGCAAGCACGAGCTTATACTGATGGCGATGCCCCTGAGGCGCCGAGAAATGCCGCTGAGGCACCTCTTCTTCACTACACAATGTACATTTCGGATGGGACGAGATGCCATGGCCGAATTAATCGAAATTCTGAATTAAAGGGGGGTCGAATTCACGAGATTTTATTGTATTAGTTGCGTGTGTCACTCTCAGCCCGAGGATCTAGAAGATAGGCCTGCCAAAGCGAAAACTGCATAGAAGGGCAGTTTTCGCTTTGATAATGCAGTGTTTTTCGTGACATCTCAATTTGCTTATAAGCATCAGCCAGCATAGTTGAACGCTTTATTTCGTATACCTTGCACATCGAAAAGCAAAGTGTATTTTGCACAAGCTTTAAAAACACATTGTTCTTTACAAACTCTTATGAATGAAGGGAAAAACATCAAACAGTCGAATCTTGATAAATCGAACTCGAAGGGACCCAAAAATTTGTTCGAAATAAAAGAAGTTCTATTTAATGGAAGCTAAGTAAACGGAGAGCTCCCCATGCAATGGTACATGTGCATTAAGCTAACACACGAATGGGAAGTGTCAGAAGACTTACATTCATTCACAAATCAGAGAACATTCCTAATTAATTGAAGTAGTCAGTGATGCGCGTCTGCACGTATTTGCCTTGCAGCAAGTCAATCTCTACTCCGGCTTCAGCATTTTTGGGCAAGGGAAGTTGTGCACGGCAATGTCCAGTGCCGACACTTTCTAAAGACGATGACAACGATGAGTGGATATCCGCTACTACACTCTGCGCCAAAGCCGCAGCATGGCCAGCACGTGACAAAAGGAGGAGCGTCTCCAAGCGGACAGAGGCAGCTCGGCATTTGATAGAGAAGGAGCACTCCACGGGAACCTTTTTTTTGCTCTTGTTTCGCACTTTGTTGAAACATGAAGGGTTATGTGACAGGAACAGGAAATGGGGAAGCGTGACACAGGCGCATGAGAGAGCCACACTCCGTGACAGCTTTCTTTTTTTTTTCCTCTCCCTCTTCGCGTCTGGCATTGGAAGGAGAAGGGTCTTTACATTGTAGGGGTGAAAAAGGGAGAAGCGTGGCACAGGCGCGTTGCAAATCGGCTTTTGAGAGAGAGCAAACATTCCACCACAGCTTTTTCTTTCCTTTTTATTTGCTTCATGTGCAGTACTGATGTGTCGGAGGTGCCACCGCATAATTGGGCAGGGTGCTGAGAGCATTTTCGGAACGCGGTATGTTTCAAAATAACCGTGGCAAGTGCTTGCATGTTCGAATTACTGGGTGTTTGCACCCATTGGAATACACATAGCTTTGATAGGATCTCATCGTGAGTTTGAATTAACCGGAAGTTCGAATTAAGCATGTTCAAACTAATAAGATTCGACTGTATATGCATCACAATGCTCTCAAGCATCCACTCGTTGGAATATCATCCTATTAGTTTTTCTCTGTACAAAGGATGATGACTCCGTGGTATTTGAGCGAGGCACAACACTGCAAAGGCATCGCCCCAGTCGCGCGGAAGTCGGAATAATTGATAAACTAATCTCGTCCCTTCTCAAAGTGATGGGAAACCATTTGCAGCGCATTGCAGCATCAGGAAATTCAGAGATGCATTAAATTTTTATGGCAGAAAAGGTTATCGCAGTGTGCAGCTAGTGCACACTAACTGTAGGCATAGGGGGAACCACTGCGGCATAAGTGGTAAGCAAATGCATTTGTCTCTATGAGACTCGATTAGAGATTCGTGGCAGCTATGTTTTAATCATTAGTATGTTTAAAGTGGTATGTAATAATGAGATTTGATTGTTTGTAGACTTTCTATGATCATTGTCCGGCTAAATGTCTCAGAATAATGAAATGGCTCTCAGACAGTTGTAAATGGATTGGTGGCCTATGCCAGCCGTAAGGATCTATTTTGGCATACCGCAAGGATCTATTTTAGGTCCAATATTCTTTATTATCTATATCAATGATATTATAGTCATCCCAAGAACTCCTGCAATCACTCTGTACACAGATAATACTAGTGCGTTTTTCTCTGGCATGCAACTCGATAAAATAGGCTTTCAAGGTAATGCATGGTTAAAACAATTAGCATTAGGGTTACATATAAATAAACTTAACCTGAATGTTAGTAAAACAAAAGTTACTGTATTTAAAGCACGTAACAAACCAGATAATTTCGAACTTCAGCTTGCATTTGAAAATAGTGTAATTGAACGTGTTTCTTCCTACAAGTTTTTAGGTGTCTTTTTGAAAAACACTTAGATTGGTCCCATCACATTAATAAAATTCATGCCATCATATCAACGTCTCTTGCTGTACTCCACAAGCTTAAAGACCTTGTTCCAAAATCTTCAAAGTGGCAGTTATATTACACCCTAATTCATTCACACCTTTAATACTGTATAATGATTTGGGGGTCTACATCTGAAACTAATCTTGTTAGGCTAATGAAATTGCAGAAGAAAGCGATATGATATGTAGAAATCCTATCATACAACGATCACACAGGTTTATACTTTTTAGAACACTGTGTTCTAAAAGTGAATCAGTTATATGAGTTTCGTTTACTCTGTTATGTTTTTAACGAAATTAAGCTTAATCCTTCTAGATATATTGAACTGCAATCTAGTAGCAATGTGCCTTATGAATTAAGATACGACCATTATAGAATTTAACTTGTCCGAACCACCTATGGAACGCAAGCACTTACATATTTCATTCCCAGTCTTCTCAACAAACATACTCAGGTTATAGAAATCGCGCAGAAATCATTGTCTCTCAAATCTTTCAAAAAATATATCAAAGCTTACCTTCTATTCTGTCCTCAAGATTGATGAATTCTTTATATACCAGTCATATGTTTCTCTGGTTTCGTTATTTGTAGTGTTATGACTCTTTCTTTATTACTATACAAGTATGTACTCCATTTACTCTGTACAAAAACAATGTTACGCATGCATTATTAGTGTGTTGCATTGTATTTCTTTGACCGTGCTCTGAGTGGTGCTTTCGGGTGCCTGGGTCCCGTCAGGCAGAGGACATCTGCCTTTTGTCCTTGTATTCGAGACATACATTTGTGTGAAATAAAGACGACAACAACAACAACAACTTTGATAGTTTGCCCTGTGGTGGGTGCTTATTCCTGTGGTGGGTGCTTATCTCCACAATGCTGGTAATGGGGGTCGCAGCTTCTTGGTTATAGATCAACTTATATATTAAAACAGCATATTGCCACATGGTTTGCTTGGGTGAGATCGAAGAGTGGAAGTAGACAAAGACGATCTCTCTGAGCCGCTGCTTGTGTAGTCGACTAAACGAGCCCATTTTTATCAAGTTTGTCGAGAGTAACGTGACAAGACTGGTGGAGTTGCTGGGTACGTCTCACAATCCACCCGATGCCCAAGACCCCGTCCAGCAGCCGGAACACAAGCCCTGCACCCGTGGACACTCCTGTTCATAGAGTAAGCCGCCGCCAACGAGGCCTACCGCCTGAGACACCAACCACTGACGCAGCGACTATGACTTCGACACAAGATCCCATGCAAGCTCCGACACCTTCCACGCCGATCCACTGCACCGTCCAGAACCCGCTCATGCCTAGCCCCTTTCACGGAGAGCAGCATGAAGATGTTGACGACTGGCTGAGTGAGTTCGAACGTGTCGCAGCGATCAATTACTGGGATGATGCCGCGAAGCTCCGGAACGTGTACACTTGCCTAAAAGACGGTGCTAAGACGTGGTTTTTGAACAGGGATGATGTTCTGACATCTTGGCGCGAGTTCCAGCGTCGCCTCCTGGAGACCTACAGGAGTCCCGACCGCCGCGAACGGGTGGAGCGTGCACTACAATCACGCATCCAGATGCCCAACGAGACCGTCTCGATGTACGTCGAGGACATGACACGGCTTTTCAAGCGAGTGGATCCTGCTATGGCAGAAGAAAAAAAAGTTGCGCCACCTCATGCGTGGTGTGAAGGAACAACTTTTTGCTGGTTTGGTGCGTAGTCCCCCCAAAAGTGTTGCTGAGTTCCTCACTGAAGCGGCTACAATGGAGCGAGTACTGCACCAACGGTCTGCCCAGTTTGACCGTCAAGTGAATGCTGCCTCAACTCCCGAAATTTTCGCCACCCCTGGGAGCAAGAGCCCCGAATGGATTCGCGAGATCATTCGATCTGTCGTCCGGGAAGAAATGGAAAAGATGTACGGGACAAGGCAAATCGATGTTGGTTCTATCACCAGTGTCATCCGCGACGAGGTCCAGCAGGTGCTGCACGCCCATCGTTTTCTGCCCACGTTGGTTGATCCGGAAACGGCTCCTGTGTCTACTGACAGTCGCCGCCGTACGTACGCGGAAGCCTTGCGATCTGCCACTCCTCTTTCGGGTCAAGGAGTCCCGATCCAGCCAGTGCCGCACGTCCCGATCCAGACAGTGCCGCAAGTCCCGATCCAGACAATGTCATACGTTCCGATCCAGACAATGATGCCGTCAGTCGCGATTCAGTCAGCGCACGCTGATTTGGACATCGATAGTCGCCGTGCACCGACGCGCAAGTCTGATCTCTGGCGTACGCCAGACAGACGACCCCTCTGCTATCATCGCGGTGAGGCTGGTCACATTTACCGCGAATGCCCATACCGGCAACTTGGACTGCGCGGATTTTCCGTCAATTCCCCTCGTCCCCGAATTGGTCAAAGGCCAAGGGATATCGAAGAGTATCTCGCGCAACAGCGTGCACCCTTTACACGACGGCAATCGCGGTCACCATCTCCGAGGAGACCCGCAGCCACTGGGCCACGTTTCGGGGTGACGGCACGGGAACGCTCCCCGAGCCCTCGTCGGGAAAACTGAAGGCAGCGGCCTTCGGGGGCAAGGTCGCTGGGACTCAAAGTGCGGAAGACCTCCCCTCGACGCTTGCACGCAACGCCGAACGCATTTCGTCAGAGAATAATCACAGTGCCGAAGAAACGCCGACATCGGCATCTGAACCTAGTGACCGCATGTCACTCGACATACCTGTGCTGGTTGACGGTCTTCAGGTCAGTGCATTGGTAAACACTGGTGCAGACTATTCGATCATCAGCGGGAGGCTAGCGAAAGATCTCAGGAAAGTGATCACTCCGTGGAATGGAACGCGAATTCGAACAGCTGGAGGACACGTTGTAACACTGCTGGGTCGCTGTACCGCAAGAGTGAAAATTCGTGCGTCAACGTTTGTGCTCAGCTGCCTCGTTCTTCGCGACTGTTCGCGTCAGCTGATTATCGGCATGGACTTCCTTCGGGAATACGGTGCCATCATAAATCTCCGTGAGCGCATCGTGACCTTCTCGACTCAAGGCGCAACAGATCGAGACGCTGATAACTGCTGTAGACTTGCGCTGCGTGTTGCTGATGACAGTGTGACGCTGCCACCTCGAGCAACTGTTCCCATCGAAGTCACTTGTGAAGACTTCCAAGACGACGACGTGGTGGCTGAAAGCAACTTATCACTTCTGCTGCTCCAAGGTGTATGTACCGCCCGAAGTGTTGCGCGCGTCTGTGACGGACAGTCAACGATACTAGCTACGAACTTCAATTACGAGCACTGGCATCTTTTCCGCGGAACCACCCTAGCTTATGGAGAGCCTGTTGCCGACCTCACGGAGTGCTTCGTGTCCGAGGAAACGCATGAGGATGAGGAATTTCTAGACCACATCGACATTAATTCGACGCTGTCAGACGAGAGAAAGGCTGCACTACACGACCTTTAAGGGAGTTTAGATCTTGCTTCGCCTCTTCTTCTAAAGTCCGTCAAATACACCTCACGAAGCATCGAATTATTACCGACGATGACGTCCGCCCCATCCGGCAGCAGCCTTATCGCGTTTCTGCCAAAGAACGCGAGGCTATTCAGACACAAGTAAAAGAGATGCTCGATGACGGGATTATTCAACCATCCAACAGCGCTTGGTCCTCGCCAGTCGTTCTAGTGAAGAAAAAAGACGGAACGCTGCGATTCTGTATTGACTACAGGAAGCTTAATAGCGTCACAAAAAAGGACGTCTACCCGCTTCCACGGGTCGACGACTCCCTCGACAGGTTACGACGTGCGAAGTATTTTTCGTCCATCGATCTAAAGAGTGGCTATTGGCAAATTGAAGTGGATGAACGAGACCGAGAAAAAACCGCGTTTGTGACTCTAGACGGACTTTACGAATTCCGAGTGCTTCCCTTCGGCCTCTGTTCTGCACCAGCCACTTTTCAGAGGATGATGGACACAGTTCTCGCTGGCTTGAAGTGGCAAAGCTGCCTTGTCTATCTCGATGATGTGGTCATCTTTTCCGAGAGCTTTGAGGAACATCTGAAGCGTCTGAGAAAGGTTCTGGAAGCCATTCGCACAGCTGAACTCACGCTGAAACCCCAAAAATGCTATTTCAGCTATGAAGAGCTGAAATTTCTGGTACATGTCATTAGTGCGGATGGAGTGCGACCTGATCCAGACAAAACTGCTGCTGTCGCCGCCTTCCCTGTCCCATCAGATAAAAGAGCAGTACGCCGTTTTCTCGGCTTGTGCTCGTATTATCGCCGATTTATCGCCAACTTCTCTAAGATAGCTGAACCTCCTACGCGACTCACCCGAGATGACGTACCCTTCACTTGGGGCGCAGAACAAGATACAGCGTTCACAGAGTTACGACAGAGAATGCAAACAGCCCCTGTTCTTGCCCATTTTGATGAGGACGCTGCTACAGAAATTCATACAGATGCCAGCAACGTCGGACTTGGCGCTGTCCTTGTACAACGACACGGCGGCGTTGAGCATGTGATAGCTTACGCTAGTCGTACTCTTTCTCGAGCTGAGACCAACTATTCTACGTCAGAAAAAGAATGCCTCGCAGTCGTGTGGGCGACAACCAAATTTCGGCCTTACCTCTACGGTCGTCCCTTCAAAGTGGTGACTGACCACCACTCGCTCTGCTGGCTGGCAAATCTCAAAGATCCATGCGGCTGTCTCGCACGGTGGAGTTCGCGTTTGCAGGAGTTTGATATTACGATTGTGTACAGGTCAGGGCGCAAACATGAAGACGCCGACGCGCTTTCTCGAGCACCTGTGGGGAACGCTGTCAGGGGCTCCGAAGATGAAGATGCCTTTCTCGGAGCAGTTAGTGACTCTGAATTTATGTCAAAGCAGCGGGCAGACAATGAATTACGCCCAGTAATTGATTCCCTGGAAGGCCGCAACTCTCAGGTCCCTCAACACATTGCTCGCGAACTGCCCTCTTTTCGTCTAAGAAGAGGCATTCTTTACAAGAAAAACGCCCGTGGTAGCGACAAAGCCTTCCTACTCGTTGTTCCTACCGACATGCGTGATGAAATCCTCCTTGCGTGCCACGACAAGCCCACGTCAGGACATTTGGGCTATTCGCGAACTCTCGCCCGAGTACGCCAACAGTATTACTGGCCGCGACTATCAACTAGGTTACATCGATATGTGAAAGGCTGCCGTGAGCGCCAGCGCCGCAAGACTCCGCCTGTGAGACCCGCGGGCCTGCTCCAGCCGATCGCACCACCACGGACACCATTTGACCTCGTGGGAATGGACCTTCTCGGGCCCTTCCCTTTGTCGTCCTCTGGGAACAAATGGATTATAGTTGCGACAGATTATCTTACGCGTTATACTGAAACAAAAGCGTTACCCCATGGCACGGCCTCTGAAGTCGCGCAGTTCTTCGTGCACCAAATCGTTCTACGGCATGGTGCCCCGTCATGCGTAATTACGGACAGAGGGACGTCGTTTACAGCATGAATGATGGAGGACATTTTTAAACTGAGCAGCGCAAGTCATCGAAAAACAACGGCTTATCATCCGCAATCCAATGGACTGACAGAGAGGCTTAACAAGACCATAGCGGACATCCTGTCAATGTACGTGGACGTACAACATAAAACCTGGGACGAGATTCTTCCATACATCACGTTTGCTTATAATACGGCAACGCAAGAAACAACGCGATTTCCGCCTTTCCGACTTGTTTACGGACGCAACGTGCGAACCTTGCTCGATGCTATGCTTCCGTGCGACCAAAGCAATGAATTTGCTCCAGACGCTGAGCAATACACTCAATACGCCGAAGAAGCTCGTCAGCTAGCTCGCATAAACACCAGTCACCAACAAGATGCAGACGCACGACGTTACAACCTCCGCCATCGAAATGTCACCTACCACCCTGGGGACCGAATGTGGGTGTGGATCCCTGTCCGGCGACCAGGCTTATCCGAAAAGCTCCTAAGTCGTTATTTTGGACCGTACAAGGTTCTTAGTCGAATCACAGATCTTACCTACGAGGTATTTCCGGACGGCGCAGCGTCTTCTCATCGACAGCTTCGGCCCGAAACCGTGCATATCGTTCGGCTGAAGCCCTACTTCACACAGTAGCCCTTGTGGTTTTACGTGCTACGACATGCCGTGACATTGCGTTGCTGCTGCTGTTTGTGTTCCCCTGTGTTTTTATGCCTTTTCTTTTTGCACTTGGGGCAAGCGTTGGCGAAACTTCCTCATTTGCGCTGCGAGTAGTGGCACTCTCTCTCTTTTGGTCCTCTATATCTGCGTGTGTATACCTTCATTTTTTTTTATTTACGAGCATCGAGTCGATGCTTTCAAAGGGGGGGGACTATTGCCACATGGTTTGCTTGGGTGAGATCGAAGAGTGGAAGAAGACAAAGACGATCTCTCTGAGCCGCTGCTTGAGTAGTCGACTAAACGAGCCCATTTTTATTAAGTTTGTCGAGAGTAACGTGACAATATCATTTCAAGGTACCCTGTCAATGTGTCAGGAAGTGGTGCATCCTTATAATGCTGCATAGACTTGCTCTTCATGGTCGTCACCTTCTTGTGATGACAAGGGTGATGATGCTTGCCAGGCCAGTTCTGGCTGCATTATTGCGAGCACTGTTTTGGTTTCGTAGCAGACTGCATGAATTATCTCGAGAATAAAAATACTATGTGTTAGAGCAGCTGCCAAATTCATAAAAAGCTACTGTTTTTGAAAATAGTGTACTTCAAAGGAAGCTGATGTGTGCTTCAAGCATTCACGACGCGCAAAGTACAGTAAGTGCTTCAAACACTGATATCAGTCCGATCTTGGTGCTCTTGACACTATTAAAGTAAAATATTTTTGTAAGAGACACTCAAGGGATCTGAGAAACTTCTCTTGTAACCAAAAATTCTAAGGACATGAAAGAGTTATACCCCTGTCACACAGGCACCCGCAAAGCCGTTTCGCTCCTTCATCCTTATGACAAGGGAGATGCGGTCCGTGTCACACGGCAACTCTTAAGCAAACGAAGGTAAACGGAGCATTTGGCAAAAGACGTTTGACGATCTCCCTTTGCAGTGAAACGAGGTACTCTCGTTCCCAGTATTGGCAGGTGAAAAAAAACTAAATTGCTGCAGTGACAACAATAAATAAATTTTGCCTATATTAAACGTTCTTTTGTTGCACTATTCATTCATAACGTGTGTTTCTTTGGCGCGGTGTGGACGGCATCGTCCATGCGTGGGGTTCTTGTTGTCAACGTATTTGCGTGTGCTCGGGAGAGGAATGACTGACAGCGCTGCACCATTGTCACCTGCTTCGACGACTGCAGAAATGGTAATTGGACAAGACATGATTCAAGGGTAACTTGGGATGCACTCACTAGGGAAGGAAACACAAGAACTTTGGTGCATGGGCTACAAAGCCAACTAGTCGCCGAGCATAGTGCAATTGTAACAAACGTAGCGTTAGGCACAAGGTGGCCAGCGTAGCTGCCAGCATTGCTTCAATTAGCGAATGTGTTTCCATTTGAAATAATTTTTAATGCACTGTTGCATTCAGACGTATCTAATATTGTGTTTTCGTAAAAACTGCATAATAAAGATTCACAAAAAAGCACCTAGAGATGTAATTGGGATACTTCTGTGAAACTGAAACAGTGCCGGCTGAGCCCCCTCGCGGCAACTATAGTAACCTTGTCATTGCCGTGTGACATTGATACAACTCCATTTCCGTCGAACTTCCTAGCGGAGCTTTACGTTGACGAAGTTTAATAAAGTTCGGTGGTGGCCGTGTGACAGGGGTATAACTCAAGTTCACTTTTGATCATATTGAGGTCCGAATGTCGTTTTGAAATAGCATTAACAGTCCTGTAACAGCTAGGTTTGTTTATTTGCTAAGAGACCCTTCAATAATGTTAATTAACAAAAAACAATGAGTCAGAACCGAAACTGAAACAGGCAGCTGCTTTGGGCTGGGTATATACAATGACGTCAGGGCACGTCGCCACGGCTGTCGAGGGTGTAAACGTAGCAGACATGCTTCTTTTATCGTTCCAAAAGAAAGTTGGCGATGTCATCTGATGCGGAATGTGCCAGCTGGTCTGAACACACCAGTGGAAAGTTCAGCAATTATTGCTGGTGAGTGGGAAAGTGATGCTTTTTGATTTTGATGCTTTTTATGTGCCCCAAATCGATCTCCTGGTTGCTCAATAATGTGCATGCTTAATAAGACCCGTTGTCAATGATGGCTAACACGATATGCAGTTGACAAAACTGGACTGTGCTCCCCATCGATGCTTCATAAAAGAAAGCGCACACCACATTCATCTGCTGGGTGAGGTGGAGTTCTGAAGAAAAAATTAGGCTCTTACGTTGCTCACACACAGGGTGGCAGGCGTTTAGACCTGTGATTCCAAAATTGTCTGCCAAACAGGGTGGCCCGGTCTTACAAAAGTATTTCAGCTTGGTAGAAAGTGCAGCAACTATTACAACGTAAAACGACTGTTGTCCCCTATATCCATGGTGTGGCAAACAACCTTTAAAAAAATTGGAAGTAAGGTGGGTGTCCGAGTAGTCATGTCTGCTCCAGAGAAAATGTCAAAAATAGATATGTCACAACACTTGTCCTGTTTCGAAAGAAAAGAAAGGTTGCCAAATTACCGTATTTACTCGATTCTACCGCACCCTAGATTGTAACGCGCACTTGGTTTTCACGACGAAAAAAAAAAGTAAGACATCGATTGCAACGCGCAGCCATTTTTCTCGTTGGCCCACGCGATCACACTACTCGAGAAAACGACTCCTTTCGGGAGCGTCTTCCGTTTAAATATGAGGTGCGGCGGAAGCTTGTGCCTATCTGACGTGCAACAGAGCATTGCCGTCACTCTTGTTTTACTGTGGCCCAATGTCAGCATGCGAACTTGCTTCGCCCCCTTCTTCTTGACGTTTGTGGTGCCAGGCATGTCGAAGTAAAGAGGCGTCTGATCAGCATTCCCGATTTGGCCAAGCAGGTAGCCGTTGTTGTCCCGCAAGTTTAGGACGGACCTCTAAAAACTGTGAAGCTTTTCTTCGTACTCCTCCGGCAAGTTTTGGCCCATGCCCGTTCGCTTTTGGAGGGAAAAGCCTTTCCTCTTCATAAAGTTAGTTAGCCAGCACCTGCTCGCTTTGAACTGGCTGCGCGTTTGCCCTTTTTCTAAAGCTAACTGCATGGCCCGCACTTAGAGCAGTTCTGTCGTCACGGGCCGCTGTGCCGCTCGCTGCTCAAGCACATACTCGGCGAGCAGCTCTTCAATTTACGGAAACCGGCCCTGCTGTGGTCCACTGAAGCCTTCGCGTCAATGTTTGCTGTCGACAATCTTCTGCTTTTGTTTCCGCCAGTCCCGCACGCACGTTTCGGGAATGCCGAATGACCGCGATGCGGCCCGATTTCCGTCTGTTTCGGCACACGCGATGACTTTTCTTTTAAAAGCGGCATCGTGGTGCCGCTTTTACACACAGGCAGATATGGCCGACGCGCCATGCAGCCCATCCCGAAGCACGTAGGGGGCGGCCATTTTGGAAATGCCGATGGCAATAGAATGACTGTATTAATTTTTTTTTTCGCACTCGATTTTAACGTGCATGCGATTTATAAACTCGCTTAACCGGAAAAAAGGTGCGCATTAGATTCGAGTAATTACAGTAAGCACCGGGATGAATATGTTGAGTGTGCACTGTCGGTTGTTTACAGGGTGCCCTTGTCATGTGGTCTTGTTTATGTGGGAACAACTGAAAGGTGCATAAATGAGAGGTTAAAAGAGCGCCATAATAAAGTGCAAAAGGGTACCGATGGTCACCTGACGATCCTCTGTAAAGAGTGCAGTTGTGTGCCGTATTTCAATATCTCTTGCGTGTTATATGGGAGACAGAAAACCTGTTGGATCGTAGAAGCAGTGGAAATGACACGTGATGATTTTGAGTGTGTTAGTGCACTTTCTATTTTGCTCACGTGGAAAGAACTTTGTTTTTTGGATGGAGTGATAGATAATAACGGATGAATAGTGTACGAGACTTGCATGTGTGGTTTTGTTGTTTTACCTTCTGTTATCTTGTTCTCTTTCACCCCCTTTATAAACTCTCACGTTTGCAATAAACGTTTAGTTGAAGTTTAGCGCTTGTATTGTGTGTTCCGTGTAACAGTTGCTGCACTTTCTACCAAGATGTATTCAAGCCGACTTACCCGATACAATTGTTTATTGTAATTCCAGAATTGCTTACCAAATTGCTAAATTTATTTTCTGAAAAACCAAATTATTTATGGTTATATAATTTGGTACACATCACCACGGTACCAATGAGAACATCTGTTTCAAGGTTTTTTTGAAATCGGTGGTTATTGGAAAATCGCTGGCATTTCCTTAAAGAGGCACTGAAACACTTCAAAAAGAAAACAAGATTATGGTGTCATATTACGTAATTTCATGCACAGAACTCGAAAGTCAAGTCAAAAGCTCACATAAACCAGCGCAAATAACCTTATTTTGCCGGAAACAAGCAACAGGCGTTGCGGCCACCATCGCGAGTCTCGCTGCCGCTGGGATTAGTCGAAGTTCTATGACGTCACTGTCAAGACGGTGAGGACAACTGACTGCGCTCGCCGGTAGTCAATGCCATGTTTATCTGTTGAAATCGGGTAGTTGCTGTAAGTATGACGAACTGTGAAAGTCGAACCGAGTTCGCTGTTCGTCCGTCCATGTTCGAGCCGGTCGTCATTTTAAGGGCGACAACTGAAGCGACACAGCAGTGTGAGTCTGAACCAGCCACTTTCACCCGCATCGGAAACATAGACTGGCACGTATAAGATGCATGCCAGTGCTTAATTTCAATCTAGTAAACTGTTATAAATGATACGCTTATAAGTGGATATAAATTCGATTAGAAACAGCAGCATCGGCACTCGCTTGCAGCTGCGCTAGGCGCGGTCAGCATGCAGTAACATCAGCTGTTCGGGAATTTCACAGCTCAGAGAGCAGCTTTCTTAATGCTCTCAGTATCGTACTTCGCAGCAGGCAAGGCGCGTGCGATAATTCACTACGCTATCGCGCGAGAAAAAAAAAAGGGGAAGGGGGGGCTAGATGAGTGCCACCCTTGGGGCAGTGGTGATAAATGTGCTCTGAACTGTGCTGAAAATTGCTCAAGAATAGTTTGGCTCATATATTGCAGTTCTCTTTTCATAATACCGTCGCTTTATATTACAGTTCTCTTTTCATAATACGGTCCTTTTTTCTAAATTGCCCAGTACTACACTGATGATATGTTAAAATGCAAATGGTATATAAGCTGTGCTAAAAGCCTGGAACTGTCGTGTAGAATAGCTGATTTTGATTATGCGTACTGATATCTTTGTGCACGTGTTTTCGCCATACGTGCTCATGCACGCACTGCATGCAAATGGCGAAAGAAGAGCAGCGCTGCTGCCTTGAAAATCGTCATATTTGCGACCGCCACAGTGCGCTTCATCCCGCAGTTTTGAAGTACTTTTTTTTTTTAACTGCAGCCGCCCATTTCGCAGTCATCTTCTGATCTCAAGGAAACTCGTGAAAAGCGACCTCTTCACAACTGCAAGTGCTGCGGCAGCCATATGCCACACAGTAGCTCGGCATTGCGAGTCCACTTCAACCTTGTAAAAAACACAACTAGTGTGTGTCGGATAGCGAAAATCTCTGATCAGAGGAAGAGAACGGTGCAATGGCAAGAAATCCTCCTAAGTGTCCCTTTAAAGGGAGGAGGGC
This sequence comes from Rhipicephalus annulatus, assembly GCA_013436015.1. Classification (NCBI taxonomy): domain Eukaryota; kingdom Metazoa; phylum Arthropoda; class Arachnida; order Ixodida; family Ixodidae; genus Rhipicephalus; species Rhipicephalus annulatus. The sequence continues at coordinate 207,252 of WOVY01010628.1, read as the reverse complement.
CTCCCATCACCTTTAAAGCACCTATTTTTTCGAAGCATTATATATACATTCGAAGCATAAAGTCGTAAAAATGCAAGAAACATTTTAATGTACTCATCGTTTTCTTATGACTAAGATTGAGGGCACTGCAGCACTTGTTTTCATTGAGCCTTACGAAGAGCTCTGACATGCTCGTTCTTGGCAGCCGTCATCTCTTAGTGGTCTCTCTGCTTGCGTCTCAGAATGACATAAGCAAGTTCTTTCTATGGAAATAGATGTTTTGTACCTATATCGTGGTTTGAAAAAGGATTTCACAACTTTTTTGGCTATAAGAAATTGTGGGTAAAACCATATTTTCGCTCTTATTTGATATTCATATCACCAAGATTCTGCTGGAACAAAAAAATTACTGAGGTTCTTACTGAGGTTCTACTGTAATTAATAAGTTCAGAATATTGAAAGCCAGTTTACTGGATATTTTCTGTGATTTAGATTAGCTTGATTCCCAATATCTAGTTTTTTTTTGCAAAACTGTGAAATAGTGCACTATAGGCATACCTAATTAATTCATACTTGGAGAGTTGGGGGAGAAAAATTTTTTTTTGAGTTGACTGGAATTTTAACTAGCAGATTCCTGTTTAATTGGTGGTAAAGTTCACAACACAGTGTAACCTTGTTACAGAGCACCAGATGTGATCCCAGGTGCTATGTTTTTCTGAGGCACGATCTTGTATGTGTTCTTTGAAAAAATAAAATGCAATGCAAAGAGAGATCTAGATCGAATAAACAAACAGCTAATAATCGAATAGGATGCTTCTTGGAAGATTGTGTCAGTTTAGTCATTTGGTAGTGATTTGTTTACTGAATTCAGAATGCTTTTGGTGCCTTAAAAAATATAGAATTACCACGACTGAACATCATTGTTGGAGGGCACCGTTTTTCAAAGCTTGAAAGTTGGAGAGCTTAATAAATTTAAGAATTTATTTTTTGTAAACGTGTCAGTCAGGCGCTAAGTGTTGCAGTTTAAATACACATTTGGTGATCAAGCTGGTGGCCATTTTAACGAACTATCAACATGTGATTAAGTCAGGCACAGGCCTATTCATGTTCAAGTTCAGCATAATTCATGTTCATGTATAATGTTCACAGAGGTGGAAGTGCTGCACCATTTGCATCATTCTGCACCAATCTGACCCGCTGTGCCAAGCTGCTCCTGAATGGCAATTTGTGTGTGGAACGCCAAATTTAGCCGAATTTCGCCATCAACCGAGCAAGACACGTGAGCTACACGAAAGGCGCAACCTCCTTGCTATTAAGTTAGTTTGGTGACGTCGTATTTTGGTTCATGCATAAATCTTATCAAGGTGGCGTTTGTGTGCATAACTGAATATTATGGTGATCCCTTGCTTCTAACTGCAGCGGACAATCACCGCGGGTTCACGCTTAGCGAGCCACAGGGCCGCTACTCCGTTCACTCGCGTGTAGCACACCGCTCCGCGCGCGCTCAACTAATAAGGCGTTTAGCGCGGCGCGGCAAATAGACAGTGTTCTAATGTAAAAGTACACAACACTTTATTGCCTCTGGCGGCACTTCGAACAACAGTACAACGTCCGCTCCCGGGATGCGAATAGCAAGGGCACCCGCATGCGGACGTTCACAATAAGGGGAAAACCGCGAGCACGTCGCAGCTGGCAATGGCGAGCTTTGACACGCCGATCGGGAAAAGTTCCCTCGCGGCTATGCTGCGCACTCTCACGAGGGCCACTGGGCCTGGTCGCGAGTGTTAGGGCAAACCTCGTACGCGTAGGCCTACGGCAAGTGCGGCTCGTTGTGGTACGACCACTTCAAGCACTAGGCACCGCTCTGGGCTTAGCGTACGCTACCGAAGCCAGCACTCAAGTAAACACGCCTGCCGGGGTGCCCAAGGCCACCCCGGACAGGCTATCGTCCGCGATTCCCAAAGGGGACGCGGACGAAGGAAAACATGTGCTTACCCGGCGCTGTCCACGGAGCAAAAGAGCGCTCCCTCGGCACGCGCGTACCGCGTGCCGTGCTTGCACGTGGCGCCATCTATCGCCACGTGGTGTTAACAGAGCAGGAAAGCAAAAGGGTGTGGCCATGTGGCGGAATGCCCGCGAAAATGGTCGCGGGCGCTCCTCAGATCCCCACATCCTCTTCTCCTTAATTCACCCTATATACCGGTCTGCAAATGCAGCCGGTCGTCGCCCATGCATGCAAAGGCGTCATGCAATGGGCAACAGCTAGCCTCAGCCTCGCTCTGCAACTGCTGCTGAAGAAAAAAACAACACAAGAATACACTCTAGGAATACAATGGCTCCGCGGAAGAGGGGTAATGGGAGTTCATGATGCTCACGCAAGAACGCGTTCACAGGTCGGAAGGGAAGCGTCACGTAATGTTTGACTTGGGTGACTTCGTCTCGTCGATGTTGACGACAGACCTGCGAGTCCGACGAACGCCGCCTCGGTGGAGGTTCGGATGGACCTCGCTGCGACAGCCGGCCTTCTGCTGAAATCAAGGTCGCCAAATCTACTGGCTGTGAGGCGTCCTGCGGCGTCGGTCGAGTCGTGCACAGCGTCTGCGACAGCTGGCCTCGTGCAGGAGCCGTGATAGAAAGGCCAGCAGAGCTTATCAGCGACGGTCGGGAGCAGGGCGCAACCGGACTGCCTAAGGACCGCAGGTCTCCGAACACCTCCAGAGTCCAAAGTGGTGTAGGGGTCGGTGACTTCTTAAGCTGTCGCCACACGCACACACACACACCTTCGATGGCCGGGTCTCTCGAAACGCGCACCGCAAAGGAAGCGCAAAGTGCCATTTGTTCCTCTTCCCACGCTAAAGCACCAATTCACAATCCCCTCCTCCAGCGAGAAGAAAAAAAAGAAAACGCGGAAAAAAACATCAAGTAAACAACAACACTCACATGACAATCAGCAGCAGTAACTGGGCAGAACCGACTTCTTTGCAAGCACTGGCTGCAAAGAAGTTAGCTAACTGAGACTAGACAGTAAAAATGAGGGCCTTCGGTTGCGGAAATAAGCCCGCCGTCCGGCGCGAAATCACTAAGGTGACCGCTTCCTCAGATTATACCGGTGCGTGGTCCGAATGCGGTCCACCGCGCCGGGTGTGCGCCGTTGCTTGCGCGAAGAGCGACTGGTTGCCTCGCTCTACTGAGAGCTCGACAAAGCCTGTCCCGAAGTGTGGAAGCGTAAGCAGAACAGTCTGCCGGTTCTTTCTCGTCTCCGAGCTGGCATTGCATGACACTGGTCACCGGATTTGCCAACTCCCTTCCGAAATTAAGGAAGGCGGGAGAGAAACCAATGTAGCGACTCTCGGAGGTTCGGATCGCAAACGCGAGTTCACTCAAATGGTCTGCCCAGTCCTTTTGACTTTCGGCAAAGGCAGCCAACATCGGTTTGAACGTACGATTGGTTTGCTCCGTCACATTAGACTGGGGATGGTAGGGCGAAGTGGTGCTGTGATCTATTCCTAGGGAACGGCACGTATCACCAAACACCAGAGCGGTGAAATACGATGCATTGTCCGTGATCAATATTTACGAAAAGCCGAACCGACAAAACACTTCCTGTAGCCTCTCTAGCACCGCTCGCGCTGTCACTTTCCGCACCGGAAACAGCTCCACCCATTTGGAAAAATGATCAACAACTACCATCAGATGTATGAACCCCTGCTTACTCCTGGGGAACGGCCCCATTAGATAGCAGGTGGCTACTTGCCACGGACGCTCACTGACAGTCGGTTTCATCAAGCCGGGCGGCTTGCCACCCCTTGATTTCACCGTTTGACAGACGTGGCAGGAACGGCAATAGCGAAAAATGTCACCCTTCACGCCAAGCCAAGTCACAACCTTGCTCAGTTTCGCAAAACTTTAGAGCCACTCAGGTGACTGGCAATGGGCTCGTCATGAGAGGCTCGCAACAGTGCGGCTCTCAGACTTTTGGGCATAACCACCTTAAACGGGTCTATGGACTCGTCGTCAGTGGCTATATACTTCAGCAGGAGCCCGTCATGGTCCAGCAAAATGAATCCGCCGAGGACTCAGCGACATACGCTGTTCAGGCCCCTAATCGCGCCCGCCGCAGAACAAGCAGCGTATACGGCGCTCCGTCCCTCCGAGACTCGAAACGGATCACTCTGCTGAGCCTTCAGTAGCTCTGCGCTGCCGAAAGCAACTCCCATTCTCCCAAATGGGGGAGTCTGGTATCGCGCCCACTCAGGACCGCAGCAACCGCCGCGTGCACGGCGTCGCAAGTTCGCTCTCGGCACGGTGGCCTTCGGAAAGTTCCCCCCGCTCGGCCGCTACGCAGTGCGCCGCTTGCCTGGATAGCAGCCAAGGTCGTCCTCATGGGGACTCCCCCTTTTCGCCGCCGTTTCGCCCCCGACGCTTGCCAGTGCTAAGGCACCGCGAGCGGCCGTCGCACCGGAAGCCAGGTTCTCGGCAGACAACAGGGGGCACGAGATAGCGCGTCAGCTACCACGCAGGAGTGTATTCACCACAAAAAGGGGTGACGACACAGACGAGCGCCGAAGGGCGCTTGTCGATAGAGGCGGTGGCCTCTTTGTGCAACGCGGCATGCCACGGAGCGGACATGTTGCGACGAGCCTGAATCGCGCAGGCGAACTGGCTCGCTAAGACTAACCAAAGGCTTAATGAGCCTTTGATACCGCGTTGGGTACCAAACTGCTAGGTTGGATAGCAGCCAGCGGGCAAAATTCGGCAACGGCTGAGGCCCCGGTGCCGATCTGCGCCCCGGAAGCTCCACTGAGAGCCGTTTCGGAGCGCTGTGACATGGAACTGCCATGCATTCCAAAGGGAGCAGTAGTAGTCCAATTTGCCCTTGTGCACTGTTCGGGTTGGGCTATGGCCCCGGACCCAAAACACGCTACCTCTCCAGTGGGAGCTGATACGTAGCGCCTCGTGTCATCCCGACTGGGGCTTGTGACAAGTGAGGGTGCGCGATTGTGATGCTCAAGGGGGCACTGGCCCTGTTCTCGAGCAATGCGGTATCTGCTAAAAGCGTCAGCGGACAGGACTCATGCGGAGCAGACATAACGCGGGCAAACGCGGCGAGCCTGATTCGCAAAGGCGGGCCGACTCGGCTAAGACTAATCGAAGGCTTAATGAGCCTTTGATACCGCGTTGGGCGCCAGTATGGTGATCCCTTGCTTCTAACTGCAGCGGACGATCACCGCGGGTTCACGCTTAGCGAGCCACAGGGCCGCTTCTCCGTTCACTCGCGTATAGCGCACCGCTCCGCGCGCGCTCAACTAATAAGGCGTTTAGCGCGGCGCGGCAAATAGACAGTGTTCTAATGTAAAAGTACACAACACTTTATTGCCTCTGGCGGCACCCCGAACAACAGTACAACGTCCGCTCCCGGGACGCGAATAGCAAGGGCACCCGCATGCGGACGCTCACATTAAGGGGAAAACCGCGAGCACGTCACAGCTGGCGATGGCGAGCTTTGACACGCCGGTCGGGAAAAGGTCCCTCGCAGCTATGCTGCGCACTCTCACGAGGGCCACTGGGCCTGGTCGCGAGTGTTAGGGCAAACCTCGTACGCGTAGGCCTACAGCAAGTGCGGCTCGTTGTGGTACGACCACTTCAAGCACTAGGCACCGCTCTGGGCTTAGCGTACGCTACCGAAGCCAGCACTCAAGTAAACACGCCTGCCGGGGTGCCCAAGGCCACCCCGGGCAGGCTATCGTCCGCGATTCCCAAAGGGGACGCGGACGAAGGAAAACATGTGCTTACCCGGCGCCGTCCACGGAGCAAGAGAGCGCTCCCTCGGCGCGCACGTACCGCGTGCCGTACCCGCACGTGGCGCCACCTATCGCCTCGTGGTGTTAACAGAGCAGGAAAGAAAAGGGTGTGGCCATGTGGCAAAATGCCCGCGAAAATGGTCGCGGGAGCGCCTCAGATCCCCACAATATGTGACTCTATATATGTTTTAACAGCAAAGTTGTTAGTGAAATCATATAAACTGAAAAAAATTAAAGTTAGTTTCACCGGTGAAGTGATGACTACAATAACAAAAATTTGTAATTGTAATACCGCACGCGCTTTCTATTTTCGCTACCGCACCATTACGCGTGTAACGCTGCTTCGCGCAATCCGCACCCCGATGACTGGGAACAATCTAGATAATCTTAGAACTTTGCAATGAGATTATGCGCACAATGCGTATATTAGAGTTGTTCTGAAACTTATGCAGCCGCTAGCGATAATGCAGGAATCTTCGAAGGCACATGTATAAATGCCGCCACAATTTCCTGCTCTATCAATGGCCGACGCTCTGGTTTACAGTTATCAGTCTACAGCTTGTATTGCTTGTAAAGTGAAGTTTTGTTTTCTGGGCACAGGTTCGCCCAAATAAGGTTCACTCATGAAAAGAGCGGCTGCCGCTTTCGTCAACCTCGACCCCGTGGCAATACGAAGGTTGAAAGCTAACACTTTTGAATCCGACATCGCGGCACTCTGCAAAACGCTGGTGTGAGAAAAGATGTACGACCGCTCCAGGGAAAAATGCTTTTATCACACAATCTCTTTCTATTGAGGGTGCATCACATAGCATGGTTTTTACGAGCCGCGCGCTGTTGCTTGTCGATAGTGCGTGCACCAGCTTATGACAACCGCGCCCTTAGAATCAAAGTTCACTGCTGCTGCTCAAGCGACCCGTCCCCTCCGCCCCCCTTCCCTTTCCGCCGCATATTTCTCATGCGTGTTCAAGACGGGTGGCATGTTTCTTTTCTGCTTGAGCATTCGACGGCAGGTATAACCAGCGCCTCCTCTATTTTTTTAAGTGCTCAGGCGAACGCTCTCTTCAGGCCGTCAAACACGCGCTCAGCCTACGCTCACAGCTGCCGCATGATGGCGCTGCGCGAGTAGATTACGGGAGGAGGCTATCGCCAGCCTATGAGAACAAATGAAAGGCGACCTTAGAAAACAATGGGAAGGACGGACCGAGCTCGAGAGCTAATGGCACTTTGTTCCGGCCCCGAGCGGTGTGAGACGGAAGGCAGTGTCGCCTTCTCCGCTACCCGTGCCTTCCGTATGTATATATATATATATATATATATATATATATATATATATATATATATATATATATATATATATATATATATATATATATATATAGCCCACATCCAAAATATTAACATGCTCAAGGTAGGAAAATATATATATATATATATATATATATATATATATATATATATATATATATATATATATATATATATATATATATATATATATATATAGCCCATATCCAAAATATTAACATGCTCAAGGTAGGAAAAAAGATTAGGTGAAAGTGCACTGAAACAAACTATTGAAAAAACTTAGGCAGAATAGCGCATGTTGATGAATACCCGTACGCCAGTTCTTTTTTAGATAGGAACGTTGAACGTTTCGTGTCACCAGCTTTTTAGCTGTTCATGCAGCCTCAATGATAATCCTGGTGCTATCATAAAGGTGAGCAGCAAGAGCTTGTGATTTCTTGAACACAGCCTGGCAACCACATTCTCAAGAATCAGAAGCCAAAGAACCATCGCTATGGTTTTTACTTTTTGACAACGCTCCAGCAACTGTACATTTAGGCACCCGTCTCTATGACCCACATAACTGTGTCCACAGAACCAAGGTATGCTGTAATCGATGCCTACTGCACAGTCAACAAAGTTTTGTGGTGCATAGCTTGGCTATGGTTCAAAGGTTTTTGAACAACACTAGTTCAAACACATAATTGTTTTTTTAATCGCTGTGCAGCCATGGAAGTGAATAGCGAGGCTTGATTGAGCATGCGGGTGTCACATGGGCACTTTTTATCGAAAGTGAATTTCTGAACAGTGATTGACTCATCTCTGCATCTAACGCAATCAAGACACTTGGACTGGATAGCCATTGAAATTACATCGTGTGATGCCTGTACTTTAAAATCAGGGATGGTCAGCAGGTTTTCAGAATGGTGTAGTGGTTAAAATACTGTGCATTACGAGTTCGGTGCTAATAATACGAGTTCGGTGCTACTAATACGAGTTCTGTGCTACTCCGCCTGTAAAATGAAGTATTTTGCGAACAAGCGCAAGAACCAGAGTAGAATGTCGAACAGCTACGCATACCGCAAAACTACAAGCGCACCCAGCAAAACTGGCAATAACTACGGAGTACTATAATGTTACCACCACAAACACTATAGAATTAATTATCACGGATGTCAAAGAGCACTGAACAGGTTGACGAGTCCTAGACATTGTGGCTGTCATGCAAGCTCAGGTAAACCAGGAAAGTCGGTGAACCACAAAATTCAGCGGTTCGAAATACGAGCACAATCTAGCTATTTATTTTATTTGTCATACTGTTAACCCTCACTTGAGGGTCGTTACAGGGAGGGTGAAGAATTGAGTTGCACAAAATTAAATATTTGAAAAGAAATTGTAAGATTAACTCTGTAACATATAGCATAATTATATGAGAAACACAGTTACATGCTTTTTACTCAATACATTTACAACATATCTATGACCGATGAAACATTTGTAAGGAAACATATACATGAACACTGATTTTCAACAAAATGTCTATCAAGAGCTACCTCAAAATCACTCGAAGTTCTTTTTTGCACTATTATCGTTCGGCAATTCATTGCACATATTAATAGCATCGGGAAAGAAGGAAAATCGGAAGGTATCTGTTCGAGCATGTATTGGTTGTATGAATGTAGTGCATGTCGTTCTTGGAAACCTTTTGTAAGAATACTTCAAATAATCATCCCTGTTTATTTTCACCCCGGCATTTAAAATCTGAAAAAGAAGTTTCAACCTCTGTTTCCGCCTTCTTAATTCTAGCGATTCTAATTTACATACATTTAACATTTCAGTAACAGGATCCCTTCTTCTATATTTGGAGCAGATAAAGTGAGCTGACATTCTCTGATTGCGTTCTAATTTATTTTTTAATACCTTTCGGTGTGGGCTCCACACAGCGCTAGCGTATTCAAATCTCGGACGGACGTACGTTTTGTAGGCAAGCAGCTTGACATCTTTTGTGGCTCGTCCTAACTTACTTTGTAGGAAGCACAATTTTTGACATGCTGATTGATAGATGTTATCGACATGAGGACGCCAGTTCAACTTATCTGTTATAGTTACACCCAAGTATTTAAAATTACAGACTTTCACCAGCATATTATCACCAATTTTATATGCAAACGAAAACATTTCTTTCTTTCTTGTAAAGTGTGTGTAAGTGGATTTATTAATGTTAATTTCCATACCCCATTTAGAACACCTTAAGTTTAGGGTTTGTGAGCACTGATTGATATTCACTTGATCTTTTCTGCGTCATACCAGACAATAAATTAGGCCGTCATCTGCAAATAGCTTAAGTTTTACTGGTGGTTGAACAACTGATGAATTATTATCTATGTATAAAAGGAAGACTAGGGGCCCCAAGACAGATCCTTGAGGCACTCCCGTATACACCTCCCGATTTCCTGACATAGCATCTCCCACTCTAACTGCTTGTTGTCAATTGCCTAGATAAGCTCTGATCCAACTGAGAACATTCTCACTAACACCAACATTGCGAAGCTTGAATAGCAGCTTACGGTGTGAAACTCTGTCGAAGGCCTTTGAAAAATCGATACATATAACATCGATTTGCATACAGGCATCTACAGCGATACACAAGTCATGTAGAGTTTCAATCAGTTGTGTGACTGTTCAAAGACCACCGCGAAATCCATGCTGAAAGGGGCATAATAATTAATTTTGTTCTAAAAATTGCTGAATATTTTTTGCCACTACATGTTCGAGTGCGGCCGATTGATGATCGAGTGCGGCCGATTGTAGTGAAATTTTTGAACTTCAAAGATAAGAGTAGCATTCTAAGAAACGCCTACAAGCTACAGAAATCTTCCCCTCGAGTCTGGGTAGAGGAGGATTTCTCGCCAAGGATACAGATGATAAGAAAGAAACTTCGCGATTTCGTAAAGGTAGAACGAAAGCCTGGCGAAAAGTATAAACTGCTCTTTGATAAGGTTCTCCTGGGAAATAGATTGTACGGATTAGGGAATACTAACGACAGCACAATTGTTCAAATACCAAGGCACGAACCACGTGTAAACACGGCTTGACGCAGGAATCGTTGTGCGCATACCTTATCTCTCGTTGTATGTAATTTTCGCAGCATCTTGAACAAACAAGATCAACTTGCCACAATCGTTGAATGCTGCACTGCGGATCTAGTTCTCGGTACGGAGACGTGGTTAAATGCTGATGTATCGAACGGCGAACTCGCTTTGTCTGCTGATTTCAATATTTTCAGAAAGGACAGGTCATACCAGCGGGGTGGCGGCGTAATGATTGCCGTAAAAAGTCATTTTAAGGCGCAACTATTAGACACAGACGCACACTTAGAAATTTTGTGGATTTTACTGCAACTGTCAGCAGGTGAAACTTGTATTGTCGGGGTGTGCTATCGTCCGCCAGACGCTTCTATCGAGTTTGTCGATAATTTGAATGACTCACTTAGTTTTGTTCAATGCAAACATCCAACATCACCAATAATATTAGCCGGTGATTTTAATTATCCGGGAATAGACTGGCGGACATGCACACCTACGGGTGGTACAAGAAGAAATGAATGTATTGATTTCCTTGATACACTTTCATTATTTAACATGACTCAAATGGTCTCTGTCCCTACACGCGGAAGTTCTGTTCTTGATTTAGTGCTCACTACTGAACCTGAGAATATGCGCGTCCACGTACTAGATTGTATTAGTGACCACAATGTTCTACACTGCGAGGCCATGATAAAAGTGGTAAAACCAGAAAAACAGATGAAAGTATTGTACGACTACAAACGAGCTGACGTACTGAACATTCTGTCCGACCTGTCGTTTTTCTCTGATCATTTTCTCACCAGCCTCCATTCTCGTGACACGAATGAAAACTGGCGAATCGTTCACGAGAAACTCATGCAACTAAAAAACCAATACATTCCTACAATTACAATCACATCTTCGACTCACAACTCATGGTTCACCTCGCATGTCAAGCGGTGCATCAACAAAAAAAAGCGCTTGTATTCTAAGGCAAGATTCTCGGGCACCGATGCTGCATGGGAAGAGTACAGAAACTATGCAAAGATATGCGACAGAGAAATAAAAACAGCTAAAGACAAATTTTTTAATGAGGATCTACCTGCGCTGCTAACAAACAATACTAAAAAATTTTGGAAAGTGGTAAATCCTAGGAAATGTTCGGGACAGCCAATTCATCTAACTAAAGACGATAAACTGTTGTCACCGTCAGAGGCTGCAGAAGAACTGAACTTATTTTTTGGATCTGTTTTCACTGAAGAGGAGCCCATTTCGGCCGATTTAAAATTTGACTCCATTAACGCCACAATGAATGACATCGTGATCACTCCGGAAGGTATCGAATCGGCTATTGAACGTCTTGCAAACAATTCATCCCCTGGACCAGATGGTATATGCCCGAAGTTACTTAAAATTACTAAGCCAGTCATATCCCGTATTTTTGTAGCTTTATTTCAGCAGTCAATTGACACTGGATGTGTGCCTGACACATGGAAAATCGCTCGCGTGACGCCGATATTTAAATCCGGTGATTCATCGATGCCATCTAATTACAGGCCTATTTCACTCACCAGCATACCCTGCAAATTATTAGAACACATCATATCATCTGCAGTAATGACGTACTTAACCGAGCAAAATTACTTTATTCCTAACCAACATGGTTTCCAGCGCGGGCGTTCATGCGAAACACAATTATTCGAATTAGTTACTGACCTCCATTATGCCGTTCATGCGTCTACAATAATTGATGCCGTATTTATCGACCTTGCCAAAGCATTTGACAAAGTTCCCCACAGTCGTCTATTAATGAAGCTAGACTGCCTTAAGATAAACCGAAACGTTACCACTTGGATAAATAACTTTTTGTGTAATCGTTATCAATTCGTGACTGTAAATGATTGTTCATCTACATTGATTCAAGTTAAATCCGGGGTACCCCAAGGCTCTGTACTTGGACCGATACTGTTTCTCATCTACATTAACGACATTTCTAAAAATCTGGCATCTACTACTCGCTTATTTGCCGACGACTGTGTGATTTATAGAAAGATTACTAAACCAAACGACCACACTGCTTTACAAAAAGACCTCGATAGCATCGCTACTTGGTGCGATCAATGGCAAATGAAAATTAACGCTTCCAAAACAAAAGTTATAACTTTTACGAATACTACCCAGCCCCCGATCAATTCCTATCTCATTAATGCAATGCCAATAGAACACGTTTCATCAATAAAGTACTTAGGCGTCCATCTTTCCGCCGACCTGTCATGGAATGCCCACATTGACGCAATAACATCTAAAGCATCTAAAACACTTGGATTCATTAGACGCCACTTACATCAAGCTAACTGGAAGACAAAACTTACAGCATACACCTCACTTGTTCGGTCTAAAATAGAATATGCTTCATTCATTTGGAACCCACATCAAATATACTTAATTAACAAACTTGAATCCATGCAAAATAAAGCTGCCCGATTCATAACCAGAAACTACTTGCGTCATTCGAGCATCACTAATATCAAAGCATCACTGAGCCTCCCATTACTAGAGAAAAGAAGAGTGCTGGCCCTGCTATCCCATTTTCACAAACTTTATCATAATCATTCGTCATTTGCTACCACTTACATATTGCCTGCCCATCGCTATTTTCCGCGCCTAGATCACCCCTTCAAAGTTTTAGTTCCATATGCGCGTACAAACATCTTCTATAACTCGCCTCTGTTGTGCGCACTCCGTCTTTGGAATGACTTACCACATGATGTTGTGTCTGTAAGAAACTTCGACGCCTTTGTAGAAATGTTAAAAAGCTCACCTAATATTGTATGAAAAAAAAAAAAAAAAAAAAAATTAACCCGTATGTCTAACCTTGTGAATTATTTTTTTGTACGATAGTGTTTCATTGTTATTTGTTGTGCTTTAGTGGTGTTACCAACTGTTTATTTGTTCAAATGTAACCTAACCCTCATCCCGTTTACTGTAACCCCCCCCCCCCCTATGTAATGCCCGGCAAGGGCCTTTAGGGTATGTGAATAAAAAAAATATTTTACAATATACCGACGTGAGTGAGACAGGTTTATAATTGTTCAATGATGTTCTATCACCACCTTTAAAAATTGGGACGAGAATTGCTCTATGCCAATCTTGAGGTAATGAGTGGCATTTTAAGATTTCTCGAAAATAATCACTAGGTAGTACGACAGCCACTCCTCAAATCGTCGCAAAAATTGATTCTATATACCGTCAGGTCCACATGACGTTTTGGTATCTAAAAGAAGCAGTGGATTGAATATACCTTCTCGGTTAATATTTATATAATCTTCCTGAAGTGTCACTGTAGTACCTGATTCGATTTCCTCGTTGTCACCCTGATCCTTACATAAAACCGATTGAAAAAGTTGATTGAGTATTTCAGCTATATCTGACTTTTCTGTGATTACTTCTTTTCCATCTACAATAAGATCAATTCCTTCATTCGCTTCCTTAAAAAAGAGCCAAAACTTACGTGGTGAGTTTTTTAGAAAGTTGGTGAGTGTGTTATTGAAAAAATGTTCTATGGATTGCGCTATCTCTGCATTCAAGTTTTTCTTAGCACATCATATTTCTGTCGAGGCCTTATGAGTTCTGCGCAGTCTTTTTAGCTTACGCTTTATGTGAATTATTTTCCTACTTATCCATGGATTTCTTCGTTTTGTCTTTTTAACGCGAGTGGTTATGAAGCTGTCTAAACAGTAATTTACATTTTATTTAAAACGTTTCCAGAGCTGTTCAACGGACTTAAGTTTTGATGGCTTCTGAAATACGCCAAGCGACATTTCTAAAAAGTTCAGGATTGTCGTATCATCAGCACAATCGTAATCTTTAATATGTGCATACACATGATGCTTTGCTCGAAAGCCGGTTTTAAAAAAATACGTCAACCGCAACCATTCTGTGGTCTGATATGTCGTCAACTGATACGACATAATCAGTTACTCTACTTGATATGAAAACTAAGTCTAACAATGACTGTGACGTTGGGGTAACTCCGGTATAATCTTTTACGATTTGTGTGTGGTTATGGAAAAACATCAGCAGCTCTAATAACCTATCAGCACTACGGGTTTCAGCATGACCACTGGAAAAGCTTACCCAATTTATATGTGCTAAATAAAGTCACCAGCCATTATCAGCCTTGTGTTTTCATTTAGATGATCACACACAAACATATTTAATCCTTCTAAAAACTCTGGTGGACTTCCAGGTGGTCTGTAGACCGCTCCAATGAGATGCGTATGATTAGCGTAATTCACCTTGCACCACACTGTTTCTGGCAACTGGCAATGTACTGTTGTTGCCGCTACGTTGTTTTTAATTATCACCGCCACACCGCCACCTCGGGTGTCCCTGTCCCACTGGAAAATCTTGTATCCTGGCGGTAGGATGCAGTTATCCATTATAGCATTATTCAACCATGTCTCCGTTAAGACAACAACATGTGGGCTGTGTGTAATCAACAACATTTCTAAATCTGTTACTTTATTTACAATGCTTTGTGCACTCAGTGAAAGAATTCTCAGCTATGAACGCGCCGTCTCAGACGATTTTGTGCCACTTCCATCTGTCAGTTTTGGCACATTCGAGCTGCTATGAGCGGAAGTTGCAGAGCTGTGGTTACGTTCTTTTTTATCTTTTTGTTGCTTGCATTGACTACAAATATTTCGTGTCTGATCCCACTGATAAAGCTCACCGTTCACTTTAAGCTTGTCATGAATCAACTTCACTTTTGCTCCCTTTGCCCTTTCGGTTTTGCAGTTTTGCCATAACTTTTTCCTAGCGTAGACAGTTTCCTTTGCGTAATCATTGCTGACACTAATAGTAGTCTCCTTCAATTTTTTAGTTTTTTAGCACACTTTCTTTTTCGCGGTGATCGTAAAAATTATAGATGACCGGTCTTGAGCTATTTGGTTTTTGCTTGTCGAGCCGGTGAATTTGTTCAACCGATTTTACTTTAATACCCAATTTTGCGTCAAAAAGTTTATGAACAACAGTTTCCGTCAGGTCTGACTCTGTTTCACCAGAATCTTTCCGTAGGCCGAAAACGAGTAGATTATTACATCGACTCTTGTTTTCGTAATCAATAAACTTCTGTTCTTGTTGCCTGACTATAGCTTTCAGACTGCTCACTCACTCTGCTCTCGTTCATTAAGGCACCACGTCTGTGCGGCGCAGTGAGTCGATTCGCACAGAAAGGCATTGTGGACAGCAGTGCGCGTGAGTGACTAAAAGTGTGCAGTACGCCAACAACAAATAATATTTAGGAAACTTTATGGTTGAGACTATGGGCAGTAGGGACACAATGAGTGCCCAATTTTTCGGACTTTCTAGGGACGGGGAAATCGTCCAAAAAAAGATTCATGACTTATTATTGCGCTACAAGTGATCAAATCCCCATAGCCCTCTCTGAAAAAACTTCATTGTCTCCTAGAGTGCACTTATCAGGCACTTCGGTGCACGCTCAGGCTGCCCTAAATACATTCAGGGTCTGCCGATGTCTATATGCAAATACGCGTCGTGTGATGAGCACCGCCGGTAACAGCAAAGCACGGAATAAGTTGCGATTTTATTGCATGCAACATGTGGAAACATTTACGCAGAACATAAATGATGTGGCAAAATAGAGGAATACTTGCCCGGACCTTTGCGATGCGTGTGTGCACTTAACAGATGCGCCACTGTACGAAAATCTCCAGCGACATGTAGCATTTGCTGCCTGTCACATGAGACCTGTCGTTCTTAGTTCTCTGCAGAACATCGTCTACACTGCTATTGCCGTTCCCACCGGGATGCTTTTGTACACACATGTTTCTCATAAAAATGTGTATCGATGTCCACTCTGTTGCTCATCGCACACGTGTGCGGCGATGGCGAGGTGCTTTCATTTGTTAAGGCACTGCGTCTGTGCGGCGCACTGAGTCGATTCGCACAGAAAGGCAGTGTGGACGGCAGCGTGCGTGATTAAAAGCGTGCAGTACGCCGACAACTGCGCCACATGCAGTAACAAGTAGTTAGCTGAAGATGCTCATCATAAAGCGGTCAAGTCTTATTGGCGTGTTTCGTATTGCTGCCACCACGGCTCCGAGCATTTCCGGTGTTTATTCCCTAGACATCACCTCACTTCGCGGTGATACCAGCCCCTTTGAATTTTAGTATGCATCCTACCAAAGCATTTATGCATTGCAGCAAAGCCAATTTTCAGACATTACTATGATGTCGAACAATTCTTAAAGGGGCCCAGAAACACATTTAATTCACTGGAAGAGCTTATTGCCTCGCGAATTCATTGCCGCAAAAATTTTAAGAATCTGTCTAGGTTGAATGGAGTTACAAAGATTTGTCTCATGTTGCAAATGCGTTCTTTCTTTTCTCGTCCCAACGAAGGCCCTGGAAGCTAAAGAGGAAGGGATGGCAGGGGTGGAAAAAATATGTCACCCACCTCGTGCACTTTTTCTCTTTTTTTTTTTCTTTGATAGCGCAGCTTTTTCAGAGTGATCCCGCGCATGCGTGAGCGAGAAAGGCCACCAGCGGGGATCTCTGCAGCGACTAAATGCACCATGTTCAAATCAACTAATGGCTGATGGGTTTTTATGAGTGATTTTCGAGTGTCTTTTGTTATTTGTTGCAAAAAGAGAAAGCAATTTTTTTAGTTTGATAATTTATTGAGAATTCCAGGCTACATGCTATGCTATAATATTTGCCTCGCGTGTTGTCGGGCAATGAAGTTCTATGGTTTTTAATTGTATCATTTGTTTTTGTCTAATAAATGTTGTCAGGTTATCGGCAGCGTTTTCTGACCATGCTCAAAAAGTGTTGTAGGGACCCTTTAAAAGCGTTTGTTTAAGCCTTCGAGGTCATAGATGTAGCAATGATAGGGACATTATGTAATGCTTTCTCGTACCTGGAATGTCGGCTGAAAGCCCAAAAAAATCGGACGCCAGAGAGTTTCAGCGTCGAAAATTTCAGATGTTCTTATTCATTGACCTCGATGGGGCTTGTGATGCTGTCGTAACATCGTCTGAATTCGCAAGCATGTCTGAAAAAGCTGGCTTCCAAAAAATCGGCAGTGAACTGATCTTAAGTTACGTTAAAATGAACTTCTATGATTTTCAATTGTATCATTTGTTTTTGTCTAATAAATGTGGTCAGGTTATCTGTAGGTGATATCATTTTTTTTTATTCTTTTACGCTTGAATACCGTCAGCACAGTGTAATTTTATCATTAGTGTGCGAAAAAATTCGTAAACAGGGAGCCGACGTTTCGACAAGTGGACTTGTCTTTTTCAAGGCTTGAACACAACAGTTTTGTTCTGAGGAAGACAAGACTGCTTGTTGGAACGTGGGCTCGACACAATCCCTCTTTACGGATTTTCTCGTGAACACAATAGGTGTGTTAAAGGGGCGCTGACACAAAATTTCGAGGCTGATATAGCCTGTGGGGTCGATTTCCAGGAACATTTGTATATCATCTGCGAAATATCAACAGTAAATATAGCTGGGAAGGTATATTAAAAGAAATTTGAAGTTTGCGTGAGCCCTTGATTCCATCGTGCTATTGACACTCTCACAGCGGACCCCTATTAGACCCCCTACTTTTTTCACGTCACCACTCTGCAGTCAACAAAACAAGTTATGATGACGTCATAGCTGCCATTTCTCTTTTGCCGTGTTTGTTCCAGCTGTCTATATTTCTCGGCGACTGGTTGCCAGTGCATGGTCATGGCGCACACTTGGAAAGTTTTGTGTTTGGCAACATTGTAGTCTCGTTTCCTATTCAAAAGTAGTTCTTGTTGTGGACCGAGTGGAAGTGTGTCACAGTTCTGTGTGCTGACGTGGTCAAGAGCTGCACACGCTAGGTGGCGACAGTTGCACCCAGTTTTTGGAACTCTTTCAAACCGAAACTGAAATTGGTCGATAATGATGGGCCTGTAATTAATTATCTGTTATGCGCTACAGCAAACGATGTGTCGTGTTATGACTAACAGGCCCTCAGCAGCACATCTCATCAGAAAAACGTGAAGACAATGTTTTTGTGTCTCAGAAAAACGCGAGGCCAATGTCTTTGTATCTGTACCCCTCTAAAATTGTGCCGAGCAATATCTGCTCCGAAAGCCAGTTTTGCTGCTTCAAAACACAGTTTTGTCTGCTTCAAAAGCTGCTCCAAAGCAGCCTAAGCTAGTAGCATACCTGTTTGTAGTCCTCCTATTTGTTTCGCGCTGTGGTATGCAAGGTTACAGCAAATCAACTGTTTCAGTGAAGTACTTTTCATTCCTTAGCTATTTAATTTCCTTGTTTTATTTTCTAACATAGGTCGGCAAAATAGTTGGAACGCACTTAGACTCACACAAATATATTCTTTTCTGGCTTACTCGAACTGAGCCTCACCAAAATTTTCCTCAATCGGACTCTCTCGGACTCAAATTCACCAAGGTATTACTTAGCTGCACTCACTCAGACTCAGGCTCACTGCTTGATATGACTCTGAATAAGTCGACTCACGAGCCTGTGAGTGTAGAACTAGTTTTTTAAAATCTTGGTGTGAATGCTCTTTCATGGCAATATTTCACATAATTGGTGCTCTACATAACACCTTTGGCCCTATATTTTCAAATACAACTTATCGATAATCCAGTAATCCACTAAGGACATGCCTATGGAATTTTCGACTCAGACGAGGTAGCTTTATTCAGAACTTTCCATGAAAGAGTATAGGGGAAGAAATCATGACACCTGTTTAGTTTAATGTCTTCGACATATAAATGTTGATGTGATGAATGAATGTGAGTGCATTGAGGTATGTGTGAATAAACTTTAGTATAATCATAAGCCGATATAAGCCTAATACTAATGCTGGAGATGTGCAGATAGGTCAGGAATAAAAATTGGAGATCACTCAGAAGCACTCAGGAAATATGTTCTACACTTAGGGTTTCCTCGAACTCAGAATTATTGTTATTTATTGGACTCGCTCGGACTCGCTCAAAATTTCCTCAACTAGACTAACTTGGACCTAAACTCACCAAAATATTGTTTACCTGGACTCACTCGGACTCAGATCCGAGTCCGAGTGAGTCCGAGTGATTCGAATCAGGAGTGAGTTTGCCGACCTGCGGTCTTGAATGTAAAAGTGTTTTAGAACAGTCAACCCACGGTGACACTGCAGTGAATCATCCAAGACTAGCCAGATAATTTATGTAATAATTCATCCTTTGCAGGGACACCCAGCCCACCAAGTTGCCCGAAGTCAAGAAAGTTCTCCTGTTTGGATTTAATGGTCAGTGACCTCTGTACGAAACTTTTTTTATATTCTCTGTACCATATGCATACAGCAGAAGCTTGGTGATATGATCATGGCTTGTACGAACTTTGAGGTGATACGAATTTTTCTGTGGTTCCGGCCAAGGCCCATCACCCTGCGATGTAATGGAGTTCGGCTGTTGCGAACTGATTTTCTTTCTGTGGTGGTTAATACAAATGTACACTACCACAAAGGTACAAGTCCCTGTTGCGAATGGCGGTTGGCCATGTGATGTCGGCTGCAATGAGCACGGCATGTGTTCAAATTCGTGCATCGATAATTATGGGGTTTTTCTTTGCGTTGCCTGTGTGTTCCCGACAAATCATCGTGGGAATTGACTTTCATCGAGAATACAGTGAAGTTATTGACCTCTGTCAAATGCCTGTGTCATTTGAGGACTGTTTTTTTTCCTGAATCTGAAAGCATCTGATTCCTGAAAAGACCGTTACATATTGTCAATGGTTCTATCACTCTGCCCCCTTAAAGCAGCCTCTTTGTCACTGTGGAATTGGGACAGGACGTGTCGAATGCTGTAATCAGTGAAGCGAATTAGTCTTACCTTTTTGATGGCAATTCTGTGTTGCCCGAGGAATCATTCAGCCTCACAGCAGACAATCACGCATACTGGTCACCAACTTCAGCGAGGAATCGCGTCACCTCAACTGACGCACCGCCTTTGCGTACTCTGAAGAAATTGCTGATCCTCAGGGTTCGCCAACATTAGGTAACGGCAATTTCGTCATGCGACCACTCTGCAGAAGTGTTTACGAGTACTCTCGATGTAAACCAGTGTCTGCGTTCAGCACAACGAGAAAGCCTTTTACGCATACTCGGCTCCGTTGGAGACTCTACAACATCGAAAGTTAACCAGACGCCACTTGCCCAGCATCGTATTCAAACCCACTATGTTTATATTAGGTCATGTCATAACATAAAGACCCATTCAACAACATGCCTATAGGCAGGGGTTGAATTGCTGCAGTAATTGCACGATTGGCGCCAATCTGGCCCACGGTGGCCACCTGCGCATAAATGGCAATTTGCGCGTACAACAGCAAATTTAGCCGAGTCTTACCATTGACCAAGCAACAGTGCCAGTGATGTGATCGCTGCATCAATTGCATTAAAATGCTTTGAAAGACCAATCCTGCTACGTTTCCACCATTCTGCGCTAAAGCTGCGCCAAACGTGGTGTTTTCATATTTCGAAAACGATACCACAATCTCTCGGAATGAAACCTTTAGCATGTGTTTATCTTCATGTGCTCACACTATGCTATCGTGGTTGTGAGTGTGCTTAAATTAAGGAAAGTATGTGTGCTTGTAAAGTGCTGGTTGGATTACCTTTCAATTACCCTGTAAACCACTTAGATAACATTAGTCACCCAAGAAATGCATGTAGGCCGTACAAGCAAAATAGCATTATTTAGAGACTGCACATGAGCAAGAGTTATCAAACTGGCAGTCGCATTGTTCAGGCATGTAAATTGTCATGTTGAAAGGTTAATGTTCTCGGGCCTGCTGTGCTGACAAAATGAACGCAGGAAAAGAAACACTCATACTAGTGAAACACTCATACTAGGGAATATCAAGGGGAATTACGATTGCTTCATTATATCCATTAGTTTGTTATATCCCGCTTCATTATAACGATGTTTTACAGTATTGTAACCCACCCCTTACCCCCTGGTGTGGTCTTCAAGGAATGAAGCTCAAAGTGAAAGCTTAAATTGTTTTGTTGCCTGTAGATTCCACGTGTTTAGCAATTATTAGGTCACGCGTTGTTTCCTGACATCATATTCATTCATCTTTACCTGAATAAGGGCGCACACACAGACACGGACACTAGACACAACAAAACCAACTAGCCCGATTATCTATGCTACTGTCGTATTCATGTTGTTTAGCTCTTGATATCAGTGGTCTCACCAATTTACTGGTTGTCACAATTATGGCAGCCTAAAGCGTAAATAAAACCACAGAAATTTTCTCTCGGCAACTTGTCTTTCACATTGTCTAAAGCCTTCCTTAGCTTCCATGTTGGTGAATTCACTATTTTGATGTTTGTTCCTTCTACATATCACACATCATATCTGTTTTTCCAACCACAACATTACAAGTGTCAGTAAGTTTGTGTGTGTTTGTCTTGACCATGATTTCAACTCAGCTTGAAGGCCTTCTGGTTCGGATAGAACTGCCATTAGTGAAAACTTGCAGGGCTATTGATGTCTTTTACTATCCATATTACTGTCATTTTTATTATTGGCGATGCAACAGCAAACTTCCTCAGCTACGCTCTTATTGCTGGTAGCTCGCATTTCAAGGTTAGAGTTGCGTAACTTCATCTAAATTTCTCATTTCAGTTTCTTGAGATGGTATTAATAAATCTGTAATTAGTTTTTAGCGTTATGTCCATAATAGAGTACAGAAACAAAGGTAATCCACCTGCATCTATTATAAATCTGCGGAATCGAGGGAGCTGTTTCTACCAAACAAATTTCGTCTTGCCAGCACATATTCGAACGTCATCGCTTTAAATGCTACTCCTAGCTTTCATTGCAGGCATCTAAAAACTTCTTCTAACTCCAAGTGTCAGAGCCCAGAGAAATAAAACTTCAACATGCATGTGCTCGTAGTTGAAAAAGAAAGAAAGAAAAAATTATGCAGCGCGGCTTTGTGCTTGCGATGTTGTTAGTCATTTTCAACATAGGGTGCACCGAATACACGAGTAGTGTATAGTTGTAGTCAAACCTCGTTATAACGAAGTTGAAGGGAGAGTCATGATTACTTCGTCATAACCATTAGTTCGTTATAGCCAATATTCATTTTTCCAACAATCAGCCAGCAAGAGTACCCGCCAACGAATATCACAGCAGTCCGCGGCGCAGAGAAAAAGAGCCGTTCGAAGGCACAAAATTGCAAATTAACAAAGAAAATGCACTTTATTGCCGCCAAATTCGGCACACCAGTTGGCAGATCACCTAGAAGAACATTTATTCCTAATGTAGTGGAGCATACGCACTAACGTGTATGCGCCTTCCAAAGAGAAGGAAAAACCCCGTGCTCTGATTGCACGAGAACCTGGGCCGCCTTTTGCCAGACTTGTCGTACGGCCATTTTTCGTTGCGACATCGTTGCGACTTCTCCGGTTCAATAAACGTCATCACATTTGGTGGAGGCTGCTGAGATCCCCAAGCAGACCTGGAGCTCCGCTCTCGCAAGTTGCCCGAGAGACCAATGCAAAACATGACTGACGCAGTCGCCAACCAGCCCATCCCAGCCCAGCCAGCACCACCGGCTGTCCCGTCTACCTGCCCCGGCGCTACTCGCCAACGGGACCCACCAATCTTCAGCGGCAGTGGCGAGCAAGACGTCGAGGACTGGCTCTCCTTGTACGAACGCGTAAGCGCCAGTAACAAGTGGGACAACGACTCTAAGCTCGCCTACGTTATATTTTACTTGGCAGACGTAGCTAAACTTTGGTTTACGAACCGCGAAACCGCCATCGCCAACTGGTCTTCCTTTAAGACACTCGTCACTGAAGCGTTCGGCCGACCAGAGGTCCGCAAGCTCCGCGCTGACCAGCGCCTGCGCCACCGAGCCCAGCAGCCTGGCGAGACGTTTACTAGTTACATAGAGGACGTGCTCGACCTCTGCAAGCGTGTGAATCCATCTATGCCCGAAGAAGAAAAAATTCGGCAGATTCTCAAGGGCATCGAGGATGGCGCATTCCAGATGTTAATAGCGAAAAGCCCGAACACGGTGGCAATCCTCGTAAGCCTCTGCCAGAGCTTTGATGAATTGCGCCGTCAGCGTTCCATCGCCCGACAGAGTGTCCTACCGCCGGATTCGATCTCGGCCGTCACACTCACAAATGCCAACGTTTGCAAAGAAAGTCTGTCCAACCAGATCAAAGACTTCATCAGGGAGGAAGTCGCCCGACAGCTCTCCCTGCTGCCGCATAGCGACGCGCCCACCGCAAGCCTGCCTACGACACTGCAGCAGGCCATACGCACGGAAATTTGTGATGTCCTCCCTACAGTGCAGGCCCCTTACCCGTGCACTTCAGTAGCGCCTAATCTCTCAGCTGTCGGCTACGCACCACCTGCACCACCTTCACCTCTCAGCTACGCAGCTGTGGTCGCGCGGCCCCCACCGCATCCAGTCGCCTTATCAGCTCCACCTCCTCCGGCATCGCCTCCAGTTTACAGGCCCTCACCTCGCTTTTTCCATCGATCTAATGAGTGGCGCACTCAAGACAATCGTCCTATCTGCTTCGCCTGTGGCATCCCTGGCCACATTGCACGCTTCTGCCGCCGTCGCCCCACACCTGCAAACGCATACTTCGGAACTCCTACCTACGCGCCGCAGCAGGCCACCGCATCTGCATATGAACAGAGGCACTCAGACTCGGATCGCCGCCCATCGACTGCTCGTTTCCCATCCCCTCGTCGCCGGTCGCCATCGCCTATGCGTCGTCGACCACCTCCTGAGGAGGGAAACTAATCAGTGCAGTTCCGGAGGCAAGAACTGCAACTTGTGCGCAATTCCCAAGGCCTCCGTTTTCGCCGAAAAATGTTGTTGATGTCGATGTTGAGGGAGTCGCCACATTAGCGTTAATTGATACCAGGGCCGCCGTTTCTGTGATGGACGTCAAATTTTGTCGGAAACTGAAGAAAGTGACCACATCACTCTGTGGCATGGTGCTGTCCACGGCTAGTGCGCAACGCATTCATCCCTCGGCTCTGTGTACGGCGCGCGTCGTCATCCAAGATGTTTTGTACGTTGTACAGTTTTTTGTTCTGCCATCTTGCTCTCATGACCTTATCCTCGGTTGGGATTTCTTATCAGGTCATGAAGCTATCATCGATTGTTCCCGTGCCGAAGTGTCCCTTGTGCCAACATATGAATTTCCACCACCCGACCGGTCTCCTCGGCTCTGCAAACTCATCGCTGACGACGACATCACCTTGCCCCCGGAAGCTTCGGTCCCTGTAAGCCTTTCATGTGTGGCGCAACCTGACGCCACGGTGGTGTTTACGCCATCTCCTGTTTTCACTGAACGCAAGGGCATCGTTCTCCCATTTGCCGTTCTTACAATTGCATCTGGTTTAACCGTAATGCTGGTTACCAACCACTGCAACTACCCCATCAGCTTACTTCGTGGTGAAACGTTGGGATATGTGCAACCTGTCGACCATATCGATGATATTATTCTTCCCGACGAAACGCCATGTCACATTGCCGCAATAACTCATGCGTCTGAGCCATCAAGTTTGTCAGCCTTCGACAAAGCTATTGACGCAGACCTTCCCCTCTCGCATCGCCGCCAACTTGTTGCTCTCCTTAACAAGTTTCGCTCTTCTTTCGACTTTCAAGAACCTGCTTTGGGCCGCACCACGACTATCACTCATACTATTGACACCGGCTCACATTTGCCTCTGCGACAGCGTCCTTACCGCGTTTCCGCCGAAGAGCGCCGCGTCATTACGGAGCAAGTAGACGACATGCTTAAGCGTGGAGTGATACAGCCTTCTCAAAGCGCTTGGTCATCACCTGTCGTTCTGGTCAAGAAAAAAGATGGCACCGTTCGATTTTGCGTGGACTATCGCCGCTTAAACAAGATTACGAAGAAAGATGTCTACCCGCTACCACGAATAGACGATGCTCTTGACTGTTTACAAGGCGCCGAGTACTTTACATCCTTGGATCTGCGTTCTGGGTATTGGCAGGTGCCAATGGCTGAATGTGATCGCCCTAAAACAGCCTTTGTAACGCCAGATGGTCTATATGAGTTCAAAGTGATGCCATTTGGGCTCTGCAACGCACCTGCCACATTTGAGCGCATGATCGATACCATCTTGCGTGCCCATAAGTGGAAAACTTGCTTGTGTTACCTGGACGACATCGTAGTCTTTTCGTCTGATTTCCCGACACATCTTGTTCGCCTCCACGAGATTCTGACGTGTCTAACTTCTGCGGGCCTACAACTTAACTCCAAAAAGTGCCACTTCGCAGCACGAAAACTAACCATCTTGGGACATGTCATCACAAGAGACGGTGTTCTTCCTGATCCCGATAAGCTTCGGGCTGTCGCTGACTTCCCGTTGCCCACATCACTGAAAGCTCTAAGAAGTTTCGTCGGTCTCTGCTCGTACTTTCGTCGCTTTGTGCCCAACTTCGCGTCCATCATCGCACCTCTAACAAGTCTGCTCTCCAACAGCAAAGGTATATCTGCATGGTCACCTGCATGTGACGACGCATTTCGCCAGCTGCACCGCCTGCTGACCTCACCACCCATTCTTCGTCACTACGACCCCGCTGCTGCCACAGAAATTCACACCGATGCAAGTGGCATCGGTCTTGGTGCAGTTTTGGCACAACGGAAAGGCACCCAAGCCGAATACGTAGTCGCCTATGCAAGTCGCGCTCTCAAGAAGGCTGAATTGAATTACTCCGTGACAGAAAAGGAGTGTTTGGCCATAATCTGGGCCTTGACGAAGTTTCGCCCGTACCTTTACGGCCGCCCTTTCGACGTGGTCACAGACCACCACGCTCTATGTTGGCTGTCCACATTGAAAGACCCGTCCGGACGCCTGGGACGTTGGGCACTTCGATTGCAAGAATACCGACATCCGTGTAGTATATCGTTCCGGTCGCAAGCATGCAGATGCCGATGCACTTTCGCGATCGCCTTTGACCCCAGATGTGGCTTCTCTGTCACCACTTTTTACCACCTTGTCACCAATAGACACCACTGACATGCTTTCGGAGCAGCGTAAAGATCCATACCTTGCATTGTTACTCGACTACCTTACCGATCCGTCTGCTGTCCCTTCCACGAGAGCGCTACGCCGACAAGCAGCCCACTTTTCCGTGCGAGACAGCATTCTGTACCGCCGCAACTACATGCCTGGTGGTCGGAAGTGGCTCCTTGCTGTCCCAACTCATATGCGCTCTGACTTCTGCATGAATTTCCATGCAGACCCTCAAAGTGCTCACGCAGGTGTCCTGAAAACCTACGAAAGGCTGCGCCAACGATATTACTGGCGAGGAATGTATCGCTTTGTGCAGAAATACGTTCAGTCTTGCACCACTTGCCAACAGAACAAGACACCTCCGCGGCACCTTACTGGCATGTTACAGCCGCTCCCATGCCCGGCTCGCCCATTCGACCGCGTAGGTATCGATCTTTATGGCCCCCTCCCATATAGTCGCTCTGGAAACCGGTGGATTATTGTCGGCGTCGATCATCTGACACGCTACGCTGAGACTGCAGCTCTACCAGCAGCGACCGCCCACGAAGTTGCACTCTTCATTCTCCGCAGCTTCATTCTCCGCCATGGGGCTCCACGGGAATTACTCAGTGATAGGTGTCGAGTGTTCCTGTCGGAGGTCATCCAAGCTATTCTCGCTGAATGCAACATCATCCACCGGAAATCTACCGCATACCATCCACAGACGAATGGTCTCACTGAACGGTTCAACCGCACACTTGGCGACATGCTGAGGATGTACACCTCCTCCGACCACACTAACTGGGACGCTGTCTTGCCTTTTGTTACCTTCGCTTACAACACCGCGACGCAAGCGACTACCGGTTTTTCCCCGTTCTTTCTGTTGTACGGCCGCGAACCATCCCACCCACTCGACACCATACTCCCGTACCGCCCTGATGTATCGGAGTGCTCCCCGCTTTCGGAAGTCACCAGATACACTGAAGACTGCCGTCAGTTGGCTCGGTCTATGACAAGTGAGGCTCAAGGTCTACAAAAAACCCGGCATGATGGCGCTCATCACATAGCGCCTACGTTTCGTACTGGCTCCCTCGTGTGGCTTTGGGTGCCCCCGCACGTTCCTGGCCTGTCTTCTAAACTTCTGGCCCGGTACCATGGTCCATACCGTGTCATTGACGCAACCTCACCAGTGAATTACATCGTCGAGCCCCTAACACAATCGCCAGATTTGCGCCGTCGAGGACGCGAGACCGTACACGTCGACCGTCTCAAGCCCTACTACGACCCCCTCATTGTGCCTACTCCCTGAGTCGCCAGGATGGCTACTCTTCAACCTGGGGGGTATTGTAGTGGAGCATACGCACTAACGTGTATGCGCCTTCCAAAGAGAAGGAAAAACCCCGTGCTCTGATTGCACGAGAACCTGGGCCGCCTTTTGCCAGACTTGTCGTACGGCCATTTTTCGTTGCGACATCGTTGCGACTTCTCCGGTTCAATAAACGTCATCACACTAATATTATTGACTTTTGCCCACTCTTCCTCACATGCACGAACATTTATCCCTAATATTATTGACTTTTGCCCACTCTTCCTCACATGCCCGTCTGCTTTTCAGAATCTTGTGACATGAGACGTTCAATGTTCCTATCTAAAAAAGAACTGGCTTACCTGTATTTATCGTCATGCGCTATTCTGCCTTAGTTTTTTTTATAGTTTGTTTCAGTGCACTTTCACCAAATTTTTTTTCCTACCTTGAGCATGTTAGTATTTTGGATGTGGGCTATATATATTGTATGTTGTACAAAATTTCAGTTGGAAGCCTGTGCTTGTCATCGAGTCACTGGTGTTGCTTTATCTGCTGTTGTGCTGACTAATTTCAAATCTCTGCGCAGATGCATTGTATGCATGTTGAAATCGACAGAGCGAAAAAACAAGGACGCAAGAAGAACAAATAGGCCCGCCGCGGAAGTCTAGTGGCTAAGGTACTCGGCTGCTGACCCGCAGATCGCGGGATTGAATCCCGGCTGCGGCGGCTGCATTTCTGATGAAGGCAGAAATGTTGTAGGCCCGTGTGCTCAAATTTGGGTGCACGTTAAAGAACCCCAGGTGGTCGATATTTCCGGAGCCCTCCACTACGGCGTTTCTCATAATAATATGGTTCTTTGGGGATGTTAAACCTCACATATCAATCAAGAAAAAATACACACTATGCGCCATCTCGCAACTATCCTCATAAGAAAGCACACCATTAGAAGGAAAACAAAGGTATCAAACTCCCCTGATCTGGTGGACGACAATCACAAAGTTTAGTCCTGAAATGCTAGCACAGTGCAGAAATTCGAAGTGGACGAGGGGATGAAAAATGTCAAGTAATGTAATATTAAAAGGCCTTTTTTTTGCATCTTATATACAGTTCATTTTTAAGAGAGAATTGTCATCAAAATTCAAGAGAGATAACAATACCGACATTTAGAATGGCTAAAATATGGATGATAATTATGAAATAAAAACATTTACTCTGTTATGTTTTGGCTGCACTGGGTGCTTGTGGAACAAAAGCTTGAGACGAGTTGCATGTGTGTAAATTACCTGAACACATTAGCAAGGGCAAGAGGCAAGAAATAAGTGCGAGTGTCATTTAGCAAAGTGACACAACTTTCTTCCTTGTAAAGTACAAAACAGCTGCTGAAGTTCTGAACATGCTCGCTTGATGCCTTGCGAAATATAGCAGTGACAAAAGAAGAAATATTTGTATTAATTATTCTGCAGAGAGAATTCTCATGGTCGATCGAAGGGCCTCATCATTCAGCCTCAACTAGAGAACTGACTTTTTAATTAGGGTAAAAGTATCAGCTTCAGAGTGTTTTGTTCAGGCTTGGTCACTCAAGAAAGGTCGTCGGGACACTTGTTTCAGGCCTCTGTTTTAATCTGCAACCAGTGCTGAGTGTTCTTCTCACGTGATAACAATGTGACAGAAAAATTTGAGGCAGATTTGCAATAGTGGTGCTGAGCCCAAAAAAAGTGATACTGAACAACCTTCTTTGTTTTTGTGCTATTAGTTTTTTTCTTTCTCTTCTTTTTATTTGTTATTCCTGCCTGCTTTCTTTCAATTTGTTTTATTCTCTATTTTAGATTACATTATTTTTTTTTACCTTTTTTTCTCATTTTTGATTCTGTTTCCTCATCATTCTGTCTACGCGACGCATTGCTCTCTCCCCACATTTTTTTCCTGTTCCTCGCTTTAGCTTATCTTTTCAACCTCCTTGCACACTATACTATTAAAAGCTATGATAAGTTTGCTAGCGTGCCTGTATAGCCGAGTGGTTGTTTTCGGATTGTCAGTACATAGATTCAAATGCCATTTCGTTGAGATTTTTTTAGCCAACATTTCGCTGTTTTTGCACTCATTGTCTAGTTCATCAGTCTTAATGCATCCCATGCCGGATGTGCCGGCGCATGTGTACTGGGAGCGAAGCACAGCAGGACAATGATGAACAAGAGGCTAAAGAGAGCATGTGCCTGTTCATTATGATAGGTATCTCTGTTCTCCCATCGCGAACCAATGCTCTGCTTAAACAGCTGCACTCTTAAAATGTGAAAAAGGTTGTTACGTGCACAATCTTTTACTGTGTTTCAAATGATCTTTCAATTTGTTCTTGATAACTGGGTGCACCATCCGAGTATCAAAGCATTTTTTAGCGAAATAAAGGTATTTTGACCATTTTCATATATCCATCTAGCTAGCTATCTACATCTGGGTGCTCACATGATCATCTCCTTCACTAGTACGTATCATAACTGGCATATAAAAGTATAAGTGTATGACAAACATGACTCACGCGACAGGACTTCAATGTCATGAAATACCTGTCGTGTAAATAATGAAACCCTTTCCCATACACATCTGGTGCATACCCATGAAATGCGGGCATGTCCCACAAGTTATGAGCTCACAGTAGGGCTTTGCCTTCTCAAGTATGGCTAAAACGGACATTGGAAATTTCACCATGATAACTTTAAAGAGCTTGCATCAAAAAAAAAAAAATCCACTGCCCTTTTCAGTGCCAATGCCGGCGAGTAAAATGTTTGTAGACCATAAAGAATAAAAATCCCAATTAAAGTAAAAAATGAACCCAGGCATTCCGTCAAGCAGCCAATTGTTCTACCCAGAGTCATACGACTGCTTAAAGTTGCGCCGACCCCGGTGGATCAGGGGTTAAAGCGCTCACCTGCTGACCCGTAGTTCGGGAGTTTGATCCCGGCCATGAAAGTCACATCTCTACAAATTGTTACAGTGCAACAAGCGAGTATGCCTACAAACAGTTGTTACTATTACTGACAAAGCCTTAACCACAACGAGCTGGTTCAGGCAGAAACCCAGCTAGCACGAGCCACACGAACGTCGTCTTCTTTCACGCTGGCATATAGCTGGTGCCTTTTTGCTTCAGTACATACTATTTGCTTATATATGAAATCAGTGCCTTACAACGTCTCAATTCTGAAAGCTTGATTACCACATGTATTCAACTTTAAAGGAAAGATGCACCTTATTTTTATCATGCTTCACCTTGTTGCAGGGAGCAGGAGAAGGTGCATTGTCATTTATACCATGGTGTACACTGTATTTTATCGCAGATAGATTTATTGTCCTCTGTGGTCTCCCATGCACCCAAAAAACACTCATACATTTAAAGCCTCACATGTTGGGTGCCTTGTTTAAAACTGCATGCTTGCTATGACAAAGGGGCTAAGAAAGCATGTGTTTCTGAAAAAACATTCATAAAGTGGCTTATAACGAGCCTGTAATTAGTGTGTCTTATTTCATATGACTATCATGTTGCACAAATCACTGGCTTTTGCCTTCTTGCTGAACGAGTTTGTAACAACGAAGAATTTGTAATTTGTTCACAGTATGTATGAAAAAAGACCTCCTAACATCAAAGTAGAATGTGACATTCTTGTGTATCTTAAAATAAAATGATATTCATAACTTTGTTTCCTGTCTGGGTTTGTTGATGCCACACATGCAAGCGCAGTCCATGTACAGTTCTAGCCATGTTTTATGCAATGCAGCAAATGAAAACAAACTTTCTACTGCACAGTAAATGTACGATGAAGCAAGCCCTGTAGGAATTACAACTCAGGTGACAAATTGCTAGTGGGGCTTTTTCTACATTATACAGAAATATGTGGTTGCATCAACAAAGAAACAGAAAAAAAAACAGTTCCAAGGTAACACAAAATATTTCATTATTGCCCTGCTGAGTGTAATTATTTTCTATTGTTATGTCTAACTTCTCCAGTCTTTTCTAATTATGTGTCAATTCTGAGCATTTTCTGATACACAATGGGGCAAAAATATCAGACGTCTTCAGCTTAAATCAAGCTCTCTTCTTTTTTTTGAACAGCCCTGCCTTCTCTAGAAAAGTTATGTACAGTAGCCTGCTTTGAGATAGAACTGTGCTGCATTTTCTGAGACCTAATTTTGCCATGCCGTTTCTTTAAGATAAATAAATCAAACAGCACCATAAATAAAAGTTAAGGCAAAAATGGCAGTCTGTGTTGTGTCTGTTGCCTTCTCTCTAATTTATCTACAGTGTTGCACGATTTTCCCCTGAAATAGATGTATTCAGTAGTACACCCACTGTATGTTCTACAAAGCACATAGCGAAAAAGTCCTCCTCACAATAAATGAGGGATTTTTTCATTTCGGAGTCTAGTATAGGAGCAGAATCTCTGCATTGGTATGCATAGGTTCTACAACAACAAAAAAAAATAATTGAGTATAACACTCTTGCAAGAAGTTAAAAGCATGCCAGCAATTCTAAATCTGAGTCGAAGAAAAAAGGACAAAGGATTCCGAAGACCTAGCACTCATATGTAATAGGATATCACTATCTTGGTCATTTAAAATAAAGCGGTATTCATTCCCTTATTTCCTCTCTGGCTTTGTTGATGCCAGGGTTGTATGCATTGCCCCTGTACTGCTGTAGCCATGTATAAAACACAGCAAAGAAAAACGCTTTCTTCTCTACAATATAAGTACGTCCCCGAAACGAGTATGAATTTAGTGACTAATTACCGATTGGGCTATATTGAACAAAGAACTACCAGAGTATATGTGCTTGTTTCAACAGGGAAAGAAATAAAGCCTGAGACCAAGGTTACAAGCAATGTTGCACCTATATTGTCTTTAATGTAGTTATTTCTTTTGTCATGATTTATATACCAGTCATTTTTAACATGTTCACTATGCCAAAGAATTTTATTAGTACTCATAATAGAGCCAAAATATATGCTGTGTCAAGTTAGGGCAATGTTTGCTGGGTCAAATAATCAAGTGTCTCAATGATTAAGTTGCATTTGCATAGGCTTGATCTAGGCATGAATTTATGAGGATGACATTGATCAGCACTATATAAAAAAAAAAGTGGGGTGAAAATTATAGGCACAGCATGTTTGTCTATTGCCTTCTCCTTATTTCATCGACAGCGCTGTTATTCCCTCCCAATAAATGTAGTATTTAATTCTACACCTGCACACACTGTGCATGTGCTACCAAGCACATTGCCTAACAAGTGCTTCACAAAAACTGTGTAAGTCATTCCTTTAAGAGCCAATTACATCTGGTATGTAATAAGTACAGTCAAATCTCATTTTTTCGAACATGCTTGATTCGAACTTACGGTTAATTCAAACTCACAATGAGGTCCCGTCAAAGCTATGTGTATTCCAATGGGCGAAAACGCCCGGTAATTCGAATGCCCAACCACTTCAAATGGTTAATTCGAACATACCGCACTCTGAAAATTCTCTCAGCACCCCGCCCAATCTCGCCGCGGCACCTGCGACACCTCAACGCTGCTCGCGAAGAAAATGAAAAGGAAAGAAGAGGCTGCGGTGGAATATTTGCTGTCTCTCAAATGCCGATCCGCAACCCACCTGTGTCACGCTTCTCCCTTTTCCGTCCCTGCCACGTAAAGCCGTCGCTGGGTTGAATGATTGTGTGGTTAAAGGAAAGGAAACACGCATTATCTTTTGCAGCCCTTGCGCCTTGTGGGAGCCTGGCTCTGCGCCTTGAGGGCGGAGGGGTCTCTCCGCGCCGGTGCCAGGCTTCCCCTTTCCCTTTCCTGCCACATAACCCTTCTCCTTTCAATGGCGTGCCCGAAGAGAGAGCAAAAGAAAAAAAAAAAGGTGCTGCGGAGTGTCGGTTTTCTCTGACATTCTCTCCGCGTGGAGACGCTCCTCCTCTCTAACCCAAGCCCATTCAACGGCACAACTGGTATAGACGACAAGTGGCTGCAAAGAAGAGCTCACGACTCGTACCCAGACATCCAAAGAGCCATACATCGCATACATCCAGGACGTATTGGTTTCGTGCCGTAAGGTCGATAATGATATGCCTGAGGAGGACAAAATCGAACACATATTTAAAGGAATTGCTGATGACGCCTTCAATTTCTTGCTGTGTAAGGGCTTCTCCATGGTGGAGTCAGTCATAGAATGTCTTCGCTTCGAACAGGCAAAAAGTATGTGCATCGTTCACCGATTTGACCACCCTCCCAACATGGTCGCTACATTCTCCTGCAAATATTTGCAAAATTTACCCACGCTACATGAATCACGAGCACCACAAAACGTCATCGAAATTGTGCGTCAAGAACTCGAGGCTATAGCACCTGCTATGTCCAATGACATAGTTTTCCCCTGGTTCTCCCTCAGTGTAGTTGTTAAAAAGAAGCACAGTAGCTGGAGATTCTGTGTAGACTACCGCCATCTCGACCATATTGTTACATGGTTTCGGCATAGTGGGGCACCCTGAAAGGCGCCTCAGACTGGAATTGAAGAAGTGAGCATTGTTTGTGAGCTGTGTTGTCACTGCAGACTTTTTGCTGTTACTTTTACATAACATTTTGATGTAGGTGCTGGGTACTCTTTTGACAATGGAGCTACGCAGTGAACGCCTCCTTAAGTGTGATACCATGGCTCCGAGTTAAGACACGCCTTCGCCACCTCTCTTCGCTACGACAGCAACCCGGTACGTTGCTTTTGACACAACCCCGTGATCCTGGTACCTTTACTGGAGAGAAGAATGTGAATGTGAACAAGTGGCTCAGTATGTATGAGCACGTTAGCAACCAGTATGGCTGGGACCCAACCATTATGCTCGCGAATGTCATTTTCTATCTTGACACGACTCCTCGTATACGGTTTGAGTACCCATGAGCACTAAGTCACAAGCTGGGAAATGTTTAAACAACGACTCCGCAACCTTTTTGGCAACCCGTTTGGTCAACAGCTTGATGTTCGAAAGCAATTGGCCATACGTACATAGATTTCCACTGAGCCCTGCTTGACTTACATTCGAGACGTGTTAGCCTTGTGTGAAAAGGCCGAGCCCAACATGGGTTGAGCTGACAAGATATTGCATACTTTGAAAGGTATCACCAACAGTGTGTTCAATCTACGTGTCTTTACAAAGGTAACGGCCATCGACACCATCATTGAAGAGTGCCCCCGTCTCGAGCTGGTGAAGAGCCGACGCATTTCACACCAATTCCACCACTTACCCAACACTGCTGCAACGTCGGCTTGCGAAGCCACTCTTTTGCAGCCATCCACAACCGAAGGCTTGACGCGCATCGCCCGACATGATTTCTAGGCCGCTTACCCGTGCCAACAAACCGACGTTGCCCGACACCTCGACGCCAGCTGTCTCATTGATCGAGGCTGTTGTCCACCGGGAATTCGCTAACCAGAGTCTCCTGTCCACTTTATGCGCCCTGGATAATACTGATCCCTCAATATCTTCTGTCGAAATGACACGCCGTTGTCCATACTCTTTTCGAACCAGACACCGGTCTGAATGGCGAACAGCTGATTATAATCCAATCTGCATCTCCTGTGTTCGTGCGGGGCGGGTCGCTCGTTATTGCCATGCCCGCTGGCCTATACCCCACTTACAGTAACTAATCCCGTCCACCAAACCACCGTTATCCAACCCGCACTGAGTCTTCAGCATTTAATGCCCCTGAGGACTATGGCTGCCCTGTCCCGTTGCCGCCGCCGCCTCACAGCCGCCCTTCTTGATCAAATAAGCGTCGCCATTATCCCTTGCTGGCATTTGACCGCCGTTGTGCCCAGAAAACTAGGCTGCGCAGTGTCTGGAGGGGAAGCTGCCCTGTCGACCTTACCCAAAAGTCCTCTGTTGCCCTTACGTTTAAACCGGAACACCCTTGAAGTATATGTTGATGGCACACCTGATGAAACCTTGATTAATACGGGCGCTCACGTCTCTATTATGAGTTGGGAATTTCGTCGTCGCATGAAGAAAGTCCTAATTCCCCCCTTGACAAGTGTCGTGCAAGTTGCAGATGGCACAACCGTCCCGGTCGTCAGTATGTGTGCAGCTCAACTTACCGTAGCTGCTCATCAATTGGTCGTCCTTTTTACCTTCCTTGCAACATGTCCTCGAAACCTCATACTAGGCCTCGATTTTCTTGCCGCCAATTCTGCTCTGATTGATTGCTCTGCTGACGTGCTCCGTCTTGAACTGTGTGGGGTAGCACGTGCGCCCAGCTTCCCTTTTCCTTTTACGGCAGGGCGACAGCCTCATTGCGGTGACATGACTGCTTTTTCGAGAGTCAATAAAGCCTCTTGCGAGGGGATTGAACACCCCCGTGGCCAGCACTCAGGATTCCCCTTTTCTTGGGGCGGGAAACGGGTTTCCCCTCCCTCAGCGAAAAAACATGTTATTCTCGTCAGGGAAAGGGAAACTGGGTCAGTGAACACAACTAGCTTGCGGACGGCCACACACTCTCTCTGACACCGGCCTAGGAAGAAGGAGGTCGAACCCGCAACCCCCAGTGAGCCGAGGACAACAACGACCAAGGAGTAAGCGTCTACTCTTGTTTCTGTGCTATCTCCTCGTGACATTTGCATGCTATTGCTAACGCCTAGCAATAAAGTGTTGTTATTGACCTAGCCTGTTTGCCCTCGAGCGAGGTACTTTTACAGAATGCGCTGTCAGTTATGCAAAGCCTCGCGAGCGCCCTGCAGAACACAGCGCAGACCCCCGTGCAGACTGTGTGACCACATGTCAAGATAGGCATACCTACCTACACGGGTTACCATGACTGCAAGAGCGCCAACGAGTATCTCGGCCAGTTGCTTCATTATCAGCAGGTGACGGGGCTTTCTGACACCGAACTTCTCGAGCGCATGGTCTGGGTATTGCTCACAGATCAAGTGACTCGATCGTTTCGACTAACTGAACATCGCGCCCGCATGGTAGAAGAGTTCCGCGACAGCTTCCATGACGAATTTCTACCGGCTAATTATGAGTGGCTTATGCGCAGGGAATTGGAGCTACGCACTCAGCATCCGGACGACTCCTTGCTAGAGTATGTACGAGCGATAAACCAGCTGTATCGTCTCGCTAACCCTCACGCCACCAATACAGAAAAAGTCGAGCGCGTTACGCGACAAGTGCACCCGACTTTTGCAAGGCACTTCAGGGGATGCAAGTTCGCAAACCCGAAGGAGCTTGCCACCGAGGCAAAGCGCATACAAGGGGACATCTTCGCTGCGAGATCGTATCACTCAACTTCGCCCACAATGCAATCAACTGAGCCTGGCTGTGCATGGAATGGGGGCGCGGTAGTTTCAGAAGTAATTAGGTGTAATGTGTCAGCATCGTTCGCTGATGAGCAGGTACCGCGTGATTGAGAGCGTTCAGACCGCGCTTTGGACCCCTACGCTTACGTGCTCCGCACGGCCCACGCTGCCCCCGCCTGTGACATTCCACGGCAGGAGCGCGCGGTCGACACGAGTCCTAAGAAGCGGGGCAACCCTGAGCGAGGGCCACCTGGTTGAGGCAATTTACAATCGAACTGGCATGGGTTTCTTGATCCTTGCTATTGGTGCGGCGCGCCGGGCCACATTGCCCGCGAAGGCTATTGCACACCGGGTCAGGAGTAAAAGCGCGGTTCGGGAAACGGATGGCGCCGCCAATAATCTTTATGAGACCCCGCGCGGCGATCAGTGATCCCACTGATGCGTTCGGATCACTTGCACCGTCAGTCTGTCGCGCATGTGATGCTGTAGACTCGCCCGCACCGTCAATCGAGGTAACGATAGCTCGAAAGAAGTTCATAGCACTTTTAGATACTGGCGCAAGCGCTTTTTTGTTCAGCGACGACGTATTATACCATCCTTGTGTGAACAATATCTGTTTGAGACAAAGCAACACCATTTTCCGCCTTGCTACGGGGACAGCACAAGCGAGCGGCGCGGCTAGGCTAGTGATCCGCTCGGATAGACGCGTGAGGCGACAATGTTTCGTGCATTTTCCTGGGCTGTCAATGTCTTTAATCCTGGGTCGAGACTTTCTTGCTAAGTCGGGTATTATTGACATTGCGAAAGGGAGTTACCGAAAGTAGAGTGTACTAGAAGTGTTGAGTCGCGTGACCGCGCTTCACCGCCTGATCCCTTCTGCGTTGCCCACAGCGGCGGCGCTGCAGTCGAATAGTACTGAAAGAGCTGCACGTCATGTGCAGGAACTGCTATGCGCTTCGGCTCCTCCATTGCGCTTTCCTGACGCAGATTTCTTTGTACCTGCCCATCATTCATGTCTAGCACATGATGCCATAGCTTTTGAAGTATGACATGCCAATCTACTGAATTTGAGCTCCATAAAGCCCTTGTGAGAGGTCGAAAATAATTCAGAAAGGATGTGTCTTATACAGATTTCTTCTCTTTTAACTCTTTCTTCGTTGGCTAGGCGTCTACAATATTCAGAATAACTGAGCCTATTTATTGAAAATTAGCTGTGCTCAGAAAGCTGTGAGATTAACAAACAAATAGTGGGTCACACGCACGCAGAACTAGAAAGCCATATGTAAAGAGGGGAGAGGAAGGGAATCTGAACCTCCTACACCAAGAAATGTTTTCTTATTTCAACTTTTAAGGATATACTAAAATATTTACACGCATTCACAGCGACTACCAGTTGCCAGTGTTAGGCGTCCTCATGCACACCCCACCCTCTCAAAAAAAAAAAAAAAGAGTAATCCTGGGTAGCCCTGCGCCAATAGTTTACAGTTGGTGAAATGAAATAACGTGTCTCTACAAAAGCGCACTGTAGATTTCACTTTTTCGACAGTATGAGGTCTCAAAACTAGTTCATATATATTGCCGCGAACGTAATAACAGACAGCGACGAAACGACGTCTTTCTTGCCCTCAGACCAGGACGCAAAAGCCTTCTTCTTTCTTCACTTCCAAGGGATTCCACCTACAGTTGATGGCTCATACCCATTATCTGTGACATTACTCCCTCTCCTCGAAAAGCATCGGCTCGATGCTGGTAATGAGCGTTGAGAAAACAAATGAGAAAAAAAAAGATGCTATCATGGAACCCAACAACTCCATCATAAGGGAGAAAAAAAAAATGGGCTGGCGTTCTAGAAGTACTCAATAAAGAAAGGAGTAAGTACACGAGACAATAAAAAAAAAACCAAAGTGACAAAAAAATAGTCATTGCATGGTAAGTTAGTTCACGTTCGATGGATGACGCGAGAAATATGGCTTGAGTCTTGACACGTGCACCACATCACTTTGTGGAAACCGACGGGAACGTCTTGAGGCGCCCTCAGGGAGAACTTCATACGTAACGTCACTGAGTCGACGCAGAACTTTGTAAGGGCCGAAGTAGCGCCGAAGCAACTTCTCAGAGTGACCACGCTATCGAATGGGAGTCCACACCCAAACTTCATCGCCTGGTTGGAAGGTAACCTCTCGGTGTGTAAGGTTGTAGCGGTGTGCGTCGGCAGTTTGGCGAGCCTGAATACGGCATCGGGCGACTTGACGGGCCTCCTCGGCGCGTTGAGCGAACAATTCAGCGTCCATGTTGAACATGCTCAAGTTGTTGGGAAGGAGCATTGCGTCGAGCATTGTGGTGACCTCTCGACCGTGAACTAAGCTAAATGGGGTGAAACCTGTACTCTCTTGGACTGCTGTATTGTAAGCAAAAGTTACGTAAGGGAGTATATCATCCCAGTTCTTGTGATCAACGGCCACATACATTGACAGCATATCTGCAATGGTCTTGTTCAACCGTTCAGTGAGTCCATTTGTTTGGGGGTGATAACCTGTGGTTTTCCGATGTTCTGTACCACTTAGCCTCAGCACCTCTTAAAGCATCTCTGCGGTGAAATCTGTACCACGATGAGTAATTATCACAGCTGGCGCTCCGTGACGAAGTACGATGCTGGTGACAAAAAACTGTGCGATTTCGGCTGCGGTAGCTTTGGGCAGGGCCTTTGTTTCGCTGTAAGGCGTTAAATAATCGGTGGCAACCACAATCCACCGGTTTCCAGACGAAGAGGTGGGAAATGAGCCGAGCAAGTCAATGCCAATTTGATGGAATGGTGTCTTCGGCGTGGCGATAGGCTGTAATAGTCCTGCTGGTCGGACAGGTGGAGTCTTACGGCGTTGGCAGTCGCGGCATGTGCGGACGTACTGCTTGACTGTCTTCGCGAGGCGGGGCCAGTAGTATGAGCGGCGAATTCTTTCCAATGTGCGCGTGTAGCCAAGGTGTCCGGATGATGGTTCGTCGTGACAAGCATGTAAAATATCGTCCCGAAGCGAGGTCGGCGCAACCAGTAGGTAAGTGGCCTGGGTATGGTCGAAATTTTTCTTATAGAGGACTCTATCCCTGATGCAAAACGAGGCCAGCGAACGTGCAAAGTTTCGAGGAAGGCTGCGTTTTCGGCCTTCAAGGTAGTCAATCAGCGGGCTTAGCTCCATGTCGTCGCGTTGTTGTTGAGCCAAGTCGGTTGCTGACACAGAGGAAAGGACTGTATCGTCCTCTTCAACGTCCGCGTTCGTACTTCGAATTGGTGCACGCGAGAGACAGTCAGCATCAGTGTGTTTGCGTCCTGACTTGTGAATGACTGTAACGTCAAATTCTTGCAGCCGAAGGCTCCAGCGTGCTAGATGACCGGAAGGGTCTTTGAGGTTGGCGAGCCAGCATAAAGAATGGTGGTCGCTAACTACCCTGAATGGTCGACCGTATAAATAAGGGCGAAACTTTGTTATAGCCCAAACAACGGCTAAGCATTCTTTTTCTGTTGCAGAGTAGTTTTTCTCTGCTGATGATAGTGTTCGACTTGCATAGGCAATCACGCGCTCTACGTCATTTTGCCATTGAACCAGTACAGCTCCAAGTCCGACGTTGCTGGCATCCGTGTGTAGCTCTGTGGCAGCGTTATCGTCAAAGTGACCGAGTACAGGTGGGGCTTGGAGATGGTTTCGTAGCGTGTCAAAGGCGTGATGCTGATCATGACCCCAAACAAACGGTACGCCGTCTTTCGTAAGTTCATTTAGCGGTTCAGCGATTTTAGAAAAGCCTTTGACGAAGCGTCTGTAATATGCGCAGAGTCCCAGAAATCGGCGGAGGTTGCGCTTGTTCGTTGGGACAGGAAATGCGGCAACAGTTTTCGTTTTCTCAGGGTCTGGGTGTATACCGGCGTGGCTTACGACGTGACCAAGAAATTTTAGTTCCTCGAATGCAAAGTGGCATTTCTCAGGTTTGAGAGAAAGTCCAGCTGTTCGAATCGCCTGAAAAACTGCTTGTAAGCGATGGACGTGCTGCTCAAACGTGTCCGAGAAGACGACCACATCGTCAAGGTAGACAAGACACGATTGCCATTTTAGCCCAGAAAGAACCGTGTCCATCATTCTTTGAAAAGTAGTTGGTGCCGAGCATAAGCCGTAGGGAAGGACCTTGAACTTGTAGAGTCCATCAGGAGTAATGAAGGCGGTCTTTTCGCGGTCGCGCTCATCAACAGATATTTGCCAATAGCCGCTGCGTAGATCCATGGAAGAAAAGTAACGAGCATTGCGAATGCGGTCCAGCGAGTCGTCTATTCGTGGTAAAGGATACAAGTCTTTCTTCGTGATCTTATTCAACTTTCGGTAGTCGACGCAAAATCGCAGAGTACCATCTTTTTTCTTTACTAACACAACAGGGGACGCCCAGGGACTGGTCAATGGCTGGATGACATTGTCCTTGAGCATCTGCTGGACCTGTTGGCGTATAACGTCTTGTTCTTTTTGCGAGACTCTGTAGGCATGCTGTCGAATGGGTCTCTCGGTAGGCTCGGTGATGATACGATGCTTGGCAAGCGGTGTTTGGTTAATTTTCGAAGTCGTCGCGAAGCAGTCCCGAAATGAGCCGAGTAGCTTCAAAAGACGTTCCCGTTGTGCAGACGGTAGACCCTGGTTTACGTCGAGAGTGCTTGCAAATGTCATGGCGGAATCGTCGCACGACGAAAGAGCAGATAATGTTGAGGGACCAGGGACGTCGGCAATATCCTCAAGGTACGCCATCGCAGTGTGTTTGGTAAGATGGCGATACTCCTCGCTGAAATTCGTGACGAATAGGCAAGCCTGCTTTCTACTGGGCTGAACAATACCTCGGGCAACGCAGATTTGTTGTGCAAAAAGTAGAGACAAATTTCCTTCTGCAATTACTGCATCGGGGACGCCTTGGTCACATTCAACGTTGATAAAAAGGCTGCTGCGGGGAGGCAGAGTAACAGATTTGGAGGATACATGTAGGGCAGCCTTCGATGAGCGGGTGTTTTCCGGTTCAGGATGAAACGGGTCCTCGAACGACACCTGCAAGTCTCGTAGGTCAATAATTGCGCCGTGTTCGCGAAGAAAGTCCAGCCCCAGAATGAGTGGACGGGAGCACACAGGTAATACGAGGAAAGACCCTGTGAACGTCGAAGCACGGACTCGAACACGGGCCGTGCACATTCCAGTCGGCGTGTCGAGGTGGCCCCCTGCCGTGCGCAACGGCGGTCCTTGCCAAGGGGTAGTTACCTTCCTCAGTTGGGATGCTAGGGTGCTGCTCATAACCGAATAATCAGCGCCGGTGTCGACGAGGGCAGTGACGACGTGATTATCGAGGTGTACGGTGATGTCGGCGTAAACAGTCTTATGACTTTCGGAAACGACTGGAAAGTCAGAACGGTCTTCGTCGGGTCTTTGCGTCGAAGGAGGCTTTTTGACAGTTCGTTGGGACGTGGCTTCACCCCCAGGAGCCGCGGTTTCTAGTTTCCCCTGTGGGGACTCGGTGTACGGCCTCTGAAAGGAGCAAAAGATGATGAGGAAATGCTAGGTGACGTGGGGCGGCGAGGTGATGGTGATCTTGAAATGGGGCGTTGACCTAGGCGAGAAGCTTGCTGGCCCGTAAGGTACGCTTCGATGTCGCGGGGACGCTCACTGTAACGCGGGCACCGAGCATCAGGGTGAAAGCCACGGAGACCAAGTTGGCGGTACTGGCAGTTACGGTAGACGTGACCAGCTTCGCCACAGTGGTAGCAGAGTGGACGGTTATCGGACGTACGCCACACGCTGGCCTTTGTGGCGTTCTGCCGCGATCCAGACGGACGATAACTTGGTGCACTCGGAAACCTTGAGGCGGGTGGCGGAGTCGAAGACGTGCCCTCGAATCGATGGCTAGCCTGATCCATTCTCCCCATGGTGGGATCAGGGCCATGTGGTGCAGGAGATCGCAGAGCCGCTGCATAAGTCAGTACAGAGGCCTCAGGCCTTGTTGGCGCGAGTGGGGTGACCACCTGTCGGATCTCATTTCGGATTAAGTCTGTGAGAGCACTTACGGGTGGTTGGGGTTCCGCTGCTTGGAGTTGGCGCAGCTTGTCCCGCACGACGCTTCTTATGAACTCAGCGAGGGCATGCCTCTCGCTGTCAGCCCCGATAAAGCATGCAGCAGGGGTCACGTCGTGGCGTTCATACTGTGACGACCTATACTGGAAAGTACGCTCCATTGTGGTTGCCTCATTTATGAACTCTGCCACAGTCGTTGGTGGATTGCGCACGAGTCCGGCGAAGAGCTGCTCTTTTACCCCACGCATTAAATGCCGCACCTTCTTTTCCTCGGACATTGCAGGGTCAGCACGCTTGAAGAGTCACAGCATGTCCTCGACAAACATCGAAACTCTCTCGTTGGGTCGTTGGTTCCGAGAGGAGATAGCCTGCTCTGCTCTCTCTTTCCTTTCAGTGCTGCGGTACGCATCACGAAACTGTCGGCTGAACTCATGCCACGTCGCAAAGGAACCCTCGTGATTCTCGTACCACGTTTTGGCAGAGTCTTCTAATGCAAAGTAAACTCTCCGCAACTTGCGAGCTTCATCCCATTCATTGATTTTGGCAACTCGATTGAAGTGGTCAAGCCAGTTGTCAACATCTTCATAAATGTCTCCATGAAATGAACGTGGTGTTTGCGGCGCATGAAAAACATGCGGGAGAAAAGAATAGGCGTCGTTGGTTTGACTCGCCTGGTTGTTAGTTGAAGTTGCCATCTCGTCTTGAGAGAGGGGACCGTACTTGGGAGATAGTCCTCGCAGGCGGCGACTGCTTCTTGCCGTGGGAGCTGTAGCTGTCTCCAAGTAGCTCGGTGTGTCGGCTGAAAATCTGCAGCCGAGGCGCATTTACCCAGCACCTCCACCAGTGCCGCGAACGTAATAACAGACAGCGACGAAACGACGTCTTGCTTGCCCTCAGACCAGGACGCAAAAGCCTTCTTCTTTCTTCACTTCCAAGGGATTTCACCTACAGTTGATGGCTCATACCCATTACCTGTGACAATATATATATCTGTGTTTGTGTGTGTGTGTGTGTGTGTGTGTGTGCGCGTGCATGCGCGCCCGCATACAATGAAGGTAAAGTTCTTAAAACAAGATGCACCACGGCCTGCCTATACTTTTGACACTTAACAATAGAACTACGCATATAATAAAAAACATCGTCATAAATTTGCTGGCTTGCAACGACGTTATGCCAATAGAACATTTGAAAAGCGGCGCAGTTTAAGCTGTCGATAGAAAATGAGAACTGCTTACAATGAATTTACACAGATTAAGAGACGGGCAATATATGCAACTGGCACTTTTAATATGTTTGTGCATTGTTTTTAATAGGTTTAATATGTAATAAGCCTTTCAAAAAGCAATAACCATTATTTTTTGCAAAACTGGCATGATAAAACAGAGTCGTCGCCGATTAATGTTGTGACAATGTTGCTTATACTCGGGTTTCTTGTGGAACAATCGAGCGGATGTAGGCTCATATGAGGAACACTGTGCTCTGAATATCGTAAAGACTGCGGACAAAACGAGCGTATGATTTAATCACAGTTTGATACTTCTCCTCTCTTTGTAGTTCGCCAGTAGCCACTTATGATGCAATGCAGCTCAAAGCGCGGATTGGGTAAGAAGCTAGGTGGACCCGTGCAAATTCCGATTGACATTTGTGTGTGTGTAGGGGAGGGGGGGGTCAACAGGCTCTTGAAACAGTGAATGTATCGACGCGATTTCGGCGTGCCTGCATATTCCCTCGTGCACCATGGCGCGTCACAGGTGCGTCTCCGGATAAAGGCTCAGAAACGCATTAAACGCGCTAAAACGAGCAATTACTCGCTTTAGCAGGCTTGGGCGCACGCTCTCCCAATGCAGACGCTCCTGAGATCTTCAGTAGCATGGGACTACAGCGCCGCCGCTACTGTCACCCGCCGGAGAATCAGCCGAGATGTGGCAGGGCCACCTCGTTCACTCCACTGCCCCCTTCTAGTACACTGTACCAAAAGCATGACAGAGACACGCTAAAGCTTCTCTCGAAGGCCCTCGCATTCACAAAAACATGCCAATAACAGGGAGAGGCGTGAGTACGCAAGGAGAAAAGCGCGCCGAGAAAG
Source organism: Rhipicephalus annulatus (assembly GCA_013436015.1). Taxonomy (NCBI): domain Eukaryota; kingdom Metazoa; phylum Arthropoda; class Arachnida; order Ixodida; family Ixodidae; genus Rhipicephalus; species Rhipicephalus annulatus. Next base: position 162,264 of record WOVY01010628.1, on the reverse strand, counting down.
CGAGTAACCAGTCCACCGGAACAATGTGCCGCGCTGCAGGGAAGGTCAAGTGGACTCGTTTTTGGAGGCACAGAGCCTACTAGAAGGGTAACGAGTGCAGCTGTGGTCGCTGTTGTACGAGCATGACACCATGTTTACTGACCGTCCCGGCCGCACTACGCTGGTCAAGCATAGAATTGACACTGGTGATGCACGACCTTGAAAATGCAATCCCCAACCAATCAGCTTGGCTAAGCGGAAAGCACTTGACTTCGCCTTAGACGAACTCATCGACACAGGCGCAGTTGAGAGGTCAAACAGCCCATGGGGTTTCTCGGTAGTTCTAGTTTCAAAGAAAAATGATACGCAACGCCTTTGTGTAGACTACTTCAGGGTGAATGAGGTTATGGAAAAAGACGCGTACCCTCATCCCTTCATTTCATCGTTGGTATCGAATCTAGGTGAGGCAAAGTACTTCACTACGCTCGATGCTAGCCGTGGATATTTTCAGGTGTAGATGGACGAGCGGGATAAAGTGAATGCAGCTTTCACGTGCCCCAGGGGACTTTACCGATTCAGGAGAATGTTTTTCAGGTTAATGGGAGCTCCCGCTACGTATCGGAAGCTAATGGACCATGTTTTGGGAGATGGAAAGTGGCAGCACGCACTCGCATATCTAGATGACATAGTGATTTACTCGAAGAGCATTTGTGCCACTTGAGAGACGTTCTAGAAATACTGAGGTCTGCGGGCATCACTTTGAACCCAAACAAAGCTCGGATAGCCGTGACCCGAATAACATTATTGTGATTCACGCTTGACAAGGGTCGCATTTTTAACGCCGAACAATAACGGTGAATTGAGGCGCTTTCTAAAGATGGTGAACTTTTATCGCCAGTTCATTCCAGACTGTGCGGCAGTGCAGGCACCTTTGATGAAGCTCTTTGGAAATGGCGAGCATTGGGCTTGGAGCCAAGAACAGGAGACTGCACTGCGTCACCTCATGAAGTTGCTGGCCAAGACATCTCAGCTGCAGCTACTCAATTTGAACAGATAGTTTGTGATTCACACAGATGCAAGCGACCTGGGTTTAGGAGCAATTCTGCTTCAGGAGCATGGAGGTTCCCTCCGACCGATTGCATTCGCGAGCCGCACGTTGACGCTGGTAAAGAGAAGCTACTTGGTAACCGAGGAAAAGTGTCTGGCAATAGTTTTTGCTCTCCGTAAGTTTGACTTTTACATAGATGGAGTTGTGTTCGTGATTGAGACTGGCCACATGGCGCTCACGTGAATGAGGCACTTGAACGAAACAAGTGGCTGCGTGGCATGTTGGGCAGTGCTGCTGCAGTGTTACGACTTCACCGTTCGCTACCGCAAGGGTAAGAACAATGCTGCGGCCGACGCACTATCGTGTGCTGCAGTCTGACACGAGACAAGTCACGCGACTAACTTGGAACGAACTGACAGCGAGACACTCGCGTTAACGGAAACAGCGGAGCAAATGTTAATTCAAGGCAAAAGCCGGAACCACGTAAAGATTGTCATTAGCGCATGTGTTCAGCAGAAGGGGACTGTTAGAAGCTCAGCAGATAGATTCATTTTGTTGAAAGGTGTTCGACAGGCTCCAGGAGCCGGGTGGTAGTGAGGCCACGGCGCACAAGGGGGCAACTGGTATTGCTGTCGGTGAGGAGCACTTGGCAACAGCTGGTAGTGCTGTACGCGCGCTGAATTCATATTTGCTTGATTTTGACAGCATCCTGCTGAGGTACTTCCCATTCGACGACGACATAAGTGAGTCATTCAAAGTCGTAATGCAGCGCTTGTTGAGGGGAGCACTTTTTCGCTACTTTCATGACTTGTGCATTGCTGGGCATGGGAGCGGCCCTAAGACTTATGCTAAGTTGTGTCGCCTTGCTACCTGGCCAAGCATGAAGTTTGATGTAATTGGATACACCCATTCATGTCGAGTGTGCCAAAGCGTCAAGCCACGAGGCGGATGTCCGCTTGGCCTCATGGAGCTGATTAACAGTCAGACTGCCTGGCAAATTGCGACATGTGACCTAATGAGACTGTACCCCACTACTCCTAGCAGAAACAAGTTCTTGCTGGTAATCACAGATCACTTCACTAAATGGGTGGAACTTTTCCCCCTTAGAAAGTTGACAGCTCTAGTGATCTAAAAGAACTTGATGGAGGTTTTCACCAGGTTCGGGTTCTCTGAGCAGGTGGTTACAGACAATGGGTCTTATTTCACTGCTAAGGTGTTTGCTGACACAAGTGCCGGGTTGGCCATTAAGCAAAAAAAAAAAAACACATACCATGCTCATTTGGACCCCGCAGAGCTAGTCAGTCGCAGCATCAAGCAGGTGCTTGTTGTGTTCTCTGAGAGACATAAGAACTGGGATACCTACATTCAAGAGATTGGTTTTGCATTGCGATTGACCGTGAACTGATTGACTGCGTATGTGCCTTTTTCTCTGAACCTGGGGCTGCCAAATCTGATGGAGGTTTTACTTGGGATCGCAGTGGACTGTCAGTGGCGACATCAGCATGTGGTGAATACGCAACGCAGCTGCGCGAGAAGCTAGCGAAAGCTTTACATAAAGCTCAGTATATTCTCAGCCCTGCTAGGGCACAGCAGAAGGTGCCGTACGACCGCACGCATCGAAACGTTCACTACGAAGTGGGCGAACTGGTGCTACGGCGCCATCATGTTCTCAGCAATGCTAGCTAACAGTTTTCTGCCTTGCTGGCACCAAAATGGTTCGGGTCGTACTGAGTGCAAGAGGAAGTTTCTTCGCTCGTTTATCCACTTGTGAACATGAAAGGCAAACCGAGTGGCCGACCGGTGCACGTATGTAATTTGAAACGCTTCGTGTCACGGGAGGTGCGCGAGGACTACAGTCAGTCCCCCTCCAGGCTGCAGGCGGTGGTTGAGATCGCTCGTCATCGAGTGAGAAACCCTGAACCGCGTTACTTCCTGCGTAACAGGCGGAGACAACTCTTCACGGTAGGCCGCGTTTGATATGTTCGACGCGAGGTGCAAGTGTTTGCACGCAACACATGTGCGATTGTTAACCTGTCCTTTCTGTGTCAACTTTTACCGAGCAGATGGAGAGTCGAAAGGAGAGCCGACACAGCTCGGACAGGAAACCGCTGCTCTCGCAGGATCATCCCGAGCAACATCCATGTCGTCGTTGCAGCCCCGCATTTGGGTAGCCGTGAACTTGTAGACATGATCTCCACTGATCTTCCGCCTCGGCAAGTTGAAGCCCTTCAGCGTCTTCTCGAGGCCTGCCAGGATATTTTCTATTTCGGCGTCCGAGCTTTAGGGCAGACGTCTTTTGTCCAGCATCGTATACACACAGGTGATGCCAACCCTGTTCGCCGCCGTCCTGACAGAGTGTCTGCTTCTGAGTGCAGTGTCATACAGAAGGAAATGAACAAGGCACTTGCTAAGGACATTATTGAACTATCCTCCTGTCCCTGGCATCCCCGGTGGCTTTAGTTAAAAAAAATAAGCACGGATCGTGGCGATTTTGTGCGGGCTACCGCCACCTTAAAAGCATCACCAAGAAAAACGCCTATCATCTGCCCCGAATTGACAATGCTTTTTTCTACTTTGCCTACTATTCTTTTATTGCCCTTTGTTCTGTTTATAGGCAGATTGCCGTGGACCCCATGGACCAAGAGGAGATGGCTTAGATGGCTTTTGTAACACCTGATGGCCTCTACCAATTCAAGGTCATGCCTTTCGGCTTATGTAATGCGCCCGCCACCTTACATAAGCCGAAAGGCACGACCTTGAATTACGCGACCACCTATACAGTTACATGAGCCATACCGAAAAGCTGCGCTACAGACATTGCAGATTTTTTTTCTACTGTGCCGTCTCATTTCAGTGCACAGAGCCCCGCGTCAACTGCTGACAGACCAAGGCCGTAGGTTTCTTTCTAAAGTGGTTGTCAATATCCTGCATTCTGGCTCCACCCAACATAAGCTCACGACATCGTACCACCCCCAGACAAACCGGGCTTACATAATGCTTAAACCGCATCCTGAGGAACATGCTGTCGAAATACGTCTCAGCCGACCATCATGACTGGGACCTAGCACTACCCTACGGGACGTTTGCATACAATTCCTCCCGGCATGACACTGTCAGCTCACCATTTCACTTTTTGTTTGGACGCAAACCAACATTGCTGTCGGATACCTTGTTACCGGCAGCTGCACAGTCTACTTCTGATTATCCATGCTACGCTATTGCCCGCACTGACCATGCTCGTCAGCTTGGCCGCAGCAGATTAACGGCTTTGAAAGGCAAGTAGAAGCATTGTTACGATGACCGGCATGACAACGAACATTTTTTGAATGGTTCCTTCGTTCTTCTTTGGTCCTCTACGTAACATGCAGGCCTTTGAGAGAAGCTTCTTTCTCGCTTGACAGGCGCATACCGCGTGCTTCGACGAGGGACAGAAGCCACTTACGAAATTGTTCTTGATGACTCATCAAGCTCTTCTGCTCTCTTGTCCTGCAATGTTGTCCATGTATCTAGGCTCAAGCATTACCTCACAGCTCCTGCTGTGGCCCCATAAGCTCCTCGGGTTGGCGCTTTGGCTGCCGGAGGTTGCGTTAGATGGTTTGGGTATAGTGGGACATACCCTGAAATGCGCCTCAGGCTGCAAGGGAACAGGGGGACGTTGTATGTGAGCTGTGTTGTGGCTGCGAATTTTTGTGTGCATGATAGACTCTCCCTCCATCGAGGCATGAAATGGTCCATCTGTTTTTGCTATCTTGGCCAATGTTATTGTTTTTTTCAACTACTTTTGAAAACCATCTGACCCGTCTGTCCTAGTGCTTCATGTTTTTGGACGTGCCAACCTGCAACTTGACTCATCCAGATGTCACTTTGGGCGATGCCAAATCTGCGTACTCAGTCATCTTGTTGACTCTGTGGGCGTACAACTAGACACTGGGAAAGTCCGAGCAGTTCACGACTTTCCCACACACTGCTCCTCCAAAGACGTCCAAAGTTTTCTAGGACTGTGCTCCTACTTCTGTCGTTTTTTCAAGAATTTTGCCCCATCCTCTAACCTGCCTTCTCAAGAAGCATGTCGCATTCACCTGGGGCCTTCTCGTCACTTGTTGTCATTCTCACTAATCTCCTAGACCTCGCACAATTCGACCCGTCTGCCACCACGAAGGTTCGTACCAGTGCTAGTAACCATAGCATAGGCGCAGTCCTGGCGCAACTGCAACAAGGAAGGCACCACGTCCTTGTGTACGCAAGTCGCCTGTTGTCGCACTCAAAACAAAATTATTCAATCGCAGAATGAGAGTGCTTAGCTCTTGAGAGGGCCGTTGCAAAATTCCGACAGTACCTGTATGGCGGACACTTCTCAGTTATGACGGACAATCATGCACTTTGCTGTCTCTTATTGCTCAAGGACCCCACGGACACCTTGGTCTCTCGGCACTGCGCTTACAAGAGTACTTTTTCCGTATTTTATAAAACCGGAAACTTCACAAGGATTACGACTACTTCTCTCGTCCCCATGTCGATCCTCCTCAAAAGATGGAAGATGAAAATGAAGCCCTTGTTCTCTCAATTACAGCCTTCATCAAGATAGCTGCTGAACAATGCCACGACTCCTCTTTGTTCTGGAATCTCCACGTCCTGACCGTTTCTTACAGATGTTGGTCGTTCACAACATCTTGCACCGCTACAAGACTCACCCTCATGATGCTGAGCTTTTGCTGGCTCCTGCGAGTCTCTGCTTGGGCGTTTTGACACAGCTTTATGATGCACCTACTGCTGGACACCGAGGGGCATCACGCACGTATGACCGCATTCCCCGGCAATACTATTGACCTAGTCTCTACAGTTCTGTGTGACAGTACATTGTGGCGTGCGATTTCTGCCAGCGCCGCAAGACGCCTGCGCTGGTGCTGCCTGCTGGTAGCCTTCAGCCCATTGTGCTAGCATGTTAACCAAAACTGTGTTTACTATCACCGGTACTGCAGCGTGCAGTGCTCTCCGTGCTCGCTGGTCTTGATGTGGTTTCTATCACGACGCGTTTGTCTCTGGAAAAAACTGATGTCCTCTTATGTTGGCTTTTACCGTGTCATACGATAGGTCATTAGCGTGAACTATGAAATTGCTCCACTTCATCCCACGTCAGCAACAACTTCAATCCTGACCAATATAGTGCATGTTTCGAGACATAAACCATACTACTCATGCCCCGACAATTGATCGCACTGGGACGGTGGTTCTGCCGCCAGCGAGCCATGTCACGAGCTGAGTTTATACCTGAGAATGACGACGTTGAAGGGCTGAGTAGAACGGGCATTGACTGCAGCAGCAATGTAAGCATTTTTTCGTAAATATCTTCTGCACATATAACCCACAAATAAAGTTAGACCATAAGTTTGAATTGCAGAAGTGCAGGATTATTTTGTTTGTAGACAGCTGTACTATCAGCGCCAAATGAAACCCGGACAGCAGCAAGCTTTCGCCATGGTATAGTGCGTGCTGTCCAGCTATCACAGCGGACAGGCATGCATATATGCGCAGAGCTGCCCAAGAGTATGCGCAGGCCTTTCAACGCTGATAACTGGAGGGCGAGTTCTATACTGTCGCGAAACCTTGCTGCTGTTCGGGTTTTATTTGACGTTGATGGTACAGCCCATGCGCTGATAAGCTGTCTGAAAGCCCTCGAACTGGAATACCTGCTGCCAAATATAACCAGTATTCTACAGGCGATGGACAAAGGTATTATCGAGAATTTGAAAGTGCTCTGTCAATCACGCATGGTGCAGTGTGTGTTGTGGTCATTAGAGAGCCAGATGAAATAGGCCGACTTAAAGCCAGCCGTGAGCACGCTTGATGATGCCTTGAAAGAAGTGTGGGAGGCACGATCAGCAACTGTTTCCGCTAAGGCACATAGGCGGGCTGGTTGGGGTTCATCATTCAAATTGGTGTAGTGGGCAACGACAAGGACACAAAAGAGAGAGATGTGCACACAGAGCTAACTTGCATATAATGTTTTATTTGCAATCATACTTGCTTTTTCTACAAGTACAAGTAGATCGAAAGAACTTTGAAAACTTCATGTAAAGATACAGCGCAGCTCATGCACGTGTCATCACTGATTACGACAATCTGCACTCACCAATGTCAAAGTCAAGATTCTAGTTACCTTTTTTCTTTAGCTGACAAAGCTAAGGAAGCCACACTGACACAATTTTTTTTTTCATTTTGACAATTTCATAGGTTTAATAAATTAACGCATAATTGTGTCACCGGCCCCATTGTCACAGGTGTTTTGAAACAGAGGGGAGCAATCACACCTCTGGCAGTGAAGGCCTAAATGACCAGATACAGCTTTTTCTATGTTGTACTGATGTTCTCCAAGCCTTTGGTTCACACACGTTTCAGTTTGGCCTATGTACGTACGTTCAAAAGTCAAAGGAATGCAATAGACGACATTTCAATTGCACCTCCCAAATTTTTCCAGGTCCTTGATCTTACAATCCTGTTACCCGCTACTATCTGCATTAATCTCTTTTCACATTTCTTGTCGTGTTTACATCGCTCATTGATGTGAACATGACATTGCTTTTCTACAAATGTTTGTGCCTTTTGCCGCTTTCTAGAACTAGCAATAATTCAATCTTTTACCTTTTCATCCACTATTTTACGTTATTAGGCTAACCGTGAATGTAATTACTAATACGTATAGCTGATTAACATCTAAGGGCCACCGTCAAATTTTATATCTATTTACCAGAGTTCTGAATTGCTGTCCCAAAACGTCAGCAAAATAGGATACAGCCTTAAAGGCAGCACCTCAAGAATCACTAGGTCTGGACAGGCTGCCATTGGAATCTGAACTTGGTTACCTTCAATGCTAGAATGCTATCTAGTAAGGCTTGTCTAACTGTGCTATTGGAGGAATTGGAGGGCATTAAATGGGATGTAATAGGGCTCAGAGAAGTCAGCAGGACATGTGAGGCTTATACAGTGCTCAGGAATGGATATGTCCTATGCTGCCGTGGATTAGTTTACAGAAAGAATTAGGGGTAGGGTTTCTCATACACAAGAATATTGCTGGCTACATAGAAAAATACCATAGCATCAGTGAGTGGGTGGAAAGTATCATAACCAAGTTCAACAAAAGGTACAAGCTGAAAATGGTACAGGCCTATGCACCTACATCGAGCCATGATGATCATTTGGTTGTATGCTTTCATGAAGACTTAGAGTCAGCCATTAATAAAGTAAAGACACAGTATACTATTCTAATGGGCAACTTTAATGCCCAGACAGGCCAGATATCATGCAGGGGGAATATGGCATTGGCTCTAGAAATGCCAGAGGAGAGTTATTAGTAGAGTTCGCAAAACGTAATAATTAACGGATCTTGAATACCTTCTTCACAAAACGGGCTAACTGTAAGTGGACGTGGCAAAGTCCTTATGGCAAAGTAAAAAAATGAAACAGACATCATTCTGTGTGCACACCCAGGCATTGTACGGGATATAGAAGTAGGTGGCAAGATCAGTTGCAGTGACCATAGAATGGAAGGAGCTCGTATTCACCTAGATTTAAAAAAGCTAAGACTAAAACTTACGTGCAAGATATCAATTAATGTACTGGCGGTGAGCGCAAAAGTACAGGAGTTCAAAGTTCTGTTTCAGAATAGATTCGTGGCTCTAAGCGAGGTAACCGACGTTAGTGTTGACTCAATGAACGATAATCTTACTGGTATTATCAAAAAGTGTGCAATGGAAGTTGGAGGTACAGTCACTAGACAGGAAACTGGCAAACTATCTCTGGATACGAAATATCCTATTAAGAGACGACAAACGAGGAAAGCTTCAAATGAAACCAACAAAATAGCGCTAGTGGAGCTTTCGGTGTTAATCAATAGACGTAAAGTAGCTGACATCAGGAGGTATGACATGGAAAGAATAGAGAAGGCTGTGAAAAACGGTAGAAGCCTAAGACCTTCAAAGGCAGGCTTGTGCATAGGCAAAAATCGGATCTGTGCATCGAGGAACAAGGAAGACAGTGTCATAACCATTATGCATAGAATAGTAGAGATTGTGGAGAATTCTACAGAGAATTGTACAGAAGCCAAAAAAACCAGGATGATGTCCTGGGAAACAATAATCGACCAGAGGAATTCACAATAACTTATCAGTAACGACAGGGGAAGTAAAAAAAAGCCCTAGAAGGAATTGAAAGAAGGAAAGCTGCTGGTGAAGATAACGTAACAACGAACCTCCTGAAAGATGGTGGAGAAATTATGTTAGAAAAATTAGCTAGCTTATATACGAAGTGTCTCTTGACGGGAAGAGTACTAGAACTTTGGAAGAATGCCAACATGATCTTAATCCACAAGAAAGGAGACGTCAAAGACTTGAAAAATACAGGCCAGTCAGCTTACTGTCTGTTCTCTTCAAACTATTTATAGAATTAAGGCGATATTAGAGTTCAAATAATCAATGAACCAAGCGGAATTTCGTACTGGCTACTGTGCAATAAACCATACTATCAATGAGGTAATTGAGAAATGTGCTAAATACAATTAAACCCTCTACATAGCTTTCATAGATTACGAGAAGGCATCAAGCACTACGGAATCAGGGCATCAAAGAACCCTACATAAACATACTAGAAGAAATCTTCAGAGGATCCACAGCCACCATTGTTCTTTTTAAAGAAAGCTACAGAATCCCAATAAAGAAAGGTGTAAGGCAGGGAGACACGATCTCTCTAATGCTATTCACCGCATGTTGACAGGAGGTTTTCAGGGCCTTAGATTGGGAAAAGTTAGAAATAATAGTTAATGGAGAGTACTTTAGTAACCTACGATTCCCTAATCACATTGCCTTGATGGGTAACTCAGGGGACGAATCACAGCTCATGATTACCGAACTGGACACGGAAAGCAGAAAAGTTGGTCTACAAATTAATATCCACAAAACTAAAGTAATGTGCAACAGTCTCGACAGAGAACAGCACTTTGCGATAGGTAGGGAGACACGGGAAGTGGTAAAGGAGCCTACTTAAGACTGGTAGTAACCGCGGAGCCAAACTATGAGAGTGAAATAACTAGAGGAATATGGATGGGGTGTATCATGTTCGGCAAGCATTCTGACATCATGAATGGTAATCTGCCATTAACCCTCAAGAGGAAGGTATATAACAACTGTATCTTGCCAGTACTTACCTACCGAGCGGAAACCTGGAGGCCTATAAAGAAGTTTCAGCTTAAATTGAAGACGATGCAGTGAGTGATGGAAAGGAAAATGATAGGTGTAACCTTAGGAGAGCAGAGTGGGTCAGATAACAAACCGAGGTTAAGAATATTATAGTTGAAATAAAGTAAAAAAATAGACATGGGCTGGACACGTAGCACGCAGGCAGGATAACTGCTGGTCTTGAAAAGTAACTGACTAAATTCCCAGAGAAGGCAAACGCATGAAGGGGAGACAGAAAGTTAGGTGGGCCAATGAGTATAAAATGTTTGCGGGTATAATGTGGCAATGGAAAGCACAAGACCGTGTTGATTGGAGGATCATGAGAGAGGCCTTTGCCCTCCAGTGGACGTAGTCAGGCTGCTCCTTCTGGTGATGATGATGACACTCTTTGTAACCTTTCAGAAAACATTACGTCTGCATTGGCCTTTCATGCTTTCATTCACAGGTTATGTGAAATGGCATACATAAAGGGTACTACAGCGTGTGGTTGCGCCCCTGTGTTTCAAAACACCCCTGTTTTCAATATAGCGCGTGACAGAACTGTGTGCACAATAATTGAAGCCTGTGAAATTATGAGTGAATTAAAATCTATTAACATCATTAGTGACTTTGTGGTTGGTAGAGTGAGTGCAGACAATGGTCTCTTCTGTAATTGGGCTAATTGAAGTTGAAAGTTTGATATTACACATAAGATGTTGCAGTCAAATTTTTCGCAGCTCTTGACGTCATTGTCTAGTTCCTCAAAATGTATAGCGTCATAAATTTGCTTGTTTACTTTCTTCAAATCCTGTCTTGTCAGTTCAAGATTTAGGTCTAATTTCTTGAGCTTTCTGACCTTTGGTGACGAAGGTGAAAGTACAGTGAAACTTTGATTATACGTCTTTCTACCTTGCGAGGACCTGCATTTTATGACTAATCGGTTCAGTCTTGGCTAAGTCTCATACAAACATGATAAATTAAAAACCTTGGTTATGTGACATGATTTTACGCCAACTCCGCATGTTACGACTTTCTAATTCCGTCCAAGAGAAAAGAAACTCTTTTTGTGAAAGATGAACGTACGTTCCCCTAAGTTGATGACTGGAAAAGTAGAGTGTGCGGCGATAAGTCTTCTTAAAATAGACAACTTATTCTTTTGGCAGTTCATGTGCATTTGTGTCTGCCTCGATTGTATACATATTCAAGGTCATTACCCACACAAGCGCTATTCAGATGAAGTAGCTTCGGCTGGCTAGAAAGCTATCATTGAGATCTTGATATTTTCAATATTTTCACCTTTTCTTGGTTCGTAGAAACTTTTTCTAGTTGACATAGAGCTGATATTTTGCCTGTTTGCAGCACTCTCAGTCACAGGTCTTGAGCATGCAAAAGAATGTGGTGCAGCTATTTTTACCATGTAAAATAACTTTTGCTTGAAGGGAACGTTTGTAATAACAATGGGACCAGTTGAATTTCACAAAGTAGTTAATTACAACGTGTACAGCTTGGTCGTGCACGAAGGCATCCTATACAAAGTGTTGCTCTGTACCCATTATGGGATGGCGATGACACTGTGTCTAACTCTTCTGATAGGGGGCCATTGCCAATGCTGTTTCTTTTGTTTTCACACGCAGGCAACTTTTGCACCGGATTTATCGGCAGAAAGACGTTTATTCTTCGCTTTTTAGCAGTTGAAGATAAAGATTAACACGCCTCTTTCAGATTCAGGTTCTCATTTTTTATTTCAGCATTCACCATGAAAGAAATGCTAGGACAGAAGCAAAGATGCTGCTATTGTTGCGGCTTGACAAAGCATTAGCAGCCTTTTAGGGGCGAAGCTCTTCAATTCAATGTCAAGGTTTGTCCACTAGCATGCACCGTAGAATACATGATGATGATGATGATGTTCATGATGATGATGATCATGGACAATGACTGGCTTGTGCTGTATATGATGTCTCGATATGCCCTGTGATGCATTACGTATCACTGGAAACAACCAACAATCATCAGGGGAATGTGCACATACCTTGTCTTGGCCAACTTCAAGCTAGATCCAATAACACAAAGCAGTAATAATGAAGGCAAAACAAAATTTGGTACTCAACACAACCTACTATTTACGATAATAAACCTCGTATATAACTGTACACAATCTTGTCATTTATTTACATACTTGAGTTGTTATTGTCATGGGTGATTCATGGTTGGCTTCATGGATATGTCGTCTTTTTTTTTTTTTGTAAAAAAGTAAGTTAGCCTACCATTTTTAGAAACTTACTTGGTTATGCCATGGGCTTGCTCAGGCGCAGGGGCGGCGCCAGGGGGGGGCAGTGGTGGGCTGGAGCCCCCCCAAAATTCTCGCCTGCCCCCCCTATGCCCACCCAAGTGCCCGGAAGCATATATTGAAAACCTAGTAGGAGCAGAGCTAGCAAACGACGGCTTGCCCCCCCCCCCCCCCCCCCTCGGAGGAATTCACTTTTCGTGGTTGCCCCCCCCAGTAAAAACATCTTGGCGCCGCCCCTGCTCAGGCGCTCTGTGCCCATTTTTTAGACAGCACTCTGTTTTCACTGCCTGTATTCTTAGTTTTTTGATAATGCTATGCCGGGATTATACGACGGTTTTACATTGTCTCCTAAAAAATTATATAATAAGGTTTTCCTGTATCATGTTGGCTTGCTCGGGCAGTCTGTGCCTGTTTTTTGCACAGTACTCGGGTCTCACTCTCTGTATTCTTAGCTTTTCGATTATGTGATGTTCTGATTATATGACTCTGAATGCTCTGAAAAAATGGAGGAAGCGTGAAAGCAGTGAAGAGGAAACATGAGATAGGCAAAAATCGGATGTATGCACTAAGGGACAAAGAAGGGGAAATAACTACCAATATAGATAGGATTGTTAAAATAGCGGAGGAGTTTTACAGAGATCTGTACAGTGGCCGGGACAACCACGACCTCAGTACTGTAAAAACTAGCAGTAACCCAGATGACACCCCGCCAATAATGATAAAAGAAGTCGGAAAAGCTTTGGAGAGCATGCAAAGAGGCAAAGCTGCTGGTGAGGACCATGCAACATCAGATCTGCTGAAAGATGGAGGACAGATTGTGTTAGAAAAACTAGCCACCCTGTTTACGAGGTGTCTCCTGACGGGAAGAGTACCGGAGTCTTGGAAGAGTGCTAACATCATCTTAATACTAAAGAAAGAAGATGACAAGGACTTGAAGAATTAAAGGCCGATCAGCTTGCTCTCTGCAGTATACAAGCTATTTACAAAGGTAATTGCTAACAGAGTAAAGAAAATATTAGAATTCAATCAACCAAAGGAAGAAGCAGGACTTCGAACAGGCTACTCAACGATCGACCACATTCATACTATCAATCAGGTAATTGAGAAATGCTCAGAATATAACCAACCACTATACATAACCTTCATAGATTACGAGAAGGCGTTTGATTTAGTAGAAATATCAGCCGTCATGCAGACACTGCAGAATCAGGGCGTCGATGAAGTATATATAAACATCCTGGAAGAAATCTACAGGGGATCAACTGCTACCATAGTGCTTCATAAAGAGAGCAATAGAATACCAATCAAGAAGGGTGTAAGGCAGGGGGACACAATCTCCCCAATGCTATTTACCGCATGCTTACAGCAGGTTTTCAGAAGCCTAGAATGGGAACAGTTAGAAATAAGAGTTAATGGAGAGTACCTTAGTAACCTGCGCTTCGCCGATGACATTGCATTGCCGAGTAACTCAGGGGACGAATTGCAACTCATGATTACGGAGTTAGACAAGGAGAGTAGGAAGGTGGGTCTTAAAATTAATCTTAAGAAAACGAAAGTAATGTACAACAACCTCAGAGGTAATAGTGCACTCGAAGTTGTAAAAGACTATGTCTACTTAGGACAGGTAATAACCGCATAGCCGAACCACGAGATTGAAGTAACTAGAAGAATAAGAATGGGGTGGAGCACATTCGGCAAGCACTCTCAAATTATGACAGGTAGATTGCCACTATCCCTTAAGAGGAAGGTATATAACAGCTGTATCTTGCTGGTACTTAGCTACGGAGCAGAAACCTGGAGGCTTACAAAGAGGGTTCAGCTTAAATTGAGGGCGACGCAGCGAGCAATGGAAAGAAAAATGGTAGGTGTAACCTTAAGAGACAAGAAGAGAGCAGAGTGGATTAGGGGACAAACGGGGGTTAAGGATATCATGGTTGAAATAAAGAAAAGGAAATGGACATGGGCCGGGCATGTAGTGCGTAGACAGGATAACCGCTGGTCATAAAGAGTAACTAACTGGATTCCCAGAGGAGCCAGGGGAGTTAAGAGGAGACGGAAGATTAGGTGGGCAGATGATATTAAGAAGTTTGCGGGTGTAAATTGGCAGCAGCAAGCACAGGACCGGGTTAACTGGCGGAACATGGGAGGTCCCTTTGTCCTGCAGTGGACGTAGTCAGGCTGATGATGATGATGATGATGATTATATGACGTTTCCATGATGGTCTTCTCAAGAATCTTATAATCAGGTTCCACTGTATCATGTGTTATGTTGAGAAGAGAGAGCACCTGCTCAGTAGACTGGCTGTTCTTATTCTGACTTCGTTGTTTTCATCTTTTCACTTGCCGGGCTCGCGACAGTTCAGCAGCACCGATCTTGCTTCCTTATACTTGTTACTTTTGTACATAACTACTTTGATATCTGGGTGTAATGATTTCTGCATAGCTACCTGTTCTTGTTTTCTGTCCTTCCCAACTACTTCAATCTTACGGGTGCACAGTTCTTGCATGTCAGGGTCAACAATGTTCACATGGTACAGTCTGATTCAAGGGTAGGACCTTCATGGTTAACCCCCACCAGATGTCATGAGGCTGAAACGCGGACGAAGGGAACACACTCGATGTTCAGATAAAACCCTTTATTCGGCTGAACTTGTGACCAGGAAACTGGAGGTTAAATTACAGCAACACATAAGCACTGACAGCGGCAAAAAGAGCGTCGGCCGACGACCAATTGACAAGCAGTGAAGGGCGTTGGCATTTATACACGTGGCATCCAACACTCTAGCGTTATCGCTAGCGGCCGCATAGGTTCCAGAATAATCTGTAATGCCCACGAAGTGGGCGTAATCTTAACAAAACGATTTACTATTATCATGTATCGTCTAGAAAAAAGAGGCGCAGTTTGCGCTGAGTATTCCAGACGGGCTTTGTGGCCGAAAATCTAATGAAGCATGAGTGTGAATAAGAAACTCGCATGGCAGTATGAAAGTTTCACCATTTTATCTGCAGAACCCTTTAGTTGATTCTGTCACTAGAGGTCGGATTATAGACAAGCGCCTATTTTATTTCTTGCGTTCTTATCGTGCTATTTTGACATATGAACGAAAATTATAGGTATGAAGAGCTTTTATAGTGTTATTATAATACCTATAAATGCCTATTTTGGACGTTCGTGCCTAAACTTTTGTAGGTGCCTATAAATGCCTGCTTTCAAAATGGGTGCCTATATAAACGCAATTTGCCCTCAAATTTTGCTTTCAAGTACTGGTAATAATGTTACCTAGCAAAATTGAGCTTTCATAACACTATGGGGTGTAACATATACTCGATCTCATAAGTTACTTTCAGCACTGTCAAGCCTACAAGGCCTTTTAGCCAATAGGAAGCTCAATTAACCTCTATGCATGTATCGCCTGCCTTGCGTCATTTCCTCTGCATCTCTCCAGCGTCTGCTCGCTTGCATAAGGAGCAGGAGGTGCTTCTGCGCAGCGGCAGGGCGATGAAGAAGGAATGTGAAACCATGGAGAGTCATCAGGGGAAGTAAAGTATCGATAAGAAAACGATATTCATGTGGTTTTTGTTTTTATTTGTCATTTACTTCTTAGATGACGCTTCACTAGGTCACATGAAAAATTTGACTTAAACAGCTGAAGTTGTTGTGTGCCCAATGAAGAGCTCTTTATCACTAGAATTTTTTAATTGGTTTATTACAAGCTGTGAAAGGATGATGTGAGGAGGTGACCTTAAAACCTTCGCCACTCACTTCATGTATACTTTGCAAGCCAAATTCCTTCCCTGCCCTATTCGAGATCGGAGCAGCTCAGAGCTGGAGGATCACACGACGCGGACGCATCAGCGCGTCATGCGCGCATAAGGTACAATTCGTATGACATGCCCATGCCAGGCTGTGCACGCAAGCGGTGTTCGGTCGTTTCGATGTTCTCTGCATTGTACTGCCTGTGTCTGTGGGATAGATCTCTCTATGCGCACACGTTTGGAGAGGCTGGCATGGATCACGTATTCTTACCACGATACACAGCATCACACTGCTGGAACTTCTCTAAGGGACAATGCACCAAAAACACGCCTAGTGTTGTGAATGGTGGCACTGGCACGATGCGAGAATGGCGAGAACACCAACACAAACAAAACGGAGGCAGCTTAGCCTCGCTTCTCGCTTGATACGTAGTTGAAAAAAAAAAAACGTGCATAAATTTCATTTGTAGGTTTTGATATTTTTGTCAATATTCATACTTCTATTCAGGCAACAGAGGGCCAAATTACACACGTCGTCTCAAATAGTTCTCGCAGTGTCACGTACTACTATGATGTACGCAGAACCATTCATTATTTTATACATCACCTCCACTATGTGCGTGCGCACACCAGTCAGATGAAAATCAAGCAGCGTTAAGTCAGACATTTCACATCTTTATGGCGTGTAACACTGCAAATCTTGGCAGATGAGATCGGGAGCGCCCAGTTTATGCATTCCTCTAGACTTCTCGAAATCTCAAGCATGTGTAAGGGCCCTTTGAAGTGTTCACAGACAAGAAAAATTTAGCCTGCACGGTTAAAAAAGGTAATAGTTCCAAGAAAAAAGACCCTTCTGGTCTATTGCGCTCTGGCCATTTTCATCTTCGTAGCTCTTCCCAGCAATGCCGAAGAGAGATTGATTGATTTATATGTGGGGTTTAACGTCCCAAAACCACCATATGATTATGAGAGACGCTTTAGTGGAGGACTCCGGTAATTTCGACCACATGGGGTTCTTTAACGTGCACCCAAATTTGAGCACACGGGCCTACAATATTTTCGCCTCCATCGGAAATGCAGCCGCCGCAGCCGGGATTCGATCCTGCGACCTGGGGGTCAGCAGCCAAGTACTTTAGCCACTAGGCCGGCGGGACGGGGCAATGCCGAAGAGAGACCCAGGAGCATGTTTGTTCGACGGTGGACACTTAACTTAACTTATCATGCTGGACTGGAAGTGAAGAGACTATTGTGCGAACCCTGCTGGAAAAAAATGTATGGCATGGCTAAACTATTAGCACCTTTGTACTATCATAATTTAAAGCATTGCTGTTTTCTTTTCTGTCTATACACATATGTTTTGAAAATTTGAATTTTGTCAAAGAGTTTTGTGCGTATATTTACAATTTTTGGAGCCTAAAACAGTGTTCTTCTTGCCTATTTTAGGCACCTAAAGCCCGGTTCTTTAGTGGCTGTAAATCGGAATTCTGATCGTCATGCAAGCACAGTTAGTCTAGTAGTCAACACTCCATAGCTTCTATAAATGCGATTGTAGTAAATGTTCATCATCCAGGCTTTGCAAACCTTGAAGTTCTCACCCCAAGGAATAGCAAATAGATGGACAAACATACCATTTACTGCTCTGAGGTAGAGAGGTGCAAAGCGACTCACTTCAGTGAAAGGCTTTGAACTGCTCAGCTCACTGAAGTGAACCAGCTAAATTCAACGGCTCACTGATTCACCAAGGGTCAGTTACTCTGTGTACTTCCCACAAGATGCCTTAATTGTTGACATCAGCGCTGGCAGCGCCTAATAAACCTTCCTATACGACTCTGACGAGAGGTATTCAGAGTTGCAAAGCGCATCAAAGGCAGTGCATATGCTGGGCGTCGTTATTGCAAAACTAGAACTAGCCACGTCTAATCTGCTAGCTCTCTCTCGCCCCGCGTTTTTTCACGTTTCTTGTCACATGCGCGGGCGCATTCTTTTTTAGAGGCGAAGCTCCTTATGGCGAGGGTCTGTACATCCCTTGTATGTATGTATGTATGTATGTAAGTATGTATGTATGTAGATGCAACGACGCGCGACAGCGAGTGGTGCATACGCCAGCCGCGTCCTCTCCACAGCCGAGAGGAACTACGCGATCACCGAGCAGGAGTGTTTCGCCATCGTTTCGTCAGTGCAGAAATTTCGTCCATATCTGCACGGCCACCATTTCACCATTGTGACCGACCACCACACTTTAGGTTGGCTTTCGGCACTCAAGAACTTGTCGGGACGCCTCGGCCGCTGGATTCTACGCCTCCATGAATATGATTTTGACATCGTATACAAGTGTGGCAGGAAGCATAGTGACGCCGACGCTCTTTCTCGCTGCCCACTACCAGTGACTCCACTTGGGGTTTCCGCAATCACTTTGCACAACACACCCTCAAAGTCCACGTCTACGGCGGTTTCCTCTCTCGCGTCTATGGACCAGCTGCCTTCGGACGACCCCCACGATTTTTCTTCTCGACAGTTGGCTGACCCATATTGTCGACGTATTATAGGCTACCTCACTGGCTGTTCCCGTCCACCTAATGCAAGGCTCTGTCGCCAACTTTCGCAATTTAAGCTGGTCAACTCGGTGCTGTACCGCAAAATTTACCATCCCGACGGTCAGCGCTGGGTTCCCGTTCTACCCCAATCGCTTCGGTCCGAAGTCCTCAGAGTGCTTCATGACCATCCGACTGCTGGTCACCTTGGTTACCATAAAACCTACGTTCGCCTTCGAAGTCGGTTTTATTGGCCAGGCATTACCACTAGTGTAGCTCGGTACGTCGGGTCCTGCACTACCTGCTAATGTAGAAAACTACCAACATCTGCTCCAGCCGGTACACTACAGCCTCTTCCGTGCCCAGCCACACCATTCAAAGTGTTAGGCATCGATTTTTATGGCCCCCTTTCAGTCAGTGCTGCTGGAAATTGGTGGATAGTAACAGCCATTGACCATTTGACGCGCTACGCCAAGACAGCATCCGTCACTACTGGTTCAGCTTCTGAAATTGCCGATTTCATCCTCGGAGTCATTATACTGTGTCATGGTGCTCCACGTGTATTGCTCAGTGACCCTGGAAGGGCCTTCCTTTCACAACTAGTGAACGAACTTCACGCCTCCGGCACAACTCGCAAGACTGCCTCTAGTTATCAACCCCAGACTAACGGCCTCACTGAGCGCTTCCACCCCACTCTTGCTGACAAGATCGCCGCCTATATTCAACCAGACCACAAAAACTGGGACGTAGTTCTACCATTCGTCACTTTCGCCTACAATACGGCCATTCAGCGGACAACCGGCTACTCACCATTTTACCTAGTTTATGGACGCTCCCCTACTTTTTTCATGGACGTCTCTTTCTTTACCTGCCAAACGGATTCATCTCCATCCTCTTCAAAGGAATATGTTTTACGACTCACACAGTGCCGTCAACGTGCTCGTTTAAACACTGAAGCCCGACAGCAAGACAGAAACCTAGTTTATGATGAATCGCATTGTGTTGTATCATTCCAACCTGAAGACGAAGTGCTCCTTTTGACGTCTCTTTGCACACCTGGTTTGTGTGACAAATTTCAGCCACGGTTTATCGAGCCGTACACAGTTCTTGAAGAGACTTTACCCAGTGAATTATCGCTGACGCCACTTGTAGCCCCAGCAGATCGCCGTTATTGAACTACAGAGGTCGTCCATGTCTCCCGTATGAAGCCCTTTATGCGACGTTCTTTGTCCCCTTGACTTGCCGCGGCCAGGCTGGCCGCTCTGACGTGGCGGGAATCGGTGTGAGCATTTTGTATACGCATCCTCTTCACCTGTACATTATCATCATTATCATGTGTGGCTCGTGCATCCTCATCGTTGTCGCGTAGCATCATCATCTTGGTTCATTCATCGTAGCTGTAGGCTGCTGGTTTCTCGGGCCTAATAAAGGTAATCGAAACCAAGACTTCGTAGTGTGTGTGTGGGGGGGGGGGGGGCATTCACCATTGGCACATACCCACTCTAGAGCGGTATGTGCCACAGGGGTGGCGGGATGAGAGCTGAAAAAACTAATAAAACTCTGTAGGTTTTTGAATCATCCAGGTGCAAATAGAGTAAAATGCTCTGTGAAACACAGAATGTGCCTTGTGCCATGTGTTGTTGGTGTGGTATGTCTTACACCGCTATCCTGCGGTATAATATAAATTGGGAAACAGGAAGGTGCTTGAATGACCGTTTAAGGAACCGAGATGAGCCGAGATGATTAATAATGTGCGCAATGCGGTCCAAAGACACCTCGGAATCCACTGCTGAGACTGCGGCTGCGTGCCTCTCTTTGACCGTTGCGAGGTAATAGGCAAGCACCACTCACATGCCACGCGCGAGATAATTGAAGCCCATCACATAAGCAAGTTTGTTGGTACATGTGTAAGTTCCCCATCAGTTGCGCTATTGTAGAAATAGATTGCGTATCTCGATGATTTTCAAGCTATGTAAGTATTTGTCCAATCATCAAGAGACAAAAGTTTTGGTGACATTGTTTCACAGTGGTTGCAAACTACACCTTTCAGCACATGCCAATTCTCTTCTTTTTTCGCCTATATATCTACACCACTCTGCTATTACATCAATGTAAAAAGTCAGCGCTTTTTTCTATCTTTTTTTTTCGCTCCGTTGTTACACTGTAACTACTTTTAGGTTGCGCTGTTCGTATATTCAGTTTTCTGCCTTCTTCTATCATTACTGGTGGCATGCCATCTGGGTTTTTATAGTAAGGTCGTGGTTGTCCCGGCTACAATACAGATCTCTGTAAAACTCTTCCGCTATTTTAACTATTCTATCCAAATTGGTTGTAATTTCGCCTTTCTTGTCCCTTAGTGCATACACCTGATTTTTGCCTATCCCAAGTTTCCTCTTCACTGCTCTGGCGCTTCCTCTGTTCTTCAGAGCATGTTCAATTCTCTCCATGTTTTGCCTTCTTATATCGGATGCCTTACGCTTATAATCAACTTCGAAAGCTCTGCCAACTCTATTTTGTCTGTTTTACTTGAGGCTTTCATGCTTTGACGCTTCCTAATAAAGTTCTTCGTTTCCTGAGACAGCTTGCCAGTGTCCCGTCTAAATACCGTGCCTCCAACTTCCACTGCCCACTGCACACTCCGTAATGATACTTGTCAGGTTATTATTCATTGCGTCAACACTAAGGCTGGTTTCCTCGATAAGAGCCGAGTACCTGTTATGAAGCGAAACTCTGAATTCCTGTACTTTTCCTCTCAGTGCTTGCTCATTCAGTGGCTTCTTGCGTATCAGTTTCTGTCATTCCTTCTTCAAGTCTGGGTGAACTCGAAACAGTACCATTCTATGGTTGCCCCGCCGCGGTGGTCTAGTGGCTAAGGTACTCGGCTGCTGACCCGCAGGTCGCGGGTTCAAATCCCGGCTGCGGCGGCTGCATTTCCGATGGAGGCGGAAATGTTGTAGGCCCGTGTGCTCAGATTTGGGTGCACGTTAAAGAACCCCAGGTGGTCAAAATTTCCGGAGCCCTTCACTACGGCGTCTCTCGTAATCATATGGTGGTTTTGGGATGTTAAACCCCACATATCAACCATTCTATGGTCACTGCATCGTACCTTGCCAAGCACTTCCACATCCTGCACGATGCCTGGGTGTGCACTCAGTATAAAGGTTATTTCGTTCTTACTTTCGCCATTAGGGCTCCTCCGTGTCCACTTGCGTTTCCCTTATTTTCGATAGAAGGTAGTCGAGACCCACAAGTTATTGTCTTTTGCGAATTCTAGTAACAGATAGCTCCCCTTTGGCATTTCTAGTACCCATGCCGTAATTTCCTACTGCCTGGTCTTCAGCCTGCTTCTTCCTTACCTTGGCATTGAAGTCTCCCATCAGTAAAGTATTGCGTGTTCTGCCTTACTCATTGCCTATTTAACGTCTTTGTAGGAGCTTTGATCTGATGCATCATCATGGCTGGATGTAGGCATGTAAGCCTGTACCACCTTCATGTTGTATCTCTTATTACCTAGCACCTTTTCATAATCCTATTGTAATGTGTAATATCTCTTATACCTAGCACCCTTTCATTGATGCTTATAGTATTTTCCTATGTTGCCGGCTATGTTTCTGTAGATAAGGAATCCCACTCCCCGTTCTCTTCTGTCAGCCAAGCCACATAGCGCAGGAAGTGCCCAATCTGTAGCACTGTATAAGCCTCATCTGTCCTCCTTACCTCACTGAGTGCTATTACATCCCATTTAACACCCTCTAGCTCCTTGAATAGTACTGCTAGACTTGCCTCACTAGATAATGTTATATTGTTTAACATTGCCAAGTTCAGGCTCCAATGGCGGCCTGTCCAGACCCAGAGATTATTATCACCCTCTGCTGCGATGAAGATCTGACCGGCGCCGTGGTCAGTTGCTTTGCAGCCGCTGGGGACTGAGGGGCGTGAGTTAATTGACGTCTGCATGTGGGAGGTAGCGGCTAAATACGGTACCAGGGTGGGCAATCCTTCTCTGGTAAAGTACTGCATTACCAGCGGTCGTCACCGGTGAAGCCGCACCCCAGGCCTCCTGTTGCAGTTCCATCATCACACGGACTTTATAAAAATCCTGTTGGGAACTGCGTCGCACCTGGATTTTGTGGAGATCTGAGGCGCGCCCGCGACCATTTCGCGGGCATTCCGCCACACGGCCACACCCTTTTGCTTTCCCGCTCTCTTAACACCACGTGACGATAGATGGCGCCACGTGCGGGCACGGCGCGCGCCACTGCGCGCGCCGAGGGAGCGCTCTCTTGCTCCGTGGACAGCGCCGGGTAAGCACGTGTTTTCCTTCGTCCGCGTCCCCTTTGGGAATCGCGGACGGTAGCCTGCCTGGGGTGACCTTGGGCACCCCGGCAGGCGTGTTTACTTGAGTGCCAGCTTCGGTAGCGTACGCTAAGCCCAGAGCGGTGCCTAGTGCTTGAAGTGGTCGTACCACAACGAGCCGCACTTGCGTTAGGCCTACGCGTACGAGGTTTGCCCTAACACTCGCGACCAGGCCCATTGGCCATCGTGAGAGTGCGCAGCATAGCCGCGAGGGACCTTTTCCCGACCGGCGTGTCAAAGCTCGCCATTGCCAGCTGCGACGTGCTCGCGGTTTTCCCCTTATTGTGAACGACCGTGTGCGGGTGCCTGTGCTACCTGCGTCCCGGGAGCGGACGTTGTACTGTTGTTCGGGGTGCCGCCAGAGGCAATAAAGTGTTGTGTACTGTTACATTAGAACACTGTCTATTTGCCGCGCCGCGCTAAGCGCCTTATCAGTTGAGCGCGCGCAATCGGTGCGCTACACGCGAGTAAACGGAGTAGCGGCCCTGTGGCTCGCTAAGCGTGAACCCACGGTGATCGTCCGCTGCAGTTAGGAGCGGGTCACCATACTGGGGCCCAACGCGGTATCAAAGGCTCATTAAGCCTTTGATTAGTCTTAGCCGAGTCAGCCGCCTTTGCGAATCAGGCTCGCCGCGTTATGTCTGCTCCGCGTGAGTTCTGTCCGCTGACGCTTTTAGCAGATACCGCATTGCTCGAGAACAGGGCCAGTGCCCCCCTTGAGCATCACAGTCGTGCACCCTCACTGGTCACAAGCCCCAGTCGGGATGACACGAGGCGCTACGTATCAGCTCCCACTGGAGAGGTAGCGTGCTTTGGGTCCGGGGCCATAGCCCAACCCGAACAGTGCACAAGGGCAAATTGGACTACTACTGCTCCCTTTGGAATGCATGGCAGTTCCATGTCACAGCGCTCCGAAACGGCTCTCAGTGGAGCTTCCGGGGCGCAGATCGGCACCGCGGCCTCAGCCGTTGCCGAATTTAGCCCGCTAGCTGCTGTGCAACCTAGCAGCCTGGTACCCAACGCGGTATCAAGGGCTCATTAAGCCTTTGGTTAGTCTTAGCGAGCCAGTTCGCCTGCGCGATTCGGGCTCGTCGCGACATGTCTGCTCCGTGGCATGCCGCGTTGCACAAAGAGGCCACTGCCTCTATCGACGGGCGCCCTTCGGCACTCGCCTGTGTCGTCACCCCTTTTTGTGGTGAATACACTCCTACGTGGTAGCTGACGCGCTATCTCGTGCCCCTGTTGTCTGCCGAGAACCTGGCTTCCGGTGCGATGGCCACTCGCGGTGCCTTAGCACTGGCAAGCGTCGGGGGCGAAACAGCGGCGAAAAGGGGGAGTCCCCTTGAGGACGACCTTGGCTGCTATCCAGGAAGCGGCGCACTGCGTAGCGGCCGAGCGGGGGGAACTTTCCGAAGGCCACCGTGCCGAGAGCAAACCCATGACGCCGTGCACGCGGCGGTTGCTGCGGTCCTGAGGGGGCGCGCTACCAGACTCCCCCATTTGGGAGAATGGGTGTTGCTTTCGCCAGCGAAGAGCTACTGAAGGCTCTGCAGAGTGATCCGTTTCGAGTCTCGGAGGGACGGAGCGCCGTATACGCTGCTTGCTTTGCGGCGGGCGCCGTTAAACCGTCTTGAGAGGCGCGCCGTTACGCTGCTTGTTCTGCGGCGGGCGCGATTAGGGGGCTGAAACAGCGTGTGTCGCTGAGTCCCCGGCGGATTCATTTTGCTGGACCATGACGGGCTCCTGCTGAAGTATATAGTCACTTACGACGAGTCCATAGACCCGTTTAAGGTGGTTATGCCCAAAAGTCTGAGAGCCGCACTGTTGCGAGCCTCTCATGACGAGCCCATTGCCGGTCACCTGAGTGGCTCTAAAGTTTTGCGAAACTGAGCAAGGTTGTGACTTGGCTTGGCGTAAAGCGTGACATTTTGCGCTATTGCCGTTCCTGCCACGTCTGTCAAACGGTGAAATCAAGGGGTGGCAAGCCGCCCGGCTTGATGAAACCGATTGTCAGTGAGCGTCCGTGGCAAGTAGCCACCTGCGATCTAATGGGGCCGTTCCCCAGGAGTAAGCAGGGGTTCCTACATCTGATGGTAGTTGATCATTTTTCCAAATGGGTGGAGCTGTTTCCGCTGCGGAAAGTGACAGCGCGAGCGGTGCTAGAGAGGCTACAGGAAGTGTTTTGTCGGTTCGGCTTTCCGAAAAGATTAATCACGGACAATGCGTCGTATTTCACCGCTCGGGTGTTTGGTGATACGTGCCGTTCCCTAGGAATAGATCACTGCACCACTTCGCCCTACTATCCCCAGTCCAATTTGACGGAGCGAACCAATCGTACGCTCAAACCGATGTTGGCGGCCTTTGCCGAAAGTCAAAGGGACTGGGCAGACCATTTGAGTGAACTCGCGTTTGCAATCCGAACCTCCGAGAGTCGCTCTACTGGTTTCTCTCCCGCCTTCCTTAATTTCGGAAGGGAGTTGGCAAATCCGGTGACCAGTGTCATGCAATGCCTGCTCGGAGACGAGGAAGAACCGGCAGACTGCTCTGCTTACGCTTCCACACTTCGGGACAGGCTTTGTCGAGCTCTCAGTAGAGCGAGGCAGAGTTTGGCATCGGCCAGGGCCGAACAAAAGGCCCAGTACGACCGAAAACGTCGCCACCTTTCATTTAAGGTGGGTGACCTCGTCCTGAAGCGCAACCACGCTCTTAGCGACGCGAGCAAGGGTTTCTCAACTTCGCTCGCTCCAAAGTGGCTTGGTCCGTACCGAGTGGAAGAAGCTTGAACTCCACTCGCGTACTTGCTGAAGGACCCGCTTTCGGGAAAACTCAGCCGTGCCCATATCGCAGACCTGAAAGCCTTTGCGTCAAGGTCTGACGAGCCTGCGCCAGCGCCCAGTGGCTCTTCGCGCAAGCAACGGCGCACACCCGGCGCGGCGGACCGCATTCGGACCACGCACCGGTATAATCTGAGGAAGCGGTCACCTTAGTGATTTCGCGCCGGACGGCGGGCTTATTCCCGCAACCGAAGGCCCTCATTTTTACTTTCTAGCCTCAGTTAGCTAGCTTCTTTACAGCCAGTGCTTGCAAAGAAGTCGGTTCCGCCCAGTTACTGCTGCTGATTGTCATGTGAGTGTTGTTGTTTACTAGATGTTTTTTTTCCGTGTTTTCTTTTTTTTCTTCTCGCTGGAAGAGGGGATTGTGAATTGGTGCTTTAGCGTGGGGAGAGGGGCAAATGACACTCTGCGCTTCCCTTGCGGTGCGCGTTTGGAGAGACCCGACCATCGCAGGTGTGTGTGCGTGTGTGTGTGCGTGTGGCGACAACTTAGGAAGTCACCGACCCCTACACCACTTTGGACTCTGGAGGTGTTCGGAGACCTGCACGAGGCCAGCTGTCGCAGACGCAGTGCACGACTCGACCAACGCCGCAGGACGCCTCGCAGCCAATGGATTTGGCGACCCTTATTCCAGCAGAAGGGCCGGCTGTCGCAGCGAGGTCCATCCGAACCTCCACCGAGGCGGCGTTCGTCGGACTCGACAAGGCGGCTGTCGTCAACATCGACGAGACGAAGGTGAGCCCGTTCCTCGCATGAAGGCCTCAACCAGAACCCTCCCCTTGAACTCTCGCATCCACGCAATCACCCAAGTCAGATATTACGTGACGCTTCCCCTCCGAGCTGTGGACGCCCTCTTGCGTGAGCATCATGAACTCCTGTTACCCCTCTTCTGCGGAGCCCTTGTATTTGTCAAGTGTATTCTTGTGCTGTTTATTTTTTTTCTTCAGCAGCAATTGCAGAGCGAGGCTGAGGCTAGCTGTTGCCCATTACATGACGCCTTTGTATGTATGGGCGACGACCGGCTGCCTTTGCAGACCGGTATATAGGGTGAATTAAGGAGAGGAGGATGTGGGGATCTGAGGCGCGCCCGCGACCATTTCGCGGGCATTCCGCCACACGGCCACACCCTTTTGCTTTCCCGCTCTCTTAACACCACGTGACGATAGATGGCGCCACGTGCGGGCACGGCGCGCGCCACTGCGCGCGCCGAGGGAGCGGCTTTTGCTCCGTGGACAGCGCCGGGTAAGCACGTGTTTTCCTTCGTCCGCGTCCCCTTTGGGAATTGCGGACGGTAGCCTGCCTGGGGTGACCTTGGGCACCCCGGCAGGCGTGTTTACTTGAGTGCTAGCTTCGGTAGCGTACGCTAAGCCCAGAGCGGTGCCTAGTGCTTGAAGTGGTCGTACCACAACGAGCCGCACTTGCGTTAGGCCTACGCGTACGAGGTTTGCCCTAACACTCGCGACCAGGCCCATTGGCCATCGTGAGAGTGCGCAGCATAGCCGCGAGGGAGCTTTTCCCGACCGGCGTGTCGAAGCTCGCCATTGCCAGCTGCGACGTGCTCGCGGTTTTCCCCTTATTGTGAACGACCGCGTGCGGGTGCCTGTGCTACCCGCGTCCCGGGAGCGGACGTTGTACTGTTGTTCGGGGTGCCGCCAGAGGCAATAAAGTGTTGTGTACTGTTACATTAGAACACTGTCTATTTGCCGCGCCGCGCTAAGCGCCTTATCAGTTGAGCGTGCGCGGAGCGGTGCGCTACACGCGAGTAAACGGAGTAGCGGCCCTGTGGCTCGCTAAGCGTGAATCCGCGGTGATCGTCCGCTGCAGTTAGGAGCGGGTCACCATAATTTGTACCACAGACCCCTTGCATGCGAAGCTGATGCTCTAACCACTATGTTGTCGCTGCAGTTTTTCAATTAGTAATGTGAAAAACACGGACCAAATGAACACATAATATTGAAGGATGTATGTCATTTGTCCTTAAGAATCACTGATTCTGCAATTCTTCAGCTGTCCTCTGTGCGCACCAATCAGCTGTGGCCTTCCGGGATAGCATAATAAGACCGTTTTCATTCTGAAGAAAAGTGACAACATTTAATGAGATGAAGAGCGCCGGCGAATCGTGCTAAAATGAAAGTGTTTCTTCGTCACAGAGCAATGCAACTTTTCATGCATCTACCTAAAGCCTCAGAAACACTGTTATAAGCGATAATGAGTGATTAGCTCGACACAAATGCAATGAACGGATTCAAACATGCAGCTCCGTGGCAGTTGTGTTTCACGTGCTTCTCACTGCTTGTTTGTAGAGTGACGTAAACACTGCAATTGTACGCTTTTCATATCACTCACTTTCGAAAGTATTAACTGTGTTCATACTGGAAAAAAAAAGTTATGGTGCTGCTTGTCGATATGGACGCAAATTAAAACTGACCAAGTGAAAACTACGGCTCAGTGGGCACACTAACCTGTCATTCTTTTTGGCGTCGGCACCATTTTCTGAAACTTGTTCTACAAGTATCTGAGCACAGAGTTGTTTTCTTCTCCATGTATCTATCCAACAAAACAGGATGCACAAACAGCATATGTTTTAAAGTATCGTGACACACAAGCACACAGCAAGCGAGCACCATGAAACAGGCAAATGGAGATCGTCAGCGCATGCTTTAGGAATGCCAGATGCGAAACATTTTACGGAATTTGGAGCCAGCCAGCCAGGCGGCGAAAAAGCGCGCGACACGAATACCTTTCACATAGCCTCTGAAATGGCGGACGCACAGCGTGTTGATAGAAAATTTGCCGCGCGCCCGCCTTCTCGGAGGGCATGCCTTTCAGCAGTTCTTTTCTTTCATCACCAATAGATGGCGTAAAAGCCGCACTAACTCAGACCCAGCCAGCTCATGGAAAGCGAACGAAGCGAAGTGGTGCGGGTCAGTATGGTACGGATCCGATGGGTCAAAGAGAGAGCGAAGGCCTAGAGATTCTCCGCTCTGAGTGAGCAAGAGAGAACCATCATTCGATTCGCTCAGTTGCTCTTGCTGAACCGTTGAATTGTCGGCTCATACAAGTCGCCGAGTCCGATCAGTAGATGTTTGCTGGCTCAGTCCGAAATCCACGAGCAGTGAGCGGTTAGCGGCGGCAGGTCAGTTGCCAAGGTCGATCAGTAGGAGAGCCGCGAGCCGCAAGAGGCTAGCGACGGCGGGTCAGGTGCCGAGACGGATCAGTAGGAGAGCCATGAGCAGGCAGCGGCGGCGGATCATTTGCTGAGACGGATCAGTCGAAGAGCTGCAAGCGGGTAGCGGCGGTGGGTCAGTTGGCTTCCTGGTGAGTTGTCTCCCAAAGAACTGCCGCCCACTTTTGCTAAGTCACGGATCACTCGTTCTTTACGAAGAGCCACTCAAAAGATCCGGCTCGCTCCTGAGCGACCCATCTCTACTCCGAGGCTTGGGCTGACAGGACGTGAATGTTATTTCTTCATAGACATCCTAGCTTTGCGAACCTCGAGTCATTGTCTCGAAGGGCAATGGTAGTCTAAAGCAGAAAAAAACGCAATTTATTCCCACCTCGCGAACCTCCAGGTGACGAACGCAGTCCCTTCAATCAAGCACTAGTCGTCTCGGTCTCAATTCCAGCCCAATACATATTCCCGGGTTTCACCGCACCGAACATTGTAATAGACAAGGAGCCATGGTCATAGAACTTGAAGATGTTTTCACTGTGCAAGGACTAGCTCCAAATTCCGTAACTTTCTTTTGCTTTCTCGTGTCTTCCTCCACGTCCACACCCTGCTTCATTGTTTTAAACAATCATGTCGAGACAAACATCACAGTGTGATGCACAGATCGGTAAACGAAAATTAACGTTAAAAAATCTGTTGCAATGACTGTCGCACGAAAATGACTGCTATTACGTTTTTCATATTTTATAGGCAGCAAATGTCTCGCTGATGTTAACAAATGACGGGTTAGTGACCGTCATTTCGCCGGGCACGGCGGCACCGGCGAAATGACGGTCACTAACCCGTTTGTCTTCATCGTGCAGTTGTCCATCGGTCTTCTTGCATCCGTGGGCGATGTACGTGCTATGCCAGCACGATTGCCCGGGTACGCGCCGGACACAAGCTTCGTCAACTTCCACGTGACGGAGATAACATGCCCAGCGCCTTGGGACTGCCAGCCCAGATCCGTGACCAGGACCACGTGTGATGATCTACGTCACCAGCACCCAGCGCCGCCTCACAGTGCGCCTATAAGTAGCCTGCCTCCTCGCAGTGCGTCCATTGGGCACGGCGGCACCGGCGAAATGACGGTCACTAACCCGTTTGTCTTCATCGTGCAGTTGTCCATCGGTCTTCTTGCATCCGTGGGCGATGTACGTGCTATGCCAGCACGATTGCCCGGGTACGCGCCGGACACAAGCTTCGTCAACTTCCACGTGACGGAGATAACATGCCCAGCGCCTTGGGACTGCCAGCCCAGATCCGTGACCAGGACCACGTGTGATGATCTACGTCACCAGCACCCAGCGCCGCCTCACAGTGCGCCTATAAGTAGCCTGCCTCCTCGCAGTGCGTCCATTGGGCACGGCGGCACCGGCGAAATGACGGTCACTAACCCGTTTGTCTTCATCGTGCAGTTGTCCATCGGTCTTCTTGCATCCGTGGGCGATGTACGTGCTATGCCAGCACGATTGCCCGGGTACGCGCCGGACACAAGCTTCGTCAACTTCCACGTGACGGAGATAACATGCCCAGCGCCTTGGGACTGCCAGCCCAGATCCGTGACCAGGACCACGTGTGATGATCTACGTCACCAGCACCCAGCGCCGCCTCACAGTGCGCCTATAAGTAGCCTGCCTCCTCGCAGTGCGTCCATTGGGCACGGCGGCACCGGCGAAATGACGGTCACTAACCCGTTTGTCTTCATCGTGCAGTTGTCCATCGGTCTTCTTGCATCCGTGGGCGATGTACGTGCTATGCCAGCACGATTGCCCGGGTACGCGCCGGACACAAGCTTCGTCAACTTCCACGTGACGGAGATAACATGCCCAGCGCCTTGGGACTGCCAGCCCAGATCCGTGACCAGGACCACGTGTGATGATCTACGTCACCAGCACCCAGCGCCGCCTCACAGTGCGCCTATAAGTAGCCTGCCTCCTCGCAGTGCGTCCATTGGGCACGGCGGCACCGGCGAAATGACGGTCACTAACCCGTTTGTCTTCATCGTGCAGTTGTCCATCGGTCTTCTTGCATCCGTGGGCGATGTACGTGCTATGCCAGCACGATTGCCCGGGTACGCGCCGGACACAAGCTTCGTCAACTTCCACGTGACGGAGATAACATGCCCAGCGCCTTGGGACTGCCAGCCCAGATCCGTGACCAGGACCACGTGTGATGATCTACGTCACCAGCACCCAGCGCCGCCTCACAGTGCGCCTATAAGTAGCCTGCCTCCTCGCAGTGCGTCCATTGGGCACGGCGGCACCGGCGAAATGACGGTCACTAACCCGTTTGTCTTCATCGTGCAGGTAAGAAGACAATACGATTACTGTATACGTTCTGGTGACCCATTTTTTCTGGTGCTGCCGTGCCCTCGGCTTTGCTGTGCATTTGCGAGTGTGTTGCTATTTTTAAGAAAGCTTCTTTTGCTAGCAGGAGATATTGAAAGCAATCCGGGACCTGATCTAGCACAAATCGCAAAGCAGTTGAAGGAAGTTGCCGTCGATATCAAAGAAATTAAAGAGGGGCGGCTTGCTGATATGGATAAAAAGTTAGATGCCCTGTCGCGCCTTGAACCGAAGATAACTTCATGCGTAAAACAAATAGAAGACATGCATCTGATTACCAAAAATTTGGAAAAACGAATGGACGACCTGGAAAACCAGAGTAGAAGGTCCAATATTATAGTATACGGCTTAGCGGAAACAGAACAGGAGAACAGTGAAAAGTTAGAACAAGCTGTAAATAAAGGCATTGTTCAGGACATACTCGGCTTGCAGCCTGTGACCATAGAACGAATTCATCGTCTTGGAAAACCGGCCCAGAACAAAACGAGACCAGTAATGTTGAGGCTACTTGACTCTAGACAGAAATCAATAATATTGCGGGAGGGACGCAAGCTGAAAAATACGGGTCTCTCTATTGGGGAAGATTTCTGTAAGAGAACACGAGAGATAAGAAGGTTGCTGTGGAATAGCGCAAAGGCAAACCGGGAGCATCATGACAAAGTGTCTTTGTCATTGGACAAACTTTACATAAATGAACAAGTATTCACCTGGGATGAGGGCAAGGGGGAGAGGGTCCCGCTGAGAAAAAACGCCGAAGCAAAACGTCCAAACACGCGAAGCAAAACACAGCCGAGGAACTAACACTACTAAATGTAAACGCCAGAAGCATTTTAAATAAGACTGAAGCGCTTGAAAACCTACTCCTTGCACATAACCCTGATATAGTAGCGTTAACTGAGACGTGGCTTTCCCCGGCTATCTCAGATCACGAAATAGTGCCTCCAAATTATTGCATCATTCGAAAAGACCGACCGTCACGTGGTGGTGGTGTGGCGCTGTTGATAAAGAAATCCCTTCCATTCGTACAATTGCCAGATGTGAAGGAAGCTGAGGCGGTGTTCTGCAGAATCATCTGCAACAGCACTGCCATAATTACAGGCTGCGTTTACCGAAGTCCTGACTCGAACGAAGATTGCGTAAGGAACATACATGAGTTTCTGCAGAGCCACGCCCCAAGCCTAAGAATTATCATTATGGGGGACTTTAACTTACCAGACATTAATTGGAACACAAAGGAATATTCATCACATGCTTCCGAAGCGCTGATTGATCTGATGCTAAATTTTAGTCTAGAACAAGTAGTTAGCCAAACAACGCGCTCACAAGGTACTGCAAACAACATACTTGACCTAATACTGCTCAGTGATCACTTTCAACTAAATACATTGCAAACTGGCATTATTGAAGGAATATCCGACCACGATATCCCGATATGCCACCTACCATTATCATGTTCTATTTCGAAAAAGTCCTTTGAAAGCAAAATCATTGACTTTGAGAAATCGAACGACGCTGGCGTTTTGACGTCCCTGGCACATGAGTTCACATCATTTTCAGAATTTGCTTCTGATCCGTCGGCAGATATAAATGTCCTCTGGATAAAGTTTAAGGGCATAATACATGACTGCATTACCAAATTTATACCGTTAAAAACTAGGAAACCAAGAAAATACAGCCCATGGGTAACGCGCGAGGTTATACATGCCAAAAGGAAAGTTAAGAGGTTACGTCGTTCACTGAAGCATACAGAAAGTCAATCAGTCGAGAAATCTAAGCTGATAGGTGCCAAGCAAGAGCTGAAACAAAAGTTGAACCAGTCACGGAAACAATACTTTAATACAATCCTACCAGATTTCCTAAAAAATAATCCACAGAGATTTTGGAATCACTTTCGTGCACGCAATACTTTGGCGCCAGAACGCACTCATGATGAAAATGCTGTCCAGGCTGATGTATTCAACAAGTACTTTCAATCTGTATTTACTACAGATAACGGGTTTCTTCCATCGGTCGTTTCTACAGGCTCCAGCATCGACCCACTTATCATATCTGACTCGGGAATCCTTAACCTTCTACTTGGATTAGATGCTAAAAAATCAAGCGGCCCTGACAATGTTCCAAATGAATTCCTGAAACGATACGCGGAATGGTGCAGCAGATACCTGGGTATTATCTATCGTTTTTCACTATCAACTGCACGTGTGCCAAATGACTGGAGGAAGGCAAAGGTGATACCAATTCATAAATCAGGTGACATAAACTCTCCGTCTAACTATCGACCCATATCCCTTACCAGTACATCATGCAAGATCCTAGAACATATAATTTTAAAACACCTGACAGTATATCTTGAACAAAATCGCATATTAACACCCAGCCAGCACGGGTTTAGACGCGGAATGTCAACAGTGACGCAATTAACGGAAGTTGTTCATGACCTTGCACAGATAATTGACAATCGCGGCCAAACAGATATTATATTCTTGGACTTTAGCAAAGCTTTTGATCGCGTATGTCACAACAAGTTAATAGCAAAACTAGAGGCAATAATTGGCATCGGAAATATTTCTGCTTGGATTGGCGATTTTTTATCCCAGCGTTCGCAATTCGTCCATCTCAATGAAGCATCATCCGACATTGTTCCCATCTCATCTGGTGTACCTCAGGGCTCGGTCTTGGGGCCCTTGCTGTTTTTAATTTATATTAATGACATCATCACTAACATGGAATGCAACATAAAGCTGTTCGCAGACGACTGCATTATCTATAAAGAAATACTGTGTTACGAAGACCACCACACCCTGAACAGACAACTTAACGTGATAAACACCTGGTGTGAACAATGGCAAATGTCTATTAATACCAGCAAATCTGTGTCAATGACGGTGACAAAAAAGAAGAACCCGTCAGAATTTACTTACTCACTTAATGACACTGAACTAACTAAAGTTTATGAACACAAATACCTAGGACTTACTCTAGCAACCGACCTCAAGTGGAACAAACACATTGCCAACATATCCTCAAAAGCCATCCGTAAGTTGTTCTTTCTTAAAAGGTGCTTGAAGTCTGCTCCCACTCCTATCAAACTCCTCAGTTACACAACCTTTGTGCGGCCAGTGCTAGAATATGCTAACACTGTTTGGTTCCCTCACAATATTACTAACATAAATCAACTAGAAAAAGTTCAAAGAAAAGCGATACGGTTCATCCATAACAAATACAAACGTACTGACTCGCCCACTGAACTTCTAGCATCATCCGGTTTAGACACACTGGCAGGCAGAGCAAAACAAGCTCGTTTAAAATTCATGCATAGCCTTCTGCACAACCACTTCAACATAATTTCTTCCAAATATATCACCTTCTCTAGATCCCGGATATCGCGTAATAAACACGATAAAATGTTAACTGAATACTTTTGCAACTCCAACACGTTTAAATACTCATTTTTTCCTACAGCAGTTAGGGAGTGGAACAACCTCGACCCAACAGTAGCTGCCATAGAATCATCATCAATATTTTGTGACGCGATAGGAAATAAGCCCCAACCATGAAAAGGGAAAGGAAAAAGTTTCATATTCATGCAAATTCTTTTTTTTAAAGGCTTCTTTGTGTTCCATTGGATTGTATTAACCTTGATTCTTCCGTTGTATATACTAATGTTGTATTAGAGAGAACACTTCTTTGTATGACATGCCATTGTACTGTACACTGCGTGTATTCTGTTGCACTCACGTTGTTATCTGTATGCCCACCTGCTTTGGTCTCCAAGTGAGACTGGCAGTATTGGAAATAAATAAAATATAAATACCTTGGGGTTACAATAACGTCGGATCTGAGGTGGAACAAACATATATCGTAAGCTGTGAAGAGGGCAATGTGGAAACTAAGTTATTTAAACAGAAATTTGCAGCAATGTACCCACGAGGTTAAATTAGTAGCATATAAATATTTAGTCTGTCCTGTATTAGAATATGCGTCAATAGTTTGGGACCCATACACTCAAGGCAACATAAAAAAAAAAAAACTAGAATCTGCCCAAAAGAAAGCGGCTCGGTTTGTATTTCGTTCTTATAACTGGTGCACTTCTGGGAGTGCCTTGGTAAAAAAAGAAGATCTTGAATGCGTACGAAAAAGGTGCCAGCGAGCCCATTAAAATTCATGCTAAAACTGTTGCTTGGGCGAGTTGGTTCATGATTATTTAGACTGATTTATCAGCGCAAAAAAGACGACACAATTCTTAAGGTGTTGTCTTTTTTGCGCTGATAAATCAGTAAGAAATTCATGCATCTGCTGTTGCACGACAAATTTGGTATACACAAAGAAACGTACATAGAACCGGTCCCCGAGCGAGCTACCCGGTCCCATCATAATAAAAAAATAAAAGAGTATTCCTGCTGCACTGAAACTTTTGCAAGCTCTTTTTTACCTAAGACAACTCGTGAGTGGAACCACCTCCCAGCCAGTGTTGTGGAATGTCTTACTGATTCTTTTGCAGAAATTCTTCAGGTGTGCTCGCTTCAGGTGCAATCATCATAACAATTTTTTACAACCTTTGTAGTTTTAAACACTGTCCATATGCCTTACACTTATTTGTTTTATTTTTCTGCAGAGTGCATTATAACCATTTTCTTTTAAAACCCTTTCAGTTGACATGATAAGGCTCTGGCATATCTCTCCCCCCCCCCTTTTTTTGTAAACAGAAATATGGTCATATCTTTCTGCAATCATGTTGCGCATACCCATGCTTGATAAGTTGCGATTACGGCTTACATTTTGTTGGTCTAGAGTGTTGTTTGGTTTCTTTCTTCTTTTTTCCTTTTTTCATGCTCGAGTGTTGTATCTTCATTTGTTCTCTTTATCTTGTACCTGTCACTACCACTCCTGTACCTGTCACTACCACTCCTGCTTACAGCCTCAGCTAGAGGCTAGCAGTATTGTATAAATAATAATAAATAATGTTAGGTTCACATTGAAAATTTTCACAGTGCGCAAACGTAGGAAAGAAATAGGACAAAGTATAAAGGAGAGCCCCTGATTTCAAGTGAAATTTAGTTAGCAAGATTGTGTAAGATATTGACAAGCCTGATAAATACATCGACAGTCAGATGACTTTTAACATGTATTCATAATTCTCCTACAGCCCACTCAGGTAATCACTCTCAAACAGGGGTAGTGTAAGGGGTGGGGTGCTTACGCAGCTGTTGTCTAATTTGCATATCATTTCTGCTTTTGTAGTCCCAGAGGTTAACTGGGACCTATTTCTTGCCACTATTGTACACTGATCAAAGAGGCGGCTACCCGCTGGGGCGTCTGTAGAAGCAGGTGTTTGGTGTGTAGCGACACTATGGATTGGAGCTAACAGGGGGCTTCGACATCTTCCGTGCCTAGCCGTGCGTGGCTGAGCCGTGTCCGGGGAAAAGGGGATCCTGGGGGTTGAGCCGACGCCGGGTGATCGGACCTTTGAGGCCCCCCGGCAGAGGCAACACACCCCTTTGGCCCTGGTTTCACGTAGACTGCACCCCTGGGCTGACCCACCCAGCAGAAATCAGCCGTCTCCTTTTCCTATCTCTCTGCCCTACAACTTCGTCTTTATCTCTCACTTTTAGTCTGTCCTGTCTACTTCTCTCTTATTTTTACTTCTGGTTCTTCCTGGCAGCAAGGGTTAACCTTGTGTGTTCACCCCACCTTAGAATGCCTCTCATCAGGTTATAGTGGCGGTGTACTGCTGGCGTATGAAAGCGATTTCTTCATGTCTTGCAGCGTCCTCTCGTTGGGCTCGGTGGTGGGTGGCTGCCATTGCCACAGAACGCACTCCATATTTTATGGCTGAAAACTTCCAACCCTCTTTTGATTGCTCCCAAAAGAAGACAAGCACCGAAGCAAGCTTTCAACTTTTCCAACTAAACAAAAACTTTCCATCCTACCACATTATCCACAGTGACACACCAGCAAAACCTGTCGGAAAACTTTCACCATTCCTAGTTTCAAGGTGCCTAATAGAAAAACTTAGAACAGGTTACAAACCAACAAAAATGGCCAGTGGTGACCTCCTCATTGAAGTCTGAGACAAGGAACAATATGATAAACTATCCTGTTTGAAGAATTTTGGTCATGTCCCCATCACTGTTTCAGCACATCGTTCGATGAACACGGTTCGAGGAGTCGTGTTGGAGGATGACCTAGTTGACTTGACAGATGCCGAACTTCTCGACGGCTGGAAAGAAAAGAGTGTAAATAATGTCCAGAGAATCAAGATAAAGCGAAATGGCAGACTCCGACAAAACATAAAATTATTACCTCCAGCATCCTTCCCGAAACACTTACAACTTTGTACACAAAGCTTCGTGTTCGACCATACATACCTAACCTGCGACGATGCTTTCAATGTCAGAGATATGGCCACGGCTCGCAAAGCTGTCATGGCCGGCAAACTTGTGCACAATGTGGAGTTTTGAGTCGCACCTCCGTTACCTGCACAGAACCCGCACACTGAGTCAACTGTGATGGAAATCATGCCTCATACTCACGGTCATGTCTATTCTGGAAGAAAGAGAAAGAGATCATCACGTTGAAGGTGAACATCTTGTTTAAAGAAGCAAGAAGAAGGATCTTGCTATTCTATGACCCAAAATCATATGCTGATTCGGCTTGTCGTGGTGGAACTCTGACGTGTGCCGTGATGGAACTCTGAGTGCCAAAATGCACGCAAACAGCAAAACAAGGCATGGAGGTTGCTTCGGAACTCACCGACAGCCGAAAATCTTGACAGCTTTAGAAAAATAAAGTCTCAAGGCAAGAGAAAGCGTCGGCAAGCCAGAAGAGAAAGCTGGCAGGAGTTTTTATCAGGAATCAATTCATATACACAGGAGGCTAAAGCCTGGAGCATGGTTGGTAGGGTAGGAGGAAGACAAGTGCACTCACTCTCTCTCGTAAACACACAGGGTGACACCTTGGAAGACCAGGCGAACTTCCTCGATGCACACTTCGAACAGTGTCCAGCTCTTCCCACTATACTGATGCTTTTGAAAAATACAGAACAAGAATAGAAAAGCAGAAACCTGAACACAAATGTACTAGATACGAGGCATATCATCAAGCTTTCAGCTTAGCTGAGCTCCAAGCAAAACTAAACTCCTGCAGTAATTCCGCCCCAGGTTCTGACTGAGTGGTGTATCAAATGATAAAAAATCTACCAATTGAAACACAAAAAACCTTACTTTGCTTGTACAACGCTATCTGGTTCTCTGGTGCTATCCCTACTTTCTGGAAAGAGGCTATTGTTATTCGCATTTTGAAATGGGGCCAATACTCTTCTTCAGTTTCGAGTTATAGCCCTATTGCACTTAGAAGCTGCTTTTGTAAACTTTTCGAAAAAATGATAAACTGCCGACTTGTACATTTCCTTGAAGCAAACAATTTGCTCGACCCATTTCAGTGCGGGTTTCGAGAGGGTAGATCTACCACCAACCACCTTGTTCGTATCGAGGCACAGATCAAAGATGCTTTCGTACACAAACAATATTTTCTCTCTGTGTTCCTCGATATTGAAAATGCTTACGATACAACATGGTGCTTTGAAATATTAAGAGACCTGTTTCATCTTGGCGTGCGTGGCAGAATGTTTACCATAATCGAAAGTTACTTGTCAAATCGGACATTCTGCCTTCGAGTAGACAGCGTTCTTTCTCAAACATTTGTCCAAGAAACAGGCATGCCGCAAGGTGGTGTACTTAGTTGCACACTTTTTATTATCAAAATGAATTCTTTGCGCTTGTCCATTCTTCGCAATATGTTTTATTGAACATATGTCGATGACGTCCAGCTTGGTTCTAAGTCTTGTAATCTGGCCATGTGTGAGCGGCAGGTTCAGTTTCTTTGAACAAAGTCTTCAATTGGGCAGAAGAAAATGGGTTCCAACTGAATGCACAGAAAAGCACATGTGTCTTGTTTTCCAGGAAGGGGGGCATTCATTCCGAACCCAATATTCAACTGCATAGGCAATGTCTTTTCGTTAATACCGAACACAAATTCTTAGGCCTAATCTTAGACACCAAGCTAACCTTCATATCACACATCAAATATTCAGAAAATAAGTGCACAAAAGCTATGAACATTCCAGAAGTGTTGTCACACACTACGTAAGGACGTGACAAGAAGTGTTTAATGAATTTGTATAAAAGCCTCATACATACCCGCCTAGACTATGGAGCAATAGCATTTCAGTCTGCGACACCTACTGCCCTTAAAATGCTTGACCCTATTCATCATCTAGGCATCCGTCTCTCAATGGGTGCTTTTCGCACTAGCCCCATGGAAAGCCTGTTTGTGGAATCGAACGAGTGGTCGCTCCACGTACAAGGATGTTTCATGTCTTTTAAATATTAGCTTAATGTAAATGCAGACAAGGATCACCCATCACATTCCACAATTAATGACATGTCAAGCCTTGCTATGTTTGAGGAATGGCCTTCTATGAGACAGCCTTACTTACTCCGTGTGAGGAGTCTAGCGACGGAAACCGGTGTGCCACTTGAACACAGTTTGATAGCTCCCACAGTATGCCTGCCACCGTGATTATGGCAGGCAATAGATTGCAACGTGTCTTTCTTGGAGGTTACAAAGCATGTACCAATTGCACATATCAAGACATACTTCCTAGAACTACAACAGAAATACACAAGTCTTGAGTTCTTTGCGGATGCTTCAAAGTTCGACACTTCTGTCTCGTATGCAGCCGTCGGCCCATCCTTTTCGGAAGGCAGCATTCTGCACTCTGATTCAAGCATTTTCACTCGCAAATCTTATGCGATACTTGTGGCCATTAAACACATTAAACAAATAAAACTACTGAAAGCAAGAATATATGCAGATTCCTTAAGCTTAGTAAAAGCTCTGAAAACTCTTAAAGAACACAAAAACCCTGTCCTTGTCTCGCTTCATTCGCTCTTATGCACAGTCTACTCATCTAAGCAGCATGTTGTAGTCTGCTGGGTGCCAGGACACCGCGAAATTCAAGGCATTGTTCTGGTGGATCAGCTAGCTCGATCCGCCAACAAAAGCCCTTCCAATACATCGATACCAGTTTCTGCACTCAACTTGAAACCTTTTCTAAAACAAAAGCTCGGGGGCTATTGACAGAGCACATGGGACACACACACACAAGTAATAAACTGCATGTCATCAAGCCCCAACTTGGTCATTGACCGCCAGTATCAAAATCGCGCCACACAGAAGTTAAGAACAGGTCATACACACACAACCTATTCATTTTTTTTGTCTGGGGGCGATCTACCTTTGTGTGGTAGATGTGGAGAAGCACTCACCGTACTTCACATTCTAATCCAGTGTAAAGAATTAGATACACTGAGAAGTCAACACATTCTGTTACCGTACTGACATCAGATACCACTTCATTCTGCAGTATTTGTCGGTAGGGAACCACTTTTTACACATAACTCGTTGTTAGCTTTTTTGAAAAAAGTTTGCACTTTACATATCGTGTACCCGGGCATTTCGTATCACGACCTCTCCAGAGAGGTCTCCACTGCCGTGCCTACACTGAACAAAGCACTTGCCTCACGGTCCTTGGACGCAAGAGTGTGAACGATTGAGGCACTTGTGCTAATGCCATACATGTCCACTATCGTTTTTATTATCACAAACTTTTGTCATCCATTAACACCACATACTTTTCACGGCATGGTCATGGTC
The DNA here is from genome assembly GCA_013436015.1 of Rhipicephalus annulatus. Taxonomy (NCBI): domain Eukaryota; kingdom Metazoa; phylum Arthropoda; class Arachnida; order Ixodida; family Ixodidae; genus Rhipicephalus; species Rhipicephalus annulatus. The sequence continues at coordinate 120,991 of WOVY01010628.1, read as the reverse complement.
ATGATTTTATTACTTCAATGTTTTTACCCGCCGTAGCGCGAGTAATTTTATGGCCCTTATACAGGTACTTATCACAATCATTGTCCAAATCTCTTAGTAAGATGAACTGGTGCTCTTTGACCATGAAATGGCCTTTGCGTCATGACACATCAAACATCATCATTGAAGAGGGGGCTGCAACTGAAGTCCATGCAATGTATGCCAAGGTGCAGGGAAACCTTGCAACTGCGTCTACAAAGTACTTCCACATCTACAAACACTGGAAAGCAGCCACACATTTGTTAATGGGGCACAAGTTGCGATGCATTAGGCTTTTCCAAAGACTGGTCATGCTCTTTTAAGCAAACATTAATACATGTGCTGCTTTTTCTCACGTACAATTTACAGCAAGTAAGAGGAATGTGATGTGTTTCAGATATGTTGGCAAGAGATATGGGATTATGCATTTTTTTCTGCTCTAGAAAAGCTGTCTAGAATATACTGCCTTGTTCAGTGAAAAACAAGAAAGAAACACTGAAGGGTATTAAAAAAGAAACGGTGCTCTGTAGAGCATCGGACGTGTTTTTCGAAGGTTATAGATGCAGTCTCCACCGCTGGCATGTTTGTTTTCGTTCGAGCATCGGATACCTTATTTGAAATTTGCAGGTTTTGTCCCGACCAACTGCAAGTTATATTTTTGTCCACTTCAATACCGTTTAATATGTATCGTGATTACAATGTTTTATATATATTATATTTACAACAAATGACGTGCCCTATACTTTCATTGGTTTGTCTTTTAGCGCTCAGAACTTTTTTGTCTAAAGAAGAAAAACGAGCCCTTAATGTTCTTCTTTTTGTCAACCGTGTCCTGCACTTTATCATAATATAATCTATGCATTAAAAAATATTTCACTGCTGATGTACAAGTACATTCTTTGTATGTGTTATGATACAGCAACATATACACTCAAAATTATATTTAAAATACTACAGTCATAGTCTTGTATCACAATAATTGTCACGTCTTATATTTAATATATACTATTTAAACTATTCAATTCAAAATGATTTTACCAAATTACTAGTAGTTTCAAATTTGCGTTGAATCTAAAAATTACCTATTCATACATCCCTACCATTATGGCTACGCGACAAACTGTTGTATGAAAGATCAATTGACGGTTGCGTGTGTTGTAGTGTCGATTATGAAAATGTAAATGGCTGTTAATTTACGGGCAGCATCTAACTTTTGTGCTATCTCGTTTGGCAGTTCCTGGCTTGGGTCGAGTGTCGGTCGAAACCTTGGAAGAAATGAAGCCACTCCTGCAGCTGGTTTTCTACTGCATTGACAAAGTGCGCCGCTTCAAGCTCAGCAAAGAGGTCAGTTATAGCTCTTTGATTACATTGACTTGAGCAAGATCATGTCAGAGCACATTGGTAGTGTGGTCTTGTCCCGGGACTTCATCATGTTTCATCTTTAATTATGTGGTAGGTCTCAAAGTGTCATCATATTTTTGGCAAACTTGCATTGCAAGAAAAGCCATCATGGGCAGCAGGCACTTGAGCAGCTTCAATTGTTCTGAGTCGTGCCGGTATTGCTCCCAATTTCACCCTTCGGAACTTTCCTACTTCTTTGAATCTGTGAGATTATTCCAAACGCAATGCAAAATTCAGTGACTCCACTCCTGAACCAACTGGGCCAAGGTGTGCCAAATCACATTTACTGTGCTATCCTAACAATATCGAGAAATTGTGCCAAACTGTGCTAAAGTCGGATTTGGGGGCGTGAACTGGCAATAGTCACGTGGGCGCTGTCAAAACATGTGCAGCTTCTTCTTGGGGCCACTAAGTGTTGCGCTGAATAAACAGTGGTCACGTGTGCATGCAAAGTAATCTACGATGCTATGCTTGGCGCCTACACAACTTCTGTTGGGCAAGTCCGCTCAGTGGCAACACGGGCTCGTGACGTCTATTCCGGTCGGTTGCGTGGTAGCTATGGCAGTGGTTCTTTGGCCGAAGTCGTCTGTTTCAGGAGGGCTGCTGATAGCGAGTTAGAAGAGCTGCGCTGCATGTAATTAAAATAATTTTTACTAATAACTGCACGCATGCTGTCAGAATGTCTGTCGCGTATATTTCTGGACATCGTGAGCTAATTTTGTGTGCCTTGCCCACAGGAGAACACGTGAACTTGGGAACGCTTTGACACTTCCTCAAATATGCTTTCTCTGTGGGCTTTCGACTAGAAGCGCTTTTTCTTTATTCCTTCCACCAGTACATCTGCTTGTGTAATAGCTCTTGCGGCAAATCGCCCTAAATGACCCTACCCCTTTGAACTCGTGAGTGCCAGAGTTCGAATTCAAATTTTTGGCGTGCTTCTGTTTTTTTTTCAAATGTTGTCTCCTTAATAAAAGCATACCTTTTGATTGAAGCAGCCACAATTTGGTTTCAGCACATGCAGATTTCATAGTGGGCCCATCGCTTATGGCCCTGGTGATATAAGGTTCACTGCGAAACGGCTATATACACCATGTTACGCGTCCACCCTTCGCTTTCTGGGGTCAATAAAATACACATCATGGTGTCGCACTCATTGCTTTGTATGGGGGGTGATGTGGGCTCAGTGGCTCAGTTCCTGGTGCTTTCTCGAGGTTTGATGAGACTGTTCGTAAACATTCTGGGCTATCAACGTCTGCTTCGCGTTTAGATAATACATGAACAGTGATAAGAGCAGCAACATGGGCTTGTTGGGGTTGCGTCTTGAGTAGACACACTTTTAACCATTGATTTGATTGAGGAGCAGAGGCACAGGCGGCCACTCAGGCGCCGGGAAAGAACTCTCGGGAGGCTTCTTGCTCACACTAAGTACGCACAATTTTTCTACATATATACACGGTGTTAAATAGCCTAGGCGTTGACATTCGTTTCACACGAGACACCAATGGCCGTAATGAAGGCCTGAGAGAGAGAGAGAGATAAAGAGCAGCTCACACGCGACACTCTTTTTATAACCCTTGGTCCGTGCACGCATTCCTTGTCTGACGTCGACTGTGCGTCTAAGGGATGCCGATGTGCATTCCGTGCTGCACACACAGACACCGCTTGCGTTCCTGCAGGACACATACCGTGTTTGGTCGGTACGCCAACGAGCATCCTTTGGGTGCCATGTCCTTGTTCAGCCAGTCATAACAGCCCATCCACTGCTCAAAGAGGTCACATCAGGGCTGCAGTAACGCTGCACCCCCAAGTGGTCATAGTGCGTCTTTTCAGGCGTCTCACTGATTGTAAAATACAACACATATGGTGAATTCCATTGAGAGAGCAGAAGCACTTAAAAGCATGCTGAAAGTGCTCCCATCTGAGCCGGCATGTTTAGTGGTCGAACAGGTGCAGGAGCACTGTCATCCATTGGTAGAGTGAAAGTGCTTTTGCTGTGCCAAGAGCAGCCAGGAGCAGTTTGTAGTGCTCTCGGCTGAAAAGCAAAGTAGGCGGAGTATCACGAGTCCCACGGCCCTTGAACGTCACAGTTAACGATTTTTTTTTTTTTTTCAGCCGGCGAGCGCGGTGGCATTGGTAGCAAACATGTGTTGTTTGGCACCGCTGTTTTGTACGGGTGGCTATGATGACAGCTGGACGTCTGCGGAATGGGTCATTACACAAATATACTAGGATTAGGATAATGAAGAGCGCGTGGCTGACCGATTTCATGCGTATTTTGCTGCTGCCCCACTAAGAATGTGCTGGGGCTTGGAAGGTTTCAGTCGTCCCGCCGCGGTGGTGTAGTGGCTAAGATACGCGGCTGCTAACCTGCAGGTCGCGGGATCGAATCCCGGCTGTGGCGGCTGCATTTTCGATGGAGGCGGAAATGTTGTAGGCCCGTGTACAGAAATTTGGGTGCACGTTAAAGAACCCCAGGGGATCGAAATTTCCGCAACCCTCCACTACGGCGTCTCTCATAATCATATGGTGGTTTTGGGACATTACACCCTACATATCAATCAATCAATGTTTCAGTCACATTGTCTCCCTACTCATCACCCCCTTCAACTGCCCTCCGGGAGTGCACCGCATCTCAGTGACAGGTTGAGTGGCCCTGCTCTCAGTGCTCGGCCCCACACTCCTCACTGCCCTGCCCCTCTACTCCTGTTTTCTCAATGGAATTCGCCAATAGACGCATGCCACACAGCCCATCTCACAGTAGGGGCACACTTTGACGTCACCACAACCTACAGCACACCAACACACTCTTGGTACCAGAAGGCAGCTTCACAGTTGCCGCGACCGGGTCACCGCAGCCTGGTTGTTCCCTGGTCAAAGGTAGAACGCAGTGCTGAAAAAGTCGACATTCTACAGAGGCTAGTTGCTGTCCATCTTGCCATGTTTTTAGACCTGTAGGCATAGCTGGACTTCTCTTCAGCCTGGTGGAAAACGAAACACTCTACACAATACCAATGCTTTGAACGCAGAGGTCCCCTGAGATCCACCAGATTTAATTAAGTTAGTGCACCGCTACTCTCCCAATTTTCAGCACAACAGAAGTCTGCACTATAGTGGTGGCCAGTCAAATAACTTTACCCTCACGTGATCGCATTCCAAACCCTAGATAGAACGCCTTGAAACAAGTTTTATTGCAAAGCATGTCTCAAAACCAGGTCTCGAAACCAGCACCAAACCACCTGGACGTCCCAAGAACTTTTCTTGTACGTTTGAGCAAAGGGAGTGTTCAAACCAAATAACTTTTTATTTCCAAATGCATGAAGACAGAAGCGTCTTAACGAACCTGACCCGCATGCACACGCTCTCCCTTAACTGAAAATCCAAGAGAGTGATTGTCCTTGTGGAATTGCCCTCTTTAACCACAGAAGCCAGAGAAAATGCTTCAGCCCTCTCACTGCTGCAGAAGCATTGCACTGACAATGTGTTACAGTCGAATTCCTCTACAATGAACACCGCTTCAATGAAAAATTCACAATTCCCTGTCAGCAGTCTATAGAAGTCAATGCATAAATATTGTCGCCACAACGAACATGTTTTCTTCGATCCTCCCATGTCAACGAAATTTACATTGCAATTCCAGGCTCAGATACTTATTGCTATGCAATAAACCCAATCTTCAACATTGCGATGCATTTTCAAAGCCTGAAAATGCGTCAACGAAGTCGAAAACACGCATTGGCACCACCAGAAACCGTCGCTATTCGCAATGCCCATAGCCTATGGACGTCAGACTCCGCCCAGGCGGCGCTGTGAAAAAGGTCGCCACCAGTGCTACCATCGCCACGCCGGCCATAAATTGGTAGTACACAGAGAGCTGTCCGCAAGCGAACGTGCATAGGCCCTCCTCTTTTGTTGGTCATTAGGCGCGGTCTCCTGAAAATCAAGGAACTGGCAGGCTTCTTTCTTCAATCCAACCTCGCTTCAAAAAAGTAGGAAGCTCATCAAAACGAAATGTGGGCACAATGCAAAAGATGTTTTATTTCAGCGTGCTGCAACTGGCAGTTTAAATGCAAGCGAGCGTTGCATGACATTGAGTTTGAGGCAAGCACTTCCACGTGCGTTCTGTAACGCCTAAATGCGTTAAACTTGAGCATACACTTGATGCCAAAGCAGTGAAGTGCATACACGAGCAATCTATTTTATGGTCAGCGGTACGAAGCTCGCTTTATCAGGCACGAATGGCCCTGGTGGTTTTTTGTTTTGCAGTTGCATTCTACATCGATTTCTCGCTTCTTGTGATTTTACTGTTCTATTACGCATGATCAAATGCTCTGTTGACAGTTGTCTTCCATTTGTATATACTGCGAGTGGGGATACATGCTTGTCCACTTTCTCAGTGTACAACGAAAGGCAAAACCGATGCCTGCGAGATAGCTCCGGTAATCGCAAAGACCCAACGGGAAAAATAGAAAAAAAAAAGGAAAACTTATTGTGGTCGCGATCATTTTGCGATTTACCTGTATGACGCACGTGTTCGCATTTCCTAGTTGAAGCCAGGTCTTAGAGCTTTCAAAGCCCTACGTGCGTGGTGCTATGGGGTGGCAACAACTTCAGATTATCCGTAGTCGCGACGTGCGCAACGCCGAAACCACCGGGTGTCACCTCTCTGCTGTTGTACATCTTGCACCGCGGTCAGAGGGACCGTTAAGCTTCATAATGAAAGGTACTACGGTTTTCCGCCAAGGCTACTTAAAACAATAACAGGAGACCTACATTATCACACTTACTTAAACAAACGGCTGTGGAGAACGCGAATAGTCCGCTTACCCAACACGTTCGCAACTGCCTGTACTTAGCGCTCTCGCCATTCTGCTTTGTGAAAGCTGCAGAAATCAGTAAAACTGAAGTCATTTACGTCCGTGGCAATTCACAACGCAACAGTAGCACAGAATGGGATCTTCTTTCGTTGAGTGCGGAGCTGTTGTGTCTGCTCTTGTTTTCACCGTCGTTCAGGCTAGTGAACTAGCAAGCACTTCACGGCGGTTTGGTGACACATCTGACTAGCAGAGCGAAAATGGGGTCTTCTTTCGTTGAGCGCGGAGCTGTTGTGTCTGCTCTTGTTTTCACCGTCGTTCAGGCTAGTGAACAAGCAAGCACTTCAGGGCGGTTCGGTGACACATCTGACTAGCGGAGAAAAATTGTTAGCTCTTTTTCTGAGTGTTTAATGCACAGATACACCTAATATTTCGATCAATCATTGTTTCCTGCACTGTAGTTGCACCTGGTTGTGCAGCAAACTGTGCGAAGGAGTCTGACTTTGCACTACTCAAAACTGTATTGACCGGTGGTGCTGCATGTCTGCAAAACTACGGAGTCTCGACCTCTATAGGTGGCGCGCCACGGAAGCCGAGATGGCTTCGGAAGGATGATCAACCCATGAACTCGCATAAGAAAAGATAGCACGCACGAACATTCTCCCATGCCACTTTCACTGGATGAACTCTTGATTGTCGAATGAATGCAAATCGTACCAAAGTACTTTCCCCGCCAACAGGAACTGCTGAATGTTCACTACCTCATATCTTGCCGCAGTGCAAAGGGTAAGGGTGTCAGCTGATCAACCGTGAATCAACAATGCTTTGCGTAATCCTGTGCGTGCTACAGAAAACTGCGTGAACCAGAATTCACGTATGAACTGAACAGCACTGCGAGATCATTTGGGCTGAGCTTGTCTGGCGGTTTTTCCGCAGTGGTAGGATACTAGCGAATAGCGCACCATTGCGGCTGCACAGAAATGAATGTTTAACATAGCGATGGTTTGCAAACATATTCATTACTTTAGCTGTAAACATCATGTAGCTGCTTCTTCAACGAAACACAAGCATTTTACTTCCCATTAAGTAGCACTTGTGTCACAGCCATGATCAGACTCTAACAGTGCGCATTTTCCTACACTTGGATATTGCAGGTTTCATCAGTGTGATCGAAACAAGCGTATAGAAATGAACAGACGCGAATGCTTTTTGCAAAGTCAAAATGACAAACATTTTTCAAACAACAACATTCTTCGGACAACACCAGTGAAGTGCAAGAGAAGTTAGCGTGGACTGTAGTTGTAACTGCATATTTCATTGCTCTAATCATTTCACTTCGCTGGTCCAGCTCGAGCATGTTGGTGGCATGTGGCGCTTTGTAATATTCATTGTAATTGGGATACATTCAATGCACAAGAAAAAGTATGTTTTTAATTTGAGCTCACTGAAGGATATTATACAATAAATACAATCAAAGTGACTTACGAAGGTCAAAAAACATTAACGCACGACAGGGCGTGAAGTGCAACTCTCTGCTCGTGAGCTAACAGCTGATCTTTCATCGTCGCTGTCGATCTCGGCTCGTTCACAATCATCTACGTCTAGTGAAAAATTCTCGACGTCAAGACGGTTTCTTTGAACATCATTGCTGAAAGTAATCTGAGGAATTCTCTCTGCCAAATGACTTCAATAGGACCAACAACGTGTCATTTACCATGTGCAACACCCACACAGCATTGCTCACCACGTTTATCAGGGGGTGCGGAGATCATTTCGCTCATTACGCGGCAAAAAAGGAATCGTATGAAGTGTGCTGCCATCTATCTACGTAAAAGGAAGCAGCACAGCGTAGGCCACGGTTTGGAAGCGCAAATCGCGAGCCTGCGCTACTTTACGCATACAATGAATGTTATTGGATACATGCACTATCAAAGCACTGATAAATACTGTACGCACGTAAAACAAGGCTAGTTTTAACTGAAATGGTGAGAGGATAACATTTAATTATTCAAAGTGGCTGCAGAAAATCTCGCAAAGCTGATATGTGTACTCTGTGGGCTATAATCAAAAGCGCCAGTTCACACGTATTTTCACAAAAACTTCGCGTCTCCCAAGAACGAATCATATTTATCACGTCGCAGACGGTCCGGTATAATCACTTATGCACGGAACATACTAAGTGGTTTGTGTTCGTTTCTTGCTAACGCGTTAACACTGTGGCTAGCTCCGCCGAACAAGGCAGGATTGGGAACATCTGCCAGGTGTTCTGTGGTCTGCCTACTGATCATTCTTGAGAGGACGCTCCTGAATTCCACTAGGCGGCGCGACAGTCTATGAACATTGCGAATACCGCCCTGGCCGTATTGTGAATACTGCAAAAGCCACTAGCTTGTTTTTGAGCCGCAGACGATCCGAAGCTGAAGCTCAGTCGCTCTGTTAATGGTTTCCGTCACACAGCTGCTGGGTACAACTGCGGATTGATGCCTTTTCCGATTCCAATGCTTATCATTACGTTCGCGCTTGGCCAGTGTGGTAACTAATCAAAGCAGCTGTTCATCTGCATTATCAACAAAATAAGCTAGCCACGAGTGATGGATGATAAGAATGGCAGAATAATGCAAATGTCACCGCTCCACGATACCCTCTTTCTATCTCGGCGCTGTCGGATACTTTTGACGGCGGACAGCTGCTTGTGTTAACGTGGTAATGCAACTGTTCGGTTCGTTCATGAAGGCGGTTTTAGGCATTGTTTCAGCGTGCGTTTGCACCATGGCCTCGCTATGCGTGGGGGAGAATGACGTCATGACGCTGCTGGGAAAGAATAAGAAGCAGCGGACATTTTTTGAATTTTGATTATAAACGTTTCTTTGTTTTGCTAGCTCAGATCAGCTATATTTTTTCGATTTCACTACAACGAAATTCTCGCTTCAACAAAATATTCGCTGCGCCCCGTCAGTTTTGTTGTAGCAGGGTTCGACTGTACTTCCTTTGTCTTTTTCTCCAGCTTTAGCATTGCAGGCCACACAACTCACTGTTCTAGTTCGGCTATCCTGTCCATCCACGTCACCATCTACTGAAGATTGCACCTCCAGCTGCGTGCTTTCTGGTTTGACGAGTACGTCTGCACACTCATCCTGCTCAGTCGAATATACCGCATCTACCCTAAGCCGAGAAAAGCCTTCATCCACGAGCGAGACATCCTGGTTTCTGGCCATGCTTCTGACGCCTTTTACCTCTGACTGGCCATGTATGCTGCACTCACCAGCTAGCTTAGCCGCGCCTTCCATGTTTATCGACCCTAGTCTATCTTGAATCTCTTTACTTACTGTACCCTGACCACCAGTACGTTTCACGAGGACAGTCTGAAGCTCAAACTTCAATCGTTCTGTTTCCCTTTCATAAGCTGCAGCTTCCTGTTTATGCCTGGCGGTTTCTCTCTCTATGCAAACTTGCTCGTCATTCAGCTTCCTTATGCCTGGCCTTTATGAGCTCCCAATAATCACAAAGCCCCTCCTCAAGCGCTCCTGAATCCTTTATTACCTGTATCAAATGTGGCTTCTTATGTATTGTCACCACATTAATCCCCAGCTCTTTGCACAACGATACTAAATCCGGTTTTCTCAACCTGTTCAAGTCTATGGTCACCCCGGGCAGACTTCCGTTGTTCTAACGGCTGTGATGAAGGTACCCCTTATAAACACTGCCTTTACAAAGCAGCAGCCAATTTACCCCTTTGGGCAGACATCACCATCTTTCGAAAACACCTGTAGAATCTCTAGCGAAAGTGAGCACTCACCAGCATCGGTACCAGGAAAAAACACCACTAAATTCAACCAAAACACCACCAAATCCAACAGGTGGCCACCCAGGGGCTGGGGGTAAAACTGTTGGAATGGTTCCTGTTCATGCAAAGAACACACGATATATTCACATATTTACACGGTGTTCAATAGCCTAGGCGTCACGACGCGCCTTTACACGAGACACGACCGGCTGGAACGAAGACCTGAGAGAGAGAGAGAGTGAGGAGCGCACATGCGACGCTCCTTGGTTCGTGCATGCGCTCCTTGTCCGACGCTGATGTGCGATCCCTACAGCACAGGCAGACACTGCTTGCATTCCTGCAGGATGCATATTGCGTTTGGACGGCACACCAACGAGCGTCTTTTAGAGACCATGCCCTTGCTCTGTCTGTCATAGCACCGTTCAGAGATGAGCAGGACATACACAAACATAGAGCGTAGACTAACTACAATTTTATTATCAAACATTTTCCTGGCATCTGTACACAATGGATAGGCATCGCAAAAACCTGAGGCAAGATAAAAAAGAAAAATTCACATGGTCATGCATATCAAAACGTTAAGTTGTTTCTATAGAATGAATTCTTTTTGAAGAAATATTAATTGATGGTGTGCTGCCCCGCCGCGGTGGTCTAGTGGCTAAGGAACTTGGCTGCTGACCCGCAGGTCGCGGGATCGAATCTCGGCTGTGGCGGCTGCATTTCCGATGGAGGCGGAAATGTTGTAGGCCCGTGGGCCCAGATTTGGGTGCACGTTAAAGAACCCCAGGTGGTCGAAATTCCCGGAGCCCTCCACTACGACGTCTCTCATAATCATATGGTCGTTTTGAGACGTTAAACCCCACATATCAATCAATTGATGGTGTGCTGACACATTCATCAGAGTTTGCCTGTGTCACCATGAAAGATTCGGTTATGACTCGTTCCATTTTATCACAAAGCTGTGACATGATTGTAATATTGTCAAAAAGGGGTGTACACTCACACTGTGTTACATGTGATGCTTGATTGCCCGAGTGCATGATTATATGACAATTATTTCGGGACTCTCTTAATCTTGTGTTTAAACACCTTTCTGCCTGTGCGATGTATCTCCTACGGCATGTTAGAGGAATGTTATACACTACTTACCTATTACATTCGACAAATTTTCTTATGCAGTTGATACCGCAATTATTACTTTTTCTTCTTTCCTTGCAGCCGTTTACCCTTTGACACATTCTATTAAGTTTTTCTGAAGCCGAGAAAAACAGTTTTACGTTCTCTGCATTTGCAGCCTATGTGGAACAGTGTGGATATGCAGCAGAACTATTGGTCTCTTTGTGTCAGTAGACGTTCCATCACATTTTCTTTGTTTCTGTTGCTTGTCTTTAATAGATCATTAGACACCGACGCAATGAAAAAGTCACGAAAGTCACTGTTAATAAGCCCTTGTTGACGCTCTGTGCCACTTTATGCAGGCATAATTTTTGCACACATTTCTTTAGACTAGAAAACACTACTTCTCTTTTTATTAGTTTTGAGTGCATGGAATCGTATCTAATGATGGCCTTTGTTCCTTTTGTTAAATACATCCAACATGTATGATCTACATTCAGGTAAATCTGTAGGTCTAGAAACTTTTAAAGAAGACTCAGTTGGCAATTAATACATGAATTCTAGCCCTCAAAAAACTTGTGTGAACTTATGCAATATTTTTTCCAGGTTATTAGTATTTCCGCTTTTGTATGGAACACAAAGCAGGAAATAATCCACATATCTGAAGCAGGCATTCACAGACATTTCCTTCAGAAGCGGTAATATTTCCTGACTAATCGCTCCCAATTCAAGTTTATTAATTATCACTCTTCAAACTGAATACCTGTAACTTCAGGTGTCCCGCGAAGATCTGTCCTAGAACCTCTGCTCTTCTTAATTTATATTAACAATTGACGATTGCATGTATCAAGTAACTTTCGTACATTTTTCAGATGTCTGTGTGATCTACCAATCAGTAACCAACACCCGGGACCAAACACTGGATTCAGCATGACCTTAACAACATACAAACATAGTGTAATCATTGCCTAATGAACCTAAATCTCAATAAATGTTAACTTCTTTCTTTTTCTTGCCACTGTGACCCTTTAAAATTTACTTATTCTATCGCTAATATTGCTATACAATCAGTTCAATTATTCAAATACCTCGGTGTCATTTTGGCTCATAATCTGGCTCATAATCATTTGGATTTTTCAAATGTCACCTAGACAATACTCTGCCTCATGTCGAGATGCTTGCATATAAATCGTTTGTCAAATCTAAGCTCGAATATGCATCTTCCATAAGAAAAGCCCATCAAACATACATCATAAATGAACTTGAATCGCTTCAAAATCGAGCTACCAAGTTCATTCATTCTGCCTATTCATATGATATCAGCATCTCATCTCTGAAGGCGGAATCGGGTTTGGAAACTCTTGCTTCCCCCCCACAGCTGCCACCCTATCTCTTTTTCATATGTTTTATTTGAGTTCACAGAGTCATCCACCATACATCACGCCCTGTTTATACATATCTCATCGCACTGGTCATCCGCTTCAAGTCGCAATACCATGTACCCGAGCCACTGCATTTCAACCCTCCTTTTTCGTACGAGCAGCGACAGAGTGAAACGGCCTTCCTCACGCCATCTGTGCCATTATTAGCTCATCTATGTTTGCTGAAGTTATTAAAAACACCCATGTATAGCTTTTCCTTTTTTAACACCAGACCTTATGTAATACCACTAGAGGGTATCTTTAAAGAAATAAAATAAAATGAAGCGTGCAGAAAGCTGCCACACCAGCATTGCTCAGACAACCAACAAATATGGCGGCAGTGCAGCTTTCGGAAACTTGCGCATGTGCACACCATCTGCTGAGATTGGTCTAATGTGGCGACCTCTTCATCTCCCAGCTTCAAAGTCTGTAGGTTAATGGGAGAATGGATATTTTACAAGTTCTAACAGCTTGTCAATCACAATTACAGTTCTAACAACACGCCAGCCATAACGTGTTCATGTTGCACCAGCACTGCATTTCTTGGCAGCGAGGGAATGTTAAACTGACTGATCTTGGGGCACCTTAGGTACCAAGCTGTTGGCAGACTGAGGTTCCTGAAGGGGAACTTGCTGCGGTGGAGATGGTGCTATGCAGCTGTCGGCAGGAAAGTTCGAGAAGGCAAATACATAGGGTTGTAGGCTAGTCAAGCTGTCTGGAGACGGCTTTTTTTCTACAATCCCGCCATCTGTATCTCACAAAGATGGCAAATAAACTTTATTATTATTATTAATATCGATCCAGGTGCTTCGATGGTGGGGAGATGTTTGCAGCCGTACACTACGCGCCGGAGAGCGTAACTTGACATAAAGTGCTGGAGTAGCCAATTGTTTTGAATGATTTTGACGTTCAGATCTCCGACGAGTACAAAGGGACCATGTTTGAACACGGTCCTGTATAGATGGATTGCCTCCTCGATGTGATTGGTGACGTCTCTTTCTGCCAAGTGCTTGGGGACGTCTCCTTCTGCGAAGCACGAGAGTGCGGTTACTCTTTTGCAGTTACTCCCAATATGGTGCACTGGGTGTGGCAGGTTAGTTACTCCTCTGAGGAGCAACCTCGATACCCCTATTCCTCCTTTACTTTTTAGAGTGTACAGTGGTCTGCTGTCTTCGATTTTGCTAAGCAAGGCAGAGAAGGTGGCATCGGCTTCACGGACTACGTGGACGTGCGGGAAGTGATTAAGGTACTGCCATTTGATCATGGGTCCAAAAAGCCCGCTACCTCCAGCCCTGCACCTCTTGTTCACCTTACTGATTTCAACAGGGGACAAGTGTCGCTAGTTGCTACACATGATGAGGTTCAGTGCTCCAAACGGTTCGTGCATCCTCTGAGTGATTAATTTGAGATGGCATTATTTGATGTCGAGGTTGTCGACGAACAGCATGCTGATTTCGTCGATGATGACACACTTGACATGATGAAAGGCCACGCGAAACATTTCAGCTCCCTGTTGCTTGAACCTCTGAAGTCCGTGGTCTTACTGCGGGGAGCTGGAAAGGTGGTGCGTTTGTTTTGTACGGGTTTTAAACGTCCATCAGCAGACACAGGACAATTGTTTTTCCACACCCAGCAGGTCCTGTCAAGAAAGCAAGCAACGAAGGTGCCTTGAGAGTAGTCAGCCTGTGATTGGTTTCTCAAAGCAACTTGTACTGCACTGCATTCGTCATGCGCATTAGCTTAACGAACGCGCCAAGGTCCATGACGTCTTTATGCTTGCGCACGCTGCACACGAACTAGTCTTTTTAACAAGCCGCATCAGATCTTTGTTTCGGAGTGGGTCGGCATCTTCATCTTGGTGAATTCTAGTGGTGTTGTAATCGTTAGTGGTGATGGTTTGCCGGCTGCTTCGTCCCGGTGATATTGCTCGATCAGCTGGGCCACGATCTCCTCAATGTCTGCCTGGGCTGTATTCTGCATGCTTTGCGTTTATCAGCTTCTTGCGTTCTTCATAAAGTTGTGTGTAGCAGTTGTTGTTGAATACGTCCACAGTCTCACTCCTAAAGGGCTTTGTAGAGAAGCATCTCTTCACGCATGAAGTTGTCAGGCGAGGCCTTGACAGAGTAATGGCAGTAACAGATGACTACTGGGCAGTTGCGAAGAGACTTGGTGTTGACGCCGATGCATCGGTACTTCCGCTAGCACCACTAGCGAATTCTGCAAGACAGACGTCATCTAACTCGCACGGTCTGGCTTCATTCTTTTGGGCGAGGTTGAGTTTTCTGACGTTGGTTGACAAGGCACTGATCTTCGCCAGTTCTTCGTTCATTTTGTGAGCTCGCATGCATTCCTCGGGGTAGCAGGTGGGAACGTAGATAACGTCCTGGCTCTTCTCGAACATTTTTTGTTCGAGCAGGAACCAGGCTGGCTCTTGAGCTGACATTTTCACCCCCTTAAGCATGTATACTCTGATGGACTGCACGATGGCAGCGTATTTAATGTCGGGGTTTTCTTAAGGATTTGTTGAATGGCCTTGCGGAGGTTCGATGCCACTGTCTGCCTTGGTGACGTAGTCGACTACGTAGGTGGCACAGGCGAAGTAGTCCAGAATGATCTGGAGATGAAATCAAATAAAGTTTATTCATCTTTCGAAGAAAGGAAAGATAGGAGCTGTCACAAAAAGCAAGATGAATGTTGGAGTCTAACACTTTGGAAATATATAGATCGAAGGCGTTCATGAACTTTTGTCGGTGGTCGCCTTGTGAAGCACACAGGGACGCGTAAACCCCATCTTTAATGTCCATGTACTTTGTGTCAGAGTGAACAATGAAGGTGCCCAGAAACTCTTCCAAGGATGCACTCTCCTTTCTCCGAAGCATCGTGCATATCTTTGTAACGCTTGCACAGTTGTCGGCAGGTGTCTTCAGCTGCGTCTTCTGTGAAAGGAAACCAGGAATAGTAATCCTGGTTTCGTTGCTAGGCCTGAACCAGGCGCCAAACTTGCATTGGATCTACCTGCTTGTAGCACCTGTGGTTGTGAGCAAGCATTTGAGTTCTCCATTTGGATATCCGAGGTCTGTGGCATGTCAGCAGTGAGTTCCTCTTCAGGGGGCACGTTGTTCAAACACAGGTTGATATAATTATGGGCGCTGCCACGCTGTTGGAAATCCAGCCACTTGAAGAAATCCACGTTCATGTAGAGCTAATGGGCGAGCAGTACTTGTCTTTGAGCACATTAAGTATGACATGAAAGATCCGGTGTGTGGACAAGGCACACGTGACTGAATCATTGTTAACAAGCTGCATGTGCTTCATGCCGTCGAGTTAGTCGACGACTCGCGCCACACTTTCTGGCCTAGTGTGCAGCCACTCTAATATTTTGGGAAGCCAGTTTCAGGGCAGTTCCGTGGCACACAGCGTCAGGTACGCATGAGGGTTGCCCAACTGGCGTATTATAGCGAAGAGTTCTTTGAACGAACTTGCCAGTATTGAACCGTGTTGGGTATGCCCTCCATACACGCCAGATTTTGTTGAGGACGTCGTCGAGGGACTTGCGTCCAACCGTGTTGAACTGCTGCTGTGTGAATGTACTGGTGATGGCATTGGTCTTACACGTCATGGTCTTCGCAACAACATTGTGTCTCCTGACTTTCATAACCATGTACAGCGCGTGCTCCGGTTCCACTTCATGGCGATTGGTCCGGCGGATCTTGCTGCTCGCCTTGGCTAACGGTGTTTGTTGAGCCTCATTTATTTGATGAGGCACGACTTGGCAGATTTGTGGAAAAGACACTTCTTCAGTGT
The DNA here is from genome assembly GCA_013436015.1 of Rhipicephalus annulatus. Taxonomy (NCBI): domain Eukaryota; kingdom Metazoa; phylum Arthropoda; class Arachnida; order Ixodida; family Ixodidae; genus Rhipicephalus; species Rhipicephalus annulatus. Next base: position 104,636 of record WOVY01010628.1, on the reverse strand, counting down.
ACTCGTTAAAGAGCAGCAAGATAAGCGTTTGACCTGTGCTGGATGCCAAATGGAGATTGTGCGTGCCTATCATTAAAGGTATATGATAGGGTAATATCCCAAATAAATCGAATTTGCAATTTTCACACCAAAAACTCTACTGCACTCCGAGGAACAAACCTGTGGAAGTCTGACAACAAGTGCCCGCTGCAAACGGTTTAACCCTTTGATGCCCAAAATTTTGTTTCAGTGAAAAACACGAAGAAAATTTTGGTATGCATAAGGAAATGATGAAATGTTTTAGTGAGGTTTTCAGAAAAACATCATGATTATTTATATCTGAGTAATGAGTATGGATGTGCACATCGAGTGACTACTTGACATGGAATGTCGTCCAGCAGTAGCGGCCTGGAATAAGGTGTAGGTGCACGTTGCACCATCCAAGATTGAGATTTAAATGTACACATCCTAAAATTTTCCTTTACTCCTGCCCGAAGGCACTGGCCTTGATTTGGGTAGCCTGGAAGAAACATTTCAAAGCTAGGAAAGAGATTTTTTCCCGCTATAATGAAAACGATTTTTTAGATTTATTATTGTAAAAACTAATAAGCGCATCAGACCACACACATTTTTGAAAAAATGGAATTTCTTCCTTTTGCTATGCTGGACAGATTGGCACACTTGTTCAGGGAGTGACGCAGAGAGGAAGGAGAAGACGAAAGAAGCAGAAACCAATTCTCGAAATGATAGTTTTCTTTCTCTCTCACACTAAAAACATCTAATACAGTCAACTGCCGATTTTTCGGACCCTCTAGGGAGCGAAAAACCGTCTGAAAAGTCGGGCAGTTCAAAAAAATGAACGCAAGCAAAAAAACCCCATTATTTTACTGATAATTTTCAATACAAGCAAGAAAAACGCACCATTTTGCTAATATTTCTCAATGCAAGTGAAAAACACACCATTTCATTGATATTTCTCACTCAAGAGGTTCAAGGACGAAGTACCAGACTTCCGGAACTCTGCCAAAGCATCAGTGGGGTGGCTCTAAAAAGGGCCGTTACAAAAAAAAATGCATGCAGCCAAAAGCGGGTGCCATCAGGGCAGCCTGTGTTAGAGCTGCAGTGGCTTGAAAAACTTGTTGATCCTTGTTTGAACGGCGTTCCGCTTGCATGTGATCACATTCACCTCAATTTGAGCAAGGGTCATGTCATCACTGTACACTGATGACAGCGTCATCAATGCTCGCATCAATTCGGCGGTCGTAGGTGACGCAGGCGTTGGTTCCTCTTTTTCGACATCGATTAGCTCTGCGCAGAAGCCGAGTTCAATGTCAGCGTCGACGAACCGCTCAAAAGTTATTTCCGTGGGCATAAAAGTACCAGCAGAGCGGAGGTCGTTGTTAGTATCGTCCATGAGAGGGCACAAGTCAGCCATGCTGTTGCTTTCTTCAGGCAAATCTGCTGCCTCTCTGTCAAGTAGGACGCCCACATGGCGAAAGAAGTTGCGAAGGGTGTCTTGCGTTACTGCCTTCCATGCGTCCACAAGCATTCCGACAGCAGACCGAAAATCAACACTGTAGCCTTTCCCGTTTTCCGAGCATAGCACCATGCGGTTGAGTATACATGAACGGTACAAAAGTTTCAGATTACGGATAACGCCTTAATCCATCGGTTGGAGAATCATAGTCGGATTGGGCGGCATGAATTCCAGCTGGATAGCCTTCAAGGTATTGATGTGACCATGAGCAGCACAGTTGTCAATGAAGAGCAGAACACGTCTGTTCTGTTGTTCAAATTTCCTGTTCAACCTGAGGACGTAACTCTCGAACAACTGCTGCGTTACCCATGCCTTTTTGTCGGCTTCATAACACTGGCAGCGTTGCCCCTTTAGAACACCTCGAGCTCTTGGACTTCCCAATTACTAACAAAGGAAGTTTCTCGCTGCCAGACATTTTGCTGCCGACAAGAACGGTCAGCCATTCTTTGCTATGCTTGCCACCATGGCATGTGTCACCAGCAAAAGCGAGTGTTCTTTCCAGTAGCAGCTTGTAAAATAGGCCAGTTTCGTCGCAGTTGAAAATGTCAGCAAAAAACTGCTGCAACAAAGACTGGAGTTTTCCCACTGCGGTACTGCGCATTAACTGCACGGTTGACAGCGCCGCTTTCGCCACACATCTTCTTGAACTTGAGGTCATTCCGATGCTTAAAGTTTCTCAGCCATTCATCACTGAACTTAGAATCCGTGATGTCCATTTGAAGCGCGAGAGTTTCCACTTTTTGTTTCTAGATGCAGCCAGAGACTGGCAACCGCTTGGCAATCATTGAATTAAGCCACACGACGAGAGCGTCCTCAAGCTTTGGATGAACACCTTGGCTTGCATTCATCTTTTGGGCACCAGACAGTTTTTCGGCCGCTTCCAAGATCTTGTCTTTGTTCCTCAGGAAATCGGAAACTGTTTACTTGGAAATGCCGAACTCCTTGCTCACGTCAGCCTGCGATTGGCCACTCTTCGCTCACTTAATAATGGCTGCTTTCTTCTCCATCGTTAACCGACGGTACTGTTTTCCGCGCTTCGATGCCATCGGCGAGGACGACGAAGGCGGAGTCGGGGCCATCGCAAGCAAGGGTAATCCTCACGATGTGAACAAAGGAGCTTGCTGACGAGCGTTGAAGCACCTAGGCTTAGCTTTGCAGAGCACACTTCACACGATCGCACAACCACGCTATAGTGTACTAGAAGGGGGCAGTGGAGTGAACGAGGCGGCCACGCCATATCTCGGCTGATTCTTCGGCGGGTGACAGTAGCGGCGGCGCTGGAGTCGCATGGTACTGAAGATCTCAAAAGCGTCTGTATTGGGAGCGCGCGCGAGTAGCCCGTGAAAGTGTGTATTTGCTTGTTTTTAGCGCGTTTTATGCGTTTCAGAGCCTTTATCAGTGTATGCACATTTGCTAAGCGCAATGGTGCACGAATAAATATGCAGACACGCGGAAATCGCATCGGGACATTCACTGTTTCAAGAGCCTGCTGACAAAAAAAAAGAAAACATGTAGTACAATTCGAATTTGCACGAATCCGCCTAGCTTTTCACTCAAGCAGCGCTTTGAGCGACGCTACATCATAAGTGGCTACTGGCGAACTACAAAGACAGTCGGATGTGCCTTGCGCATCAGATGTTTCAACTAAGTTCACAACGACAAATCCAACAACGAAAACGAAGCGTCGGATGGCGGCGCACGTTCACAACGACAAACCCAACAACGAAAACGTAGCGTCGGATGGCGGCGCACAAACGTTGTATTAGATATTGCGGGGGAGCAACGCGCCGATGGCGCGGTGGGTGCGGTCGCACTTTGCATAGGTCCCAGATGGTCAGCGCGCGGCATGTTCCATGTCGCAGTGCGAGCACCATTTTGGACGCCATGCGCTTTGTTTTTGTGCCGCTGTGTTTGTGTGGCGCTATCAGCAAAAAGGTTTCTCCTGCATTTGTCAAAGGCGCTTTGCCGTACAAGGCGCGACTTTCAAATTTTAATTGGTGTCGTCCACACTTGCGCTGCTTGCAAACTGTTCTGCATGATTGCATAACTACCTTTGGCTTTCATTGCATTGTTATTTTGTCGTATAATTGCTTGATTGAACGCTGTTTCGATCACTAGTGGCAGTAGCTATCATACCGAAATAAAATGAACAGATACATTTTAAACAGTTTTTTCCTTTTTTTTTTTTTCAATGGTAAACGGGGGTGGGGGGGTTCATTATGCAGGTCGGTTCATTATGCGAGTAAATGTGGTACCTTTGCAAGCCAAATATCGAATTAAAGTGTCCGCTTCACAATTTGACTATGTTGAGTAGTAATAATTGCCAGTAATTTATGCCAGATGTTTAAGCTGTTTCTAGGAGTCAGAGAAAATTTGTTCTACAAAATTTATTTACGAAGGTCCGCCGCACGTTTAAAATCTCTTGGTGGCCTTCTCTGAAACTTTCTAGCAGCTTTGGTTTTGCTTACTTCGTTATGTCAGACACTGGGTCTCATCTAGTGTCACTAGTCGCTCCACAGACATCGTCAACATGCGCGCATGGGCGCACAACAGCTCTGCAAAACCCATTCGCTTGTCTTAACTATCTTGCAGCCCCACCTGAATTGTGTGAGCACGAGCTTAGAGTTCGGGGTGACAGCACTTCAGCTTCAAGTTTTAGGGCGACATTGTTTGGCGTCAGCCTCGGACATCTGCAGCTGTTCATGGGTTTGTTTTGTTTACATACTCAAGTTGTCTCCTCTGCCGCAAAAGCGTGTAGCTTCTGACCTTTGTGCACAATCTTATAGCTACTCTGGTTACGTGCATGGCCCACACTTTGCTGGGGCGGTGTGTGGTGGCGCTGGCTGCAGAGCTTTTTTTAACAACAAGAAGGCCCCCGGAGCGTATCTTGGCCTAGACTATGGGCCAGTGCGGACTGTTTTAGAACTGCGCGTGATATTGTCCTTTTTTTTAATACGATATGTACAAAAATGAAAAAAATGTATGCTTGGATTCATATATTGGAACGCTAACGTTTGTGGTGGGAGATGGCTAATCGAAAGAGGTGAGGCTAGATGAAATGGCGAAGTTCATTGGGCATTTCATCTTCAGTGGGATTATTCACATCACGGGTATTTATCTATATAGTATATTGGAACACCTGTAGACTCTTGTCGCAAGACAACAAAAATTTACTTAGAAAAGTGGACGAGTACACTTGTGTCTAACAAAAAACCATGCAATGCTTCACCGTGTGGCATAAGCAACTAAGCAGCACCTCGGTTCCTGATTTTTTTTTGTCAATGTGAAAAGAAATATTTTTGCACAAGATTCATTAGTTTTTATACTGTTCCTGGGTCTTTTATTTACAAAATACCGTGACATCTGGTTGGGGTGCTACTTTTTTGATGTTCTGGACACCCCCTTCAAGCCGCAAACCCAGCCCAAGCAGCAAAGAAGACACCGAAGTCAACCCTGACCACGAACAAGCTGCAGACAGAGGGGGCTGCAACCAGAGTACGGGCTCCTTCCAGAAACAGCCAAGCAGCTCTGTATCCCTAAATCCACAGCAGCAATGATGACAGCACCTGTGCAGCCCGCCCCAGTCGTTTTTCGGCAGCCCAAGAAACGGCCAACGTTCCATAGATCGTCAGGCGAGGACCCGAAAAGCTGAATCGAAATATGTGACCGAGTCGCCACTTTGAACAGCTGGGACCCCAAAAAAAAAATTGTGCCGTGTCTACTTCTACTTAGAAGATACGGCGAAGACGTGGTTTGAAAAACACGAATTCACACTACGAACCTGGGAACTCTTTCTGATGACCTTTCTTAGCACTTTCACGAGCGTCGTCCGCAAGGAAAGGGCCGCCACATTGCGGGACACAAGGGCACAACTCCCTAATGCAAGCATAACAATCTTCGTCGAAGAGATGACTTGGCTCTTTCGACACGCCGACTCCACCATGGCTGAGGTAAATAAGCTCTGGCTCCTCATGCGGGGGGGTCAAGCAAGAGCTGTTTGCAGGACTTGTCCAGAACCAGCCCAAGACTGTCAACGAATTTATTATCGAGTCCATGGCTACAGAAAAGGTACTTGAGATGCGCACAACTAAGTACAGCCGCGCCTCATTCAACTGAGCCGATCCTGCGCGAGACGATTCGAGCGATCGTGCGAGAGGAGCTGCGGAAGCTATTGCCTTCGACGCAGCCGCAAGCCAAATCGATCGCCGACATTGTCCAGGAGGAAGTTAGGCAGTCACTTGGAATCCCAGAAGCTCCGCAGCATGAACCAAAAGCCATGATCTACGCCGATGCTATGCGCCGCATCGCTCCTCCACGCCCTCGTCAGGACACTGCCTCGCTGTAGCTTTTTCGCCAGGCACTGCCGACGCCACAACGCCCGTCGGCTAGTCAGCGCTACGCTTCAAGGAAGACTGACGTCTGGCGCGCCCCTGACCACCGCCCACTGTGGTACCACTGTGGTGAAGCCGAGCACACGTACCACCAGATGAGCCTACGTGGTTTCGCTATCGATGCGCTGCGTCCACAGTGAGGTGAAAGGCCACGTGACATCGCCGACTATCTCGCCGGGGCATAGAGGACACCCCGGAGATTATCTCTTTCACCCTCACCCGGCTGCTACATGTTACCGCACCGTCGGCAGTACAGTGGCCTAAACTGGGGCCGGTCGCCTTGCCTGTATTAGGAAAACTAAGGGCAGCAACTGATGGAAGTGCAGTTGCTGTACGACGAACTGCTGAAGATCCTTCGTCGCCGCCACCGACGACGACGACGCGACCAAGCCTGAAAAACGTGCGGCCAACTGAACGCAGCTCCGACGTTGATACTTCACGACCAGCAGAATACCTGACGATGCAACGTCGAAGCAGCTATACAAATCGTCGTAGCCGTGATCCGACGCCATGACCCGATTGCAATGCAAGTCGATGAACTAGCGAGTTCGGCGTCCTCATCGACGGCCACAGCCTCACAGCTCTCGTCGACACCGGAGACGACTATTCTATCATCAATGGGACGTTTGCGGCGAAGTTGAAAGTTAGTACAGCCTGGGAAGGCTCCGAAATTCGTACTGCTTGGGGTCACCTAGTTACGCCGTCGGGAATCTGTACAGCCAGAGTCACCATTAACAGCAAGATTTACCCCTTCAAACTTCGTCGTATTACAGCATCGCTCAAGAGATGTCATCCTTGGTATGCACTTCTTAAGTCTCCATGGTGCCATCATCGACCTGAGAAAATCGATAACCATATCCACAGAAAAAGCACTGCTGCCCTACACGTCGTCGGGAAGGCGCACCTTGAATGCACTTGGAAGATCAAGTCACCATTCTTTCTCGTTTCAGCATCAGCCTTTTCGTTGGCACTCAAGAATGAACAGACATGCAAGGCGTCGCTGAAAGCGACCAGCACCTGTTGCAACCTAGAAATTTGCGTCGCCAGAGGAATAGCCGAGCTGCGAAGAGGGAACGCAAGAGTGATGCTCACGAACTTTAGCAACGAGTACAAGCACGGGAGCAAAGGCACAACAGTTGCCTACATTGAAGAGATACTGGAAGCCAGCAAAGCTTTCGCCCTCACCGATTTCGCTGAACCTGCTTAACGACTGAAACACTTCAACCAGCTTTCGATGTTAATCGGAGTCTTCCGACGCATAAACAAGAGCAGCTCAAAAACCTTCTCCTGAAATACAAGAACTGCTTTTCGTTGTCACTGAGAATTCGACAGACCCCTGTTATGAAACATAGAATCGTATTGGAAGAAAATGGCAGGCCACTCTGTCAGAGCCCGTACAAAGTTTAGACGCGAGATTGGGGGGGTCATAAAGAAAGAAGTTGACGAAATGCTCCGTGATGACATTATTAAGCCTTCAAAGAGTCCATGGGGGTCACTTATGGTGTTACAGTCTAAACACGCAATAACGAAATCATGGTGGAAATCGAAAATTTTCGTTTTCACGAGAATTTCGTTGCCGCAAGTGTGAGATAAAAAACAGTGAGATATGGCCAGCAGAATGAAAATTTATTCCCAGAAGTCGGTCAACTTACTTTGCCGACCCTTGCCATGCAACAACTTCAAAACTCTTCTTTTGCACTGGAAAAAGTTGTCCATTGCTATGTCGTCGTCATGTGTGCCGAAAAAAGGAGCGAAGGGTGTCCAGTGCATCCAAAACAACCGGCAGGTTGGGTTTCTCCACGTGTATCTCTTCTTGGTCCTCAGTGTCGTCAGCTTCGCGCACGCTTTCGATGATGGCCTCGTCGGTCACTTCCTCGTACACGACTGCGTCGTCATCGGCGCGAAACAACGCGCCGACGACGAGGAAGATCAACGGTGAGTTCATCTGGGATGTCGATGTCGATGGCTCGAAGTTCCCCCCAGGCGTTGGTAAGGGATAGAGTCACTGCACTGCCACCACTCTCGCCGTCAAGTGCGCCTTTGTCCAAATTTTCGTCTGGTGAGGCCGAAGCGCAATCCGTGCGTGATGCTTGCACGGTGGTGGTGAAGCCAGCGTGATCATTTGCCATCGCTGCATCATCATTTGCCATTGCCTGCTACAGTGTGGCCAGGCATGTTGCCGGACACAGACCTCATCAGCGATTTAAGTAAACGAAAATGGCGGTACCTCCGCTAGTGTAGCAAAACAGACGTTTAAAAATTTTCAGTGCGCATAACACGCATACGAGCATATTTTCATCAGTTAACCATTGGCGGGAGGGTAAAATAAGGCCCGCACCGTGGTAGAAAATTCGTTGATGCGGGATCACTGTCCCAAAACATTTTGTTACCGCGAGATACGTAATACATAGGCTTCTATGAACGTTCGCCGGAGATCCGGAAATATTTCGTTACCGCGGAGATTTCGTACTCGCGGGGTTTCATTATTGCGGGTTTCGATTGTAGTGAAGAAAAAGGATGAAACACAACGCTTCTGCATTGGCTATCTCCAACTCAACAAGATAACAAAGAAAGACGTATACCCTCTCCCCCAAATAGACTACACCCTTGATCGACTCCACAACGCCAAGTACTTTTCATCAATGTACCTCTTGACAGGCTACTGGCACATCAATGTAGACGAGAGATACTGAGAAAAGTATGCCTTCATAACACCAGACGACCTCTTCAAGTTTAAGGGCATGCCTTTTGGTTTTTGCTCGGTGCCTGAAATGTTCCAATGTGTTATGCACATCGTGCTCGCTGGATTTAAGTGGCAGACTTGCCTTGTGTACTCAGGCGATGTCGTCGTGATTTCCTCAAGCTTCAACAACTATCTTCAGCGCCTTGAAGCTGTAGTTCAAGCAATCAAAACTTCCGGACTCACCCAGAAGCCAGAAAAGCGCCGCTTTGGATACGAGCAACTCTTGTTTTTCGGACACGTAATAAGCAAGTCCGGAGTACACCCCGACCCGCAGAAGGCTGTGCGTCGATTTCTCGGCCTCTGTGTCTATTATAGGCGTTTTGTCAAAAATTTTGCACGCATTGGCAAGCCACTCACTAACCTGACAAAGACCGACGTCGAGTTCAAGTGAGAAACCCTTTAGGAAGAATCATTTCAAGAACTAAAACGACGCCTGCAGAGACCGCCAATACTTGCTCATTTAGACGAAAACGCTGACACGGAACTCCACATAGATGCAAGCAGTGTTGGGCTCAGAGCCATCCTGGTGCAGAAGATTGGCGGACTTGAAAGAGCCATCAGGTAGGCGAGCCGGTCGCTATCTAAAATGGAAGTAAACAAAACACAACAAAAAAAAAGGGTGTCTTGCCATTACACGGCTTCCAATGTACAAATTAGGTAATCTTGATGCGGTGACCTTGTGGATGATCCATACTTAAATTGTGGACGGGCATAAATTAAATATGATAATGCACGTATGTTCGAAGTAGTTTTGTGTAAGTTTCTGCTCAGATAGCCAAGAAACTGGGAAGCTTTTGAAGGGACAGTTGCTATGTGCGTATTCCAAGATAAGTCTTATGAAAGGTGAACACTGATATATTTATACAATTGTGTGGGGGAAAAAACGGTTATAGAGAAAGGATGAGTTAATACGCTTTCTAGTGAACGACATTAGCCGGCATTTAGAGCCATTAAGGGACATCTGCCAGGCTTCACACCACCTGTAAGTTAGATTAAGGTCATTTTGGAGAGTGGAATGATCATCAATAGATTGGATATTGCGATAGATGATGCAATTATCCGCAAACATCCTAACTGGGGATGAAAGGTTATCAGGAAAGTTTTTAATGTATAATAAAAAAGTGATGGACCCAGTACACTGTCCTAGTGAACTCCAGATGTGACATCACAAACGATAGATGACCACCATGAATTAATGACGGGATGACAAGAAATTGTGTGTCCAGGACAGTGTTAATGAATTGATACAAAGAAAAGACAATTTAAAGATTAAACCACAATAAGGGACAGTATCAGAAGCTTTGGCGAAATCGAGAAAGAGGCAATCTGTTTGATTGTTTCTGTTCATATTAAAGTGATGGTCAGTGGTGAATTCAAACAGCTTACTGAAGCCATGCTGATTAGGGAAAAAGAATTTATTTGATTTAAGGTGATCATAGATATGATATAGGTATAATATTTTCAAGTAGTTTGCACGATAGGCATGTTAGTGAAATGGGTTGATACTTACGGGTTGAGTGCCTGTCACCAGACTTGAATACGGGGACTATCTTTCCAATCTTCCAGTCCTTAGGCAACTCACCAGATGACAAAGACTGGTTAAAGATAAGACACAGAAAGCGACTGGAAATATCAGTGGTGTTCTTTAGTATTTTAGAGTTACGGTTATCAATGCCTGTTGAAGTAAAGACTTTAAGATTCGTGATGAGGTTCGCGATACTAACGATGATTAGAGTCATGAAAAAGAAAGGCTGATCAGAGGTGAATGGCACATTGAAACGATCTTTTGTAAAAACTGAGGCGAAATATGCATTAAAGGCAGTCGTAGAAGCTTCATTGAAAAATGGAGTTTGTTTAGCACCATGTAATGTAACGTGATTAGAAGATTTATTGTGAGGAGAGATTATTTCCCAGAATTTTTTAGGATTATTTTTGATAAGCTAGGGCAAGTCCTGCGAATGATATTTCTTTTTTGCTGTGCCTAGAGCTTTACAGTACTCTTGCAAGCACGTATTGTATTTTTCTCCAGTATAAAGCAGAAACATGGTGTTTTGCGGTATTATATGAACGTTTATTTTTATTTCGTAATGTTCAAAGCTGCTTTGTAAACCAAGCGTTAGTCTCATCGTTGGATATAGAGATTAGAGGTATGAGCTGGTGAACTAGTTCTAATATTTTTTTTCGAAAAAGAATCCAGTTGGCGTTTGATGTTCGTGAGGCAAACGTCGCCAGAAATCTTGTGGTAAAAAAAAATTCAAATTCGTTGTTAAATTGTTTATAGTCACCACAGTTATAATTGTGGATAGTCTTAGTAATCCCTGCGCCTGTAAACATTACAGGAAAATTGATCTGAACATGAATGAGCTTGTGGTCACTAAATCCTTCTTTGCATGTAATCGCTCCAGTAGTTTTAGGTGCATTAGTGAAAACCAGGTACAGTATGTTGGTACCATAGGTGAATTGCTGAACAACTTGTGTGAAGTTGTAGTTCAGAGTTACTTGGGAAAATTTGATGAGATGTGACATGTGGTAGACATTGTAGACCAATCAAGGAGTGGGTAATTGAAATCACCAAGAAGGTATATCATCTGAACACAGTTCTGTAGCTCACTCTATGTTATCATGCAGAACCTCGGGAAAGGAGGATTGCGCATCCGGTGGGTGATAACATGATCCCATAAGTATTTTAGCCCAAGTTATTTCTATGGAATGGTTAGTATGAAGGTGAAATGATGAATGATGAAACCATTTTTCACCGCTATTAACTTGCTGCCTCCTTTTCTATCTGACTCAAAGATTGAACTGACCTGATCTGTTGTCTGCATCTTCGCATCTAATTGCAATTTTGGACAGCTGTTTTGTGACATCGCATAGGGCATTAGCCGAACCAGAAGGTATGGCCGCAGACAGAGCAGCATTGCTTTTTCTAAGGGCATCAGCATCCGCTCCTGCACCCTTCAAGCCATGTCCAACAAATTGAAAGAGGCAGACAAGGAAATTAAAGGTTTAAATACTAAGGTGAATATCTTGGAAAAAGCAATGCTGCTGTGTCTGCGGTCATACCTCCTGGTACCAGGCCCTGCCGCGGTGGTCTAGTGGCTAAGGTACTCGGCTGCTGACCCGCAGGTCGCGGGATCGAATCCCGGCTGCGGCGGCTGCATTTCCAATGGAGGCGGAAATGTTTTAGGCTCGTGTGCTCAGATTTGGGTGCACATTAAAGAACCCCAGGTGGTTGAAATTTCCTGAGCCCTTATCTACGGCGCCTCTCATAATCATATAGTGGTTTTGGGACGTTAAACCCCAAATATTAATCAATGAATCAAGCATCTGCTCTAGGCCTATCAACAATACGAACAGTGTTGGCTTTTTCACGCATTTCTACTTTGTGTTTCAGCTGTTTAATTTCGATCTCAGTAGTGGTATGTTTAGAAAGTAAAGCTTCGTAACTTCTTTTAAGACCTCATATTTCACTAAGGACTAGAGCGCATGCGTCAGCCTCCGACTTATTCATAAGACCCGGATTTAATTGGACATCACCTGCTATCAATGGAGTTTTGCGCATAGCACCACATACATACACACAAGATAATAGTTGTGTTAGTACGCCTTTAAAGGTGAGCCGAAGACACGTTTATTGGAGAAAACGCTGAGGTAAAACCGACCAGCTGTCAAGCGAAACGAGCGGGAGAAGCAACAACACTCTTTTTTTTCTTCTATTGCTGGCTTTCCTGCCTGTGCCATATATCAATGCTACAGTGGCTTTAAAATACTCCAAAAAACAGGTGGGCACGACAACGCAAAGAAACAGCGGTGGCTACTTCTTATACAGAAGAAATTTTCAGGTAACCAACCTGAAACAGTAAAGGTCGTAAACATAGCATTCTTCCCGCAGTGTCGAGCCCAAACCAGCGAGTCGCAGACTGAAGCTTTTGTACAGTGGTTTGCAAACCAGCTATCATGATGGAAGACAAGTGCTACCAGATGATGAAGTCATTTCCGTCCAAGGTTGGAAAACAGAGAGCCACCGGACCCCAGTCCAGAGGCCAGGAATTCAATTTAAGCCAAGACGAGTCGGATACTCCGTCGTGTGCAGCACAGTTAAAGTCGATCAGCCAGGAGGTGTTTCCCCTTTGCCAGTAGGCGAAGCTCTTCACTGCGTGCGGAATGGGCGTCGGCCATGTTGAATTCGAGCTGGAGCTAGGCAAGGCAACCGGAGCAGTCCAGGAGGATCCCAGCACACTGAAGCATATTGGCGAGGTAACAGTGACCTGAAACAGCAAAGGCAGTAAGCATAGCATCCTTCCCCCAATGTCGAGCCCAAACCTGCCAGCCACAGATTTACGCTTTTGTACAGTGTTGCGCAAACCAGCGATCGTGACGGAAGACGAATGCTACCAGAAGATAAAGTCATTTTCATCCATGGTTGGAAAACTGAGAGCCACCGCACCCTTGTCTAAAGGCCAGGAATCCAATTTAAACCGAGACAAGTTGGATACTCTGTTGTGCGCAGCACAGTTAAAGTCGATCAGCCAGGAGGCGTTTCCCCTTCTCTAGCAGGCGAAGCTCTTCACTGCACGTGGAATGGGCGTCGAACCGGTTGAATTCGGGCTAGAGCAAGGCAAGGCAACCGGTGCAGTCCAGGAGGAGCCCAGCAGACCGAAGCATATTGACGGGTAACAGTTACCTGAAACAGCAAAGGCCGTAAGCATAGCATCCTTCCCGCTGTGTCTAGCCCATCTTGCGATAGATGATGCAATTGTCCGCCAAGAGTCCTATGTTAGAGAAGATGGGCAATGGCAGGTCATTGATGTAAATTAAAAATCACAAGGGACCCAAAACACTACTTGGGGGGCACAAGAGGTTTCTGTTAAAACAGATGAGAAAGAATTAGTAACGCTACACTGCTTACAGAATGAACGGAAGTTTTTGAGCCAGAATAAAGTCATGGAGTCTAGATTTATTGACAATAATTTAGATATTAGGCGACAGTGCGGACCATGATCAAAAGCTTTAGAGAAATCGATGAATATGAAGTGTATGTCAAGGTAGTTATTCATGAACGTGAATAAATCATTGGTGAACTTTATTAGTTGGGTGTCACATGAAAACTTTCTTCTGATCTCATGTTGATTCCGATACAAAAAATTGTTAGCTTCAAGGTGCTGAGCAATATAAGATGCAATTTACATGTTCTAGCTGTTTCCAGGCAACACTAGTTAGAGATATGGGGTGATAGTGGCTAACATCGGATTTGTTGCCCGATTTAAACGTAGGTATGATTTTGTGGATTTTCTATTCGTGTGTTATTTTGCCTATTGATAACGGTTGATTGAAGATGTGGCAAGCGTGATACTAGAAGATGCAATGATCTGTTTAAGAATTTTAGTATTATTATGAGCGACTCCTGTGCAGGTTGATATTTTCATATCTTTAAGGAGTGCTGAGATTCCAGCGGTAGTGACGACATCGGTGTCCATGTACTTGTAATGAACTTCTTCTGCAGATGGAGTGCTGGAATGGTTTTCCTTAGTAAGAACACTCATGAAGCAATTATTAAACAGGGTGGCACAATCGTTGGAATCAATATTTTTCCGGTCACCATCCACCAGTGAAGTATCGTCAATGGTGTCAGTAGGAGAAATTGATTTCCAGAACTTTCCAGGGTTGTTTGCGTTTAGCATCACGAAGGGTGCAAGAGTAGGTTTTTTTCTGCAACCCTTTGTTTTGCTTGAGACTCGGGGGTGCCCTAGCTTTTCTACCTTGAATAGATGTCTTTTCTTGTTTTTCATAGCATGCAGTATCTGTGGAATCATGGTTTGGATAATGAAACTTTAAGCGAGGTACATGGTATGTGCACATGAACCAACTCAGTTTATGTTAAAAAAGAAACCAGTTTTTCATCACTGAGTCAGAGAAGAACAATGGAAGGAAAGTATCAAAAGTTTTCAAGACCGTGGTTAATAGCTTTGAAATTTGTATTACTGTTGTTGTAAATATATTTTTGTATATTTTTTGAACATACAAGTATCTCGAACGCAGTGGACAGAAGCAAGTGGTCACTAAACCAAGTGTTCAGAATTATATATTCGTTGGCCACAGTTAATTCATTCAAGGCCCCAACGCTCGTTGTTCGGGCGAAGGAGAGCGGCCTATCGTCGGACATTCGCACCATATGACCAGTTCACGCCTTTCAAACCATTCCTCTGGACTGCCCGATCCCCTTCTCCTACAGAGGCGACAGTCTCGATCACCACCTCCTCGATGATATGTCACCTAGTCTCTACCACATGTTTTTTGCTTCCATGGGTAACTGGCCTGCAAGCTGAAGTCAGAGAAACGGGTTGGGTAAGGCTGCAGACCATCGCAGTTGGAAACATCCTCTCTAGTGCCAATCGGATATAGATGATGATATCGACGATAACGATAACACTAACAATGACAGTGACTGTTCACCCTTAAAGCCTTCATTTGGAAATGGTGACAGTGTTTCAGCCAACATATTCATTTCCGTTTATCGCTCTCGTGGGTACTGGTGCCGATTATTCAGATATGAGCTGCAGCACTTCGCAAGGTGATGATGCAATGGCCAGGGCCTAACCTTCGGACAGCAGGCAGTCGTTTTCTAATGCAGATCGGCAAATGCACCGTGATAGTACAGATTTTTCCAGCCACATTTATTAGTTTATTGGTTATACTGCTGGAGTGCTTCAGGCAAATCATACTGGGCATGATTTTCTAAGGGAGTATGGGACGACTATAAACCTTCACGAGCGGCTTGTGACCATGTCCAGTGGAGGAGCTACTGGTACGGCTGACCACCACACACAGTGCATGGTTTTACGTATTTCAGGCGACTGCACTACTTTACTGCCATGAACCACTGCATTTATCATCATGGAAATTGACAATGACATTCCCATTCTTGGCATCACTCAGGGTATTCTGTAAGTCTTGTTGTGTCGCCAGGCCTGTGCAGCCTGAGGCGTCCTGCGGCTTTTGTCACGGACTGCACAGATTCTAGTGACATATTTCAGCCATGGATTTCAGCTGTTTGCCCCAAGAACTACGATTGCGATCGCCCATTTGGAGGTATTCAGTAATTCTGCTGATTTGCTCATAGTTGTACATTATGGCAGAGAGTCTCATGCTCACGCATGGACCATTGATGTGAATTGAAAGCTGTCTAGTGTCCAACAGGCTAGCCTTCAAAGCCTTTTAGAATCTTTTGGCAGACTGTTTCCTCTTAACATTCAGGATGAATCAAACGCTCATCACAAAACACAGGATAATTGTGAACCCCATTGAAAGGCCCTCACGCCAACGCACCAACCGCAGTTTTCGTTGGGGGCAAGAAGCCATCCAAGACCAAGTCAAACAAATGCTTACAGATGACATCGTACAGCCTTCCACCAGCCCATGAGCTTCACCTGTGGCCCTCGTGAGGAAGAAAGACGGAATGATGCCTTTTTGTGTGGACTACCACAAGCTCAACAGCGTTGCGAAGAAGGATGTCTATCCCTTACCTCGCATCAATAACTACATTGACTGCCTGCGACATGACTGATACTTCTTGGTCAATGGATTTTCGCAGCGACTACTGGCAGATCGATGTTGATGAGCAAGACCGTGAGAAAACAGCATTTATTATGCCAGATGGCCTCTATCAATTCAAAGTCCTTCCGTTCGGCTTGTGCTCTGCTTCTGCTATTTTTTAGTGCATGATGGACACGTTTTTTTTTTTCAGGCCTGATGTGGCAGTCATGCATCGTCTATTTAGATGGCATAGTAGTTTTTTCTGAAGCCTTCAACCAGCATCTTGAGCACCTTCTAGCCGTTCTCAATGCAATTCGTGCAGGTGGTTTGTCTTAAAAACAAACCAGGCACATGAACTGAAAAATGCTATTTCAGATAAAATGAGCTCTAATTTTTAGGCTGCATTGTCAGCTCTGACGAAATTTGACCTTGCCGTTGCTTCTTTCCTAACATCTACGAACAAACTCGAATTAAGGTGTTTTTGGGACTTTGCAGACGTTTAGTTTGCAGACAAGATGGACTTTGCAGACAAGATGGTTTTTTTGCTCAGCACTGCACTGAATGCAAATGTGTGCCTCTTTTCAAGGACACAGCGACGCTGTACAAGCACAAAGATGACGATGAGCGCACACGAGTCATTGTCGAGGCCGCGCAGATGGCACGCGAACACGTGTCTTGCATTAGCAAGCGCTCCGTGTCTCTGTCCGAGAAGGAACTAAGATTTCTCGAAGGTTTTGGTGTGCGCAAGTAGATATATTATCTTTACTTTTCTGTTTCGTTTTCTTATAGACTTTTCTTTGCCCTTTTCTGTGCTTTTTGTTTTTTTATTTTTGTTTTTTCCTTACTCATGTTTCGCTCTTTGTGCCATATGGTTTTTGTCACATGGTTACTGTCTCTTCTATATATCTTCGCGCTCTGCGCAACAAACACAGTTGGAAGTTAGCGCTCGTGTCCTTCGTGTCCTTTTGGCTCTGTGTCGTCGTTTTGTTCTCGCGCTATAACTAACGTTTGGCTGAGAGATTCAATAATTTCAGTGAAAGCGTTGAAAGCCTTTTCATCGGGAGAAGATGGTTCATTTGCATTTGTGGTCCTTGAGCTTTCAAGCTGCCAAAACTTTCTCACTTCTCAGCGAACGCGTTCCTGCATCAGTTCGTCGTTTGCAGCAGTTCGTCTGAAGTACACAAGCGTTTGCGTTTTGATGCGGATCAATGCTATGATCATTTAAGGGCCTTTGAAAGGTCCAACCCACCGTAATTTCAACGAAAAGAAAACTTTTGTGATCGTCATGCCAATTGACGTCTCGTCCAAGAACTTTCCACAATTGGTCTGAGCCAATTGATAAGCTAATGCCTTCTCCTTGTGGGATGTGCGTTGAGCAAAGTCGATCAGCTCATCGTTGAGCACGATTCTGTAAGCTTTGTGGTTTCTAGGCACTTCAACAAGGACTTGACAGATGTGCTCTGTTTCTATAAAGGTGTGTCTCCACAAAGAAGCGTGTTTCCCTTGACAATGCAAACAGCTCACTTTACGTCAACATTCTTTCGCCCTATGTCGCTTTGTTGTACACCTGAAGCAACGGCCGGTCGTGATGACCCTTTTTCTCCGAATCATTGATCGATGCATCACAATTTAGCATTTAGTGTGTGCCCCCTCCTTCGTAGAGGCACTGTTATAGACGATAGCAGCTATTGCTGTCGGCTTATTCTCGCGTCTGCCGGAAGGTTGCTGTTCTCTGGTGTAAGTAACTCATCGCTGGTAGCTGGTTAGCTGTCTGTAGCTGACCTCGATGTGCAAGTACTTGAGTAGTTGGTGAAGTTCTTTTACCGAACCTGGCGCATTGTTCACACTTAACTTGTCAATTTGCCGGCGTCGATGATATTCCATCATTAGGTCTTGTGGAATCGATTTCATGAGCACTTTGCAAAGAATGGCAGAGTAGTTGGATTCTGAGGCTCTGAAGCCTTTGGGTCCTATTATGTTGACTTGAACAAAATCGCAAAGGCTTCTCAGGACACTGGCATTCGCCGACGTATTGATGGGACGTAGAGTGTGAAAATTTTCTAGGTGCCTTTGCTCAATAATGCGCACGTCTCCGACCACTCCTTCAGTATGGAAACGGTATCCTCATAATTGTTCTCTGTTGTGAGTATGCTTGCAATAGCCTTCACAGCGGGGCTGTCTAAAAGAGATTGGAGGTAGTGAAACCAATTGTCGTTGATAAAGTGTTGGCTCTTATGTACAGAGTGGTGAAAGGGGTCCCAAAATGGAAGCCATTTCGTAGGGGACTCATCAAACCTCATTAGGTCCAGCTTAGCAAGCCTTGCTCTGGTGTCGACGGAAAAATCTGTCGGGGCTGCTTGACGCGCCAGAGAAGAGTCGATTGGCAATCACTGTTGGCAGTGTTTATGTGGTGAACAGCTATCCTCTGGTGGTTGATGTGAAGGTGTGTAAGTACTTTAGTGCGACCCAAAAAATTAAAGCATGAAGTAACTATAAGGGGTGTCAAAACCCCTTCAGCTCTCCTCATGCTATGGCCCTGGCTCTTTCTATTGCAACCGACCAGTTTTTACTTTAATGATGTTGTTTTTCTCTCTCTTACATGTAGTCTTGAAACAAAGAGGTCAAGTTAGTTTGTCTGAAGATTTCATAGAAGGATGTGAAACAAAAATATATTTACACTGGTGACATAGCCAAACCTTATATCGTTTTAAAATTTCATAATCAGTGTGTCATTTGGAGTTTCAAAATTGGTTTATTAACACTTAGCAAGTCAGTTGGCATTTATTTTTCACTGAATCAAGTGTCATAATGAAAAACAGGTGATGAGGTAAAAGCTTGCTTCAACTAATGCAGAAGTAATACAGGGCATATGTACTAGCAAAAGCAAAAAACTATAGTACTATCAAAAGGGGAAATAATGTATGAGGTAACTACGCACATGAAATACCAATCACTAATATGTATGCTTGCACAAACAACGGCATTATCACATATAGCATCACATTCGTACGCATAAAAACACAAGGCAGGATATAATGGAATCGTAGTTGTATGCTTGGTGAAAGTGTGACAACTTAACAAACAATAAACAACTTAATAAACAACTTAAGTAACATGTAAAGTTATAAAAACCATATTGTAGAGGTATTATTTGGGTGTGTGGATTTTAGTTTGCTATTCTTCATATGCATTAATAGTGGCTAGACATTATAATTTAGTTAGCCGTGATGATCATCAGGTTATCTTATTCAGACACAGTTCTACAGTAAGGTCTGTAGTGTATTGAAAAATTGAGAGTTTTTACATGATGTGTGGTTTAAGTGGTGTTATTTATTTCATAAGTACTGCCGTCTTCTTTTATTAGGCCTCAGGCAGGGGTAGGTGGGTGGTATATATTAAACAAAAACATGGAAATACAACGAAATGAATATCACGCAGGAGAACTAGTACATTGAATGGAAACGCCAAGGCTAATACATGTTATAAGTATTTCAAATAGACGCACGAAAAAAAAAGGCAAGGTAGGAAATAGCAAAAAAGCAATGACGACAAACAATGTTCTAAACATCTGTTCTGAATGAACGCCAAATTTTCCTATAAACATTTGTTCAGAACGAAGCAAATTTTAGCTTCTGCAGGTACTTCTTTGATCACTCTCATTGCTCCTAGAGATATCTTCACTATATTGGATAGTTAAGTAGTGACTAGGTGACTATAGGAGAGGCCCAGCTTGCTGGTTCAAACAGAACAAATATTGCATGAGTTTTAAAGCATCACTAGAGAAAGTACAGGATCTTTTGTAAAGAAAATGATGAATTGCAACAAATGTTTTTTCAATTTCTTTGCATCTTTGGCCTAAGGGCTAATTAAAGGGGCCCTCTAACGACTGAAAACATCAGTGCCGACTGCATAACTCGTAGTGGTGCTCGCCAGAACTATTGTGAGCGGAAATGATGCCGGAAGGTGGCTGTCATATTATTGGATAAATGTAATGTTAAATGGGATCATGGCATAGCATCAAAATAGGGATTACGATTCGATTTATTTTTTATTAGCATGAATTTTCACTCAAAGCAACAGAGAATAAAGCTTTCCGACTTTTCCAGCTTGAAAACAGCAAAGCTGGGCAAAGAATGCGCCGAACGCCATGTACTGGAGGAAATGCACTGGCGGCACTCCGGGCACCATTATTTGAAGAAATTTAAAGAAAAAATTGGAAGAGCATTAATATATATACGTCACTGCAAAAAAAAAAAAGATCAGTCAAGCTACCAAACATTATAAAAGCGTTGCGAGCTGGCTCGTTTCTCACGTGTCGTTGGCTCTTCACGTACCACATTGTTTGTTTCCATCTCAACAGCGTCCTTAATACGCTGTACTTAACAGGCAATATGTCATGCGAGCTTCCTGTATGGTAGGGCTTTCAGTTCTTTTCATTAGGCAACCTTCCGAAGTCGGAGGGCAAGAGAAACGCGACAAGCTGAGCCCGCGAAAATCGAGTTGAGGGTAAGCATTCATTTCATTGTATTTTGATATCTCTACACTGAATAACTTTGCACTGCGTGGCCCTATCGTTGCCCTTTTTACGGCACTTGTCTCTTAAGCCCTCAGTGTACTCAACCAGCTAGAAAAACATGTAAAGCTATGAAGTCGTTAAAGGTGTTAGAGGGCCCCTTTAAGCAATGAAAATATGTTTGGTGGTTGCAAGCATTCTGATAAACTAATGTTAATAGTGCAAACTTTGCACACTCTAAGTAGACTAATATATATATATTTGTCTCTAATATATGCATGTATATACTATATTAATGATATCTAATAGACAATAATGCAAGGAAAGTATATAGAAGTTATTAGACCTAATTGTAATATATATAATGAAAAGATAACTTGCCGTGGTCAGGAACTGAACCTGGCACTTTCGAATAACAAGTTCTATGCTCTATTAAATGAGCTACCACAGCGACTATCCTCCTATCTACTTTATTAGATATATATGTGAATTAAATGTGGGAGTGTCAGTCAGCGCCACCAGCAGTCATGGCAGCGAGTGTGGAACACTCTTTATCAGCCTGTTTGGCGTCACGTAGCATGTGAGCTTATTGCGAGCTGGCAGCTGACCAATAATCGCTCGTATATTACCTAAAGGGATCAAAAGAGAGAGATATGGTATGAAGAAAGGCAGGGAGGTTGACTGGAAAGCAAGTATCTGGTTTGCTATCCTGCACTGGTGAAGGGGGAATGGGAGACAGGAAAGTAAGGAAAAGGAAATGAAAGAAAGAGAGCGGGACCGAAGCGAAAACACACAAACACACTAAAACGTCATAAGCATTCGACGAGGAGGTAGATAGCAGAAACTTCAGAAGGGCCTTCGTCATTTTTCAGTGTAAAGCTCGATCTTTCTGGCATTCCAAAATTAATTTTTTGGAAAGCGGCTAGTCGTCGAGATCTGCAAACACAGCTGACATGGACTGTCTGCATTGAAGGCACTGACACAAAATATTTTCGATGGTTTCGTCAGCGCCTCAATGATCGCACGCAGCGCTGTCTGCCCATCCGATGCGGCAAGCAAAGGCATTCGTGTAAGATGCCCCAAGCCACATACGGCAAAGAACAGTTACCTCAGACCTGGATAACCCAGATAGAATGGAAGGTCGTAGGTACGGATCCAGACGGTGAAGACGGGTGTGTAGAAATCCGGCCGTGCTCCGGGCGACATCAGGTGCGAGCGTATTAATTCTTGCTGCTGCGTTGCTTCTTGACAGTGGAATGGAATCCATCATGCCATTTTCATGAGTGTTTTTTGCTGCGACGTCGGCATGCTGGTTATCGATGATTTTACAGTGGTCTGGTAACCATTTAGAAGTTACATCATGTCTTTTCAGTAGTACTTGTTGATACAATTATCTTGCTTCCAGCATTAATTGGGCTTGAGGTCCACGACATTGTGCAGTTCAAATACAATACAGAGCTGGTTTCGAATTGGTGAGAATTCACCATTTTAGTGGTGCTTCTTAGAGGTGCTTCCTGCGGAGTGCACAGCGGAGTGCTGCAAGCTCTGCGGCTGTCGACGTTGTTTTGTGAGACGTCCGAAATCGGATGGTTTCGGCTTTTGCTGGGAAGATCACAGCTCCTGCAGATCCCCTAACATTTGTCGAACCATCCGTGTAAAGTTTAACGGGGTGTTTGTATCTTACGTGCAGCATTAGTAGAGACAGCTGCTTCAAAGCTGGTGTCGAGAGATCCCCCTTTTTGCGAATTCCTGGCACTCTCAAGCGTAGGTTTAGACGGTCTAAAAACCAAGAAGGTGTCAGGATACGTTCCGAAGGTGTGTGGCCTACTGGAAGGCACTCACTGTAACTCAATACTTACTTACAGAAGGAGGCACAAGGTCGGTCTTCCGGAAGGGAAGTGAGATGCTGGGCATGGGGGTGAGCAAGGTGCCTAATATGCACTCAAAGCACCTCTAGAGTAATGTGCTCTGAAGCCTGATGATCTTTGTCGATTGCGATGGTCTCTGCTTTGGATGTGCCATGTGGTAATCTAAGACTAACTCTGAGTGCCTTACCCTGGGTGTTTTCGATTATACGTATCCTATTTTTGCAGGTGTTCATCAAAACAGACAAACTGTACCGCAGGTACCCTAGGAACAACATCCTGTATAGCTACAACATTGCATATAGTGACATGCCCCACGTTTTCCCTCTGAGGAAGTTTAAAAGTTGGGAGATGGCTGTTAGGCACTTTTTTTTAGAGTGGCCACATGGGGACTCCAGCAGAGATTTCCATCAATGGTGACTCCCAAGAATCAGTGTGTGCGGGTGTAGCAGACAATTTGTCCATTGATGGTGATGGGATATGACGTCATTGCCTTACGCGTGAACACAACCAGCGCTGATTTGCCTGGAGAAATCTCGAGGTTTTGCTCTCCAAGGTTAGCCGAAATAGAGTTCGCTGCTTTCTGAAGTTTCGCATATATCTGCGGACATGTTACACAAAATGTCCAAACACCAATATAGTCGGCATAGATAGATGACTGCACAGACTCTGGTATAGTTTTCACGAGGCCGATGATAACAAGACTGAATAGTGTGCGGCTCAATACACCACCTTGGGGAACACCATGGTGTATGTAATGCTCAGATGTTGGCCCATCATCAGTTTCCATAAAACAATGATCTCATATGAAGGTAGCAGCAGATCCAGCGGTACACTCGCCCACCAAAGCCAACTGACTCTAGGGCGTGAAGTATGGCTTCATGAGAGACATTTGACATCCAAAAACAATGCTACAGATAGCTGTCGACTCATTTGTCTGCCAGAATGAGACCCTTGGTAATGAATGAAGGAAAGAAGGAAAGAAGTCTATACTTAAGTGCCCGTTTTTCTTTGTATAGCAGCTATGTGGAACAATCATTTGATAATTTCTGAGAAACTTCATGCACACGCTACTTTCACCTAATACATCAAGCTTAGCACTGATGTACAACATTTGTGTGTACAATGAAAATTTCAAGCATGTCTGGACATATTTCCTGTTTCTGGTATTGCAAACTTTTGAGTCCAGGAAATTCACAAGTTGCAAGAATGAAATTTCTGCAAAGTTGTTGTTTTCTACTACAATTTATCTATGTGGTTTTAAATGTTAATAAAAATAAGGTAGTTGACATCATTTTGTGTCCAGCACTTTCTGGCACTGTGTTGGCACCTAATGATGGCTAGTAGCCCATGAAACCACAAGCACCTTCAGCCGGTGAGATGGTCCAATGTTACTCCTTCCAGACTGGTCTGAGCAGCACAGACTACCATTGCTCGTAAATACTTAATATGTGGCCCTTTCAGGTCAATTGAAGGCAAGGCTTCAAATATGCATGGTTTCTCTACTTGTTTCTTACATTCTTCACATTTGTTTTAAGTGATGGCCTGGGTAACAGTAATAATAAGCCATCAAACTCGAGCATTATTGGTTTAAAGGAGGTACCAGGTCACCACTGCCTGAATAGCAATTATCAGATGCATGGTGGTATATACTGGGTGCTTCCTAGTCTGTAGCGATTTTACATTTCCCAGTGCGTAACTACGCAGTTCTTTCTTGACCCTAGAAGAACAGCTTAGTGGCTCTTTATGTAATATTGCTAAAGCCAGGACATGAGCCACCTCCTTTCTGGGAAGGTGTAGTGTACAGGTGCCCAATTATTTATACAGAATTTGTAGTTTTTTTCAGTGAGATGCATTCCTAATGAATGTGGTGTAGATGACTGAGGCACAGAAAACGTTTCATGAAACAAAAGGAGCAGAAGAGAAGAAAGAATAGTGCCATTTACGAACTGTTTAATGACAGTCTAAGAAATGTACAGGAAAAGAAAACAATTCCGCGCATGCGTGCTCAGCCAACAAATGTCGTACAGCGTCATGTGAAAGGCAATAAGTTATTTAAAAACTGCATTTCTGTGGAATACAACGTAATAGATGCATCACTGATACAATCTTGCCCTTTCTCTAATAAAAAAAAAAGCTTCCAAGAGCTCTCTAGCTGTTTGTTTGTTACTCCTACCAAAAATCACTCTTTGCTCAAACCATGGCGCACAAACGCAGGCTTTACAGTGTGCTGGAAGTTGCGCATGATCACTTTTAACTAAACAATTTGTATGCTCCCTCAGTCTGTCATTGATGCAACATCCCGTTTGACTGATGTAGAACTTGCCGCAGCTTAGGGGTGTCCCATATACCACGCCTCGTGCACAGAGCCTAGAAAGTTTTGTGTGCTGCTTCTGGCAGCCTCTTTGCTCATCGCATGTGGTACGTGAGCACAATTGAGCCAGCTTGTTGGGAGCTAAAAAAAAAACGAACAGAACGCTGCAACAGGTAGCCACCTTCTTAAGGTTATGGCTCGCACGGTGTACATAAAGGACCACCTCTGGCTTAACCCCTCTCTCTCCTTCAGTCGCGCATTTGCATTAGCAGCGCTGCTTTTCACTCTCTGCAGCAGGGATTCCACCACGGAACTAACTACAGACTGAGGGTAACCGGCCTTGGAAAGTCTTTGAAGCTGAAGCAAAATCTAGTCTGCATTAAATGATCTAGTCTGCTCATATGATCTGCGTAGTGCCAACTTCAAGTAAAACAGAGAGATTCCACGCTTCACAGTTTTCGAATGCGCCGAGTCATGCAGTAACAGTTCTTTGTTACTACTTGGGAGGTACGCACAGGATATATGACCACCTATAATCGTCAGGTCAAGTTCCAAAAACTACAAAGAGCTATCTTTCGGAAGTTTATTAGTGAATCTGAGCCTCTTAGCGTTTGCTCTAAAAACATCTGAAATCTGCTCAATCATCACAGTGAAAGGAAAGGGGCATCTATTGCCACTAACAACTAAAAAATCATCGACATATCTAAAAACTTCAAGAGCATTTGGATGAGATGAAGTAAAAACACTTAGTAGTGCATGCTAAAAGGATAATAAAAAGGCATCACATAAAATTTGTGCTACTCGTGAGCCAGTGCAAATGCCCTTCTTGTGTAAAAACATGCCATGTTCATAAGAAGCAAATGTGTGGTTTAGATAGACTTCTAAAAGGGCAACAAAGTTAGCAGACGACATCTCCGTTTTAGTCACAAAGGTGGCTTTGCCACTTTCTTCTATACACTGCTTAACCGCTCGAAGTAGCTTCTAATGCAGAACCGAGTTAAAAAGGTCAATTACATCTACAGAAAAAAGTTGCCTATTTCACGGCTTCCGCGGAAAAGCTCAAATACTTCATCGGAATTTAGGTCAAGAAAGGGTCATGAACTTCAAGAAGTTAGAGGGCTTTGAGCAAAAAACTGCTAACCTGATATTGCCATGTTCCACGCTCACTAATGATAATGCGAAAAGGTACGTCGGGCTTTATGCATCTTTGCACTGAAGAAAGCAGTGAGGGAATCCTTTGTGCACCTGCTTATCTTTTTAGCTAAAGATTCGAACCGAATTTCTTCACACAAAGAGACAACATTTCTCTTGACTTTAGATAGGCTCACTATTACAGGCTTGAAGTTCTTGTTGATTGCTTCTGTTGTTTTTTATTATAGGAGTGCTTAGACGAAGGCACAAACCCACCTTCCTTATTATATAGCTTTAGACAGAGTTTATTGACCCTGAAATATGACACTACACGTTGCAACATACACACTTTTCATCCAGAATCAGCTTTTGGGGCAGCCTTGTGTGGACTGTCAACAACTTCCAGCAGGGAAGGTTTAGCTGGAGAGCTCTCGGAAGCTTTTTTCTTTTATACAATACATCTATTATGTTGTATTCCACAAAAATGCAGTTTTTAGATAACTCATTGTCTTGAACATGACGCTGCACGATGTTTTTTGGCTTTGCACGTATGCACAGAATTTTCTTCTTTTCCTGTGCCTTTTTTAGACTGTCAAACAACAGTTGGTAGTTTTCCCTGTTCTTTCTTCTCTTCTGATCCTTCTGTTTCACAAAATGTTTCTTGTGCCTCAGTCATCTGCACCAAGTATGCACCAACTTGCCCCAAAACAAGTCCTTTTGCAATCCCTAATAAATTTTGCGGAGTGAGAGTGTGGAAATGGCGTACTTGACAAAACCTTTATAAACACCACTGAAGAAATAGAGCAGGCACTCGCCTTTTCCCAAGAAAAACAAACAAATATTGACATTTTGCGACCATTGCGGGTTCCTCGTTCACAATGAAGAGGGTACAAGAGGGCACGACTACTTATGTGCGAGGTGGTGCAGAGCGAGCATGTCTACCTTGAGGGGATTAGACCCCGTCTGGTTAAGTGCATTTTCAGTCATTTGAATGAATAGAAATTTTTAATGTGGCTGTGTTATTAGGTGCTTCTCTGTCACTATTATGCCTGCAGAATCACAGTTTATGATGTACTAATTAGCGTTCAAGTGATGATTGGTCAAGGCATTCAAGCTTGCATTGCCCTTCATGAAATCATGCAGGCACTGCTACATTCTTCTTTCAAACTTTCCAGTTTTGGTTATGTAGAATAATGAAAACCAATAAATAATGAAGCCAAGAAATGTACAGGGGACCTAAATTACACCGTGATGAATGTGTAATTGTGATGTGGATGTGTGAATAAAGCAAAGTGGACGGAAGGATAACTTGCCCCCAACAGGGACCAAACCTGCCCCCTTTGTATAATGCACCCAATGCTATACAGCTTGAGCTATGAGAGCATAATTTGCATCATTTGCATCAGGTGCATTATTTAAAGGTTGCAGGTTTTGTGCTTGCCTGTGGAAATTGTCTTTTCATCCACTTTGTTGTTATGCACATATATACGGTTGAGCCCACATATAACGGCCCCACTTAAAACGAACTTTCGCTTAAAACGAACAATATTCGCATGACCGTGAGAGTATACATTGGTTCAATGGTACAAATGGCTCTTACAACGAATGTTTTCGAGGGCCGCTGATCGGTTACAGCGAACGGAGTCAGCGGTCTGCCGACTTCCCGTGAAAATAATTTCGACCTACGATCAGGCATCAGCGAGGTGCCCATGCATTCTTATTGTTAAACGCCGACCCTGCCTCTACGACCCTTTAGTTGCCGCTGTGCCCAACTTATGGAGGAAGGAAAGTTGTTTCCTTCCTCCATGCCCCGACTGCTTTTTGTTAAGCACCCCTCGGTCCTTTGTCCCCCACTACTCTGAGAGGGTAAGTGATTTTTTTTAAAGAGAAGAAGAGAAAAGTGAGCCCCGTAACTGTCTCTCAGGGGTGGACACCTAAAAAGTAGCTCACGAGGGATGGGGTTAGAGAAGGGAATAAAAGGATGGGATTAAAAGGTAGAGAGATAGAGAGAGATGAAGGAGAGAGCGAGGCGGTGGGACAGGGAGCGACAGAAGTTAAGAGAAGGTAGGAAAGAAGGACACGGTAGGAAGATTCCGAGGACGGGGCACCACTGGCAAGAGCTCTTGTCGGCAACAGCGTGGGGCTAATTCAGTCGGCCAGAGCTGTGCTGTCGTCGTCATAGGGGACCGGCGGCAGGAGGTGGTGTAGGACCAACCCATCCGGCCAGAGCTGCGCTGTCGTTGGAGATCGCGGGGGCACGACCGGTCGGCACGAAATCTAGCGAGTGAGTCCCGCTACTCTGAGCAACCCACATCGCCAAACGAGGCCCATGTTTTCTGAGCACCCCTCATCGCCAGACGAGGCCCATGTTTTCACTCTGCCACCGATCTTTCGAAGACCGGTCAGCCATCTTCCCTGTTTTTGATCGCTGGTACTGTCGCTGGCGCCACCAGTCTGCAGTGACCAGACTATTTGCCAACATCGTCAGCCACCGACTGTATCCGATAGTGTGCGTCTAGTGCGTACGCTACCCCACCGACTCTGATAGTTTGCGATTCATTTTGTGTTTAGAACTTGTTCTGGCTCACTTCGCACTCAGCATGCCTTTCGCGCGTGTGCAAAAGTGCGAAAAAAAGCTGCTAATTTGCGTAGAACGAATCGCGAAATATTGAAGTTTGTGAGGCCACACAAACCCGCCGGCGCAACAAAACGATTTTTTGACCACGGCCGCCGATTCTTCCAACACGGCCGCGCGCACTGATCCAGGCGGCCATGCTTTGACTTCTGCGCACGCAGGCATTCTTTCCAAGTTTTTCTACGTGCGAGTTTCGCGGACTTTTCAAGCAAGCTACCCAACCTGCCTCTTTCCCGTGTGTTTTGGTTTTCACGGTCGCCCTCCCGCCGCATCCTCCCCTCTCTTCATCGCAACTCCTTGCCCTTTTTTCGCAAGTCTGCATTTGTGGCAGCGCGTGATCGACTCTGACCAGGAAGAGCAAGTGGAACATCTGTTGCGATGGTTTAATTGCGGCCGATGATGATGTCGACACTGCGAACCATGCACGGATTGGGACATTGTGAATGAAGTACATGGCGAGAGGGATTTGGAGGAATCCGATTGCGAGAATGACGAAACTTTGGAGCCAGTGCCTCATGCAGCTTATGCCACGGACCTCAGCGAATGAGCACCCTGCTGTTTTAAATGAACTTGAGACTGCCCTTATCGCTTCTGCTCTTCGAAACACGTGTATCGCGGACTTTTGGGGGCAAAAAAGGGTGTTTATTCACTCGCAACTTTTTTTAAAAGCTGTGTTTCATTTACTATGAGCTTCGGGATACAGCGAACGGATGCCGCGTCTCGCTCAGGTTCATTATAAGCGGGCGCAACTGTATCACAATTACTATGATACACTTGAAACACTACAGTTAACATTTCCCATACCTTTATTGCCTTAATTATCTTCTTGTTTTCATTAAGGCTGAGCTAAACAAACTGACGAACCCTTTAAATTTCTTTCTTTTATTGATTACATATTTGGCTTGTGTAAAAACCAATGAAATGGGCAATCTATTATCTCCTTTGGTGTCTTTAGCTCACATTTATTCTCACATCGATCGACATCTGTTACAATGGGCAGATTGCAAAAAGCTATGTACACATGGGATGGAAATAAACATGAACAGTACAGCGTGCTGCTTCAATCACACTCTGACCACGGTGTCAAATGTTGCTAGTATGGCTCTTAATTGGATAATGAATGTCTCTAATTGCTTTTCATTATCTTTCAAGCTACAATCATTTGAAAACCACTTGAAAAAGAAATGGGAGACCCTAGAGAATGTAGGTGTCACTTCGTTCTTCTTTCTTTTCATTTCCTCTGTACACTGTCATACGATTCCTTTTTTTGCTTGTGGCATTTGGGGTGAATCTTTCTGGGTAAAGGGAACATCGAAGTGTTTCTGCATACATTCTAGAAATGTTTACCTTTATGTTCTATCATGCTGTGTACTGTTCGTTATGTTAAGTTTATTGAGTGTGTGCCTTCCCACTGGTCTGTGTGTGAGTCATAATATTGCACTATTTATAATGATCTCCCCTAGCCTTCCCAGTTTGGTATGGTGAGAAATCCAGCACAGCTAAAGGGGGAAAAAAAGGTAAATTGAGAGATGTAAAAAACTAAATAGATATATATAGAAGAGGTGGGTATTTTTTGCACGAATGTCACAAACCTCCAATATACAAATAAAAATTACAAGCGTAAATCTATTTCAGGTCGAAACTGCAATCCTCGCTTACAAGGTAGAAAGGGAAGGAGTGGAGAGTTCGGACATCGTGCGGGGGCGCGTGCATGAGGCCTGGCCGCAGGCCGCAGCAGGTTGCCGAGCCCCGGTTTGTGGCACTGTCACTTCATGCTGGCGCTGAGCACTTCACTGAAGTGGCCTGCGAGGCTGCTGTAAAAAAGTAGCGTTTCTCAGAGGCCAAATTAAGTTTTGGGTCTGGCTGTCTCAACCTACGTGTCTGTAACCTCGTGATCGACGCCCTGATCATTGTCAGCGTGCCTCGCTAAGGCCAACACGCTCCCTACCTGAAAATTACTGAGTTCGAGACGTGTGCAGGAACGTCGTGTTCTAAGAAGCTGAAACGCAGGCACCTTCAAGCTCTGGGATGTCACGCCGGACGCAACCTAGTGCAGATGGGCTGATTATATGCTGGATGCGGCAGCTTAAACTAATATCAACAATCATGCAGGCTAAAGGCCTTCTATAACATTTCTGGCGTCCACGATTGCAACCATGAAACTCGTTACGCTGCAGAAAAGAATGTGTGTGCATGCATTCCGCTCATGCGGCCCCACCGCTAACAGCCTCCGTCTTCAGACCGGCTGAAAACTGAAACGGAGTAGAACCGGGCGTGCGAGTGTACCATGGTTTGGTTTTTACAGGAACAGGTTCCCCCGTGTAAGTCTTTCGAGTGAACTCAAGATGGCTTGCTCTTGAATAGAGGAAATGCTTTAAGCCTCACGCTCTCAGGATATAGTGTAACAGCAGCTCCTGTGTCAATCTGCATGCAGAGGTCTCGCCCTTTGACATTTAGCTCCATTGCATACCCAGAGTGCACTGTAATAGTAACACGGTAAACATGTAATTCAGAGTTACTATCAGCACAGTCCAGGATCTTTGCAGTCTGGAGCTCTCTGTGTTTACGGGGACACATCTTCTGCAGATGACCAATTTATGAATAGCTTTGACACTGGGAATTCCTATACCAGCAAACACAAGCCACATGCACCTTGTCACATCTTTCACAGGCTCGCTTAGCTTCCTTGAACTTTTGCAGCTTCAATGTCACTTCCTAGCCATCGGCATGCAGTAACGCAGTCCGCCGCGCAGGCTGCTTTCTATCCAGGACTATCTTGCATGCCTTCTCGAAGGTTAATTCTTCTTCGGCAAACAAAGCCACTTGGATTCTTAGTTTCTTATGCTGGCCGCTATCTAGTCTCGTAGTGAATTTTATAGAAACTGGCCAAAATTGGACTTTCTTGCTAAATGCTTAAAGGCAGTTATGAAGCCATAGACACTTTTCTGTTCCTCTTACGCTCGCCTGTTGAATTTGCAACGTTTTGCAATGACCGAGCACTGTGGGCTGTGTTTCTTCAACAGCAATGTGACATCTTCAAAGGTCTTGTCTCCAGGAACAGCGGGTACTACAAAACCTGTGGGCACCTCATACGTTCGTGATTTTATCACGCTCAAGAATACTGCGAGCTTCTTTTCTTTTTTGACGTCATTAGCTGTGACAAAATGTTTGAAAAGTTCTAAATAGGATTCAAAATTTTCATTCTTCTCGGCAAGCTCGTCTAGCTTTCCTAGTCGCTCCATCGTTCAGATGAGGTGCAGTATACTTGTCGGTCAGTTGCTCTTCCGGCGAAGGTGTTGACGCTTGACGAAGCTCACTGCCCCAGAGTTCAGTCTCAGTCCGAGCCATGAATGCTATTGATGTTGTCCTGAGGCCGTCGAGCGCCGGTTATCCGCGATACTGCCTTTGTACTGAGCCAGAAGGGGGGGGGGGGGGGGGGATTCCATCTTTGTCACCAGTGTAATAATGTAAGGAACTGACAGATTTTCAAGAACAAATCATAAGTTTTTTACAGTACACACACACACATCTATATTGCGTGGTCCTCTGCATATCTATATATACATATATATATGCAGAGAACCATGCGATCGGCCGCGCAGTAATGCCCGCACTGAATGCACAGTGAGATATGATACGTCGCGCTACAACAGTCAGGGTTTGCGAACCAGTGCAACAATATACGGATATCCCAGATCGACATGGTGGTTGAAGAAAAAAAAAAGAAAAAGAGCAGTAAAAACTGATATTGACAGTGGAGACGTATGCTGTGCCAAACAGTTCTCCTCGTCTCATTCGCTCTGAATTGTAACGTTATTAATTTGGCGAAGAGCCGTCACTGCATTGCGGCTCTCGGAGAGGCAGCCGGCATCTCTCGATCCAGTGCAGCAGCAGTCATAGCGTTATCGGCAGCGTGTTGGTCATATTTCTTCTCAAGAAATGCATACGGACACAATTCTGACAGTATAGATAGTATGAGCTACTTCAATATAACACCAGTTTGCTAAAAAAAATATGCAATGCCCCTTCAATGTAGGCGTGGTACTTGTAAAACCACCTTGCCTTTCAAAAGGAAATGCTTGTAGTGCCATCACTCTGAGGCAGCATGAGTTGCCTCAGTCTGTGCATGCGTCTGAGCTCATTACCCCTATTCTAGTACACTATGCTACAACCCTCAATGATCGCGTTACAACTGGCGCGGCAGATGCGAAAGCTGCCTTCAAGCATGGCGCGTCTAGAGCCTCCCGCAGGTCTACAAGCGGCGCCGCAACAGAATAAGTTGCAGTGAACATATTAGTTTTTCTGATGTGTAGTTGTAGCTTTAAAAACCTTATTGAAGCATTAAGTATCTTAACGGTGATGACATTTGCGAAATGTTATCGCCGTTACGGCATTCTACGTCGCACTTATTCGTACATGTCAATTTGTTAACTTTTCGAAATGTCATCACCGTTGCAGCAGTCTACACGTGTACATTTTAATTTGTTGAATAGTAGAAACTGATACATCCAGTTCAGCAAAAAGCTCTAGGGTACGATATGCAAATGCACGGTGTAAAAACACATAGCCATGGATCGTTATGGTGAATCTTCGTATATAACAAATGTGCTGTAAAAGTTATCCATGCAGATAGCCAGGGCGATCTCGGCGACTCTAATCCTCAATATGCTTGCAATAATGCTTCAACTACATGCTCAGGATGATGCGGTTACGTACCTGTGAGGTCCGCAGCTCAATTCGTGCGAACAAATTGAGACCGTGAAATGCATCCAAATTGTAAACAGACTCTGCAAGTTTCCCGATTACTGTTTTTTTGTGAATTCTCACAAATGTGCGAAGTTTGTGAACCGCACTACAGCCAGAACAGCCCTGCCCAATACACAATGTGTCAGGTGTGTCGTCGCAGCTGCGTATAAACAGGAAAAGAATAGTCAAAGTCGATGCTATCGCTCGCAGCTGCTTTAATGAACTATTTGCACGCAGAGAGAAACACATGCCTAATGGCCAAGGGATACCTATAGTTCACGCAAGTGTAACAAAATTCTTTTAATGCGTTTAAGACTTCTGCATTGCAGTGAAATCGACGATTGCAACCGTGCGAAATTCTTCACGCATCTTCACATATGGCAATGCTATTCACAACGTTAACATGCTTTGAGATAAACATCTCGTTAAGTGTCCACACAAGGCTTGTTCAAAAAAATGCAGCGTGGAATATTACAATGACTAACGCTTGACAGAGCTAATTGTTCTTGCTGGGCAAGCCGTTCCAAAACATAACCAGTGAACTAAGGTCGAAGGCAAGTTCTCGCATGGCTCCTCTTCTTGTGACAGTTTTCGTTAATAGTAAACTGAAAAGAAGAGACCTAGCCCATCTTTCTCTTGCTTCTCGGGCAAATAATTGTGACAGTTCTTCGGTACACCATTTTTCATCTTTGCACAGTGACAAATAGTACATGCAGCAGCGAAAATAAAGCAGCAGCTGCAGTAGGTATGATAACTTCTGCCTACCACAAGAAACTGAACTCCCGACGACGGTATTACCGCATTTTCGTGACGTACGTCAGGTAAAATTGATCTATATAGTAAGCTCTAAAACTTTATATATTCTACGACCTATTACTTGAGGCTTGTTATTATTCTAATACTGCTACTTTCAGAAATTGCATCCACATCACTTCAAGCCAAAATAGTTACACCCACACATGCCTAGTTACAATTCTTATAAATATACAGGATAGCTCGATGGTGGCAAAAAGCTTGTTTTTCTCAATTATATGCTATGTATACTCTATTCGAATTGTTCAATTCAATGCTATGATGAAATCACTGTTCGATTGGAATTCACTTTAAACTTCAAATTTACTATTCATCTATTTCTACAGTAAATGTATCCTGCATTCTAAGGTGTGCTGCCACACTCAACAATGATAATTTTTTCAAAAAGCACGAACTTCACTTTTTGTTATATTTAAGAAAATACTACCAATCAGAATTGTGTTGCAGGGAAAATGACGTCTTTATTAGGTCCAATTTAAAAGTTGCATTGGTTTTTTACATTTAAA
This sequence comes from Rhipicephalus annulatus, assembly GCA_013436015.1. Lineage (NCBI taxonomy): Eukaryota > Metazoa > Arthropoda > Arachnida > Ixodida > Ixodidae > Rhipicephalus > Rhipicephalus annulatus. The sequence continues at coordinate 69,930 of WOVY01010628.1, read as the reverse complement.
AGTAGGCCTCCCTGAAATTGAAACTGATATTTTGTGAAAACAATACCTGCATTTTAATCAGTAAAACAAACTTACGTGTGTGCTCAAGTATGCAGGATACATTTTGATTAGATGATGGTGAAATACTATTGCCTCGTTCCATTTCTCAAGTTTTGTTATTGCCCAAAAATACTACACATTTCTCAGCGCAAAACGCGCGTGCAGTTTTCGAGAAGCTTCCGGGCTTTAGTAGATCATTTCGATAAGATCACGCCCACTCTGTGAACTGTACATAATATTCTGGAACCTATGCCACTGCCAGCAATAACGCTAGAACATTCAATGGCAAGAGTATAAATGCCGACGCACTTCGCCGCTTGTCAGTAGTTGATCGACGGCCGACGCTCCGTTCACTGCTATCTGTGCAAGAATGCTACCGTAATCGGACTTTCTGTTCGCTGGGCACAGGTTCGCCCAAATAAACTTTTAAATCCCGACACAAAGTATCCTGTCTTCGGCCACGTCACGACCCCGTGACATCTGGTGGAAGTGCTGCTTCGTTCATGTATCAGACGCCCCCGTCAAACTGTGAACCCAGCCCACGTTGCGGAGAAGACACCGACGCCAACCAAGAGCAGGGAACAAGCCGCCGACAGCAAGGTCTCCCACCGGAGTACGGGGTTCTGCAAGACAAGGCGCAGAAGACCAAGGCCATGACCTCGACAGCAGCGACAATGACAACCCGAGCGTCCCAGCCCGCGATCGTCATTCATCAACCCAGGGAACCACCAACATTTCATGGGTCATCGTTTGAAGACCCGAAAACCTGGCTAGAAACATACGACCGTGTGGCTGCCCCCAATCACTGGGACAACGAAGAAAAGGTCCGCCATGTGTACTTCTACCTGGAAGACACCGCAAGGACCTGGCTCGAGAATCGGGAGTCCACGCTCCGAACGTGGGATGTTTTCAGCGACGCATCGCTGTAAACGTTCGTGAGCGTCGCTCCAAAAGAGAGGGCTGCTGCTCTACTATAAACTTTATAAACTTGGGTTCAGCTACCAAATGAAAAGGTTGCAGTTTTCACAGAGGAGATGACCTGCCTATTCCGTCACGCTGACCCAGACATGCCTGAGGAGAAGAAAGTTCGTCTTCCTCGTGCGAGGGGTCAAACAGGAGCTCTTCACGGGACTAATGAGGAATCCACCAAACACCGTCCAAGAATTAGTATCCGAGGCGACCACTATCGAAAAAACTCTGGACATGCGAACCAGACAGTATAATCGTCGCCTGACTCCAGAATGCGCTGCTGCTCAAGCCAGTGACTCCGAAGACCTGCGTGAAACGATCCGAGCGATCGTGCGGGAAGAGCTGCGCAAGTTGTTGCTTTCGGTGCAGCCTCAAGTGGTTCGATCGCCGACATTGTGCAAGAAGTTCAGCAATCGCTTCGAGTTCCCCAAACACCGCTGCCCGAGCCAGAAACTGTGAGCTACGCCTCTGCAGTGCACCACAACGCTTCTCCTCGTCCACGCCAAAACACCGCCCCGTCGCACTTCCGTCGCTTGACGCCCCCGCCGCCACCACCCTCACCGACGTCTTACCGTTCGCCAGCGGGCCAGCGCAGTGCGCCGAGAAAAACGGACGTTTGGCGTGCATTTGACAACCGCCCGCTCTGCTACCACTGCGGCGAGGCCGGGCACACTTACCGCCATTGCCAATACCGACAAATGAGACTGCGTGGCTTCGCCGTCAATGCACCGCGTCCGCAGCCAGGAGAACGGCCATGTGACATCGCCGACTACCTGACAGGAACTGAATGGACACCGCGAAGTCCTTCCCGTTCGCCGTCGCCCAGCCGTCGAGTGTCACCGCACCCCCGGCAGTACTCTGGCCCAAAGCGGGGCCGGTCTCCTAGCCCGTATCTGAAAAACTAAGCGCAGCAACCGATAAAGGTGCGGTTGCTGTGCGACGAACTACCGAAGATCCTCCGACACCGCCGCCGCCGCAACGGAACTTTCGGAACACAACGCCAACCAGGCAAAGCCCTGACGGCGAAAGCTCACTTACCGAAGGTGGCCTGACGACACAACATGGAAGCAGCGGAACAAGCCGACGCAGCCGTGACATGACACCACGCTCTAACTGTAATGCTGTAATGCGAGACGGCGAACTAGCGTTCCGACGTTCTTATCGACGGCCACAGTGTGACTGCTCTCGTCGATACTGGAGCCGACTATTCCGTCATCAGTTGGTCGTTCCACGCGAAGTTAAAGAAAGTTAGGACAGCTTGGGAAGGCCCTGAAATCTGCACAGCCGGAGGTCATCTCGTAACGCCTTCAGGAATCTGCACAGCGAGAGTCACCAATAATGGCCGCATTTATCCTACAGACTTCGTAGTCCTGCAGCGTTGCTCGAGAGATGTCATCCTTGGTATGGACTTTTTATGCCTCCATGGTGCTGTCATCAACCTAAGAACAAAGTCGATAACGTTATCCACAGAAGAAGCACTATCGCCGCGCACGCCGTCAGGAAACCATGCCTTGAATGTGCTGAAAGAACAAGTCACCATTCCGCCTCGCTCCAGCGTCATTATTTCAGTCGGCGCTCCTAAATCACCTGACTTCGAAGGCGTCGTTGAAGGCAGTCAGCACCTGTTAATCACCCGAAATATTTGCGTCGCAAGAGGAATTGCAGAGATGCAGGGAGGCAAAGCATCGGTTATGCTCACGAATTTAAGCAATGAGTACAAACATGTGAACAAAGGAACAACAGTCGCATACATCGAAAAAATTGTGGACGCCACCAGTGCTTTCGCTTTCGCTGATTCTGCGGAACCTGCTCAGAGGAATCAAGCCACTCCCACAGCTTTCGACGTTAATCCCAGACTTCCGAACCATAAGCAAGAACAGCTCAAGGCCCTGCTTCTGCGATACAAAGATTGCTTTTCATCGTCATCAAAAATTCGGCAGACCCCAATCACGAAACATCGCATCATAACCGAAAAAAATGCCAGACCACTCCAACAGAGTCCGTACAGGGTTTCGATGCGAGAACGTGAGGCCATGAAGAGACAAGTTGATGAAATGCTGCGGGATGACATTATCCAGCCGTCCAAGAGTCCATGGGCATCTCACGTGGTGTTAGTGAAGAAAAAGGATGGGACCCTACGTTTCTGCGTCGATTATCGCCGCCTGAACAAAATGACAAGAAAGGACGTGTATCCTCTCCCACGAATAGACGACGCACTTGATCGGCTCCATAACGCCAAGTGCTTTTCGTCAATGGACCTCAAGACATTGGCTATTGGCAAATCGAAGTCAACAAAAGAGACCCAGAGAAGACGGCGATTATAACACCGGACAGCCTCTTCGAGTTTAAGGTGATGCCCTTCGGCCTTTGCTCAGCGCCTGCAACTTTTCAACGCGTTATGTATACAGTGCTGGCAGGATTGAAGTGGCAGACTTGCCTTGTGTACATGGCCGACGTCGTCGTGTTTTCCTCGAGTTTTGGCGAGCATCTTCGGCGCCTTCAAGCTGTACTTCAAGCCATCTAGACGTCCGGACTCACACTGAAGCCAGAAAAGTGCAGATTTGCGTACGAAGAGCTCTTGTTTCTGGGGCACGTGATTACCAACTCTGGAGTTTGTCCCGATCCACGGAAAACAGCCGCCATCGCCGACTTCCCACCGCCCACTGACAAGAAGGCGGTGCGCAGATTTCTGGGCCTGTGCACCTATTATAGGCGGTTCGTGAAAAAACTTCGCCCGCATCGCCAATCCACTCACGAACCTTACCAAGGCCGACGTGGAGTTCAAGTGGGAAACGCCGTAGGAACACGCTTTCAAGGAGCTTAAACATCGCCTCCAGACGCCTCCGCTACTTGCTCATTTTGACGAATTCGCCTAGACAGAAATACACACTGACGCAAGCAGCGTAGGTCTTGGCGCAGTTCTCTTGCCAAGGCCTGACGGACTTGAAAGGGTTACTAGTTACGCCAGCCGATTGCTGTCCAAAGCAGAAGCCAATTATTTCACAACAGAAAAGGAGTGTCTCGCCATCATCTTGGCTACGTCGAAATTTTGCCCCTACCTCTGCGGCAGGCCCTTCAAAGTTGTGAGCGACCACCACGCCTTGTGTTGGCTAGCCACCTTGAAGGCTCTTCAGGTCGCCTCGCACGATGGAGCCTGAGACTTCAAGAATCTGACATTACCGTCGTTTACAAGTCCGGCAAGAAACACTCCGACGCCGACTATCTCTCTCGTGCGCCTGTCGACCAACCACCACCCGACGACCCGGATGACGACTACTTCTTGGGAACGACAACTACCGACGACTTCGCTGAACGACAGCGGGCCGACCCGGAACTTAAGGCCCTAATAGAATACCTCGAAGGCAGGACCGCCGAAGTCCTGAAGGTATTCAAGCGCCCACTTGCGACGTTCTTCCTGCGAAACGGTCTTCTTCAAAAGAAAAACTTTTCACTGCTTCGAGCCAAGTACCTCCTTGTGGTGCCTTCAGCTCTACGACCAGAACTTCTGCAGGCCCTGCACGACGATCCGACAGCAGGGCACCTCGGTGTTTCTCGCGAGGATACAAGAAAGGTACTATTGGCCATGTCTTACCACCGACGTCACTCATTATGTGAGGACATGCCGGGACTGTCAAGGACGCAAGACACCACCGACAAGGCCGGCGGGACTTCTGCAGCCATTTGAACCACCTCGCCGACCTTTCCAGCAGATTGGTATGGACCTACTGGGGCGTTCCGGACGTCGGCTTTCGGAAACAAATGGATTGTGGTAGCTACCGACTACCTCACTCGCTACGCCGAGACAAAAGCCCTTCCCAAAGGCAGTGCATTCGAGGTAGCTAAGTTCTTCGTCGAAAATATCGTCCTACGTCACGGCGCCCCGGAGGTCCTTATCACCGACAGAGGAACGGCATTCACTGCCGACTTAACTCAAGCGATCTTGGCATACAGCCAGACAAACCACCGCCGGACGACAGCGTACCCCCACAGACCAACGGCCTGACTGAGCGGCTTAACAAGATGATCGCCGACATGCTGGCAATGTACGCTGATGTCGAACACAAGACGTGGGACGCCATTCTTCCGTACGTGACCTTCGCATACAACACGACGGTGCAGGAGACGACGCAGATATCTCCATACAAATTGGTCTACAGAAGGAGCCCGGCAACGACGCTCGATGCCATGTTACCCAATGTCACCGACGAAGAAAATCTCGATGTGACTGAGTACCTTCAACACGCCAAAGAAGCCCAAGAACTCGCGCGTCTCATTATCAAGAATCAACAGACGACCGACAGCCGCCGTTACAATCTTTGACGCTTCGTGGAATACCAGCCCGGTGAATGTTTTTGAGTGTGGACGCCGATACGCCGACGTGGACTAAGTGAAAAGCTTCTGTGACTGTACTTCGGACCGTACAGGGTGGTTCGACGTTTCGGCCCACTTGATTACGAGGTTGTTCCCGACGGCATCACGAACTCTCAACGACGCCGATCGCGACCTGAAGTCGTCCATGTCGCGCGCCTCAAGCCGTTTCATGCGCGTTAACAAACTGAAACAGTGTTTTTTTTGTATTATTATTGTATCGTAATTTATTCATTGTACTGTCTTGCATTATTGTTGTACCTTCCTCTTTAGTTAAAGCATCGGGACAATGCCTTTTTCAGAGGGGGGCAATGCCACGGTCCATTTCTCAGGTTTTGTTATCGCCCCAAAATACTACACAATTCTCAGCGCAAAATGCGCGTGCAGTTTTCGAGAAGCTTCCGGGCTTTAGTAGATCATTTCGATAAGATCACGCCCACTCTGCGAACTGTACGGATTATTCTGGAACCTACGCCACCGCCAGTGATAACGCTAGATCATTCGATGCCAAAAGTATAAATGCCGACGCACTTCGCAGCTTGTCAGTAGTTGATGGACGGCCGACGCTCCGTTCACTGCTATCTGTTCAAGACTGCTACTGTAATCGGGCTTTCCGTTTGCCGGGCATAGGATCGCTCAAATAAACTGTTAAATCCCAACACAAAGTATCCTGTCTTCGGCCACGTCACGACCCCGTGACACTATTCTAAAGCTTGATAAGATTGAGCGATTGTGATTGCAGCCATTTTTCAATTTGTGCTAATTACCTTGTTGGGCTATGCGAAGTGACACCATGTTTGCTTGGTACCATTGTGTTGTACCGTTATTGTCAAAACTATTCCTCCATCAATTCAGCGTCTCCGATTGTGGACTTACAGAATATAACAAGATATGGCTAAATTCCCAGCTTTGAGACTGGCTGTTTTAGCTTCCCACTATCCTTTCATGATTCATATAAACACGTTTCAAAAGGTTCTTTTTTGTTATTCTCAAAACGTTGTTTTTATTGTTTTTATGGCTCAAAAAGTCAAGTTTTGAATGTTCCAATATTTTTCAATAAATCTTCCCATGACTCCTTTTGTAACATTAGTGTGCAATGAACTAGGATGATTAAATACCACCAATAAATTTCGATGTTTAAAATTTCAACCGAAATTCAACCATCTGAAACTACACAATTTTTTTTGCCATAGTATGCCTAATATTAACAACAATGCAAAGATTCGAGTTCAATATACAGTCTTAATGTATAGCTGCCTTGCTGTCAAGCCAATATTGTTTTGTATCACAGTATCAGCAATTACTGCTTTTTGTGTGATGGGCAAATGTTTGGTAATTTTTGTAATTAAATTGGAAGTAATTGGAATTTTATCGGTTAGCAAATTTGAACTATCTTTTTCAACAGCCCTTCTTAAGGCAAATGCAAAACAGTCACTTTAAGATCAAAATCTAAAAACATGGCAACATACCTTAACAGTAGTACAGTCGAACACAGTTATATCTAACCAACATACATATGGCGAATTTCCTGGTATATCGAACTTGCAAGTTATCTTCTTGGAATTCATTTGTAAAAGTATAGAAATTCGTTCGTTTATATCGAACAATATTTTCACCCGACTTTGGATATACCGAATGCCGCGCGAGCTGCAAGGTGCGCTATGGCACTGTCCCCCCCCCCCCCCCAATCTTCGCAATCTCCATGGCAGCGTGGCTTAACGCACGAGTTATAAGTTGCGTTTTGGCACTCGCAGCAATTTTCGCGTGGCACCACACCTCCGCCAAAATCCGTAACGCTAAAAAAAAAGGGGCGAAAGGGCTCGGACTGCACAGTCTCTAAGTGGTGCAACGTCTTTTTTTTTTGTGTGTTCTCTCTCTCCCATGCTTTCGCTGCGTACCCGTACCTGTCGGCTCGGAGTGCAGGAACGAAGAAGCTGACGCCCTCCTTTTTTTGCCTTTTATTTTTTGTTGCAGTTTTGCAAGTTTGTTCAGCCAACCACAGCTCGTGCCTTTTGCTGTTGCCCTTGCAGGTGGCCACACCTCTCGAGCGCTTTGTTGCTTCCGCTACACATCACATACGTTCCACCACATGTGCAGTATTTTTCTTTTGCGTTCAGGCACTGCGCTGTCTCGCCCAAGAGGCAGACAAAAATTTATTTATTTATTTATTTATTTATTACAGTACTACCAGTCCGATTTTCAGACCGTCGGCAGGAGTGGTTACAAGTGAATAAAACAAAATGGTTACAGTAAACACATATGAAGCATTGCGGTGATAATAAGAACAAAAAAGAAGAATACAACGAATTCATACAAGCAAAGCAGCAACATGATTGAGTAACTAGTGACAACATGAATACGTAAACATATGGGAAAAAAAGAGCGTCAGGGTTCATGTAAAACTACTATGTAGGACTGGACTCATGGACTGAAGGGCCTGTAGATAGGATGATAGCAACGGGCATCCGACCACAGCTGAAGGAAGGGAATTCTAATTGGTTGCGGTTTTCAGGAAAAAATAATACTGGAAAATGTTGGTGTGACTAGAGAACTCAGTTACTTTTTTTATTATGAAGGGGCCGAGCAGGCCCCTCGTGGGAGTCTTTTAGGTATGTATCCTTTGTGTCCATGATAAAGAAAGTAAAATAGTTTCATTTGTTCGTGGTATCGACGATTTGCTCATTTTTCGAGCTCAGCCGTGCCTAGAAGAGATGTGACTGATGCCTCCCAGCTGTATGGATTAAAAAATGATTAAAAGCAGTCCGGCAGCAGTGCACGGTGGAACTACGCACTAAAAGATACACCTTTTGCAGGCACTTTTCGCGAGCATCTGCGCTACTCTGTGACATCACCGCAAGCAAGGAAATCGACGACCCGGCGGACAACTGTCATCCGCTTTGTGATCAAGATTGTAAGATCTCGTCATCGCAAGAACGTCGTCACCAGAGCGCAACGTGTCCCTCTGAGATGTAAAGCCTTCAGGAACATCACATCTTCTGCAGTCCAGCAGCAGTGCACGTTGGAACTATGCACTAAAAGATACACCTTTTCCAGACACTTCTTGCGAGCATCTGCACTACTCTGTGACATCGTTGCAAACAAGGAAATCGACGACCTGGCAGACAACTGTCGCCCGCTCTGTAATCATGATTGCAAGAACACCATCACCAGAAGGCAACGTGTCCCTCTGAGATATAAAGCCTGCGGGGACATCGCATCTTCTGCAGTCCGGCAGCAGTGCACGTTGGAACTACGCACTAAAAGATACACCTTTTGCAGGTGAGATAAGTGTGCTCGGCAATATTTCCTTACCTTCGTGCACTGCCGCCGGACATAGTTAGTTGTTTGTTTTGATTTTTATTGATTATAGCTCTGTGTGAGTGCATCGCATATATTTTGTTCCCACCCTACTATGGCGAACGACTCGCGCCACACGGCAAAGGCCATCGATGACCTATGCCGCGAATTAAGAAAAGAGCTCTGAGAGATTAAGGACAGTTTGAAAGAAGTAAAGGACCTCAAAGAGGGCCTCAGTCAGATACTGAAAGAAAACGAGGAGCTAAAAGTGGAAAATGCCAAACTGCGGAGCTGGGTCGAAGAGGTCGAGCAGTACCAGCGTTCCAATAACTTGGAAATCAAGGGCGTTCCTGCTGATATAGAACCATTCGAGGCTGTAAAGAAAATTGTAGCTATTGTGCATGAAGAAATTTCTGAGGATGATGTTGACAGATGCCATAGAGTGCCCACTTCTTGGCATGATGTAAGCAACATAGTTGTTTGCTGTGTGAAAAGAACTAAACGAATGCCTTGCTAAGCAAGGCAAAAAAAAGCTAAAATCGACAGTGGGATACTGGGAAGTCAAGTGTCATTCCCAGTGTATGTTAATGAACACTTGACAAGGAAAGGCAAACGACTTCTTGGGGCCGCAATACAACGTAAAAGGGAGAAGTGGAAGTTTGTCTGGACAACAAATGTGAAGGTATTCGCTCGTCGAAACAAAAGTTCGCAAATGCTCAGAATAGCCACTACCAGCGATCTAAGGGAAATGACAGCAGAGGCTGTCATTGACAGTACAGCTGTCGCTGATTAGATTAATGACAACTGTACCAGGGGTTATTACGTTGCCAAAACACTACTGAAATGGCAAAAGTGTGCTATTATGAGCTTTACTCTTTCAATTCACTGGTGCACGACGCTCACAAGCGATTAACATTGTTTCATGTGAACGTACGCAGCATACGTAATAAGAAAGGTCAGCTGGATGACTATTTTTCTCGGCTTTCTTTTGCTTTTGATGTACTTATGTTTTCGAAAACCTGGCTAACGACTGGCGAAGATCCTCCTTATTTTCGAGGTTATACTTAAAATGGCCTTGTGCATACTGAAGGACGAGAAGGTGGTGTGGCCATTTACGTCAAGGATACAAGTAACCATGAACTTATTCCTCAATTATCCAGTGTAAACGAAAATATTGAATGCTTAATGATGCACCTGCCAAGGGCACTTATAACCGTGGTCTACAGGCCACCCACAGGTAGCAAGCCAGCATTTCTGGAGTTGATTGAAAATGTGCTGAATTATTCTTGCTATTCGGGTTTAGATTTTACGGTCATGGGTGATGCAAAGTCGATATGCTTTCACTGGATGCCTCAGCTCGACAGCTAACAGAGGTTATGAACTACTTTGCTTGGGAAAACGTTATAACAAAAGCCAGGCGACTGACGGCTGAAACGGCAATTCTGCTTGATATCTGTATCTCGAACCTATGCTCTTTATCGTACGTAGCTGGGACAATTTCTTTAGATATAAGCAATCATTTGCCCATTTTTTAAGCCTTTCCTATATCACGTGATCGCTATCAAGCTAATAACAATGAAAAGGTGGTATTTCGTAAAATAAATGATCATACGCTGGAGTTATTTTGCCAACAAATTATTGAAGAGGACTGGGAGCGTGTGCTTCAGGTAGCAGACCCAAACGATGCGAATGAGATATTTTTTGGAAAACTAGAACAATGTTACGATATTGCGTTTCCTAAGGTTCTAAAGAAACAACAAAGCGAAAAAATAAAAAAGCATGGATTTCAAATGCCTTGCATAAAAAAAATGAAGAAGAAACACCGCATGTTCCATGCATTCGTCAAGTCCCACGACATGAATATGCTAAAAGAATGCAAAAAATACAGAAATCAACTTAACCTTTTAAATGCCGCACTATGAAGCAATAGGAAAAAAACTGAAATTTATGTTGATAATTTGCATTGGCCTTCTAAATTAACTATGATAAAAGATCCAGCCACATTCACAATGACTAAGCATGTTTTTTCGCATGTTCCATTTTTGGAACATTGGCATTTCCCATATGCAAAACACACATTTTCTCTGGAACAACTTTTATTGACTTTTCAGTCGGGTTTTCTCATTCAGGATAACGGAAGAATAATATTTAGCGTCATACGATGTCTCTGAAAAGCATAGATATTTATAACAACACTTCATGAAAGTTTCTTCTTTCATACTACTGGCTGTACTACAGTGAGCAAATCACAAACCGTGGTAAGCGGCAAAGCCTTTCTTGTGCATCTGCTTTTTGCACTGCTGGCACTGATTCATTGTATTCTTCTTGCATTCCGCGCACCTTCCCTGAGTCGTTGAGATGATGTAGTGGCCATCAGTGTTTCTGTCCTCATATCTCGGATGAACCCAGGGTCCAGGTCTTACAGTGAGTTTCTGCTTGAGCTGCAGCAAGGACATGGTGACGTCCCGCCGAAAGGCGATGTGCGTCATGGCGGCATCACTACCCTTGTGAATCTCGCAATGGAGGAGCCATCCTGCGACGACAGCTATGTTCAAACCATTGCTGGAAAGGTTCCACCACTATTTCTTGCTCCTCAGTCTCGGTCGATAGCTTGCGAGGAGGCGGTCTATTATATCTACTCCACCCCTGCCGCAATTGTATTTTCTGATCAATTATGGTTGAGGAATGTCCACCTTTTTTGTTTTGAGCGTCGTGAGGAGCGTTTCGGACTTCCAACAGGCTCTTGGCTGAGGTGGTTAGATGAAACTGTGACGACTGCATTGTCATTCCACCTGCATGCGCAGACTGCCCCGTCACGCTTGTAGTGGAAAGATCCTCTTTCTTCTTTTTAGATGTTTTTGAAGCTCTTCAGTGGACAACCACCGGTTCTTGTGGCATGTTCACCCCATACTGGTGTATGGGAGCGCTTTGAAGTATTTGTTTTCCGAGCGTTCGTTGAAGCTTTGCGTCCTTTTCCAGCAGTAAATTGCCGCCCCGCTGGTTTCTTTCGTCGTGGCTCAGGACTCGAACATGCAGAAGACGAATCAACGTCTTCATCGCTGCACTGCATAACTTCAACGTGCCCGCAAACATCATCGGGAACAACTTCAGAAAAGTCGTTTTCGTTCACGTGTTCCTCGTCAGTAATATTGCCATCTTCAACAGGCGGCAATTGGCATACAGACGCACCTTCGCGTTCGTCACCGGGAAGGCTGAACAAAAGGTCAATTGCTGCCTCCAAAGTGAGGAAGCGTTGTGCCATGACCTACAACAAAAGTTATTGCGGTGTAAAGCACAGTGCTAGAAAAAGAAAACCAGCTGCAAGGTAGTTTTCTACCTACATTCACAGGGATTGATGTAGCTAGGCACTGTAGTTCAATGCTGCTCTTTGCACGTGTCTGGCAAACTCAAAATGATGCCCAGGAAAGCTTATGTTCAAGTTTCTGCCAAGCGCCACCCAGCGGGCGCCATCGACAAGGCAGAAAAAGAAAAAGAACGAGGCGAAATGCGCGCGTGCGTCTACGCTGCGTTTGACACTGTGAAACGCCAATGTTCCAAAAAAGGAACATCCGCACAAAACTCTCAAGCTGAAAACTAGATTGTCTTTGTTATTTTTTTATTGTATTGCCACGTAATCCCGAACTATTTGCCGATATTTTAGTTCTGCTTTGCTCACTGCAACATTACTTTTTCTAGCGGAATAGTGCAACAAACATCTGGTGGTCAAGGAGCGCAAAATATGCATGTTTTTAAAAATTTATCTAATGATTCTCCGTAGGTACATAATAGAAATTAAAACTGCTATGTTTTTCACAAGCATCAATGAGTATGCGTGAACTTATAATATTAATATGCGATATATTGGAGAGGAAATAAAAAATTAGGTTTCGTATGTTCCAATTTTGGAACATTGGCAAGTAAAAGGTTAATTATGAGTTGAAACAGGCCAAAATAAACTATTTTGTAGATGTTTTCAGCAGAATAAGCAATGACCCAACAAAAATCTGTGATGAGGTCGAGACCTGCTGGGCCACAAACCTCACAGCAATGTAACTTTCATAGAGACATAAGCGGGTGTCCTTAGTAATGTTAATGCAGCAACAGCATTTAACAAGTATTTAGTAACATGCTGTGACACCCAAGATGACACGGATGCTGAGGTTCTACATCTGTTGTCAAATAATTATAGTATTCCCAATACAATTCTGTTAACCCCTGTCACATGCAGCGAAGTTGAAAGAAGTATTAGGAAAATAAAAAACAAACAAACAAATGTGCAGCAGGGTATTACGAAATGAAACCTGTGCCGATAAAATATGTGGCCGATGTGTTATCTGCTCTCTTAGCGTATATTATCAATCTTTCACCACGAGCATTTTCCCAGACAAGCTGAAAATTGCTCGCGTAGGTCCTATCTTTAAAGGCGGCAATCCGAAACACATGACCAATTATTGGCCCATATCAGTGCTACCTTTCTATCGAAAGTTTACGAAAGTACATTGAACAAGCGGCTCCAGGATTTTTTTGATAAATAGTGTTTTAAATAATGCGCAAGTGGGCTTCCAAAAAAACAAGTCTGCAGAGCTTGCATTGCTTCAAATAAAAGATCACTTCATAGGGAATTTCGAGAAAAAATTATACACAGTTGGGCTATTCATAGATCTGTGTAAAGCGTTCGATATCGTATGTCATGAAATCCCCTTGCATAAGTTAAGCTCATGTGGTATACGAGAAATTGCACAGGACCTATTGAAAAGCTACTTAGCAAATCGATACCAATTTGTGAGCATAAATAACATGCAATCAGATTACATCGTGGTCGAGAAAGGAATGCCGCAGGGATCCATTCTGGGTCCCCTCCTATTTATAATTTATATTAGTGATCTTTGCCACATCCCAGATTGCCCCAAACTAGTAATGTACGCGGGCACAAACATTCTTTTGAGGGTTCTTCACATGTCGACCTTGAAAAGAACGTGAATGTTTTTTTAATCGACTCTCGTCATGGTTAAAACTGAATAAGTTGCGCTTAAACGCAAATAAGACCAAGTACATGCGGTTCACCCCCGTCAATGAACCAAGGAGTTTTAATATGATTATTATCTACCAGGGCCACATATTAGAACAAGTTAACAGCCAGATGTTCCTAGATGTCTGGTTTTAAGAAGACCTTTCTTGGAATGAGCATATAACAAAGTTGAAGTCAGAACTAAGTAAAAGTATTGGCTGCTTTACAGGTTAAATTCTTTTATACCACTGTGGCTAAAAAACATCCTTTATTATACTTTCTTCCATTCACGACTTTCTTACTGTGCGCTTGTGTGGGGGACCACAATACTAACGAACTTTTCTAAATTGGTTATTCTACAAAAGAGAAGTCTGGAAATCTTTGAAGATTTTCGTGGCCCTATACGTGACTTGCGGAAAGAACTGCTATTTTTGGATTATTGCATGCTCAAAGCAAGCCAGATTCACTATTTTAAGTGATTTCAATACATAAACGCAATAGACTTTATCGTTCGCTGGATTCTTGTGGTTCTCTGTACGATTTTCATACGTACGCTAGAAGGACTCCGAAGACTCGAACGATCTACGGGCGACAACACTCATCTTTTCAGATACCAACGTTTTTAAACGAAATCGACAGCCTCCTAGATATAAATTGTAAAGTTTCTAAGCATATGATCAGGATGGTACTGACTGAAAACAACATTGAATTTTCTTGACTATCGTTCTATGTTTTCTCTTTGCCTAAGTAGTATCTGATGCTTTTTTTGTGTGTGTTTTTTTTTCTAGGCTTCCTTGTGTATATTGTTATTTTTGTATATCTTTTGCAATAGTGATGAGAAATTACAACAAATGTCTAATTGGTATGTAAAACATTACGATTGTTATGTATATATTTGCTTGCTAGAAATCACACTTCATTACTGTTGTATGTGTTACAGTATTTGCATATGTACCTTTTGTATTTTTGTATAATTTTGTATTTTTCATCTGTATTCTGCAAAATTCTTATGAGAGCCTGCCTGCCTCACTGCATTTGGAGCAAAGGCCCTTAGTCAGGCTTTTAGCCTTTTGCCTTCGCTCCATTTTCTGTGCTGGCACAGAAAGAAACAAATAAATAAAGAAAAAAAGATGAACCTAACTAATTTCCTCTGTATTTTTTCTAATATTGAATTGTTTCTTTTTGGCTATGGATCCCAAACAGCAGTACAGTATTCCAGGAGTGGCCGAATAAATGTTTCGGAGGCAAATATTTCAACTTCTGGAAAGGACTTACTCAAACGCCTCCTTAAATATCTGAGTTTTTTCATTGTCTTTTTATGTATGTAGTCGATGTGGTCATTTTATTTGAGATCGTGAGAGATGATGACTCCCAGATACTTATTGTTAGTTACTACTTCTAGAGGTTCATTATGAAAACAGTAAAAAAACGTTATAGGTTGCTTTTTGTGACCAATTGTCATTGTGACAGTTTTCTTTTTGTTGATGGTCATTTGCCAGGCTGTATGTAGTCGATGTGGCCCCGCCGCGGTGGTCTAGTGGCTAAGGTACTCGGCTGCTGACCCGCAGGTCGCGGGTTCAAATCCCGGCTGCGGCGGCTGCATTTCCGATGGAGGCGGAAATGTTGTAGGCCCGTGTACTCAGATTTGGGTGCACGTTAAAGAACCCCAGGTGGTCGAAATTTCCAAAGCCCTCCACTACGGCATCTCTCATAATCATATGGTGGTTTTGGGACGTTAAACCCCACATATCATTATGTAGTCGATGTGCTCATTCCATTTGAGATCGTGAGAGATTATGACTGCCAGATACTTACTGTTAGTTACTACTTCTAGAGGTTCATTATGAAAAGAGTAAGAAAACGTTATAGGTTGCTTTTTGTGACCAATTGTCATTGTGACAGTTTATTTTTGTTGATGGTCATTTGCCAGTCTGTGCAGCATGTTTGAATTTGGTTCAAAGATTTATTTAATGTTATCTGGTTTCGGGGTGTGGTAATTTCATGGTATGTAATACAATTATCAGCAAAAAGCCTTATTTTAAGGGTCATGTTCTGAACAATGTCATTGATGTATACGAGAAAAAAAATAAGGGACCAAGAACGGAGCCTTGTGTAATTCCCGACAGGACTAGTACGGCATGCGAAGTTTTGTTGTCAATAGCCACGACTTGTCGAATACATGAGAGATAGGCTTCTATCTAAGCTAGTAATGTGGTGTTCTTCACTATTGGTTCTAACTTCATTATAATTTTCTATGAGAGACTCGGTCGAATATTTTTTCGAAGACGAGAAATATAATGTCAATCTGGTTATGTTTGTTTAGGGCCGCTGCTACGTCGTGAACAGTTTCGATGAGCTGGGTGACAGTAGAGTAACCATGGCGAAAGCCATGGTTACTCTATAGGGTTACTCTAAATTAGGTGCCTTCTTCCCTTCTTTCTAGAATCACTCAATCAGTCAACCCTTTGCGTGCATGGTGTGCAAGGCTACCAAGGACTCCGTGAATTGTCGACTTCTCTTATAGTTATGGCCAGGAACAAGAAGCGCGAGACCCTTGACTTTGCGACGAAGTTGAAGGCTATTCAGCGTGTTGATGTGGGGGGAAAACGTTCGACCGTTGCGGACGATTTCGGGATACCATGGAGCTCTTCGAGTCTGGGTACCTTGTTGAAAAAAAAAAACAAAGCAGATATATAAGCAAAGGTGGTGGTGTAGTGAATGTCCAGAGCCTGTCATGTGCGTGCTTCTGCGCACGGGAATGTAGAAAAAGCACTGTATGCCTGGTTTTCAGAACTGTGTTGAAAGAGCATTCTGGAGGATGGCCCGATGCTGATAGCCAAGACCAAATGGTTTGCTGCTGCTCTCAGTGACACAACTTTGTTGACAACGGTGAGTGGCTTCATTGATTTAAGCAGCGCTACAACATCGTTGGCTGAACCAATTCTGGTGAAAGCGAAGCTGTCAGCAGCCAGGACATCCAGCAGTGGATGACTAAGGAGTCTCCGGAAATCACCGTGACGTTTTATCCCACGGAGATCTTCAGTGCCTGACGAGGTGCGAAGACGGACGCAGTAGTCAACTGTGCCCGCAAGGCATGCTTCTAGACGGCGGAACTTGCGGAAATTGGTGAAGACGACGAGGACAAGCGCATAGACGCGTTTCACGAGTTGTCATCCCGCTTCCTGGAAGCAGTTCCACACGAAGTGTCTGTGGAAGACTTCGTGGAAGCAGACTGCAATGTCCAGGCCTCAGTAGCTTATGCGATGAAGATCGTGCTTACGAGGCCCTTGCCACACGCGCAAACTTCGCTGATGAAGTGGCAGCAGCGTTCGGCATTATTTGTCGTTATATCGGTCGCATGAAGGAAACCAGGCGGTCACACCTGGACAGCTTTGATAAGATCGAGACTAGCATTTCAACATTTCAAAAACGAAGAAGCTGGTCAAGATTAGCAATTTTTTTCACCCAAATAAATCATTCTGTTGCGGCGTTTGTCCAGAATCAGTCATCATTCTTGAATGCGCCTCTTGTAGGTGATGATCCGCTACAGGTAAGCTCTCAGGGCCGCTATTTTTTTATATCGAGTTTTTTATATATCGAACTAGTTCGTGATCCCCTTCGAGTTCGATATATCGGTGTTCGACTGTATTGAGAGCTCAGTTGGGCTAGTTGGTACGAGTGCATGTATGGTTACAGAGCGAAGTTGACGAAGATGGAAAGGACACAGATGAGTGCTGTCTCAGCAGGAACCGAACAGCACTCGTCCTTTTCATCTTCCGTCTTCGTAGATTTCATGTTGCTACCAAAATGCATATCTTAACAAGCTTGCACCTTATATGAGGCAAAACTGACAACTTTCTTGTTTACATCCTGTGTGCGATCTAAGGATTGCATGTGCAAGTCAGGATTAACCGGTGCGTCTATGCATTTAATCTAGCAGAAAGCTACGATGGTTGTGTGTCTTCAAGTGTGTAAGATAACCACATCATGCAGGCTAAACAGAAGAGTGACCGCAACCGACTTAAGGTTGAGGAGGAGTTTTTGAAAACGACGCACGCGCAGCGGCAGGAGGCAGCACAGCTCAAGCGCGAGGAGCGTCGTCGTGTTGAGAAAGAGCGCATCATGAACGAAGAGGACCCAGACAAGCAACGCAAGTGGGAGGCAAGTTTGAATTGTGCCTGAATTTGCATCTGCATACAGCCTAGTTGCATGAATCTCTTAACATTATTAAGCAAAAACCTGCTTAAGAAAATTTACATTTGCATCAAATTAATATCATATCCACTTACAGAAAGAGAGAACTTTGTGTCATGTTCGAAAGCTAAGGAACCTTCTCACTTGTTTAAAACCCTCTAAGCACTATCTTCCATCTTCTGTGAGGCATGGAAAAACATGTAGTAGTGGTGAAAACCTGCACCAACTGGCAGCTGGCACCATACTGCTCCAAAAGGGTCTTTTTTTTTTTAGTCTTAATTTGCACCATTGCTGTGCCACAATCTGGCTTTGGAGCTGAAAATAATGTTGACAGTTGTCATGAGCGAAAGTATGTGATGGTTACCATTTTGTACACTTGCGCTGCTGCATTCACTAATGCCGCAACAGCTGTTGTGATAACCGATGCAATCCAATGGGCCTTTTTTTAGGAGACTAGGGGCACGTGCGCAATGGCGATGACGTGATGCGCACAATGCGCTTTGGGGGTCGGCTGATCAATTATTCTGACTTACGCACGATTGTGGCATTTACAGCCCTTGCTAGTAACCATGGCAAAAGAAAAAAGCCAATGTGGCGACCACCGAAAAA
Organism: Rhipicephalus annulatus; assembly: GCA_013436015.1. Classification (NCBI taxonomy): domain Eukaryota; kingdom Metazoa; phylum Arthropoda; class Arachnida; order Ixodida; family Ixodidae; genus Rhipicephalus; species Rhipicephalus annulatus. The sequence goes on along the minus strand of WOVY01010628.1, from coordinate 51,446 downwards.
CGTGCTATTATGACTCAAGGCTATCAAAACTAAACTAGCAGTTCCATGTACGAATAGATAGAACCGATAAGCGAAGTTTCCTTGGAATTGGGACACTTTTGACTGTGTTCCTGTTCTTTCTTCTGGCTTTCATAAAGGGGAGAGCGTTTGCTGCTCTCGGTGGCGGGAATGAATGAACGACTGAGCGAGGGAGTGTGCGGCACGCCTGCTATTTTGCTCGACGCGCTTGCGCAGTGCAGGGAGCTTCGCAGGCATCGGATGAGTGTTGTATCGTCGCTTTAAGCCTTCTGCACGCTTTTAACAACTGGCGACTACCTGAGCCTGCTGAGCCACCTATCACTGCCACCTTCTTGTGTGCAACAGTGTTTTGTGTGAAGCGCTTTGCAGAAACACAAGCAGTTCGTTGTTGCGGAACTGAGCCTTGTGGATAGTGGGAACCGAGAAGCCTAACTGCATTGTCACTATCGCACTGATTGCACGAGTATGGTGCAGTAAGCGTAGTGCAGATGTGGTCATACTGCGTGCTTTCATTAGACGTCAGCCAAAACAAGCCTTCATTCGCTGCCGGGAACATTATAGCGTCGCTTGCAAAAAATTCGTCATCGTCACGTTAACACAACAATGTTCTCGCCACACCTGTGTACGGTCTGAAGCGAAATGGGCATAAGTGACTTTGCTTCATGTACTCAGCATGTACACTGAGTACATGAAGCGCTGCTCGCAACCAAGCGGTAGACAATCGGCTCCTTGCGACCGTACCTTGGTTAAACAAAAAACTGTCAATTGTCACTATGCAGCAGATCGTGGTACATATTTATTGCGGAGAGCCAATTATTATGCCTGTTTCATCGTTATGTCAGTTGCAGCATTGGCTGCGTATCCGGGACACCGCTGTAGTCAGGGTGTGGAAACTCTCTATACCTCCCATGAATTCGCTCTCGCATGCCGATATGCAGTGGCAGCGCCGATTTTACCACTGGTGGCTGCCGGGAATCCAACTAGAAAGAATTAATGAACAGAACATTTCCTTTATGACATCATTGGTGAGGTCAGGAAATAGAGGGAAAAGATGAAAAAAGTGAGAGGAGGGTTGGCATGAAAACTCTTCTTTCCCACTTTGCATGCAAGCGGAATGTGTTCAGGCTTTTTTTCAGGTCTGCTAGCCGCTTGAGCGGTATGGCCAATCGTACAATTTTGTTAACTTTTTTAAAATTTGGTTTGTGTGTTCAGAAGTGGCGGAAGTAAAGCTAACCTTATTATCAGTAAGACAAAACTCGATTGACGCAAATGAAATTAACTTTTTTTGCATGTTTTGTATAAAAAGCATACATACACGTAGTGTGAAAGTGTCAATCTATACGGGCAGCTTTAATTTACAATGGACATTGAACATAATGAGGAAATATATAGCACAGAATATCTGAACCAATGTGAAAATTATTAACAATTATGAGTATAGGGCACGTCGTATTTAGCTAAATCATCTTTGTTACGATGGTGGACAGTTTATTTACAGAATTTGAGTACAAAATGGGACTGAAATACAGAGGCAAGGTGAGGCTTCAAATGATAACAAATTTTTCAAGAGAGAACGTCGCTGGAAACAGTGTTTCGGCAAGTTGACCAGTCGATAGTCAGGGTAGCAGCGTTGCTTTGACGAAAAACAGCTCACTTGCCTTGTCGAAACATTGGCTTCAGCGACATTCATTGTAATGATTTGTAGAAGCATTTAGCTTAACACGTATATTTAAGTGATAGTATGAGAACTAAGGACTCACAAAGTTTCAAGCTGCGGCTACATAAATTTCATGAACAAGAAAGAGCCTATAATAACTTGATATTATTTGAACTACACGTCAAAGTAATAAAAGCAAGAACTATATAGCCAAGGCGACACGAATTCTAGCCTTTCATTTAATGCATTGTGCCAACAGCAGTTCGACTACCGTCTTCACTATTTAGTCTAGCGATACTGCACTTCTGCAGTCATGCTTGGCGAGATCTGGGTTTACTCATATACGTGTCCTAAATGAATACCTGTTCGAATAGTAGATCCAAATGCATGTTTTCATCCAATTCCACTAGGAAACCTGAAAAACTTTTGCAGAACTGGATATCCCCGGGTCAACACAACGCACAGCCACGAAAAACACGTGGTGCCTAATTTAGCTATCTTCATCGACTGCATTGTTCACTTACTTGACATAGCTAACTGCAGCTTCTGTTCTGTGCCCGCCACAACTTGTCTTTAACTTTTACATAGTTGGCATGCTAACCGAGCAAGATATCTGAGCGTCATCCAATTTGTAATATCGGTGAGTGAGTACTGAGAAGGAGCTATCCAATGCAAGTGCCACGCACTCATGTCAACTACTTCCCGCGCTTCCCCTGATTTAAAGTTCACAAAATAAGAAATATAAAAAATATCGACAAAAAAATTTTTTGCAGTGGTATCAAATTTATTTATTCGTGGAAACTTGTGAAAGCCAAGAAATGCAAACATCCGCATCAACCTCACTTTGTTCAACCAGATTTTAGAATGCCTGGCAACCGCTAAAAGCGTGTGTGTTCCTTGAAACCGAAACGAGCGCTGAGTTTCGAGGCCTGGCAGTAGTTTTGAAATGCGCCTAAGTGTCTTGCGGGGAGCACTTTGGGCACTATTCGCAGCAGTTCTGTGTTTATTCCTTTTTTTAGCGGTGATAGCACATCTGAAGAGATGCGAATTGCTACTTGTTGGTTCATGTATACCAGTTTTAGTGCGTAGTTATGCCGTGTACGTTCCCTGTAGGTTCTCAGCACCCTTGTATTACTGAGGTTTTTACTGTAGGAAAACCTTAAATGTGCTTGCGCACGTGCATGTGTCTGTGTGTGTAGGGGGGGGGTCTACGAACTTCATGCTGCACTATTTTGTGTCACCGCTTCTGTACATGATTCAGCTTTTGATTATTTTTTGTGCCTATTTTGTGAGCCTGCTTCCTCTCTATAATGGAATATGTAAATTTAGAGAGATATAAACTAAATAATGTAAAAGTTTCTTCCTTCTATGTATCATGAGAAGCCCGTGCGTGCTTCAAACACAGTGGTAGCTGCTCCAAAAACAGATTTTCCTCTGCTTCACCGGCTACTCCAAAATGCTGGAAAACATTATCATTGATCTTGGCATAATGACTGCTAGCTGCTTCTCTGTCATGATTATGCAATGTATTGTCACTGCTGTGTGCCTAATTCTTCTGTGTTTGAATTTTCTTCCCTGTGGATTAGAAAAATTTATCGGTGACAGTAAACATATTAAAATGATTTTCCACTGACGGATGTCACGCACGAGTAGATCATTCGGCCTTTGCTTGCCAGTGCCGTTCACAGCGAAAAGCAGTGGCTCATGAGAATGATGTGATGAGGTGCACTCACGTCACTGAGAAAATGACGAAATGGTGGCAAAAACTCACTGCACACACACTGAATCAAGAGAAATTCGCCTGTTTTGAAGATACTTCCTGCACGGGTCCACTTGGTGCGTGCCAAAGAAAAGAAAGATCGGACCATATTGGCCAATCAGACGGGGCCAAAAGCTGAATTAAAGAAGATGCATTGGCTCGGCCATACGTCAACGTTCGAGAGGCCAACATTGTCGGGAGGTACCTTGTCGAGCGTTGTGGGGGAGCACGTGCTCCCGATCACCCTTTCTCTTTTAAAGGCAGTGCTACAGCCTAGTTGCGAAGACATGACTAACCCTTTGAGACAAGAGTCAATAAAGCCTCTTGCGAAGTGATGGAACACCCCTGTGGTCGGTGCTTGGGATTCCCCTTTCCCGGCCCACGGAACGGTGTCTTCCCTCAGTGAGGGAACATATTGTGACGCTATGATGAGCGCCGGAAACGACCTCGCAGGTTAAAAAAAAATAATAAAGAACAACCTATTCTCTACAGCTCTGCTTACTCCAAGAACGGAAGCAAAAATAAAAATACATTTGTCGTCAGGGAAGGGAAACCGGGTCGATGATGAGAACTTGTGTGCCGGCTGGCAGACGTGCTCTCTGGCACCGACGACGAAAGAAGAAAGACGAACCTAGAACCCCCTGCAAGCCAAGGATGACATCGACTAAGGTGTAAGCGTCTACCTTCTGTTATCTGTATAGTCTCTCTACGAGGCGTTTACAGTAAAAATTTTTACACCCAGAAGGGTGTAAATGAGCTTGCCCCGTAGACGACACCCTAAGAGTGTTAATTCAGCACCTTCCAAAAAGGATGCTTTTTCATGCACCCTTAGAATAGGGTGTACATGTAAAAAAAAACTGTAGGGTGTTACAAAACACCCTTAAGGAAGGGTGCCTTCGATGTCCTTCACTTTTTTAGCACCCTCTGAGGAGGGTGCGAGAAGGGTGCACAAGGGTGTTGAGTGCCCATGGCAGGGGTGCCAGTATTCTTCTAGACTGCAGATAGATATCGGCATGCACTGATTACACACTACTTGAAGAAAGTGGTCCTGATTATCAATGGTGCACCACCTGTCGAGCTCCATTCATTGCGTGTGGGCAAAAATATAAACACGTACAATCGTGTATGAACTTGTGCTGGATCTATATATGCTTCACAGTATATGCATAATGCACGTTACAGAAAATGAAGCCTTGCTGCCCTTGCATATTGCATATATTTATAGGCAAATAAAACTTATAAACTTTTCTTCTGCCACACAACTTTTTCACCAGATGTGTAACATGTTCACAGTATACGTACACTACACATGCAACACCTCAAATGTTTATTATATTTTTTCAATTTCATTTTATTGACAATTTTTTTTGCAACATACAATTACACTGGTTTCAGTTTAGTATACTGCTTCAAGTACATAGACACTACAAATGAAATACACGCTAATATATCCCTATAATTCTTTCAAGTATCTACAATCCCAGTGGTTTCCAGTTTAATACTCCTTCATGCACACAATCGGTTAATAGGAATGAAATACAGGCAAATATATACTTATAATTCTTTCAAATATATACAATCACCATGATTTCACTATATACGCCTTGATGTACACAATCGTTCCCAAGAAGTGATGCACACAAAAATATATACGGATAGTGTTTTCAAATGTATACAATCACAGTGGTTTAAGCTTTGTATTTCTGGATGTATAACAATTGGTTATGAGAAATGATGTACATGCAAACATATACGGGTTTTCGGACAGATAACTTTAGCGAATACTCAAAAAACTAATACAATGATCAAAAACAGAATAAGCTAATAATGAACACAAAACTGAGTCAGGACACACAAGAAACAAAAGAGGTAATGCATAATTATGGCTAATGACACAGCTGGGTCACTTTATGCCAAATGTCCCAGCCATTTTTGCAACCATCTCAAATGTATTAGAAAAACTCGTGCTGCATTGAAAATAGTGAACTTCTGGAATATTTAGGAGAGGAAAAATATTTGGCTACGTGGCTGCCTTCTGAATTTCCTGAAATGCCGTCTAGGTGTTGTATGTGAAAAATTTTATTTTAAAAGCACCGCTCCTTCTTTCTATAAGAAACTTGGTCTACGTGTTACATAACAAGAGCTTAATTTGGGCGAGTTGGTTCATCGTGGTTGTGTGCTAGTCACAGCGCGACAACTTCAGGAAGAGACAGAAAGGACAGGAAAGAGCACTGACTGTCAACTGAATTTAATTAATGTGCTACGAGCGCTTTTATACGGAGTACAAGAATCGTGTTCATGCGTGACAACACGTGTGAGCACTACAAAATAATCTTGACTGTGAAAAGAATACTCCCTCTTGGAAAGGATAAATGAACGTGTAGTGATACACTGATCATTGGTTTACCTGATCAAGAATAATTCTACAAACCTATTCTCGTGAGGAATGATGCAAGATTGACTATTTCTGTTGCTGTTTAGTAACACATTTTTGAAAGCTTGCAAGGGGTGGAAAACAACACGTTAATATCATATCTGCTGGCTATTTTTTTAATTGTGAGACACGTGATGTGGTATAACATGCAAAGGTTTTGGTCATTGTTTTTTGTTGGTCCTGTCTTCTTTAACTTTACTTTCTGCAGGAGGGTTTTTCAAACGGGTGTGATGATTCTGTTGGGATATCTAGCATCTTTTAGTCTTTTCATCTGGTTTTTAAGCCTGACTTCACCCTTGTGCTAACATGACTTCTGAAGGGTGGCGTGAATACATGTGGTATCAATTCCTCTTTCTACTAATTTTGAATGCCCACTATCAAAAGGCAGAACATTCTTAGCACTCCTGGGCTGATAGCATCAGCCAATACCCCAACAGCATCATCACACTTGTTTGCGAAACCCTCCTGCAGAAGGTAAAGTTAAAGGAAAAGAGGACCAAAAGAAAAAGAGAAGGAACAATGACCTTTGCATGTTTTATGGTACTACGTACATAAGGTGTCTCACAATTTTAGGAAAAGAGCCAGCAGATATGACATTGTTGTTTTCCACTCCTTGCAAGCTTTCAAAAGCGTATGTACTCACAGGAACAGGAATAGTCAATCTTGCACCATTCGTCACTAGAATAGGTTTACTGAATGCCAATCTAATGTGTATGAGATACCGCTAACATGTGGAAAAGTAAACATAGGACAAACTGGGCAATGCTTCAATGATCAAGCAAGACAGCATGCTTTAAATGTCAAAAAGGGCTATAGTAGTCTCATGGCCGGACACCGTAAAGAATGTAAGTGTAGTCCTAGGTTTCATAAAACACGTTTTTTGAAAAAAAAGCAAGCAGAAAAAATGAGAGATTTTAGAGCTCTTTATCAGGAAGGCCAAGGATCAATGCATCAGTACACCTTCACTTATCTTTTCCAAAAAAGAGTATTCTTTTTTTAGTTAAAATTATTTTGTCATGGACACACATGTGTTGTTGCAGATGAGCCCTGTTCTTGTGCTCAGTATAAAAACGCTCGTAGCGCCTTCAATAAAATTCAGTTTACAGCGCTTTTTCCGGTCCTTTTTGGGATAAGATTTTTATTATAGAAAGAATTTCATTTTCTTACAATTTAGGTATAATGATGAGTTTTCATTGTATCACAACATGGACCAAATTGCATTTCAATACAGACAAAAATCACGATTTTGTGAAATTCGTTATATTTGCTCGTATATTTCAGCAGCTTGAGAGGTCTAAAGATATTTTTTCCTCAAAATATACTTTCTGTGGAGTAAGTATTCACTGCTCAGATATTCATACAAAGTGCAATATTGCAATAAAAATGCAAACATAACACATTTTGGCTTTATTCTTGGAAGCGAATTTGCCGAAAAAATTGCACTAATATTATTGAGCTTCAAATACCTTACAGAAGCACATATACTTAACAGGTAGACCGAATTTGCTTTTGAAAAAATAAGCGGTAGTTTTAAAACGAAATTTTCCACAAACAGCACACAGACGGCACTATGCCAGGAAGTTATAAGCCAGCCACATGAACAAAACTTTTTTTCTCTCTGAAATATTCTAGCAGTTCACTGTTTTCACTGCAGTAAGTCAGCACATTTTTTTTTCAAATACATATTAGATAATCGCCAAAGTGGCTGGGACGTTTGGCATGGAATGGTCCAGCTATATTTAAGCAAAATAACTTACACAAATAACAATATTTGTTGATCTACCATGACCACACTAGAAAAAGTTGTTCAGGCATTGTGACACTAAAATTTTCAGCGTCGTACTGCCTGAACAACTTATTTGATAAATTCCAAACTCACGCCGAGAAAAAGCCGCTCAATCACGGTGGTTGTTAAAGGCCTTGCGGCAGTAGACAATGTCGAAAATAAAAAAAATCAACTCATCATTGCTGCCATTCCTTCTTCGTCATTATTGACACGGAAGATTTTTCGGTCATCCACGTGGAGGTTCAGGAACTAGGCTTGCTCTAGGCTGGGGCTGGGGTTGACTACGAAGGACTTCAGCGGCACCCTCTCATCCTGTAATAAGAGCAAATATGACTTCTCATAAAAGGATGTTTGTGCTGTTCTGGCATCATGTATGAAGAATGTGTAGTGCGTATCCTTTGAAATGGCATGTAATTGACATTACACTGAACTCGAAGCATACAACCCATACATTCTAATAATTTCGTATCGTAAAAATAAGAGTTTTGCAGCATACAGCGAATTCCCGAATTGAGGTGAAGTGAAAGACTACAGCTCAAAAATGGCACTTACGAAAGCCTGAACTCACCTGAGAATCAAATTCCTTTTAGGGTAGTGAGCCAGTGTGAAAAACAATTCTTAAACTACAACGTTCAGAACATGTAGCATAATCAAAACGCACAAGAAACTTACCTCTTCATGTACAAACAGTGAAGGCATCTCTGCTTTCTCTTTTACATGAGAACAAATGATCTTGGTTGGGCACTAGCGAAGAGGTCTGCAAAAAAAAAGTAAAAGATTTACTGACTTTAATCACGCCTCTAACAATCTGAGCAATCGTGACAATTCAGCAATCAGTGCAATTCTGACTGCCTCTATAGGGCTATCAAAAATGAACAATTTTCTCGTTCTTTCTACCCTCACAAGAAGCTCCGTCAATGGCATCTAATCCAAATTTGACGCTGTGCTTCCTATTTGCCTGCTTTCTAGACGTAGGGCTGCGAACATGCATTTTGTGACCTAATCTAGCACGGAAATTCGTCATCAATAATTCAGTCATCTTAAATCGTTGTAATTTGATAAAAGATGTGATAGCTCGTCCAGTTTTTAAAGAGTTGCGGGCCTGCAATAGGCACTGTCTAGCACGTATGAAAGTATTTCTTTTTAAAAAAAATTCTTCAAAGCTTGCTTTCAGAAAAAGCGTCTGGCATATTTCTACAACCAAGCCCATCCTCTGATGGCAATCAGGGGCACACTATTAGCGATTATTGACCACGGGATTTACAAACGTAACCCGTGCCTAAATACTCAGTTAAATACACAAGCAAGTAGGAGCGCTCGAACGACACCTATGCGCACGAATGCCGCCTACGTTGTATCAGCCATGGCTTATGCTAGAGCTACCGCACATAGCTCCCACAGTCACGTATACTCTCTGGATTCTGTTATAACGCCGAACGTTATCGCAGATGAAAGCAAAGCATGAAAACAGCAAACACAAACAAGGGAAACAACGCACGATGATGGTCACAACAACGCGCCTTTGGAAGTCTACTAGATCTTTCCCTGTTGCTGGTGACACGTGTCCTAAATATTTAAAAGACCGACGCGCATGTGCTGGGATCATCGTGGCATATCAGCACCTCTAACTATATCGTCTTTAAGCAAAAAAATGCCATTTCATACAGTGCACCTCTGTACATAAATATTCTTTCTCTTTCTTTTTTTACGCTTACACCTACAGAAGCACGCTGCACATTTGAGTATTAATAGAAATGTTATTACAATTTAGCCTAAAGCGCATCTTGAAACAATATCAATCACTTTGAGCAGTGTAGGGACAATGTGCGATCAGCAACGAATCGCGCCCTTGTTAAGTGATCACATCACTCACTGTATGAGTGATGCAGGCACTTACACAACATCGGGCATAGCAGTGTGAACTCGTTAAGTCACACGTTTAATCGGGCATCTGCAACAGGCCCGGGAACGCGTGCTGTTGTTAATGCCTGGCAGCCTACTTCGGCAGAGCTGCTGCAGGCGCACAGCTAGCGCTGTATGATTGCTACCTACGAAAACAGTACACTCACCGTTAACAGGCCCACGTTGTCCGTGTCCGCTGCTTCATGAATATTCTATAATCCGAGCGTCACTTCGAACACGGTGTCATGCGTGACCATCATTGAAGATGCGCCTGTTCGCTAGAACTCACACAGCGACCAAGACCCCTAACCGACGCAACGCATTTGAAAGATGGATGAGACAGAGAGAGCAACATTGAGAGAGAGGAGGAGGAGGCACTGGCGGCGGCGCCGCAGCTGCCGACGCAGGTGTTCGGTGACGCAACTATTCGCTTATCTACACCGCCGTTGTGGGGGCAACGCTGGCCGGGGTGAGCGAGGGGGGGGGATTAGGAAACCCGCCAAGACGGCGCCAAAAGGCAAACGCTATGGCGCATGCGGCGGACGGCGGTTCGACGCGGAAGGCAATCGAATTGCGCTTCAAGAATGACTCCTTGTAAATGGCAACTCTCCTTCCAGCCAGCCGCACAGCGACCTAGGTTATTTACCAGCCTCGGGTTCTTTGAGTATTTTGACGGAATGCGATTGCAGTGGGCGAAAAATAGTGAAGCAAAACTAGCAGAAAACAAAGTGCACCATGGAATGGCCAGAAACAATAATTATTTCGTCCTCGGTGGCATTAGCGGGAGAGCATCGCTACACCTTTTTTCAGACGAATTTCTTTTCGCATTGTCTGTGTCTGGCAATTCCGCGTATGGTGCCGCAAACACTGAATGCGTAGTCGAAGCTGGAACAAATTGATCCACAGTCGCGGATGTTTAGAAGGCTTGTCACGCACCATGAAACGTGCCGAGGTTGTTATAACAAACTTTTTGCTGACCACATGATCAGCACATAATTCCATATGGTTGCCCAATGAGCTAGCTAAGCAACTGTAGCAAAGGCAGGGCACGTTCTTGTTAAACGTTGTTAATATAAACAATGGTTGTGCATAAGTGCAGTGACAACTTTCCGTGTTAATTGGTCGTAACCCACGTTTTCGAGCGTAGAGGCGCCTCAGCGGACCTAATCAGCTACCACAGCAAGTTCGTAAGCAACGATGAGGTACGAAAATGTGCAGCTGTTTTCCATGTACCGAATAGTCCGTGTACAGTGCGTTGACCACCGCCATTCCTTAAGCCACCTCCCATATAGACTCCCAGTCTGAACAGGTGTGGAACCTTAAACACTAAGAAGCAGTGCCCCCCCCCGCTCACACACACACACACACGAAATTCGAGGGCGCACGGGCTGAACCTATCTACGCGAACGATATAGACGTAATTCACAGAGTGGCAACGAAAGATAAGACAAAGAAGAACATTATTGTTCAGTTCGTGAAGCGCGAAAAGAGAGACAAGGTTCTAGAGAAGGCTAAGAAAACAAAACTTACGAGCGGAAGCCTGGGTCTATCACTGGAAGCTTCTAGAAGTGAGGCAAATCATCCTATCTTTGTAAATGAACACCTTTGTCAGTATCTAGAGAGACTACTTGGTATGGCAATAGCGCGCAAGTGCGAACATGGCTGGAAGTTTGTCTGGATAAAAAACGGTGCCATTTTCGCCCGTTGCGATGAGACTTCATCCATCGTCGCAATAAATCGCGAGAGCGATTTGGACAAGATTACCGCCAGAAGATAAGGATGGGCGCCCCCTGCGCGAACACTACGATTGTCCAGATTGTAGAAACACGGATGCTAACTTCGTGCTACCTGAGGACATGCGTGGTATCATATCTGGCAACCCAGAGAAGCTTTTTAAGGTTTTCCATCTAAATGTTAGATCCATGCAATTTGATGAAATCCACACCCTTTTAGAGTCCTGCAATATTAGTTTTGATGCACTTATGTTCACTGAAACGCACGCCCACGGTCATCAAGCAGCTCACGTGGCGCGCCATGGCGAAAAACAAAGCTATGCAAGATGAACAAAGCAACATCACGAGCAGCAGCGGCAGGTAAAGCAACGGTTTCAGCATAACGGGTGAGACCGTCAACTGCCACAATATTCCAGCGATTTCCAGCAGGAGTACGAGGTAGTGGGACATAGAGGTCGATGCCGATTTTATCAAACGGTCGAGCTGGAAACAACAATGGTTCATTTATTTACTTATTCATACTGCAATCACTATTACAGAGATTTTAGCAGGGTGGTTACAGATATAATTTTCACAATGTTGGCACTCAAGAATGCATAAACCAAACAAACAAACAAAAAATAGAACGGCATGATATGAACAATCAGGTCAAATTTGCTGCAAACAACTTTAAGGACGGCTCCATCACTTGGTTATTAGTTAGTCCATTACACTGAGTTACTGTACGAGAGAAAAAGGAATATTTGAAGCAGTTATTTTGGGACCGGAAAGGGGTTATTGTAAGTTGATGCCTTTGGCGGGTGGCGTAACCAGAAGAAAAAGAAATGATATTGGAAACATCAAGCTTGTAATGCCCTTTAATTATTTGGTAAGAAATTGTAGTCGTATTAAACGATTTCTTTCGGTAACTGAAGGCTCATTGGCACGATATAGGAGTTCAGTTATAGAGGTGCGTCCAAGGCTATTAAAGATAAACCGGACTGCCTTTTTCTGCACGTTTTCCAATTTAGTTATGTTAGCTTTAGTGAAGGGGTCCCAAACAATCACTCCATATTCTAACACTGGGCGAATGATAGTCCTGTACGCTAGAGTACGCACCGTGGAATTACAATGTTTTAGAGCTCTTCGAAGGAAGAATAGTTTTCGGTTAGCATTTGTAATTACGGAGTCAATATGTTTAGTCCAGCTAAGGTCATTGGTAATCCAAAGGCCAAGATACTTAATGTTAGTTACCTCAGAAAGGGTAATACTTGCGGTGGAATATTTAAATAGTAGGGGTTTTTTCTTGTGGGTTATTCGTATAAATACTGTTTTATCAAAGTTAATTGACATCTGCCATAAATCACACCACTTCACAATGTTATAAAAGGCACTATTCAGAATGATTTGATCGGTTACATTGGATATTTCAGAATATATGACACAATCATCTGCATACAACTTGATTTTTACAGGAATTTCATTCACAATATCATTGATAAAAATTAAAAACAAAAGGGGTCCAAGAACCGTACCCTGTGGGACGCCAAAGTCAACGGTTGCCTCTTCTGAACAGAATTCATTAAAAACAACAAATTGTTTACGGTTTATAAGGTATTCTGCTATCCATTTTATTAGGCGCAGATTTTTAAGTGTTTTCTCTAATTTAAAAAGTAATTTCTTGTGTGAGACTTTGTCAAACGCTTTTGAAAAGTCCATAAAGATGGCGTCAGTTTGTGTCCCATTGTTAATTGAAGTTGAGAAAATCGTGAATTGTTTTGACAAGTTGAGTACAGGTTGAATAGCCTTTTCTGTATCCGTGCTGGTGTTTTGTTAAGATATTATGCTTACTAAGAAACTCGGAGATATGCGTATGTATTATGTGTTCTATAAGCTTAGAGGTAGTTTATGTTAATGAAATAGGACGATAATTCGAGATGAGTTGCTTATTACCCGGCTTATAAAGAGGCTTGACTCTGGCGGCCCTCCAATCATCTGGTACTTGACCTTCGTGTAGCGATTTTGAAAATAAAACATACAGATATTTGGCGATCCACTCGGCATAACGCTTTAAAAATGCGTTTGGGATGCTATCCGGTCCGGGTGTCTTTTTAACATTGAGTTTAAGTAGCATATTTAGAATGCCGTGCTCACTGATAACAACGTCAGGTATAGGTAGATAATCTGCATCAAATGAGGGAAGAACGGTATTGTCAATGGTGAAAACCGATTTGAATTGTTGAATAAAGGCATTCGAAATAACCTTACTATCATGCACATCAACTCCATCAACTACAAAAGCATTACATTCAGTAGATGTAGGCTTAATGCTCCGCCAAAATCTCTCAGGACACGTTTTAATGAAGTTTGGTAGTGATTCACCATAATACAGCTGTTTGTCAATATGGATTTGGTGTTTTAGTTTAGTTGCAATTTCTGAAATCTCTTTGTTTATACCAGCAATATTCCCAAGACTACGACGCTTTTTAATCGTTTTAACTTCCTTTTGAGATGCAACGTGTCCCGAGAAATCCAGGGGTTCCTTTCTTTCTACTTTTTAACAACACATGGAACGAAGCGGTCAATACATTCATTCACCAAATGTTTAAATGAGTCCCAGTGGCCTTGCACATCAGCAGTACTGTTTAAAAACGAGTCGAAGTTGAGGGAGAGGAGATCTAATTGATGTATCGTCAGCTTGCAAAAAAATTTCGAAAACATGACGTTTTTTGTTTCCGTGCCATAGAGCCATTTGCCAGGGTCAACAGTACAGCACTGTGGTCAGAAATACCAGGAACCACTTCACAGGTGGCCGAAGACTTAATACATCCACAAACAAAAAAGAGATCAAGTACTTACTTCGAACTTCCCTGCACCCTAGTGAAATCGTGAACAATTTGTAACAAATCAAAAGTAAAAGCAACGTCGAGCATTGCTTCTCTATGATATCGTTATGCTTAGTAGTTGAAAGAGAGGTCCAATCCATATCTGGTAGGTTGAAACCTCCTGATAAAATTATCCGAGCTCCTGACTTTGCATGAGTGCACAGATATTTTTTTAATTCATTGATGACTTCAATGGACGAGGTCGGGGGTCTGTATATGAAAGCTACAATATATTGAATATTATTGTGGTATGCAACACTTTGCATAGCCTCCGAAACAGTGGTGCACAGTTGCAGGTCTCAAACAACTTTCGACTGACGCGCCCCTATGGGCCGAAGATGAAAAACGCTTAGCTGGTACCGCCCGTCGTTGAGATAATAGTGTCGGTTGCGAGCGTCACCGCGTGGAGCTTGTTTAAAACTGAAGGCAGGCCAACTACGCTGGGAGCGCGAGCCATTCCTCAGGCATCTTTCTAGAGGAGGCATTGGATTGGGTATTTAGAATAGTCGATAAAGATGGCATAAATCTGTCTTCGGTCGTTAATGAAAGCAACAATGTCATGCGTAAATTCAAGTAACTGTATAGTCAGCACAAAATCTATGCTGTGAATGGAAAAATATTTGTGTGAGCTTAGGTATTCTACATGGTATTTGTTATTTATATGCTCCGAAAGTTTAGAGCTTATATAGAAAGCGTAGATATTGACCTATAATACTAACCACAGTTGTGGAACTGTTGTGAAGGTTTACTTTTTTAAATAGTATGGTGATATAAATAGCACACCATACTGACTACCACTTTAGAAATATATTTGGCATACCGTCTGGGCCAGAGTGTTTCGTAACTTCAAAAATACCATTAGGTTATGCACTTCAGAGGAGCTCAATTTAAGATTATGAACAGCAGGCAGTTTGCTGCATGCGTAAAATGAAGGAGCGATGCTGTTATCAGTAGAAAAAAAGATTTGAAATAAATATTAAAGACATTTGCTATAGCTTCAGGATTTCGAGGAGGATTGGCCATCTAGAATAAGCGTTGAGGGCGTAGACGATGTAGGAATAATCGACCTCTCAAACCTGGATGAATTTATTTTCATAGGTGTAGAGAAGGCATTGCTAAAGTAGTAGTTCCTTGCAGGGTTGCCACTGGTGGCTACTTTTCACCAAATTAGGCAAGTTTGAGAGGCTTGTGGCAGCCTAATATTGTGAATGGCGACATGGCGAGATTTCGGCAATTCTCCTCTTAGGGCTCGACTGAGTTATGCATGCTACACTCAGTGCCTTCGAAACAAATTGGCAACAACACCTTTTAAATTTTTCCGTAGTTTTAGACCCTCCAGTAGAAGGCGCACTTAACGCGCAATTCAGTGACGTGTATATTGTTTGTCTATTCGCCTATATCTTTCGAGGCACAGACGTAGTGAGCCCGCCAGCAACCTCCCAGCAAAGTTTTCATCAACCAAGTGCTGCAGGTGCCGCGAAGCTGTAGTACAAGTTTTTTAGGTGCTTTAGGAATTTTAAGCTTCTTTAAACTTTCTCTTCTCAAGGGGCTGCTGACAGTTAGGCCATGTGTTCCAACCAGAGCTCCAACTGTCCTCAATAGCTTGCCAACTTGTTCACTACTGGTAGTACTTCCGAATTCAGTATTTAGAGTGTATATTTGTCAACAGACTTTTCGGGCGGGCTGGCCAAGAGGTCAATTTTATTGGGTAGCCTTCAGAAACTGCAATGAGACGAATATGTAGCGTAAGCATGACTGCACAGACAGCGGGATGCAGGCATTGCTGTGGGTATGCAGTCCTTTTGAATTTATTGCTGTTGTTTCGCAATTATCTTGTTCGATTTTTCAACACACCATTTGACTTCAATGAGATCATCTGAAACTGCAGGAAGGCTGTGCACACCACCCCTCGTTTGTTGTAGCCACTGTTTCTCCCTGTATTTGATACAACTGAAACCATCACAAACTTTTGTTAGGCACTAACTTTTAGGGACGCTGCTAGTGCATCAATGCCATAGAGTTTCCTAAATAAACACTAGAGTGAACTCGGGTGCTAATGTCTATGGGAGCTGCAACCCATGGCGCTTCAGTGAACATGAGAACCTTGAGCAGTACATGTATATGCCTAGTCTTCGTACTTCACGTTCCTTCTGGCTTCCCATGACTTGAAGCTGCTTTGTCACGAAACCAACAATCGGCAAATGTTCGGCAGTTATGCTTTACCAGCTTCACCTTTCAGAATGGCCATTTCAAATCAGCTCACAAAGCTCCAAATGGTTTATTCTTTCACTCGAAACAATACAAAAACACAGCAATATACGAAGCCACAAGTGCGATTCGCCGCCTGCAAACCTGAACACTAGATAAATCCATGCCCCACCCACAATTCTCATGGTCGCTGAACGATCGCAGTGCCAGAGTCCCCTCTAATTAATTTTAAGAAACTCTATGATCCATGCCCTTTCTCAGTGCTCCCATCGTGAAGTGGGCGATGAGACTCCAAAGCTAAACCCAAGCCCAGTGAGCCTTCCGACGGTGAATTGTGCGATTCGACTTGGATTGAAAAACGTCTGTATAATTTAGGGGTTATGGATGTTACTGCATTACTGGAGGCTATAAGTAATTAGAAATTTTTATTACTGTAAGCCTGCAACATGTATTAAGTGGCGACGTTTTTGGCGTAACTTGAAGAAAAAAAATGGTGACTTCTCGTGACATTTAGCTCGTTCGAAATTCGGCAAACTTCACTGAAAAGTCAGTGGCAACCCTGGTTCTTAGCCTCTTGATTTCAGCTTCTATTTACTTTTCAATGCATCAAATCAACAAGCATTATTATTACACTTAGAATGAAGATTCTTACGTAAGTGCTTTATGCGATGAGCAAGATGGATTATATTTTTATGGTAGCATAAAATTTATGCTACCAGAAAATACTATTTATTATATTTTTGTGACACATGGTTTGATTGGCTTTATCACAAAACTTGAGAAGGAGTACATCTAAATTGCAAAATTTGCTACAACATTCGAATTCCTTAAAAGATGAGGTTAAAGTGCCCCATAATGAAGTGTCATCAACTTTAAAAGTTAACAAAAGTTAAGAAAAACCCTTTAACGACTTCAAGTTTTACACCTTGCGATAGAATCTCACAGCCACAAGACGAACTTAGGCTGCAGCTAATTCTTCTTCATCTGCTTTTGCAAAAACTGTAAAACGCTAGTGTAAAAAAAGTATGGCTGCTCCTAGGAAAAAAAGCAGGGTTCGTACAGTGATATTATAGCGTGTAGAAGGATAAACGAGCTGTTCACTGATACCTGCTGAAATAACGAACACGCTATAGGGTGTGCTAGCACTCGTCACCACGCCCTTAATTCAAAGTTCACAGTTGTGGATCGAGCCACACAGTCTCCTACTTGAGTATCAATTCATACTCCTACGTCCAGAAAAAGAGAGACAGCACTTCCTTTCCTGTTGAGGAGCAATCGACAGTAATCATCACATGCGGAGTGATGCTATCCCATGCGCCCTCTGTGCGATTGAGATCGGCAGCTTGTTGATCGTCTAAGCTTAAGCAGTGTTCCTCACTATAGCACTCACGAGATTTTCTACACAGGAACAGCATTCAGTGTGCGTACAAAAGCATTTTATTTGGTCGTTATAAACCCAACATGACAGGGATTATGAAAGCCTGCAAAGAGTGTTCATATAATTCTTCTCGTAATCAAAAAATATACAAGAACCGTCGAAGCAGGCTAGCCTTTTTTATGAAGAGCTGCGTTCTCTTCTCTGAAAGGAATTCATCCGTTGGAAATATGAATCTTTCAGAGCCTTTTCTTTTGGTTTCATTCTCAATTACACTGCTCTACACTGTCTTTACAACAATTCTTACAGGCTGTTCGACATTTATGTCTTCATAAAGCATGTGTGCAACGTGAGCAATAAGCATTTAGCCTATCACGATCTCAAACTTCTCGGCTACACTCTTTTTATTTCCACTTGCGCAATCGAAAACACAAAATGAAGCGAAATCACAAGTTCACCGCGCATGATAATATTGGTGACCGTGGGCGTGCGTTTCTATCACAGTCGTCCAAGAGCTTCTCAGTGAGTGCAGTATTATTCATCGCACCACTACAAGCTATCACCCACAGACAAACAGTTTGACTGAGCACTTTAACCGCACGCTCGGTGATATGCTCTCTATGTACATATCCTCCTACCATTTTAACTGGGACTTGGTGCTGCTCCCTTTCATGACGTATGCGTATAATATAGTCACGCAAGAAACTACTAGGTTTTCATCTTTTTTCTACTGTACAGACCTGAGCCCTCTTCTATGCTTGACACGATGCTTACTTCTCGTACAGATGCCTCAGAATACCGCCCAACCTCCGAACTTGTCCAGTGTGCCGAAGAGTGCCCCCAATTAGCGCGTTCATTTACGTCCGTCGCACAAGGTCTCCAAAAAGAACGACTTGACCAAGACAAGCCTGCTCACAGCTTCCTTGTAGGCTCATTTATATGACTTTTGGTTCCATTCCAGTCTCCCGGCCTCTCCCGAAAGTTGGCACTCAAGTACAATGGTCCGTAACTGCATCGTTCAATGCATATCACCGGTCAACTATGCTGTCGAACCAGTGACACCAGCTGATGACAGACGATGCCGTGGTCGTCAGACAGTCCACATCAGCCACTTAAAAGCTTACTATGATTCCTTGTGCTTGCTTCGCCGTGAGTTGCCAGGATGGCAACTCACGGCGAAGCAAATGTATTTGCTCCGGTGGCAAAAGCATTTGCCACCGGAGCAAATGTAGTTGGGAAGAGGGAGAGAGACAGTATCTAGTCGGAGCAGCTAGAAGACGACTACGACAAAAAGCTGACCTCGTGACAGTGACTGATGCCCCTTAAACCAGGCAGTTGGTTTTAGTCACTAAACCCCCTTATAAAATATGTAAAGATTATTAGTATAAATAACACAATAAGTAACCCAACAATAATATACATTGACATTTGTGGAGGACAACAAAGAAAAGAAATAATAATAACTCAATGAAGCAGTGAAAAGTAAAATTCCATTTTGAAAAGGCAATTCCATTCTTTTGATGTACGCAGTATGAATGAATTTAAAAATGCGTGAGTTCAACATGGTGAATTTCCGACTTTATGTACATTGTCAAGTCTGTTAGAAACGTACTGCGAAGGACTGATTAGTTCATTACGCAAGTGTGGATGAGGGTAATGCTTATGAAAAAGAACTAGACGATGTGTTTTTTGTCGAGATGCGAGAGTTGGTAAATTAAGATTATTTCTCATTGCTGTTATGCAGGCAGTGCGACTGTACTGAAAGTAAATAAAATGAATAGAATTGTTCTGGATCATTTCTAGTGCGTGTGAGTGGTTTTCATGATAACGATCCCATACTGATGCAGCATATTCAAGTTTAGATCTGATTAGTGTTTTGTATAAGAGAAGCTTTAAGGAAAAAGGTGATCTTAAAAATTTCGACAAATGTAACCCAGCATGTTCTTTGCTTTATTCACAATGTGTCTTATATAATAATTCGAAGTTAATTTGACATATGCACACAAAGATATTTGTAGTTAGACACATGTTTTGATAAGCGGAGTTTGGCGGTTATCTCAAAAGTAAGAACTGAACTCCTTCGAGCGAAGCATCTTTTTTTATTTGACGTTGCATTCATGGGTGAACATAGGTGTAATTTCGATCCCCTACCCCCCCCCCCCCCCTCTTTTTTCAAGCTACAGCTTTTGCATATGTATACGTGCTCGCGCATGGAAACCCATCTGTTCTGCTCTAATTTGGAGAGAGAAATGCTTCGTTCGACAGGTGATGCCTTTTGCAGCAATAGTGGCGTGGCGTAAAAAAAAAAAAGGCGCGGGGGTGGGGGTGAAATTGCAGTTTTAATTTGGCACGTTTCTATTCCTCATGAAGTTTCTATGGTGGTGTCGCCCTACTGGTTGCGAGGTCGCGGGTTCGATTCGTCAAGAATGTTCATGTATTTGGTGCCTGTTGAAACTGCACACTATGTAATCCAAAGTACCCTCCTACTAAGGCATGATTTGTGATCAGATATCGTGGTATAAACCGCAGGGGCGCCTGCGCAAGTAGGCGTTTGGTGTGTAGCGACACCACGAACCCGAGCTAACGGGGGAGTTTCGCCTCCCTCCCACGCCTAGCCGTGCGTGGCTTTGCCGTGTCCGAGGAAAAGGGGATTCTGGGGGTTGAGCCGACGCTGGGTGATTGGACCGTTAAGGCCCCCCGGCAGAGGCAACACACCCCTTTGGCCCCGGCTTCACGTAGACGGCATCCCTGAGCTGACCCACCCAGGGGAATCGGCAGTCGTCTTTCCCTATCTCTCTCTCCCTACATCTTCGTCTTTATCTCTTACTATTTATCTGTCCTGTCTTCTACTCTCTTCCGTTTACTTCCAAACTTCCTGGCGGCTAGGGTTAACCCTGTGCAAATAGCCTACTTTGGTCTAGGCGCATTGGGTTATAGTGGCGTTGTATGGCTGGCGTCTGCAGGTTTCAGCATTTGTAACCTTGTAGCGTCCCCTCGTTGGGCTCCGTGGTGGGTGGCCGCCAACGCTGCTGAACAACAATAAGGAAGACATGCATGGAGCATTCCCACTACTGTCTGATCGTACCGGCTTAAAGCCGGTACGCACCGATGATCTCACCAGAGAAGGATTGGCCACCCTGGTGCAGTGTCTGGCCACCCCCTCCCGTAGGCATTCGTCAATTAACTCACGGCCCTCAGTCCCCACCAGCTGCGGAGCAACTGACCACGGCGGCGGTGAGATCTGCAAAGCAGCAGAGGGTGCTAGGAATCTCTGGATACGGACAGGCCACCATTGGAACTTGAACTTAGCAACGTTTAACGTTAGAACGTTATCTAGTGAGGGAAGTCTAGCTGTATTATTCGAGGAGCTAGAAGGCATTAAATGGGATATAATAGGGCTGAGTGAGGTTAGGAGGACAGATGAGGCCTATACTGTGCTACAGAATGGGCACGTCATTTGCTATCGGGGCTTGGCAGACAGAAGAGAACTGGGAGTAGGGTTCCTAATTCACAGAAACATAGCTGGCAACATAGAGGATTACTATAGCATTAATGAAAGGGTGGTAGGCATTGTAATTAAACTGAATAAAAGATACAAAATGAAGGTAGTACAGGCTTACGCGCCTACATCCAGCCATGATGACGCTTCAGTTGAAAGCTTCTATGAAGACGTGGAATCGGCAATGAGTAAGGTGAAAACACAGTATACTATAGTAATGGGCGACTTTAATGCAAAGGTAGGGAAGAAGCAGGCTGGAGACCAGGCAGTAGGAGATTATGGCATCGGCACTAGAAACGCCAGAGGAGAGCTACTAGTAGAATTCGCAGAACGCAATAATCTGCGTATATTGAATACCTTCTACCGAAAACGAGAAAACCGCAAGTGGACATGGAGGAGCCCTAATGGCGTAAATAAGAACGAAATAGACTTTATAATGACTGCACACCCAGGAGTCGTGCAGGATGTGGAAGTGGTTGGCAAGGTAAGATGCAGTGACCATAGAATGGTACGGGCTCGAATCCGCCTAGACTTGAAGAAGGAACGACAGAAACTGATACGCAAGAAGCAAATCAATGAGCTAGCACTGAGAGGGAAAGTACAGGAATTCAGAGTGTCACTGCAGAACAGGTACTCTGCTCTTAGCGAGGAAACCAACCTTAGCGTAGATACAATGAATGATAATCTGACGAGTATCATCACGGAGTGTGCAGTGGAAGTTGGAGGCAGGGTAGCTAGACAGGACACCGGCAAGCTTTCCCAGGAAATGAAGAACCTAATTAAGAAGCGTCAAATCATGAAAGTGTCAAGTACAACGGACAAAATAGAACTGGCAGAGCTTTCGAAGCTGATTAATAGACGTAAAGTATGCGATGTAAGAAGGTATAACATGGAGAGAATTGAGCACGCTCTGAAAAATGGAGGAAGCGTCAAAGCAGTGAAGAGGAAACTTGGGATAGGCAAAAGGCGGATGTATGCACTAAGGGACAAAGAAGGCAAATTAACTACCAATATGGATAGGATAGTTAAAATAGCGGAGGAGTTTTACAGAGATCTGTACAGTAGCCGAGACAACCACGACCTTAATACTATAAGAACTAGCAGTAACCCAGACAACACCCCACCGGTAATGATAGAAGAAGTCAGAAAAGCTTTGGAGAGCATGCACAGAGGCAAAGCTGCTGGTGAGGATCAAGTAACATCAGATCTGCTGAAAGATGGAGGACAGATTGTGTTAGAAAAACTAGCCACTCTATTTACGAGGTGTCTCCTGACGGGAAAAGTACCAGAGTCTTGGAAGAACGCTAACATCATCTTAGTACATAAGAAAGGAGATGACAAGGACTTGAAGAATTACAGGCCGATCAGCTTGCTCTCTGTAGTATACAAGCTATTTACAAAGGTAATTGCTAGCAGAGTAAAGAAAACATTAGAATTCAATCAACCAAAGGAACAAGCAGGATTAGAACAGGCTACTCAACAATTGACCACATTCATACTATCAATCAGGTAATAGAGAAATGCTCAGAGTATAACCAACCACTATACATAGCCTTCATAGATTACGAGAAGGCGTTCGATTCAGTAGAAATATCAGCCGTCATGCAGACACTGCGGAATCAGGGCGTAGATGAAATATATATAAACATTCTGGAAGAAATCTACATGGGATCAACTGCTACCATAGTGCTTCATAAAAAAGCAACAGAATACCAATAAAGAAGGGCGTAAGGCAGGGGGACACAATCTCCCCAATGCTATTCACTGCGTGCTTACAGGACGTTTTCAGAAGCCTAGAATGGGAACAGTTAGCGATAAGAGTTAATGGATAGTACCTCAGTAACCTGCGCTTCGCCGATGACATTGCATTGCTGAGTAACTCAGGGGACGAATTGCAACTCATGATTACGGAGTTAGACAAGGAGAGCAGAAAGGTGGGTCTTAAAATCAATCTGCAGAAAACGAAAGTAATGTACAACAACCTCGGAAAAGAGCAGCGCTTTGCGATAGGTAATAGTGCACTTGAAGTTGTAAAAGACTATGTCTACTTAGGGCAGGTAATAACCGCAGAGCCTAATCACGAGATTGAAGTAACTAGAAGAATAAGAATGGGGTGGAGCACATTCGGCAGGCACTCTCAAATTATGACAAGTAGATTGCCACTGTCCTTCAAGAGGAAGGTATATAACAGCTGTATCTTGCCGGTACTTAGCTACGGAGCAGAAACCTGGAGACTCACAAAGAGGGTTCAACTTAAATTGAGGACGACGCAGCGAGCAATGGAAAGAAAAATGATAGGTGTAACCTTAAGAGACAAGAAGAGAGCAGAGTGGATTAGGTGACAAACGGGAGTTAAGGATATCATAGCTGCAATAAAGAAGAGGGAATGAACATGGGCCGGGCATGTAGCACGTAGACAGGATAACCGCTGGTCATTAAGGGTCACCAACTGGATTTCCAGAGAAGGGAAGCGGGGTAGGGGGAGACAGAAGGTTAGGTGGGCAGATGAGATTAAGAAGTTTGCGGGTATAAATTCTCAACAGCAAGCACAGGACCGGGTTAACTGGCGGAACATGGGAGAGGCCTTTGTCCTGCAGTGGACGTAGACAGGCTGATGATGATGACGATGATGTTCACTGAGACTTGGTACAATGAAAATTCGAATCACTTTGTTTTACCGTCTTACGATCATTTCTTTCTAAACAGAAAAAAATTGTAGGGGTGGTGGAGTTTCTAATTAGGTTGCTATACCAGGTTTTGAAATTCTACCAGAGTTTAGCACTGTTACTTGTGATATCGAAGCCATTTGTATTAAAAAAAATAGCAATGTGTTCGCTGTTCTGCACAGACCACCAAGTGGCAACATCTCGGCGTTCTTGAAGTTTCTCGATTCTTTGCTTTCATGTGCCAGTGAAAACAGATGGTTACCAACAATAGGCGGTGATATGAACATTGACATTGCAAAAGGCTTGAATGCGGCGAATGATTTTCTGCTTGTATTACAAAGCAATGGTTTTCAAAATCTTATATCAACACCTACACGCATTGCTCTTTCATCAGCATCTGTGCTAGATTTGTTCCTTACTAACCGAAACACTGATGGTATTCTCTCTGGCGTTATCAACAGTGACGTCAGTGATCACCTACCTACATTTTGCATGCTTAACCGTAACAGTTCACTGCAACAAAGAGATTGGCCTCAGTTCGTGTACAGGGATATATCGTCTCAAGTGCTAGAGGTGTTTCGCGATAAGATTTCTAAAACAGATTGGAGGGAAGTATTTCTTCTTAAAGACAGCAATAAGTGTTATAACTTATTTATAAAAATTTTCAAAAAACATTATTTAGAGTCGTTCCCATCACGGACATACCGTAAACAAAAAAGGGTGCGCAAACCGTGGATCACACATGAATACATCAAGCTTATTAAACATGAGAATAAGCTTTTTGCCAACTTTCTTAAGTCTCGTAAAACGGAAGAATTAAAAGAGTTTAAGAAATTTCGAAATAAGTTGAATAAAGACATTGAAAAATCAAAAAAACGAATATTATAAGCGTGTATTTGACAACGATTGCTTTTGTAGTGGTAACAAAGTGTGTAAAAAAATAAACGAGGTACTAAACCAGAATACCAAGGATAATACGATCGACAACCTCGTCATAAATGACAAAACGATTGGCGGGACCGAACTCGCCAACCTTTTCAACAATTTCTTTGTTGAAATCGGAAGTAGCACCTACTGTCACGAAGCAGCTAATTGTATCCCGAGACTATCCCACACAATGTACTTGCAGCCAACATCTGTCCCTGAAGTGACAATGCTGTATCAGAAGCTTAGGAACAGTCGTAGCCGCGATGTGGATGATTTGAAATAAAACCAATCAAATACGTTATAGACTTAATTGCACCAGTGCTTACACACATACCCTATATAACGTCGCTATCTCTACTGGGCTTTTTCCAGACAGCATGCAGGTGGCTAGAGTTTCAGTGATTTACAAGAATGGAGACAAAAGTAGCATAAGCAACTATCGTCCTGTGTCAATATTGCCTATCTCTTCAAAGGGACTTGAAAAAGTAATAAATTGTGGTATTGAGAAATTTATTACAAAATACAACCGATTAACAGATCATCAATTTGGCTTCAGAAAGGGACGTTGCACTGAGACAGCACTTTTTGTTCACAAAGAGGAAATATTACACAACTTTGAAAATAAGGTCATGACACTGGGTATATTTCTAGATTTTAGTAAAGCTTTCGATCGGGTAAACCACTCAATTTTATTTGAAAAGTTAGAACAATATGGGTTACGTGTGACAGTGTTACAACTTATTGAATCTTATTTGAAAATGCGCTACCAATAGGTTGAACTAAATAAATGTAAATCACACCTTAGGCATATTGAATATGGGGTTCTTCAGGGTAGCATACTAGGACCGATTCTCTTCCTTTTCTATATTAATGATATTGTAAGAATCTATGACGATTGTAAATATATTGTCACGGGGTCGTGACGTGGCCGAAGACAGGAAACTTCGTGTTGGGATTTAATTGTTTATTTGGGCGAACCTGTGCACGGTAAAGGGAAAGTCTAATTACAGCAGTAGTCTTGCACAGATAGCAGTCTCAAACTGATAGCGGCGAACGCAGCGTCGGCCTTCGATCAACAACTGACAAGCGGCGAAGCGCGTCGGCATTTATACTCTTGCCGTCGAATGTTCCAGCGTTATCGCTGGCGGTGGCGTAGCTTCCAGAACAATCTGTACCGTTTGCACAGTGGGCGTGATCTTATCGAAATGATCTACTACAGTCCGGAACCTTCTAGAAAACTGCAGGCGCGATTAGTGCTGAGAATCGTGTGGTGTTTTGGGACGATAACAAAAACTTGGGAAATGGAACGTGGCATTGCCCCCCTGTGAAAAAAGGCATCGTCCCGATGCTTTAACTAAAGATGAAAGTACAATAATAATGCAAGAAAGTACAATGAATAAATTCCGATACAACAATAATACAAAAAAAACACTGGTTCAGTTTGTTAACGCGCATGAAACGGCTTGAGGCGCGCGGCATGGACGACTTCAAGTCGCGATCGGCGTCGTTGAGAGTTCGTGATGCCGTCGGGGACAACCTCGTAATCAAGTGGGCCGAGACGTCGAACCACCCTGTATGGTACGAAGTATCGTCACAGAAGCTTTTCACTTAGTCCACGCCGGCGTATCGGCGTCCACACCCAAACACGTTCACCGGGCTGGTATTCCACGAAGCATCGTCGAAGGTTGTAGCGGTGGCTGTCAGTCGTCTGTTGGTTCTTGATACGGAGACGCGCAAGTTGTCCGGCTTCTTCGGCGCGTTGAAGGTACTCGCTCACATCGAGGTTTTCTTCGTCGGTGACGTTGGGTAACATGGCATCGAGCGTAGTTGCCGGGCTTCTTCCGTAGACCAATTTGTATGGAGATATCTGCGTCGTCTCCTGCACCGCCGTGTTGTATGCGAAGGTCACATACGGAAGAATGGCGTCCCACGTCTTGTGTTCGACATCGACGTACATTGACAGCATGTCGGCGATCGTCTTGTTAAGCCGCTCGGTGAGGCCGTTGGTCTGTAGGTGGTGCGCTGTCGTCCGGCGGTGGTTTGTTTGGCTGTATGCCAAGATCGCTTGAGTTAAGTCGGCAGTAAATGCCGTTCCTCTGTCGGTGATAAGGACCTCCGGGGCGCCGTGACGTAAGACGATATTTTCGACGAAGAACTTAGCTACCTCGGATGCACTGCCTTTTGGCAGGGCTTTTGTTTCGGCGTAGCGGGTGAGGTAGTCGGTAGCTACCACGATCCACTTGTTTCCGAAAGCCGACGTCGGGAACGGCCCCAGTAGGTCCATACCAATCTGCTGGAAAGGTCGGCAAGGTGGATCAATTGGCTGCAGAAGTCCCGCTGTCCTTGTCGACGGTGTCTTGCGTCGCTGACAGTCCCGGCATGTTTTCACATAACGAGTGACGTCGGTGGTTAGACGTGGCCAGTAGTACCTTTCTTGTATCCTCGCGAGCGTGCGAGAAACACCGAGGTGCCCTGCCGTCGGATCGTCGTGCAGGGCCTGCAGGAGTTCTGGTCGCAGAGCTGAAGGCACCACAAGGAGGTACTTAGCTCGAAGCGGTGAAAAGTTTTTCTTTTGTAGAAGACCATTTCGTAGAAAGAACGACGCAAGTGCGCGCTTGAATACCTTCGGGACTTCGGCGGTCTGGCCTTCGAGGTATTCTATTAGGGCCTTAAGTTCCGGGTCGGCCCTCTGTCGTTCAGCTGTCGTTCAGCAAAGTCGTCGGTAGTTATCGTTCCTAAGAAGTAGTCGTCATCCGGGTCGTCGGGTAGCGGTTGGTCTACAGGCGCACGAGAGAGACAGTCGGCGTCGGAGTGTTTTTGCCGGACTTGTAAATGACAGTAATGTCATATTCTTGAAGTCTCAGGCTCCATCGTGCGAGGTGACCTGAAGGGTCCTTCAAGGTGGCTAGCCAACACAATGCGTGGTGATCGCTCACAACTTTGAAGGGCCTGCCGTAGAGGTAGGGGCGAAATTTTGACGTAGCCCAGATGATGGCGAAGCACTTCTTTTCTGTTGTGGAATAATTTGGTTCTGCTTTGGATAGCGATCGGCTGGCGTAACTAATAACCCTTTCAAGTCCGTCAGCCCTCTGCACAAGAACGGCGCCAAGACCTACACTGCTTGCGTCAGTATGTATTTCTGTCTCGGCGAATTCGTCGAAATGGGCAAGTAACGGAGGCGTCTGGAGGCGATGTTTCAGCTCCTGGAAAGCGTGTTCCTGCGGCGTTTCCCACTTAAACTCCACGTCGGCCTTGGTAAGGTTAGTGAGAGGATCGGCGATGCGGGCAAAGTTTTTCACGAATCGCCTATAATAGGCACACAGGTCCAGAAATCGGCGCACGGCTTTCTTGTCAGTGGGCGGCGGGAAGTCGGCGATGGCGGCTGTTTTCCGTGGATCGGGACGAACTCCAGGCTTGCTTATAACGTGCCCCAGAAACAAGAGCTCCTCATACGCAAATCTGCACTTTTCTGGCTTCAGTGTGAGTCCGGAAGTCTCTATGGCTTGAAGTACAGCTTCAAGGCGCTGAAGATGCTCGTCGAAACTCGAGGAAAACACGACGACGTCGTCCAAGTACACAAGGCAAGTCTGCCACTTCATTCCTGCCAGTACTGTATCCATAACGCATTGAAAAGTTGCAGGCGCTGAGCAAAGGCCGAAGGGCATCACCTTAATCTCGAAGAGGCCGTCCGGTGTTATAAACGCCGTCTTCTCTCGGTCTCTTTCGTCGACTTCGATTTGCCAATAGCCAGTCTTGAGGTCCATTGACGAAAAGTACTTGGCATTATGGAGCCGATCAAGTGCGTCGTCTATTCGTGGGAGAGGATACACGTCCTTTCTTGTGATTTTGTTCAGGCGGCGATAATCGACGCAGAAACGTAGGGTCCCATCCTTTTTCTTCACTAACACCACGGGGGATGCCCATGGACTCTTGGACGGCTGGATAATGTCATCCCGCAGCATTTCATCAACTTGTCTCTTCATGGCCTCACGTTCTCGCGTCGAAACTCTGTACGGACTCTGACGGAGTGGTCTGGCATTTTCTTCGGTTATGATGCGATGTTTCGTGATTGGGGTCGGCCGAATTTTCGATGACGACGAAAAGCAATCTTCGTATTGCAGGAGCAGGGCCTTGAGCTGTTCTTGCTTATCATTCGGAAGTCTGGGATTGACGTCGAAAACTATGGGAGGGGCTTGGTTCCTCTGAGCAGGTTCCGCAGAATCGGCGATGGCGAAAGCACTGGTGGCTTCGACAATTTCTTCTATGTATGCGACCGTTGTTCCTTTGTTCACATGTTTGTACTCATTGCTGAAATTCGTGAGCATAACCGTTGCTTTGCCTCCCCGCAGCTCTGCAATTCTTCTTGCGACGCAAATATTTCGGGTGACCAATTGATGCTGACTGCCTTCAACGACGCCTTCCAAGTCAGGTGATTTAGGAGCGCCGACTGAAATAATGACGCTTGAGCGAGGCGGAATGGTGACTTGTTCTTCCAGCACATTCAAGGCATGGTGTCCTGACGGCATGCGCGACGGTAGTGCTTCTTCTGTGGATAACGTTATCGACTTTGTTTTTAGGTTGATGACAGCACCATGGAGGCATAAGGAGTCTATGCCAAGGATGACATCTCTCGAGCAACGCTGTAGGACTACCAAGTCTGTAGGATAAATACGGCCGTTAGTGGTGACTCTCGCTGTGCAGATTCCTGCAGGCGTTACGAGATGACCTCCGGCTGTGCAGATTTCAGGGCCTTCCCAAGCTGTCCTAACTTTCTTTAACTTCGCGGGGAACGACCAACTGATGACGGAATAGTCGGCTCCAGTATCGACGAGAGCAGTCACACTGTGGCCGTCGATAAGAACGTCGAGGTCGCTAGTTCGCCGTCTCGCATTACAGTTAGCGCGTGGCGTCGGGTCACGGCTGCGTCGGCTTGTTCCGCTGCTTCCATGTTGCGTCGTCAGGCCACCTTCGGTAAGTGAGCTTTCGCCGTCAGAACTTTGCCTGTTTAGCGTTGTGTTCGGAAAGCTCCGTCGCGGCGTCGTCGTCGGAGGAGGATCTTCGGTAGTTCGTCGCACAGCAACCGCACCTCCACCGGTTGCTGTCCTTAGTTTCCCGGATACGGGCTAGGAGACCGGCCCCGCGTTGGGCCAGAGTACTGCCGATGGTGCGGTGACGTGCGGCGGCTGGGCGACGGCGAACGCGAAGGGCTTCGTGGTGTCCACCGAGTTCCTGTCAGGTAGTCGGCGATGTCACGTGGTCGTTCTCCTGGCTGTGGACGCGGTGCATTGATGGCGAAGCCACGCAATCCCATCTATCGGTACTGGCAACGGCGGTATGTGTGTCCGGCCTCGCTGCAGTGGTAGCAGAGCGGGCGATAGTCAGGGGTGCGCCAGACGTCAGTCTTCCTCGGTGCACTGCGCTGGCCTGCTGGGGAACGGTTGGACGTCGGTGGGGTTGGTGGCGTCGGTGGCGTCTGGCGACGGAAGTGCGACGGGGCGGCGTTTTGGCGTGGACGAGGAGGAGCGTTGTGGCGCACTGCAGCGGCGTAGCTCATAGTTTCTGGCTCGGGCGGTGGTGTTTCGGGAATTCGAAGCGATTGCCGGACTTCTTCTCGCACAATGTCGGCGATCGAATCCACTTGAGACTGCGCCGAAGGCAACAGTTTGCGCAGCTCTTCCCGCACGATCGCTCGGATAGTTTCACGCAGGTCGTCGGAGTCACTGGCTTGAGCAGCAGCGCATTCTGGAGTCAGGCGACGATTATACTGTCTGGTGCGCATGTCCAGCGTTTTTTCGATGGTGGTCGCCTCGGATACAAATTCTTGGACGGTGTTCGGTGGATTCCTCATTAGTCCCACGAAGAGCTTCTGTTTGACAACTCGCATGAGGAAACGAACTTTCTTTTCCTCAGGCATGTCTGGGTCAGCGTGACGGAATAGGCGGGTCATCTGCTCTGTGAAAATTCCAACCTTTTCATTTGGTAGCTGAACCCGGGTCTCGAGTAGAGCAGCGGCCCTCTCCTTGCGAGCGACGCTCACGAACGTTTGCAGAAATGCGCCGCAGAAGACATCCCACGTTCGGAGCGTGGACTCCCGATTCTCTAGCCAGGTCCTTGCAGTGTCTTCCAGGTAGAAGTACACACGACGGAGCTTTTCTTCGTTGTCCCAGTGGTTGACGGCGGCCACACGGTCGTATGTTTCTAGCCAGGATTCCGGGTCTTCAAACGATTAGCCATGGAACGTTGGTGGTTCCCTGGGTTGATGAATGACGATCGCGGGCTGGGACGCTCCGGTTGTCATTGTCGCTGCAGTCGAGGTCATGGTCTTGGTCTTCCGCACCTTGTCTTGTAGAAGGCCGTACTCCGGTGGGAGACCTTGCTGTTGGCGGCTCGTTCGCTGCTGTTGGCGGTGTCTTCTCCGCGACGGGGACTGGGTTCACGGCTTGACGGGGGCGTCCTGTACATGAACGAAGCAGCACCTCCACCAGATGTCACGGGGTTGTGACGTGGCCGAAGACAGGAAACTTCGTGTTGGGATTTAACTGTTTATTTGGGCGAACCTGTGCCCGGTAAAGGGAAAGTCTAATTACAGCAGTAGTCTTGCACAGATAGCAGTCTCGGACTGATAGCGGCGAACGCAGTGTCGGCCTTCGATCAACAACTGACAAGCGGCGAAGCGCGTCGGCATTTATACTCTTGCCGTCGAATGTTCTAGCGTTATCGCTGGCGGTGGCGTAGCTTCCAGAACAATCTGTACCGTTCGCACAGTGGGCGTGATCTTATCGAAATGATCTACTACAGTCCGGAACCTTCTAGAAAACTGCAGGCGCGGTTTGCGCTGAGAATCGTGTGGTGTTTTGGGACGATAACAAAAACTTGGGAAATGGAACGTGGCAATATTATATATGCCGACGATTGCTCGATACTTCTTGAAGGAAGAGACTTGGAGACCATAACACGAAAGGGTGATACATTCTGTCATAACTTACAGATCTGGTGCAAGTTCAATAGGCTTACTTTAAACGAATCGAAAACTAAATGTGTGTTGTTCCGTGCCCCGGGCATTTTAAGAAGCATCGACGATCATATAACTCTTGGGCCATTTCAAATCAAAATCGAGAAACATATTAAGATTCGTGGTGTAATTTTTTCAAAAAATATGTCCTGGAATGAACATGTTAGAACCTTATTGCCAAAATTAAGCAGAGCAGCTGGCGTATTAAGCCGAAACTTCCACAATTTTCCTGTTAGCATTTAAAGAATGTTATATTTCGCGCTTTTCAACTCTCACTTATATTATTGCATGCTAATATGGGGAAACACAACATTATCAAACTTACAGCAAGTATTCTTGGTCCAGAAAAAAGCACTTCATTCAATAGAAAACGTCTCGTTTCTAGAACACACAGAACCTTTATTCCACAAACATAAAATTATGAAGATTCACAACATATACAAGCATAAAATACTGAGAACATACAAAAATGCCACATTAGGAAGAACACAGCTATTCGAAGAAATTACAAATCTTCGAGCAAATACAATTTCTTATCTTTCAGGTATCACCCACCATACCACGTTCCTTTCTCGCGTACCCATTATGGGAAAGAAAAACTTGATTATGTACTCGCAACCACACTAAATGAACTAGAACAAAGAAATGTTGACGTTCTTAACTTTACTAACAAAACTTTACTAGATCTGTTTATGTAAATGCATTAGAACTACTCATGTTTGTTTATTTACAAGAGCTGGTTTTACTAAAGTGATTGTACCTTAAAATATACATTGATGTTTTTTTTCATTAGAACACCGTAGTCTACATAACTACTTTTGGTAATCGCATTGTATATACTGTGGCTATAGAGACTTGTTAGATGTTTTGCCCTGTCACTACTGCTGTACGGGTGACCAGACCTTAGTCAAGCTGCGCAAGCGCAGCTTTTTTCTCTGGTCTCCTATTTTCGCAGTGACAATGCGCTTTATTGTCTGAAGCAAAAATAAAATTTGATTGATTGATTGATTGATTGATACACATGCATACTTATTCACAGGCGCGCACACTTACACGCTTACACACATACACACATACACGCTTACACACATACACACTTACGGCCACACACACACACGACCGTAAACGCACGCATGAATGGGCATACACATGTGCACAGGCACGCTTAACACAAGCACAGACTCGCACATACGTGCGCACGCACACATGCCCGGGTGTACACACTATCGCGCTTACACGCGAACACGTGCGCAGGCTCACGCACACACACCCATACTCGGGCGAACATTATCTTCCTGTATATAATCTATAGCAAACATGTAGCTTATAACCAACGCTAAGGTGAGCTTTTGTAACGTGGATTGCAGTTAATTGCCATTATAGATGAAACGCGATTTGCTTCTGCTGGCATTCTGCTGTATTCGGAGAGCACCTTCACACATTCTAAAGTCTAGGCCGTCATTTAACGCAAGGTCCACATATTCGTGCAGTAGCTACGCTGCTCGGCCGCCAATCCGAAGGTCGCGGGTTCGATGCCGGCCGTGGCAGTCGAATTAAGACGGAGGCGAAAAGGTAGCAGCCTGTGCACTGTGCGATATCAGCGCCCATTAAAGAACACCAAGTGGTCAAAATCTCTAGAGCTTTACACTACGACGACCCTCTTAATCATATCGAGGTTTTTGAGACATAAAATTCCAAATATTATAATTATGGGTTCTTCTTATGCTGCATATTCTATCTGATGAATCGTCATCTACACCCTTCTCAGGCACAAAAGCACCCTTAGAGCTTATTTTAGGGTGCTATCGAGGCAAGCACCCAAACAAAGGGGTGCTTTTTTTCAATCGATCATTTATGGGTGTTGAAGGGTGTTGCAAAGGATGCTTTCTCATAAAAGCACCCTTTTTACACCCTTTTGGGTGTAAAAATTTTTTCTGTGTGGGCTTCTGCATTGATTGTACATAGGGTGGACCCCCTTCATCTGGCGCCCAACGTAATGAATTTGGCAGCGCAGCTAGTTTTCTAGACGCCAGCAACTACCGGTGCTCCTCCACACGAAGGACAACAGGCATGTCGGAAATCTAAGATTTCTCTATGTTGTCTGATGTCCCGTCACAGAGTGGTGATTCTTTGGCTAACACAAGGGCACTGTTAGATTTTCCGACGGCGTAGATTTTGGTCCTTTCACGTGGGACGACCAAGAGGGCTGCTTAGACCGCGTTAGCACAGACTAAGCGTATGGCGGAGAGCGCCACACCAGGCACCCTGTCACCTCGCGACGCGAACAGAGAGGTGCCGCCAAGAGTTGCTCCGACACGCGCCGCAACTGTAGGCGAGCCTGCGGGCAACAGTTTGCCCTCGAGCAAGGTACTCTTACAGAATGCACTGTCAGTTATGGAAAGCCTCGCAAGTGTCCTGCAGAACACTGCGCAGGCCCCCGTGAAAACTGTGCAACCACGTGTCAAGGTAGGCATATCTACCTACACGGGTTACCACGACTGCAAGAGCCCCAACGAGTATCTCGACCAGTTGCTCCATTATCCGCAGGTGACGGGGCTTTCTGATGCCGAACTTCTCGAGCGCGGGGTCCCGGTATTGCTCACAGAACAAGCGACTTGGTCGTTTTGACTAACTGGACATCGTGCCCGCATAGTAGAAGAGTTCCGCGACAGCTTCGATGGTGAATTCCTACTGTTTTTTTTCTTTTGCAGCGAACTGGGAGCGTGGGAGGAACACAGACACGAAGCAAACGGACACGAAGCAAGGAGCGCTCGTGCTATGTGCCTCCTTTTTGCTTCATGTCTGAATTCCTACTGGCCAAATAATTATGAGTGGCTTTTGCGGAGGGAATTGGAGCTGCGCACCCAGCATCCGGGGGAATATTTGCTGGAGTATATACGGGCGATGGACGAACTTTATGGTCTCGCTAACCCTCATGCCACCAACGCAGAAAAAGTTGAGCAGCTTATGCGGTAAGTGCACTCGACTTTTGTGGTGCACTTCAAGGGATGCAAGTTCGCGGACCTAAAAGACCTTGCCACTGACCCAATGAACATACAAGGGCAAATCTTCGCAGTGTGGTCGTATCACCCACCTCTTTCCTCAGTGCAGTCAATAAAGTCTTGCTGTGCGTGTAATGGCGGCACGGTAGCTTCAAAAGCATTTAGGGGTAACGCATCAACATCGTTCGCTCATAAGCACGAAAAATGCGGTTGGGAGTTGTCAGACCGTGCTTTGGACTCCTACGCTTATGCGCTCTATATAGCTCACGCCGCTCCTACGCTTGACATTCCACGGCAGGAGCGCACGGTCAATACGAACCCGGAGCGAGGACCACCTGATTGAGGGGACTTACGACGAAGCTGGTGTGGTTTACCCAGACCTTGCTATCGATGTGGCGGGCTGGGGCAAGTCGCCTGCAAATGCAACCGCACACTGTGTCAGAAGCAAGCGTGCGGTTCGGGGAACTGACGCCATCGCTGGTGAGCGACATCGTACACTGTGCAGCGATCAGTAATTCCACCGATGCGTTTAGATCATTGGCACCCTCACTCTGTCTTGCAGGTGATGCCATATACTCGCCCGCACCACTAATCGAGTTAGCAATAGCTCAAAAAAAAAAAAGCTCGTAGTACTCTTGGATGCTGGGGCAAGCGCATCTTTATTCGGCGACGATGTGTTGCATCATCTCCACGAGAACAATATTTACTTGAGACAAAGCAATATCATCTTCCGCCTTGCTACATGCACAGCACAATCGAGCAGTGCAGCTAAGCTAGTGATCCGCTGGGAAAGTCGCTTGAGGCGACAATCTTTCGTGCATCTTTCTGGGCTGTGAAAAAATTGTGGCGACCCGTCTTTAATCCTGGGTCGAAACTTCATCGCCAAGTCAGGGATTGTCATTGACATTGCAAACAACAGTTACCGAGAGCGCGACAGAGACGCGCTAAAGCTTTTCTCGTAGGCCCCCGCATTCACAAAGACATGCCAATCGCAGGGAGAGGCGCGAGGAGGAAAGCGCGCCGTGAAATGTAGTAACCAACCCACCAGAACAATGTGCCGCGCTACAGGGAAGGTCAGTGCACCCGCTTTTGCTACAGGCACAGAGGTTGCCAGAAGGGAGAGAGCACAGCTGCCGTCGCTGTTGTACGAGTACGATGCGATGTTCACTGACCGTTCGGCTGCACTATGCTAGTTAAGCACAAAATTCGCACGGGTGATGCACGACCTTCGAAATAAAATCCTCTACCGATCAGCTTGGCTAAGCGGAAAGCACTTGATGCTGCTTTGGACGAACTCGTCGACTCGGGCATAGTTGAGAGGTCAAACAGACCATGGGATTTCCGGTAGTTCTAGTTCCAAAGAAAGATGATACGTATTGCCTTTGCATAGACTACTGCAGGCTGAATCCATTTCATAGCTGATATCCAACCTAGGCGGGGCGAAGTAATTCACTACGCTCAATGCTAGCTGTGGATATTTTCAGGTTGAGATGGACGAGCGGGATAAAAGGAAGTCAGCTTTCACGTGCCACTGGGGACTTTTCCAATTCAGGAGAATGTCTTTCGGCTTGGTGGGAGCTCCTGCTACATATCAGAGGCTAATGGAGTGAGTTTTGAGAGATGCAAAGTGGCAGCACGTACTCGCATATCTAGACGACATAGTGGTTTACTGGAAAATGTTCGAGCAGCACTCGTGCCACTTGAGAGACGTTCTAGAAAAGCTTATGTCTGCGGGCATCACTCCGAACCCAAACAAAGCTCAGATAGTGGCGACCCGAGTAACATTATTGGGAATCACGCCTGATGAGGGTCACGTTTTGCCAGATAAGGGTAAGCTTGAAGCGATATTCAGCTATCTGTCGCTGAACAATTTCGATGAGCTAAGGCGCTTTCTGGGGATGGTGAACTTTTATCGCCAGTTCATTCCAGACTGTGCGGCAGTGCAGGTGCCTTTGACGAAGCTCTTGAGGAATGGCGGGCGTTGTGCTTGGAGCCAAAAGCAAGAGATTGCACTGCGTCGCCTTACAAGTTGCTGGCCAACACGGTGGAGCTAGAGCTGCCCAATTTGAACAAGGAGTTTGTGATACACACAGACGCAAGTGACCTGGGCTTATGACCAATTCTGCTTCAGAAGCATGGAGGTGCCCTCCGACCGATTGTGTTTGCGAGCTGTTCGTTGACGTCGACGGAGAGGAATTATTCGGTAAACAAAAAAGAGTGTCTCGCGATAGTTTTTGCTATCCATAAGTTTGACTTTACATCGAAGGAGTTGCGTTTGAACGGCCAAGTGGCTGCCTGGCTCGTTGGGCATTGCTGCTGCAGTGTTATGACTTTACTGTTTGCTATCACAAGGGTAAGAACAATGCTGGGGCCGACGCACTATCGGGTGCTCCAGTCCAACACGAGGCAAGTCATGCAACTATCTCAGAACGAACTGAGAGTGAGACACTCGCACTAACAAAAACAGCGGAGCAAACGTTAGTTCAAGGCAAAAGCCTTAACCACATAAAGGCTGTCCTTAGCACAGGGATTGTGTTCAGCAAAAGGGAACTGTTAAAAGCGCAGCAAAAAAATTCATTTTGTTGAAAAGTATTTGTCACAAACGGCTGCAATTTTTGTCTCGCCCGTGCGCCGCATCGCCCAAGGAAGGGCGCTTTTGTGTTGGAAAGATGACACCCGGTGACTGGCAACGCAGCACGGTGCCGCTGCAACTTCCCTACACCTGTACTGAAGAAAGCACACATGTGTTCGAGAAAAAGGAAATGACTTCCAGAGGGGAAGGGAGCGTGCCTACACCCCAAAAAAGTTTTGACTGCTTTGAAATCGGCAGTTGAAGTGCAACCAGCCAGAAGTGTGGTCGTCGGTTTCGCGAGGCTCGCGTAGGCGGCGACTACGGAGTGACCTGCGCAACGTATTGAGACGGCTGCAATACCGGGCACCCTTGTCGTCTACTAAGCTGGCAAGACCTTCAGCGGCGCACCCGTCAACTCCCCCTACGTGTAAGAGCTGGCCGAGTCTGTATGAAACTTTTTATTTTGTCTTTTTTTAAATTTAACTTTATTGTAACCAGCTTTTCAATATTTGCAGTTGTGTGCACTGTGTTGCGCGTAGACGTTCAGAATTGCGAGCCTAAGCTTTTTTTTTGTAAGTTTTCTTTGTCTCTCCTGTAGTTGCATCATGTTGTTATTTTATTAATATTCCGCGTATTTGTTTGTTGTCTGTCCCTCTTGTAGTGTTCTTTTAAAACATACATATTTATAGCTGTTTTGCTCCATCGCTCGAACTTGTGTTGTTTCCTCTTTGTTATTTTATGTAATCTCCTGCCTATTGCCCTTGTTTTAATTCAATGCTTGTTTGTGTCTAATCAAATCTCTGTGTCTGCTCTATGAGTGTATCGGTCAGGCTTATACATGACCGCACGTGCAACCCCGCACAAGTCGATTGACCTGCTAATGAATTTGAAATGTGCCTCTTCGAGGCCTTTCAGGCATCGCAGGCCGAAACTTAAAGTGTAAGCCTGCGAGTGTGTTGCACGTCGATATTTGATCGGCGAGGCCTCACCTGAAGTGTGTGACAGTATTCTACGGGCTCCGGTAGCCGGGTAGCAGTGAGGCCACCGCACATATGGAGGCAGCTGGTATTGCTGTCGATGGGGAGCGCTCGGCAACATCTGGTAGTGCTGTGAGCGCGCTGAATTCATATCCGCTGAATTCTGACGACATCCTGCTGAGATACACCCATTTGACGATGACACAAGTGAGTAATTCAAAGTCATGATACCGCACACGTTGAGAGGGGCCCTCCTTTGCTACTTTCATGACTCGTGCATTGCTGGACATGCAAGCGGCCCTAAGACTTATGCTAAGTTGCGTCATTCACTACCTGGCCAGGCATGAATCGGGGCGTAATTCGCTGCACCCGTTTATGTTGAGTGTTCCAAAGCGTCATGCTATGAGGCGGATGTCCGCTTGGCCTCATGCAGCTGATTAACAACAGTCAGACTTTCTGGCAAATCGCGACATGTGACGTAAGGGAACGTACCCCACAACTCCTAGTATAAACAAGTTCTTGCTGGTAATCACGGGTCGCTTCACTAAATGGGTGGAACTTTTCCCCCTTGGGAAGTTTACGGCTCGAGTGATCTTAGAGAAGTTGATGGAGGTTTTCACTAGATTCGGGTTCTCTGAGCAGTTGATTACAGACAATGCGTCTTATTTCACTGCCAAGGTGTTTGTTAGCATGTGCGCAACGTTGGGCATAAAACACAAGAAAACAACCACCTACCCTGCTCATTCGAACCCCACGGAGCAAGTCCGTCGCAGCATCAAGCACATGCTTGTTGCATTCTGTGAAAGACATAGGGACTGGGATACCTACCTTCCAGTGGTTTTGCATTGCGATGGACTGTGAACTGATTGACTGGTTATGCGCCTTCGTCTCGGAACTTGGGGAGAAAACTGCCGAATCCGGTGGAGACCATCCTCGCGGATCGCAGTGGAGTGCCAGTGGTGACATCAGTACACGCTGAATATGCAACGCAGCTGCACGAAAAGCTACTGAAAGCTTTACACAAAGCTCGGCATAACCTCAAAACTGCTAAGGCTCAGCAGAAGGTGCCGTACGATCGCACACATCGAAACGTGCACTACGAAGTGGGCGATCTGGTTTTTTATTTATTTATTCACATTACCTTACAGGTTCCTGTAGGAGCATTATTAAGGGGGGCGAGAAAAAAAAAACACAAAATATAACAGAAGCAACAGAGAAGAAAACATTACAATGTGGTAATATAGCATAACTTACAGAGGAAGGGTATTAAAAACAATGTAGTTACATTGCTGGTGTCTAATACAAAGTTGAATAAGTAGAAGGTACTCAAAATAAATGGTGCCAAAACATGAGCACAAGGAACAAAGTCAGAACACATTTGCAGATATGTACAGGTATACAGAGCTACATTTTTATGGAAAGTAATGGCGGTATACTTGGTTGCGGAATAGTGTATGGTCAGTGATTGAAACAATTGTGTTAGGAAGATCATTCCATAGTTTTACGGCTGTGTGCCGTGCTGATAACTTAAATGCTTGGGTACGGCAGTAAATGCATTTGAAACTTTGTTGGTTGTTTAGTCGATTACACGTGTACACGGGAGTTTCTAGGAGAAGGGGTAATAGATAAGGGCAGTTTACATATTTGTGAAGTAAGCAAACGATTGCAATAGTGCGACAAGTTTCCTGGGGTTCGAGAGAGTTATCAAATTTTATTTGTGTTGCACTAAAATGACGGCTATATTTCTGAAAGATGAAGTGTGCAGCATGGTTTTGAATTGATTCGATCATAGAAATTAAGTATCTTTGATCAGGGGACCAAACAGATGAAGCGAACTCAAGTTGAGGACGGACGTACGTTAAATAGGCTAGTTTACGGACATTCGTAGGGCAGTGTTTCAAATGATAGTGCTGCGGCACCATCATGTTCTCAGCGATACTACCAAACAGTTTTCTGCCTCGCTGGCACCAAAGTGGTTCGGGTCGTACCGAGTGCGAGAGGAACCTTCCTTGCTCGTTTATTGACTCGCGAACATGAAATGCGAACCGAGTGGCGGACCGGTGTACGTATGTAATTTTAACTGCTACGTGTCACGGGAGGAGCACGAGGACTACAGCCAGGGCCCCTCCTGGCTGCAGGTGGCAGATGAGAATGCCTGACACCTACTTAGGAGACCAGAACCGCGTTACTTAACCGGCGGAGACAACTCTCCACGGCAGACCGCGTTTCATATGTTCGACGCATAGTCGATGGGTTCGCACGCAATACATGTGCGATTGTTAACCTGTCCTTTCTTCTATGTCGACTTTCACTGAGCAGATGGAGAGTTGAAATGAAAAGAGGTGCAGCCGGAACAGCTAGGAGAGGAGACCGCTCCTCTATGCAGATCACCCACAATACCATCCATGTTGTCATTATCGTCCCCACAAACCAAGCACCAACACTTCTAAACCACCCCGTTTCCCTCATCATCGGGCTTTTACGCAAGAGGCGTCAAGGTGACTAACCGCCAGCCCAGCTGGGAGAGCCTGCTGCCTCGGAGCCGCTGTCAATGACGAGCCTATCCGGCCGACCCACGGCTGTCCGGGCACCCTTATGGCCTCTGCTACCTCGAGGGCATGGTGCGGCACGCCGAAGATGGGAGTCCCGAGTCTGCCAGACCGGGGGAGCCGTGACCCGATGCGGCAGCCCTGACCATGCTGGAGAGGGCAGCCTGAGGCCAATACTGACTGAGACCCGTCACCAAAACAGGCTACTCTCAGTCGCCACCAACAACCTGAGGGGCGGGGGTCAACGGGGCGTGGTTCGAAGCAGAGTACTACCGGCCCTAAATCCACGGCGGCAGTGACGAAGGCGATAGTGACAGAAGTGGCAGTGATGGCGGCGGAAGTGACAGTGGTGGCGATGACTGGCTATGATGCCAAAGGGCATGGTAGCAGTGGTGGCTACATCAGATGCAGCAGCGACAAGTTGGGGACACCGGCAGCACCTATGGTGGATGTCCAACCGAAGGAGGGCATGGATTTAGACCCACCGTCCTAGCTTTCGTCGATGATGAATAACAGAATATTCTCATGTTTCAGTCTCCGAGGGGAAAAGTATGTGAGGAAACACGTGTGCTCAATCACCCTTTCCCCTTTGACGGCAGCGCGACAGCCTAGTTACGAAGACATGACTGTCCCTCGTCCCTTGAAGACACTAGCCGCTTGTGAAGGGATGGAACACCTTTGCGACCGGCGCTCGCGATTCCCTTTGCCCGGCGCACGGAACGGGTTTCCCCTCTCTCAGCCAGGGAACGTATTCTCGTCAGAAAAGGGAAACCGGGACGATGAAGAAAACTAGCATGCCGCCTGGGGGACGTGCTCTCTGGCACGGGCGACAAAAGAAGGACAAACCTGGAGCTCCCTGCAAGCCAAAGATGACATGGATTGAGGTGTAAGCGTCTACCCTTTGTTATCTGTAAAGTCTCTCTACGCCACATTTACGCGCTATTGCTAATGTATAGCAATAAAGTGTTGTTTGTTGAACTAGCCTGTTGCCTCATTTGCCCGAACCTGTGTAGCTGGGATGAGATAAACTACGGAAAGGGGATGTTGCTCTCGCACGATACTACTATGAGAGACTGGAACATTAGTTAGGCTTCTGCGTCAACCGTACATAGAACGGACCCATTTCAGCGTCACCGCCAAAAGGTCTTGGCAAACGGCACGTCTTCTGCCCCAGCACACTGCGGATGCAGGGCATGTGGCAACTGGCCTGCCCTTCTAGTCCATCACCTGGGACGCACCCACCATCATAAAGTCAATGCCCATAGTGTTAGCCAGTGTTTCTTTGAACTCTTTTCTTATGATGCTTCGCCTGTTCATTATATTTCTGTGCTGTGTATTTGTGTTTGTGCCATTTTGTTTTTTGATATATGTTTGTGTGCAGTGCCAGATGAATCCTCTATAACTCAGCCCTAACCAGCTTCTCTCACACCACTCCTTAAGCCTGCTCGTCGAAGCTTGGCGTCTGCTACTGGAGACTCCCCTTTGTGTACCAGAAGGTCAGAGCAGTGCAGTCAGAGAGAATAGATGAAGGCTGCCTGTAAGATGGAGATAATAGGGGCATTTAGCTTTATGTTAATGTGTTGCCAGATACAGGTTTAGGTTACTGTCTCACTGAAATGCACGTTTTTATTGATTTTTTAGCTCGTAAAACGTTAGCGTTTATGTACGTACGTAAAGGTATATCTTTACAATTTTGCAAGCCGTAAATGGTTATGGTAACTGCATCTAAACTATAATAAATTTATATAGGATTTAATCACCACTACGGCAAACTCACGAGACTTTTTTTTATCATGTACAGTATCCTCGTATACACGAAATGGTGTATAAATACAAGGTTACTGACCCGATGGTGTCGACATCTGGTGATGCTTCGTGCTACCACAGTCATGAACTTGTTGGCTTGCACCGAATGTTTCTAAGGCCAAAATAATTAAAAAGGTAACTCATTCGTGATAACACCGCCGAGACATTTTTACACCAGACTTACGATGCACTATGTTTCTGCAACAGCAATTTTGTGATTGCGCAGTTAATTTTTGCCCCGCTAGGTGTCACTGCCTATCCAGCCTGTCGAAGGCTTATACGTTTATGGCTTCGATGTGTTTCCATTTTAGCTTGGATAATCCAGCTAAAACAATGTAATCGCTATTGGTGCTCGCTAGCGGAGTGCAAATACTCGAACATATGAATACAAATCAAGTTCAAACTTCTCGAATAGTTCAATTCGCAAATCGAATCTGAAGTATTTGATTACTTGAATATTCAATATATTCGGCGAGCCTGGTTGACGGGTAATATGCAAAACACATACAATTCTTCGAGACTGCCCAGTCTGTGCGCTAGGCCATCATGGTCTAGGGCACTACTCTAAATACACAAAGTTTGAATACCATGAACCTGAAAGCATGCAGATTAAATTGTGATCGCGATACAGCATTGGGCCATAAAACTCAACTAACACATCCTTTTGTTTGCGCCGCTCGCACAGGCTGCACTTTGTCTCGCTTCCTACGTATGCAATAGTTGAAGATACACTTGAGGGGAATCGCAGACTGCTATTCGCGAGCACAAAACAAAAACGCACCATTACGAATCACTAAACCAGGCACCACGGCCGCCACAAAAAACATGGGCGTGCTGTGTCAACTGTCTAGCGTTGCAGCTCGATGGCTGGGCGGCAGGCGTAGGCGCGCGGATGACGATGATGATGAACAATGAATGTATGTGGCTGTACCTTTTAGATCAGGTGATGGCTAGCGCCACCTAGCCCCCCAGTGATGCTCAAAGTGCCTGCTTTGTTTAAAAATGGAATATAAATACCCAGTTCACTTACTGGTGTTAAGAATAAAATGAATTCCCAGCCATCAAAAAAAGAAATCAACCTGGCTGCAGATTTCCCTTGTTCCCGTAGTTTTCCCCAGCCGAACAGATTTCCGTCTGGGTAAGTTTGCCTATCAGAAAAATGAAGTCGGGAGCTAGCACTTACCAGTGAAGGATTTGATTTTCACTTGTTCCTTGATCATAGCCACCACACTCGGCCGGCGTTCGCTCCACCTTTCGGCTGCACATCCGATCAACTTCTCTCCTACTTTTGCAAGCGAGATAGGCATGGCGCTGCTCCGTTTACTGTGCTACCCCGCACGCTCCGCGTTGTTGGCCGTTGGTGTCATTTCGCTGGGCAATCCAAAACCACCAAGTCCCTCGCTATTGCAAACTACGCCGACGTGTCCTGCAACTGAATGCTATCTGCGCGAGCTGTTCACAGTCCTGTTGGTCAGGGGCGACATGAGTGAACGAACCTAATGTGCCATTTTGAAACATTTCCTAAATAATTCAGTCTAGGAAGCAACATTCAAAAACTGATATGAAACTCCGAACGCCAAGTACGACAACACCACTTGCGAACAATCTCAAGAACAAGTAGTTTTCTTTGCACAGTGTGTTCTTGAAAGATAGTGGGAAGCGAGGGCGACCAGGCGGAGCAAAAAAGTGCGCTGAAGTTGGGCAAGGACCTACCGCAGCGCGAGAGAACGGCGATAACCACAAGGATTGCCTGAATGCTGGCGCTCGACCTCCAGCCTTACAACTGTGTCAAAAATCCGGGTTTCAGGGAGCTTATGAACTTCATAGAGCTATTGTACAAGATACCCAGCCGCACTACCTTTACAAGGACAGTCATCCTGAAGTTGTACCGAGACACAGTCATGGCAGTCAAGGAGCGAATGCGCGCGGATTTCCAGGATGGCATAGAGTCCATCTCATTGACAAGTGACATGTAAACATCAAAGTGTAATCATAGTTATATCAGTCTCACCTGTCACTATGTAACCTCAAACTTCGAGATGAGAAGCCTTGCGTTGGAAAACCATGGCGTGACCTGCTTACAACGTCCTGGAGCACCTACAGGCAATGATGGATAACTGGGAGCTGCCACTGCAGAAAGTGTCACTCTATGTGGTGATGAACTATGAAAGAAACTTCTGCGGGGCTTTTAAGGGTATTTCTTGCATGCCAATGCAGTGTATAAGCTATACATTGGAA
Source organism: Rhipicephalus annulatus (assembly GCA_013436015.1). NCBI lineage: Eukaryota > Metazoa > Arthropoda > Arachnida > Ixodida > Ixodidae > Rhipicephalus > Rhipicephalus annulatus. The sequence continues at coordinate 6,462 of WOVY01010628.1, read as the reverse complement.
CTAGGGATAAAAAGATGCTAAGGATGAAATAGCTGGACTGCCTGCGATTCTCAAGAAGTGTGGCGCTATTGTTGGTCATTATAAACACAGTGCCCAAGCTGCGGCAAGACTGCAGGCAGGACTGCTAGAGACGAATGGAGCTCCCAGGTCTGGAACTCATTCAAGATGTGGAAACAAGTTGGAATAGTCAGCTTGATATGCCTTCGTGTCTTGTGCAGCTGAAGGAAGCCATCTGTTTCGAGCTGGCCACCTCTGAGACAAGTGCGTCGAACCTTGACACCACAGGTGTGGAAAGCTGTGGCTGATCTCGTCAAAGCTCTTAAACCAATTGCATTGGCAACCAAAGGCCTTAGTGGCCACAAGTATGCAACTTTGTCATCAGTAGTACGGTTTTTGTATGGAACGCAGATGTTTCTAAAAGACTGCATTGCAGCGGACGATGACACTTCTGAGCAGTGGTTCTAAATGGGGGTCTGTCCGCGAAGCCATTTCTATGATCTGCGAAACCCTCACCCACATTTTTCTTTAAGCATGACTGTGCCATGTATTGATGAACTGTTTAAAATGAAGCGATGTGGCATGTTTGTTTGATGTTTTTGGTAGCTATAAAAGGCACCTGTTTCACGCTCCAGTTGCGTTATTAATTTACCTATGTACCCCCCCCCCCCTTCCTCCCCTCCACTGCAAGGGGTCCCCTATCACTTCAACCAGCCCACAAGGAGTCCCCGACACATCTATGGCTGAAAAACCACTGATTCATAGTTTGCTAGAAACTTGTTGAGAAGCATGAGGACCAGGTTTCCAGGGCGGTATGAGCAAAAGGAGTATGTGCTGGCAACTGCCTGTGACCCAACGCTTAAGAACCTCTTCTGTGCTGAACCTTTTTAGGAAACAAGGCTGTTGGAGCTTGCAAGAACTGAGTTGCAGCTCCCCCCAGAAGAAGAATCAAGTGACTGTGCCAAAGCGATAACATCTACTGCTGTCAAGGAGTGTGTCAGCAGTATCTGAGACAGCATTGAGAAGTCAGCAGAAACATTAGAAAGAAGACACTTCACTGAGACCGCCAACATGGCATGGCAGGAGTCTAAACAGTACCTAGGAGAGCTCCACCTGCTGCAAGGACCAAGACCCTCTAGCATTCCAGAAAGAAACGGGCAAGCAGAGCTTTTCAGGATTGTGCAAGATTGCCATGAAATACGTGGACATTCCAGCAATGAGTGTACCAAGTGAAAAGTTGTTTTGACAGCTCGTAACATTGTTACGACATGAAGAGAAAAGTTGACCCCAGATCATGTACAGCAGTTGCTTTTTTTGCATGAGAATTTGTTAACATTCAAGCTTCTTTTTAATCAACTTGTTATTCGGTATTCTATTCAATATACGGCTTTTTTTTTTCTTGATTGTATTCGGTATTTGGTGCAGCAGTGCAAAGGCGCAAATTGCTGGAGCAACCGGCACTCATAGGTTTGCATACATCGCTCATTTCTCCAAACTGTACTTTATTAATTTCTTTAAATTTCCAGAAGGAGTGAATGAATCGTGGCGCACTGACGTTGCGAGAACGATGCCACATGTTGCCCACATGTCACTGCTGCATTGCAGTGAAGCATGTTTTGTTTTCCACAGGTGCGCATTTCAGGTGATCACAAGGCAGTTTTTTTTTCATTTTATTTTTTGTGCTTGAAGTAGCGAGGCAGAAATGCTCCAGCTTCCACTCATTAGTATCGCTAAAGTACGTTGCCTAGTGGCTGTTAGGGCGCTCATTTCGGCGTATCTGCAGCGAAATCTGGACGGGGAATCGGCACACTGCACTTGAAGTTTTTTATTTAACGAGACTTGTGCTGACTACCGCTTCAAGTTATCTGTTCAAACTTACAATGCAGTATACAGGACCACGGAAGTACTTTGAAGTTAGTTGAATTTTGAAATAACCGAGTTCGAAATAACGAGGTTTTATTAAAGCTGTGCTACAAGCTGAACTTGCAGAATGCAGCATAACTTGCAGAATGTCTCATGCTAGCGACGTGCACAATGTATGTGATGGAGATGTTGAGACTGGGAGCAGTTTTAATGCACTAAATGACGTGGCTATGCTAACATGCAGTGCTGAAAAATAGTTTAAAAGCCAGCATGAAATTGAAATAGCTCATATGCTACTGAATAATTTTGATACAAGTATGGATGGCCTTGGGGGATTGAAAGAAAGACACGACACTTCAACCCAAGTAGGTGAGATTACTTCATAAGGCGTCAGGAAATGGCACTGTGAAGAAGCAGTGGATACAGTGTGCCAAAATTATTGTTGCATTTTAAATGAGATGTATGGAACCATATGTTCTCAGAATGCTTACATATGCAATACTAAGTATCAGACACATTATCGCAGAGTTGAAGCTGTATCGTAACAATCTTATTCTGAACACTAGGAGGGCAGACAAAGCTAGCAAGGGAACTTCGAAATGCATAAGGAAAATTGTGTAGCACTTCATCTGTCATAGGGTCAAACAGACAGAGAATGCATCTATACACAGGTGTTAGTCAATCTTACGATGTCAAGTGTTTCCAGTCAAACCATGCTGAACTTTCAAATCGAATGTGCAAAAAGAAAGCAGGTCGGTCAAAGCGCTCTGTGCGACAGCATCACCGTGGAAAACAAGGACGAAAAAACAGATGTCCAAAACTGTGAAACACACTAATGCATCTCTGTGTTCCTAATATTTTTGGGAAACAAGCGGTAAACGAAGAGGGTCAAACCGTACAGGCTACTCGATCAGCCTGGCATTTCAGGGTGAATTTGATGGTGCAAAAATTCTCACTGAAAGTTTGTGAGATAAGTGAAACCTCAATAATTTGGATCTCAAGGGAGTGAAAAGAATATCTGAATTATTGGAATGTCGAATTAACAAATGAGTAACAAAAAAGCACACTTTCAATTTATTGAGGTTCCCCTGAAGCTGCTTAATGCAGCTTTTTAGCCTGGTCTCCTCGTAACCTTGTTGCGCGATAAACTAAATTCACTTCATCACATACCTTTATTTTGAGTAGTAGTCTGTGATGCTTTTTGGAATGGCGGGGGGACAGCTGGGCATCAGAGCCTAGTTTGTGGGCAATGGCTCCCTACAAACAGGCACTATTGCTTGGGACATCGTAATAAAACTCGTCTAGATTGACGAAAACGTCCACGGCTTCCTTTGCTGTATGACGCACCGGGCGTAGTTAATCCCACTATTCCTCGTCGAATGCCTCATCCATCTCACGAAGGCAGCACAGATGATCTCGTCATTGTTCAAGTGACCAGCTATGGCAATATCGTCTTCAGTTGTAACGTAATCTGCAAGTTTCACTTTGAAGGGAACCAGGCCAAGGAACACCGTATCGTTGCCTTCTCGCGGCGTTGCTGGCTCTGGGCTGCGTTCCAAGCTTTCCGAAGCATCGGGCGGCGCAAATCCACTGCGAAGAAAACAATTCGCACAACTTGTGCTGGCATACTGGACTCAATACTGTTATGTTATATGGATGCTTCTGATCAATGCAGAGAAGCATACATTGAAACACTTGAGTGTGGTATATTTTTTTTATGTGCTGTATGATGACTTGTTCTATAGGTTGAAGGGCTGTAGTGGTATTGGGTGGAACAAACATATTACACCTTCAGATTTGAAATGTTTCATTGTGTGCTTCAATTGTCCACTACCAAGAACACCTTGCATTTCTTGGCACTGCTGCCTCGTCTAGATCCTGCCGCCGGGCACGGAAGATCTCAGACATCATCCACACTTTCTGATTCGTACAGCACTCGACATGGAGGTGTTTTATATTGCAGAAGCATATAGGCTTCAGCGCCGGCTCCTGATAACTAGAAGCAGAAGGCGCTCTGTGCCAGTTATGTTTCCTGCTAACAGCACCTTCTTAGCTTGTTTGCCGCCGGTGCATGGATCCCCTATAAAAGCAACACTTTTATCTAGCCGCACTTTAGTCCCGTTTTGTCGACGTTCAAACTGTCATTCGATTCGCAGGCTGTCTTGTGGTCCTTAAGCTGCACATTTTGCCAGTCTTTTGCAATTTCTTCGTCCACCTCGCCCCTCTCTCTGTGAACAGCCTTGGAACATGAGCCCATGCCATTCTTTTAGACTCGCAAGCCAAGCCTCCGACGCCTTGAAGGAATCTACATGCATTGGTAGAGCAAACCTCTCTTCTTGCACGCATATAAGTGGTCCACTCATTCGCGGCTTGGACTCGCTTGCAGTAACTATTCACTCCAACAGCGCTTCCTGCAGTTGTGGGTTGGCTGCGGTGTGTAACCACTTTCGTCCAGCGTGACATTTCTCACCCTTAAACTCTTCCATTATTTCAGCCTTGTTTTTTTATGTACGTGGATAGTGTGCTTCGTTTTATGTCGAACTGATGCATCACCTATTCTTTGGAAGTGCCATCATTAAATGCCTGTAGTATCTTCACTTTTGTTGCCAAGTCTTTCGCCGGGAATTTTGCGTGTCTCGCCGGTTCTGACATTGTGGCAGGATGATATATAGCGCCTCCACTATGGCCCGACCACCACCTCATGCACCTAAACTTTTTATATGCCGATATGTCACAACACACTGAAGGGAGGGCGAAGAAATCATAACCGACGCTGCAGGTTTCATCTTCCGACAGTTTCATTTTCCACCTACTGTCTGCTTCCTTGGTTCACGTCACCACCCTGTGACATGGGCAGGTGCTTTCCTGCCCATGTACCATACACCATTCCCCAGCCGTGAGCCAAGCCTACACTGTCAAGGGGACATCAACGCCTACGCTAAGCAGGGAGCCAGCCGCTGGCTGCAAGGGCTCTCATCAGAGTATAGGCCTCTACCTGAACCGACCTGGAAGACTAAGACACTGACCTCGACCACAGCGACCATGATTGTCCTTGTGCCACCTGCACCCATCCTGCTTCTGCAACCAAACGAGCCACCAACTTTTCGTGGTTCAGCACTTGAAGACCCGGAAAGCTGGCTGGAAACATACCACTGAGTCGCCGTTTTCGAAGCCTTGATCAGCGATGACAAGCTTTGTCATGCGTACTTCGCCTTGCAAGACATCACTCATACCTGGTTTTAGAAACAGGATTGAACCCTCACAACATGGGACCTATTTTGCACAATGTTTCTGCCTACCTTCACGAGCGTCATTCCTGCAGAGGCTCAAAGCGTTGCATGAAACCCATTCACAGCTACCAAACGAAAATGTGGCGCTCTTCACGGAAGAGATTTCCGTCATGCCAACCCCGAGATGCCTGAAGACAAGAAAGTTCGTTTCCTGAAGCTGTTGCGAACTTACCAAGGACTATCCAAAAATGCATCTCCAAAGTGACGACTGAAAAAACGCTGGAGATGCACATCCGACAAATCAACAGCTGCTCCACACAGACATTCCGCCACTCTGCTCTGACGACCTGTGCGAGACCATCCGAGTGATCGTACGGGGGGAGCTGGACAAGCTGTTACCTTCGGCACCACCGCAACTGCATTCGATCGCAAGTCATTGTCCAAAAGTAAGTGCGGCAATCGCTTCGCATTGCCAAAGCACCGCTGCCACAGCCGGATGATATGAGCTACGCCACTGCAGTGCGCTCCAACGATCCTCCACGCCCACTTCAGGATGTTGCTTTTCTGCAGTTCCCCTGTCAGACACCGCTGCCACCACCATCATCGACCTCCTGTCGCCTTCCCATAGGCAAGTGATACGTGTCATGAAAAACCAGTGTTGATGCTCTGACAACCACTTGCTGTGCTACCACAGTGGGGAGGCCGGCCACACCTACCGTAACTGCCACCACCGCCAGAAGAGCTTGCATGGATTCGCTGTCAATGCACGGCCTCCCCAGCACGGTGAACGGCCCCATGACATTGGAGACTACCTCGCAGGAGCACAAGGGACGCCTCGATGATCTTTCCGATCTCCTTTGCCAGGTCGTTACGTTACACCACATCGCAGTCAGTAGGCCGGACCTTCTCTGGGCTGATCTTCAAGAACTTACTCGGAAAATAATAGCAGCAAACGATTGAGCTGTTGTTACTGCACGAGAAACTGCCTAAGAACCTGTTGCAGCTCTGGCATCGAAATTTCGCGGCCAGAGGAAGACTTAACAATGCAATGGGGAAGCAGTAGAGGAAACCAACTTACCTGTGATTTGACACCGCGACCCAACCGACAAGATGATAAACAAGCGATCTCCAGGTTATCATGGATAGTGACATCACAGCTCTCATTGACACTGGTGCTGTGTGGTGTAGTGTAGTGACGTGGTGGTGTCTGTGAAGTGTAATGGCACTGTGGTGTTATGTACAAAGTGCTTGAAGGCGACGGCAGTGGTGTTGTCCATCTCGATTGAGCGGCGGAAAGACAATGATGACGGCGCGAAACGTCACGCATGAAAGTGGGGCCTGCCAAAAGGAAGAGAAAGTTTGCTCAAAAGGT